>JADLZL010007062.1:0-1200000 GCA_015844335.1 Chrysopogon serrulatus | reverse complement strand
TACTATGTTCGCAATTTTTCGATGGTCTATGAAAAAAGAACAAATCTTGAGCACGCAAAAGTATGTAACATGTATATATAATAAGTTCATTTTATTTATTTGTTGCTAGTTAATAAATCTTATTCATACCTCTAACTTTTTTCATTAATATCTACCGAAGGAGACGTGGTTGAGGCGAAGGTGTTGGATGAAGTCCGCCTAAAAGGAATTCGGGGAGACAATCGCGGGGTTTTCTTAACGACCAAGTCCCGAATCCCACCGGCGAGTACTACTTCAACCCTGACGAGCCAATGAAACCAAACCAAGATGACCATTTGTACGACGCTTGAGTGGCGGAGAACAATTAAGTTGTAAATACTTTATCCGTGATGGATATGTGTAAATATTATATTATAGACCTATAGACATGTATAATATATAAATAGTGTTATATAGTATATTTATATGTAATGTTTGTCAATTATATAAATTATAGGTGCGGCGTCTACATAAACAAGCAAAGCCCAACAATACGCATTCAAAAATAATAATAATATAATTGTAAACCAGAAATGGAAAACCAAAAGAAAAGAAAAAAAAGAAAAGGGAAAAGAAAAAAATCTTTAGTCGCGGTTGGTAACACCAATCGGGACTAAAAAAAGCGGCCAGTGGCGCACCACAGCACACTTTTAGTCCCGGTTGGTGTTACCAACCGGGACTAAAATGGACCTTTAGTCCCGGGCAGCTGAACCGGGACTAAAGGTTGGACATTTAGTCCCGAAACCTTAGTCCCAGCTCGCGGCGGGGACTAAAGGCCGTTTAGGCCGGGGCTAAAGCCCCTGTTCTGTAATAGTGAGAGGACCCTACTCCGGCCATGGACGCCGAGGATTAGACCAGGAAGACTGAAGCGTCGTCTTAGCAACTGGTGCAGCATGTCCGATCCAGGTACAACAATAGCAAAGAAGACAAACACTACTGGAAACTTGAAATTTCCTTACGGTGCACTACCGTCAGGAAAAATAAAAATATCGGTATGAAAATGTACGTATGGTCATAAAAAATAAAAATATCGCCATGAAATTTCTTAAGGTGCACTTACCGTCAGGGAAAATAAAAATACCGTCAGGGCTAGCTCGACAGGGTAATTCCAATTTTACGGACGTTGGTCGAAAATTTCAAGTTTTCAGTAGTGAAAGAACCTTTGATTTGGATGCTAATGTAACAGGACATGTGGCACAGATCAAATTGTAAGGCTGATTTGGATCGTACAATTTGAAATAAGAAAAATGCCCACATTATTTTATCAAAATGTCCATTACTCAAGCTCAAAAATGAAAAAACAACAATGACGATTCTTGTCTTGGGCAAATGTGATTTAGGTTTCTCCCATATCCTTGAGCTTGATCATAAGATGGAAACTTTATAGGTCCCTCTAAGCATATACCAACAAAGAATAAGATGTCTCTTGGAACCATATGCAATGGCTTATCCACCTTCTACATGCTCTAGACATCTCATATAGTTACCACACGTTTGTGTTAACTAGGGTGTTCGATGTAATATATGAAATTCTGGCTATGCACTAATGCAAGTAATTGTCAAAGAAACAAATATAGCTGACGAAGTAGTACATACATAGTGCACACTATGAGAGCTAGCATTGGACTAAATATATGTGGTAGTATATATTTTTTTCTACAAAATTATGTCTGCACTAACATTTGAGAGGTTGAGTGTCTAATTCCTGGCCCAACTTTTTTAAGAAGTGATCACTGTGAGAGCTTATTAGCTGCTGATTGAGCTTTTCACCAACTATACTGTTACATCTGAGCTACATATATGGTGCCATAAATTTCTATGATGAGGAGAGTTGGGTGGTGCCCATGGTCTTTAATTCCATTAGTGCTTACCTCCTTGATTCAAGCACTATTCTTATATATCTACTTTCTTCATCCGAGCAATCTCCTCTTTACATATCTATTCCCAGGGAAAAAAATATAGGCCGATAGGATCCAAAATTTCCAAGATTTTCTGTTTATTTGCTGGGTCCAAAATTTTTCCTCTATCGTCCTAAATTTTTACAATTTTAAAATTTTGTCGTCCAAATTGACGCCAAAGCCCACCCAATACAATAACCTTAATTCATGTATCATTTCCTCTCTTCTTCTCTTCTGGTTTCAAGTTACAACAACCGCAACACATTTGCACGCTCCCGCCATGTCATTGCCCTCCTCATTGATTAGGTAATTGATAATATGTTTTATTTAGTTTTTATGTTAAATGGTTTAGAAATGATCTATGTGCTTTTCTAAACAAAATGAGTCATTTTTTGTCTAAATTTTTTTCAAAAATTTATTTCTATCGCTGATAAATTTCTGATATATCTGATATTCCTATTTATCGGTGGCCACCGAGACTTCTAAATACCAGTAGAAAAACCTTGTATGACGCCGGCCGCGCCAGCACCACCGTCGCCGACCTAGAGCAAGAAGCCAAGCGGGATTTTCAGCCATGGACTACAGATGCCGGGGAAGCTAACCCCCGCTCAGGCGCCGGCCGCCCACGCCGACCTCAACCGAGCATGGGAATGGCCTGCAAGCCGAGCACCGTGCTGGGCAACCGCCAGGGGACAAAGCGGGCGAGCGGCTTCGCTGAAGCCCCATGCCTGCGCTTAGGTGCAACCGACGCACCAGCGCCACCGTCGTCGGCCCAGAACAAGAAGCCAGGTGGGTTTTTCACCCATAGACTGCAGACGCCGAGGAAGCCACCCCATGCTCACTACAAGAAATCTGGGTTTCTATGACGACTGCCAGATGACAGACCGTCTGTTTGTCATAATTAGAGGCTGTTTATGAAGACTGTTGATAGGATGACAACTGTCTATGACCAAACTATGACTCTGTCATAAACATCATCACAGTACACTCTGTCTGAGCTCTATGACAGTGAACCGATGACAATAGTTTATCGTCATAAAATATAGTATTATTATATTTTTTTTAAAAAAAATCTTGTTATCCTACGTGGCTAGCAGAACACAAATCATACCCTAGATGGACTCTTCCTCTCTCCACGTCACCTCTAGTCTCATTTTAGGATTGAATAAGAAACTCAAAAATTCTAAAAAAAAATGTGGCCTCATTTTAGGACTGAATGAAGAAAACTCAAAAAAAAAAATCCTCATATCAAAGACAACTACAACCGAATGGTTCGGATGTGACCTGTAGTACTTCATCGACTCAGATAACCAATCGAGACAAGCAATTGTAGGTGACTGTGATATAGTGTTAAATTTTATTTACCTAAATTTAAAATAAATGGATAAAACATCAAAAATATGTGACACAATTGGTTTGAACCTGCAACCTCTAGTTCCCAAACCGACTGAGCTAGCCACCACGACAGCCACTTTTTTGTGAGGATATCCAATTTCGTTTCTTCTTTTGTATCCGATGAGAGCATAAGATGCCCCGCGGCGCCGACACCAAACACAACAACTACATCTGCCATTGGCCCATTCTGCATGCAGGTCCGTGCTGCGGGCTGCCTATCTCCCCGGCGGCCCGCTGTCTGTCCGGCCTTGGGTTCGAACCTTTTTGAGGCCTTGTTTTTTAATTTGTTTAACAAAAAAATTTACATTTTTTACGTATAATTTATATAATATATGTATTTTATCTATTGCTTTTTAAAAATATAATATCAATTCCATATATTCTATTATATATTTATTTGTGTTTTAGCCAAAACATGAGATTATGTTTTAATAGTAGGTACTGTAAGGGCATCATTAAATATTTAGTAAGCTTATTTAAATAGGTTGGTCTATGTGATATTAAGTTAATCACATACATGATATTAACTTGCAATTCATCTCACCAATGCCTAATGGCCATGCCATCCTGTTGTTATCCCTGATGACCACGCTAATGCCTCCATGAGCCGGTGTCACCTTTGAAGCACCGTCCACATTCACCTTGCGTCGGGTGACTCTTGCAATAGGGTTGAAGCTCTTTCCTTCTTTTAGCACTTGCATAAAACTAGTTGCTTACCATGTGGGTCATTTGTTATCCTTGATGACCTTGATAATGCCTCCATGAGCCGGTGTCACCATTGAAGCACCACCGACATTCACCTTGCGCTGGGTTTCTCCTACAGCATGGTTGTCATACCTTTCTTTTAACACCTACGTGTGGGCTATGTGGGCCATCTTTTCCTCAGACATACTTGATGGTACACATCTCTTTCACGAGATTTCATAGAAGTTGTAGTTGTAAGCGAGTGTAGCTAAGGATCTAGTCATATGCTCTATAGTCATAATTGAGTGCGCGTTGTAGTTATAAGAATCTTAGATGAAGAAGTGACCGAAACAAAAGTTATAGATCTCAAAAATGTATGCAACAACCTTTTCTTTTGAAATCATATATCCAACAAAAATTACGTTTCAATTCTCACATTTGAAATTCGATTTTCTCAAACTACCTTGGATAAGGAAATGACCAAAACTAAGTTGTACATCTCGAAAAGTTATAAAACTTTGTAGTTTACAACTATTTAGTTTAAATTTATGTAGGGTATTAAATAATGGTATGAACATTTACTAAATAATGCAATAAAGAAAAGGCTGCAGCAGCTGCAGTACGGCTGCAGCTATCATGTGAGGTGAGAAAAAGCCATGGCAGCAGCAGGCTGCAGCTGCAGCTTCTTTCTCT
This sequence comes from Chrysopogon serrulatus, assembly GCA_015844335.1. Classification (NCBI taxonomy): domain Eukaryota; kingdom Viridiplantae; phylum Streptophyta; class Magnoliopsida; order Poales; family Poaceae; genus Chrysopogon; species Chrysopogon serrulatus. Next base: position 1,195,312 of record JADLZL010007062.1, on the reverse strand, counting down.
CACAGTGCACTGTAGCAACAATCGCAGCTGTTACAGCCCAAGAGGCCTAAAATTCATTCTCGCTCAGGCCAATTTTTAGATCCCGCGTGCGCCTTCGCTAACCGCGAAAGCAAAAATGCCTGCCGCGCCACAGTATTCATGCAAAAGTCATTTCTGCCCATACTAACTGTACAACTGACTGAACTGAGTTATCCCATGTGAGGTCAATTTCGAACTTTAACTCAACCGAGTGCCACACATATAAATACATCGGGGGCAGCTAACCCTAAAATCATTGCCCACTTCCACATCTCCCAGCCGCCGGCGAACACGCCTCCCGTGTCCCCTCACTCTTTCGGTCCTTCTAGAACCCACGGCCACCCTCCCTCCCAGGAGCAGGAGGATGGCGCCTGGGAAGAAGACGCTCGACGGCAAGAAGATGGCTTCACGCTCTCCTTCGGTCCTTCCAGATCCCGCGGCAACCCCTTCCCTCCCTCCCTCGAGCAAGACGACGGCACCAGGGAAGAAGACGCTCGGTGGCAGGAACACGCATTCCTGCCGCCCGAGGGTCCTTCCCGATGACGCGGCCGCCATGGAGATCCCAGGTATTTCTCTGCTCATCCTCCTTAGGGTAGGGACGGCCGCACGGGTGGCCACGGTTTCAAGCGCAGAGGGCTAGCGGCTGTCGTACCTTGATTCCACCATGACTCCCCCATCTTATTTGCTTGCTGATTGTCTCAATTACTGCTCGTATTGTTCAATTTGGCACTGCGTGGGGGATGTGTGTGGGCGGATGTAGGGGGAACCAATCACGCCATCGAAGTGCCTATGTTTATTTAATCTGTTTTTTATTTTGATTGAATATTGAATTTACAACCATCCGAAGTGTCTGTGCGTTGAGGAATTTTTTGGTTTCTTGATTCAGGAGTGTCGATCTGGTGATGTTGGGGGCACCAATTTGGCTCCAATTTACCATGACCTCACTTGCTGTCAGTAGCTTCATTAATTTTTTAGATGAGGAAGACGACACACTATTTGTGTTACGAGCTGCTCGTTTCTTTAGATGTTAAAAAACTGTTGGTGCACATACTGTTCAACTATTGGATGGTCTCATTTTTTTACTTGTTTACGTAGGGCATTTCTGTTCAAAGATGGGTGTCAAATATATTGTTGCTGCATGTACAATGCACTTCTTGGGAACTTGTATCTCAGGAAATGGTAGTTTTTTTTGAACCGACCAGCTTTAAATCATGGAAATGGTGGTTTTGTTGAATTAGGAGAGTAAACTGAAACATGTTGTAGATAAGGAGGAGCAGTTCAGAAAATAAATGAAAATTGAGGCTGCTTGGAAATAATAGATGCATAGTGGTCCTGTTACTCATACTATCTGATTGTGTCATGTGCAGGACAAATGTGCCAAAAACCAACTGAATCGTGAAAAAGTTCAGTTTCAGCAGCGTACCGGATCTTGGTCTTACATTGCACATGCCTATATCGTGGTAAGACAAAATGATGATGTCATATAGTTGGATATTGTTGATTTTGGCTCTGCATAATTTCTATGATTTAAAGCTGATAGTAGGTTCTCTTGATGTGAGAGAATCTACTGCTCTCCCTCCATGTTTTGCTGCAGCAGTAGGGGTTGGCCCTTTAATCTACATACTCTATTTTTTCGTGAAGACATCATGTCTCTCTTTGGTTTGTACTATTTCCTGTACATTTTCCTACTCATCTCTGCTGTTCATTTATTTTCTCTAGGTCCAAACAAAATGGACCTTTTATTTACTAGCAACTGAAAACATTCACCTTTTGATGGCAGGAATGAGGTGGCTGAACCTGGAAAATTCTTTGTGCTGGCTGTTGGTTGCTTGCAGGTTGTGGAGCATTTGGTGCTACTGGTTGTGGCAGGCTGCTGGCCGAAGATTTTTGCATTGGTTGCTGGAATGCAGGAATTTTTTGTGCTGGATAATAGCTGCTGGCAGGATGCATGCTGGGACTTTAAATTGGCTCCTTGGTGGAATTTTTTGGTGGAAGAACTTGGCACTAGCTGTAGGAGCTATTTAGTTGACTGGAACTTGTGCAGTTTGCTGGAAATTGTGTAGTTGGCTATATCCCACTAGCCGTAGAAACTTTGTAGTTCGCCGCAACTTGTTTAGGTTGCTGGATCATTTCGTATGTATGTTTTGTTGTGCTTTTGCATTGAAACATGTTGGAAAATGTATGTTGGAACATGCTTCTGTATGGGCTGGAACATTATTATAATAATATAATTATGCAAAAATGAAATTGGTTGTGGATTATATTCTGTTATTTTTTAGTTGGGCTAGCTCAGAATATGGGCTTGAAAAAATATTTGGGCCAATTTGGCTAATTGTAATTGAAAATAAAAAAGAAAAATGCCCATGCTATATGTGTCCAATATCAATTGCCATGTCATCCCCATGTCATATGTCCATGTCATCATACACATGGCGTTATCTTGTTTACTTTGTTATGACGAGTTTTGTCTCGTCATTGCATCAATGACAGGAGAACTATTGTCACTGTATCAATGACGATGACATCTGGTGGTCACAGAAGCTCAGTAATGACCCACCTTCTGTGACGACAACCATTTCATCACTGTAGGTAGACAGCGACAGGAAACAGGCTCTGATCGTCATATTCTGATTGTCACAGAAGCCCAGCTTTCTTGTAGGCGCCGGCCGACCACACCGACCTCAACGAGCATGGGAATGCCCTGCAAGCCGTGCAGCATGCTGAGGCAGCCGCTGGGGAACGAAACCTGCGAGAGCGCATAGGTGCTGCCGATGCACCAGAACGAGCCATCGGGGGAGGTAGCCTGCACTGACCGCACGCACCCAAGGGGCAGCACGTGCATGACCCTGAGCTGCCAAGTCCAAGGCCGTAGAGCTTCCGCACGCGCCACGAGTAGATGGAGAGGAGGTCTGCGAACCGCCCGCCATCCTGCAGAAGCTGTAGTGGCTGCGCCCAATGCACGCGATGCCGTCGATCTGGGAAGGTACGTGCAGGATCCAGCCTAGGGGGCCCGGATCCGTCCTCGACGGCTGGCTAGACCACTGGCCCCGAGGTTCGCAGAATACCACGCCACTGGCGGCCAGTAGCCACCACGCTCAAAGCCCCAAACCCACCACAGGAAGCTGAAGACTAGGGATGGAGAGGCCAGATCTGGCCCCGGGGGGCCCGGATCCGCCTCGCCGGCCAGCCAAACCGTCGGAAAAGCTTGGGGTAGAGGAGGGGTTGTGAAGTGGGAGACTAGGGAGAGGGATGGGAGGGGCTGCGATGGTTGCCCTTTTGGCGGGCCGCCGCCGCCGCATGCCGGAGGGCAGCGGCGCGCGGCCGGAGAGCTAGTGGTATGGTGGCGAGCTGCGCTGGCTAGGCGTCCCCAAGTCACCCATTGGGGGCGCTCTGGGGTGACGAGAGAAGATCGATTGCCTGAGAGCTAAGAGCTTGATGTGATTGACCCGGTGCTCTAGAATCGGTTGTTCTCTGGAACCGGTTCTCTACAACTGGTTGCCCAAGTCACCCATTGGGGCGCCTGGGTGACGAGAGAAGATCGATTGCCTGAGAGCTAAGAGCTTGATGTGATTGACCCGGTGCTCTAGAATCGGTTGTTCTCTGGAACCGGTTCTCTACAACTGGTTGCCCAAGTCACCCATTGGGGGCGCTCTGGGGTGACGAGAGAAGATCGATTGCCTGAGAGCTAAGAGCTTGATGTGATTGACCCGGTGCTCTAGAATCGGTTGTTCTCTGGAACCGGTTCTCTACAACTGGTTGACGTCATATATCGAGAGAGAGAGAGAGAGAGAGAGAGAGAGAGAGAGAGTTCAGTATTCACGATGGCACACAAACTTATTATTCTTTCCTTCAACTTCTTTTTGTCGGACGACAGACAAGCGCAAATGTTTGGGAAACAAGACAGGCACGCGGTAGGCATGCTATACTATTTACATATAGTTACACACAGTAGATGCGACGACATATGCATAGTACGTACGTACGTACGAAGTACTAGTTGATTAGGGGGCGGCTCCAGCAGCAGTACGACCACGACTGAACCTAAGAAACCTGAACAAAAAGCCCGTATATTCTATACAGAAAAATGGGAGAACGGCATACAACCCTATGGAAAGGCACACGAACCCTGTAACCGACCAATTATCGGAGGTACCCAAGGCGAACGTAAGTGCGACGGAAGCGGCGGTAAATCCGATCATGAATTTCATGGCGATGAGGCCATGTCTAGTGCCTGATTTGTGCCCCAGCAGCGCTATCACCGCGGCCAGCGCAGTCCCGAACGTAAATGTGTTGGAGAAGAAATAGAGAACTGCCCTCCTGGTATGGCGGTCCCAGATGCTAGCAGCCTGGTGGTTTGGAGAAGGTGCAGCTGCAGTAGTCGGAGCACCATGATGATGCAAACCCGGCCAGAAACCGGCGGCACTGCTGGACAAGTTGTTGTACCATTCCGTCTTCAGCCAGTCCGGTGGGTGCAGCATGGCGTCGAAGGCCATGCCGACGAAGAGCGTGGCCACCGTTAACAGCCACCCGCGCTGCTCGTTCGAGTCTTTTTTTTCTTTTTGTGCGACGCTGGTCTTTCGAGTCTTTTTATTTATTTTTTTTTTGCGACGCTGTTCTTTCGAGTCATTATTGTCAGAAGACGCCTGCTGATTACCCTTCTACAGACCAGCACAAATAGGAGTCCATGTAATAAGTATATATGCACGTGAGAACATGCATGGATGATGATGATGAGCAAATAAATTAGCCTACTAACTAGTAATAAGTGACGCATCGATCGCATGCATCTCATGTGGGCTAGTACCTCAAGTTTCCGAGTGTTGTCACGATGGCCACCGTTACCGCCGTTGGCGACACCGCTGCCGGCTGCTGGAACGAAAAAGAGGGGATGAGCAGCAGTTGAGCACCATGGCAAGAGATCGGGATAATTAAAGAAGCTATATGGGGACCATGAAGTGCCACGTGACAGGATAAGGGACGTGCCTTTTAATTTTAATACTTTTTTGAATGTGAATTACAGAAAGAATTCTCGAATCGGAGAAATTATAAAAAATATATCGTTGTTGCTCATTGGAAGAACGAAAAAGCAGATTTCTCACAATGGAAGTACGAAAACGAGATTTCACATCTTTCAATGGACGAAATTAGAGAAATTTGCCACCGAAGGTGTGAAATTTTGCGTCACTGAACCCCCAACCTCCTCCTACAACCGCAGGGGAGGAGTCTCCGGCAACGCCAAATAGAGGCGGATCCACGTGGTATGCTGGGTGGGCCATGGCCAACACATCATTATTAATTAAAAATTTAAATGTTATGTAGGCATCGATTCATTAGACTGCATGAATGATGTTAGAAGCACTTGGCTAATGCCTCTTCTGGATATGCAAGAAGTTGTTGGTTCAATGCCATGTTGGTTGTCCCCACCCCCCCCTTTTTTTTTACTAAGTCACATATCATTCCAATTTATTATATTTTATATTCCAAAAAATGCATCAAAGCAAATATAATTCACATGTCACTCTAATTTTATTTTTTCTATCTTTTTTTTACTAATGTCACTATAATTTTATTATGTTTTATATATTCAAAAAAGTATCAAACCAACTATAATTCCCATGTCACTTTGATTTAGTTAGATTACGTTCCAAAACCATATAAAAAAAAAAAATGTCAACGGATTGTGACACCAAAATAGTCATAGAGCAGCGTGTCACTCTAATTTTGTTAGATTATGTTCCAAACTATTTATAAAAAATGTCAAAAGGATAGTTACACCAAAACAGTCCAAGGGTCAAGAGAATCAAGCGTGTGTAGTAAGCAAATGAAATGTAGAATTGTTGATATTTTTTGAAAGGAACTACAGCATTTAATTGTTGAATTTAAGACTGGGTATGCTATGTTCCTCTTTCTGAGAAGTGCTCCGGTACGGAATTTCTCAGTAAATTCTATACCAGATTATATATTGACTGCACCGAATTGTGTATAAAAAAATTGTCATTATTGGAGTTTCTAAGAGTTTCATTTTATCTGAAGGAAGGAAATTTACAAACAAATTAAAGTTATGTTCAGAGATTTGTTTTCCTTTGTTATATGGTTGCCTTTGAGATTGGTGCTGAAGTTCTATGAACCTCAAAATCTCAACCACATCCTGGCATGTGTACTCAGTCCGTCCAAAAAATATAAGGCGTATTTTGTTTCGTTAGGACAAACTTTGACCAACTATATTACTCTATGGACATTCATTTATGTGATGAAAATTATAACTGCTTTCTGAATTTTGTTTAACAAGAATAATTTACTAATAGTGAAATCGTGGATCAAAGACCGGAAAATATGCCTTGCATTCTTGAACAGATCGATGGACCAGACCAGCAGCGGTGGCATGCATTTGGGATAATACACGCATCTATAAAGGCCTTGAAAGATACTTCGTCTACTTTATTATGTAAGGGATTTTAGGGATTAAAGCAATTTTTTATCTTAGGCCAGTCCGAATAGAGTTTCATAGAGAATTTTATGAGCAATAAATTCTATGCCACATCAGTAATTTTACTGACTTGGAGAGCAGAGAGTTTCATCAGATCTGAGAAGGTTTTATTCCCATGAAACTCAATAGCCACAGTTACCAAGTTCCCAGTTTGAGTATCAATCCAATGAAACTGTGCAATGGAACTGACCTTATAAGACGTCTGACGTGACATCTTGGTGATTGGATCGGAGAGGATGGGATGCATGGCTGCATACGCAGTTCCCAAAGCGCATTGATGGCTAATATACAGGTCGTTGAAGAATGAGGGTGACCTACTCCTTAGACCCCCACTAAACTCATGTCTAATGCTTTTTTAATCTAGGTCCAATAGAGCTAAAATACTCTACTACAAGTACGTATTAAAGAAATGGAGGGTGTAGTATTACCTCCAACAGTGAGATGGTCTAAACTACCTACTGCGTAAATATTCACGAGTGCCGAGATTTGATCAATTACCATCGTCGCTGTGATGATTTTCACTGGTGCTACTGCCACCTTTGCCTTCACTCTGAACCACCTCGATGACACACGTGTCGCCGGAGGTGAAGCCGCCTCCGGATTGAGGCACGTCGCTGGTGCCGGTTCCATGCACCGTCACCTCCATTACTCTGTGCTTAACTGCCCTCTTGCACCTCGCTTTGTCTAAACTGCGCCTGTCGGTAATTTTATATAGGACTTGTAATTTTATATAGGACTTGTTTGGTTCGCGTGATATGGGTACACTTTATATAGGCTCTGCGCCTATGATGCTTCTGCTCACAATCGCTGGAAGTCCTTGACACCCACGCCAAGAACAATATTCTTACGTGACCCGAGGAAACGCGACGGTATCAAACCCAAGGAGAAAGAAAAGAAAAGGTTCCATGTTTCAACAACAAATACCCCCTTCGTTTCCTGAAAAAATCAATTTCTACTCCCTTCGTTTCCTGAAAAAATTAATTTCTATAATCCGTGCCAAGTTGGACTAACTTTACGGAGAAGAGTAACAACATCTATGACATAAAATAAGCATACTATGAAAATATATTCTATGGTAAATCTAATGATACTAATTTGATAACATAAATTTTAATAGTTTTTCTAGAAATTCGATCAAAGATTAAAAAATTTGACTTAGAACAACTCTAGAAATTACTTTTTTTAGGGACAGATGGAGTATTACAGTATCTTAGTACTTGACCAATAAATGAAGTCTTCACATTCGCTCTCATTCGCTCTCGATGTCTAAAAATTTCCACGTTAATTAGAGAAAAAGAAATTAAATTAGCTGTACTCATATTAATAAATTACCCACCACTATCATTACACAGAATTTAACTCAAAATACCACTACATTTACTAATCCATTTACACAACCTACAATTATAAAAAGTAAATTATCCAACACTACCATTACATATAAAATCAACACAAAATATAGTATTTGACCAATAAATAAAGTATTCACATTTGCTCTCGATGTCTAAAAATTTCCGTGTTAATTAAAGAAAAATAAATCAAATTATTTGTACTTATAATGATAAATTACCCAAAGACTATCATTACACAAAATTTAACTTAAAAGACCACTATATTTACTAATCTGTTTATACACCCTACCTACCATTATAAAAGTAAATAATCCAGCATTGCCATTGCGTAAAAAATCAACACAAAATATACCCATATACCACTTCTACTTACCTATCCGTGACATTATAGGCAAATCATCTTTTTAAAAACTATAATAGAAAGAATAGGTAGGTATATATATAGCTCAATACAAAAGGTGCAAAAAATAGAAACATAAGGGAGAAAAAAAATCAAAGAAGACGACCCCTCCATGAACGTTCATGATTGATGATCACTCATATCGTGCGTAAAAAAAAAAACAAGGCACTAGCAACAATAGGAAACACCGATAACGCCATTAATCTTCAGAATATGGGACATGAAAGATGGAATGATACAGGAGGATATGAGTTCTACAAGGTTTGGACTCCAATGCTCCAGGTTATAGCGTCAACCAAGTTTTGGCTGTGGCAAGCACAAACTACAGAAATGATTTTTACACACTAGTACAGAATGATTTTGCGAGGCGGTGCCCTTTTATTAACCGTAGCGATCACAAAATCCAACCGCCACTTAAAATGCTTAGATTTACCGTGGCGGATGTTTTTTTATTTACCGTGACAATCAATAATAACCACCACGGTAAATCGATTAATCGTGGCGGTCACCTTAAAACAATCGTCACGGTAAATCGTGGATTAACCGTGGCAGTTGCTCTTAACGCAACCGACACGGTTAATGGTTGCAAACAGAAAATAATTCATAACTTTTTCATATAAAATCGGATAAAGACAAAATTTATATTAAAATTATAGCTCTTGACGAGATCTGCAACTTTGTAGTTAAAAATTCTTTGAATTGAAACCGTTTAAGGTCCCAAAATAATGTTATAATTGTGCAGAATTTGAAATTTTAAATTTAAAATTATCAAATGATCTCAAATGTTAACATGGTCTATACAAAAGTTATGATATTCAATAGATTCTGTAATTTTATAGTTAAAAAGTTTTTAATTTGAAAATATTTAGAGTTCCAAATGTGTGCTTGAAAGTTATAGATTTTGAAATTTAAATTTTTGATTTCCTAGATCCTAAATATTCACATAGTTAATACCAAAGTTTTAGTTGCCGACTTGAGATACATCTTTCATATTGACGAGTTTTTTGATTTAAAGTATTCTAAAATCTTAAATATGTGTTTGAAGTTCACATGTCTTAAAACTCAATTTTTTTGAATTTTTCAAACTATCTCCGATGACGGTACATTCTATACCAAAGTTGTAGTATTTGACAAGATTTAGAACTTTGTAATTAAAAGTTTTTTCATTTTGAGTTCATTTAATACCTAAAATATCCAATATAAAATTACAAAATATTGATATAAAAAGATAGCGTATTATATATAAGCATAAATGACTAAGTGGTGTAGTGATAGGACTTAACAGTGTTCAGTGTGAGGTTGCGAGTTCGATTCCTTGAAGTTACAGTATTTTGGGTTTTTTGGTTTTTTAGACTTGATTTACTGTGGCGGTTATTTTAAGAAAAGCACCACGGTAAATCCGATTAACCATGGCAATTGGCCTAAAATAAACGCCCAAGAAAATCGATTAACCGTGGTTATTTTTAGCCATCATTGTTAATTGGTGATTAATCGTGACCTTTGTTTGGTAGTGGTTGAGAAAACCGCCACGGTTAATAAGATTTGACCGTCACCATTAAAAAAAACTATACTAGTGATAGACACCTCCCTTTTCTAAAAAAGGCGGTTGACTTAGCCGTACAACCATTGCTAGAAATCAATTTTTAGACGGTGAGTCTATTAAGAAAATCGTACCTAGAAATGTATCCATTTCTCGGGCGGTTTAGTCAAGAGAACCGTCTCTGAAAATACAATTTTTGGAGACAATCATCTTTACAAAACCATCTCTAGAAGAAAAAAATTTTTATAGATGGTTCTATTAAGAGAACCGTCTCAGATCCAATAACAGGGGCAGTGCTCTTAGTCAACCGCTCCTAAAAATAACCCCCCTACAAATATGCATCGTTCTTCCTCCTCGCGATAGTGATGCTGAGCTCTTTGTTGAGCTCATTTGGAGGCGAAATGGCAAAAATAGAGGGGGGAGGTTTTGCCCTTTGAACCTTTGAAGAAGTTGGGTTTGAGAGGTGAGTTTGTGGCATCCCTAAACTCTTTTAAAACTTTACCTATACATTTCTTTCAATAATTTTTATTCTCATGTAGATCTAGAGAGAGACATGCAAGATGCTTGTTATTTTTTTATTTTTTTAGCAATTTAGACTGAATTTTTGCCTAACTTATTTGGCTCACATGAACTCTAATTAATTTGTATATTAACTTTGTCATTTTTGGTTCATAGCTTATTTATATTAATTTTAAGCTCTAGTTCTAGAATAATATAATATTTATAAAAAATAGACAATTCCTTAAACATTTATATGCGAATAATATGTTGATGCAAATATACCTTTTCTTTCCGAAGACCACATATGGACAGGTCATGGATGTACAGGAAACGAAGACATGAAGCTTCCTATATACAAGATGTGAATTGTTTTATTAAAGCTACTAAAGGACACGCTTTGATTAAGTAGACAAAGGATATAAATTGTACCTGTTGTGACTGCTGAAACTGTATAGTATGCCAGCATCCAAATACGATAAAATCACACTTAGTAGAAGGGGTTTCATGAAGAACTACACTATTTGGGATCATCATGGTAAGAGACGTCTGTAAGCAAGTAACCAAGAAGTGATTGCAACAGAAGTACACTACAAGAGATTCGGTCTTCTACGATAATTTTCATATGACAAAGCACTTTTTAGTCATAGAAACGATACGTTATGACAATTTTTTAATAGATAACAAGCGCTTGTGACTAAGTTGTGCTTTGGTCATAAACAATCGTCACCATGTGCATTTTCCAATTTTGTGACAATAGCTCATGACGAAATTCATCGAATACAATCGTCATTAATTAAAAAACATAATCCTACAGTTAAATATTTTTGCAATTCAAACATTTTTGAACTGTTCAAATGAACTCGGAGGATGGGCTGCCAGCAGAGCAAAAGCCCAGCACCGGCCCCTCCTCCTTTTCTGTGGCAGAACCTTCTAAATTACATGGCCCACAAGCACCTGACATTGTCCCTAAGACCTCATCACCGTACTTATGTACCACATAACTTAAAAGTTACGTCGGGTGAAACCCCGATGAAACCACGATCCTCCGGGATCCACTTCTTACAAAGAACTTACAAGATTACAACCACTTTTACAAAATATAACAGAGTAGCGGAAGGTTTTACAAAAGAAATAACAACATTTGATCAGAATTTGATTAAACAAAACTTAACTGGGTTTGCGGAAGCGAGTAAAGAACTTTGCAGACGGAAGATATTCGATCATGCCAAGTCCACTGGTATGACCAAAGTCAGCAACACTAGTCAATACCTGCAATGAGGGTTAAACAAACCCCGAGTACAAAAAAGTACTCCGCAAGACTTACCCGACCAAAAATTGGGGAGAAGACTCAGGAATGCTGGTTGATAGGAATCAAGGTAAGGCTTTAGCAAGAACAAATGACACCTTTGCAACAAGAGACTAAGCCAGTCCTTATTTTACTACATCAATCACTTGTCAACCATGTATCGGATTCAAAACTTTCCATCATCAACTTCCATTATTACTACGATGCCGGGACTCGGATCACGGCTCCCATATCGTGGAGCACACGACGATTCGAATAAACTTAATATACCCAAATTGGGGCTTCCTAGCCACACGATGTATGCAGGACCGACCATCTTACATACATCAACTCACGCTTGCATTTCTCCCGACCAGAACGGGTCCTAGCCACGAGGTACAGTACACCATCTCCCTACGCCGCGGTCCCCTTCCACGGTGGCCCCGTAGGATGGGTACACGCTACACCCGTCCCGGTTATCCGTTCTCGTCGAAGATAGTACAAGGGAGCTTACCGCCATTAGCATGCGACTAGTACTATCCAATAACCTCATGATCCCAGGGCCAAACAACGGACGGTCCTTAACCGACTCACAAGTGGACGACACTACACCAGGGCACTAGCCCTTCCTGGTGCAAGTCACTCCACCCGGTCTCAATTTACTCATCATCATGCTCTTGCTGCGTACCCTTGACCCGATCAAAGTGAAGGGATACCAGCAAGTAGCATCAGGTTTTCGTAATTGCCCTCAACGGGGATTTTGTTATCACATCTTTAAAAACATTTCATAAAGCCTATGCTTTCTGCAGGGCTAAGCATACACTAGCATTTTCGAAATTAAAACAGGTATCCAGGGTTTATATCAAGGTACGGTAAATGCATCAAAATAGGTGATCACACAACTCCTGTTACCTAATGCATCATATCAGGAACATACAATATAAAAGCTTTTCGAAATACAAGGAAGGGTTTAAATGCATCCGGGGCTTGCCTTGGGGCTCGACGAAGTTAGGTTTATCGATGGCACTGTCGAGATCAGGACCAACCTCTTCACACTGATAACCTTCCTTCGAGACGGAAGTCGGATCAACTACACGATTGAGATGCATGATTACAGTGCAGTAATGAAAGAGCATGCGATAATGATGCAACGAGTGTTAACCGATCTTGAGTACAACTTTCCTTCACGGTAAGGTTGTACTACTGAAGTATAACTAACGTCGACGACGACGGACTAGCGATACGCAATCAACATGAAATGCCGAAGGTCATTAGGGTTAATGACATAGGGTCATCACTCAATCCCAAAATCAAGCAATCCTAATAGTGATTAAGGTTAATTACTAATTTATTGACCATTTTTACAGTCGTTGAAAGCCACTAATTAACTTGCTAATTAAAGATTAATTAAACCCTAATTAACCACATGATTAATTAATTAAACATTAATTAATTAAAGGGTTAATTAAGCATAATACAAAAAATTAGTCAAAACCTAATAAAACTTCATAATTAAGATCATTATCATCTAATTAGCACACAAAACAAATATCATGATTTTTGGACTTATATTTTAATTATGAAAAATCATGGAAGTTGCATTTCTTAATTTAAAGAGCAAATTAAAGCACAATTAAGTTTTATTGCAAAACCAGGGTTAGTATTTTTCCTAGGTAGATCATCACTCAAGGATTCCAGAGCATATATTTTTCACATTTTTACTTGCCCAAAAGAATTTATTACAAAAAGGTGAAAACTGGCTCTAGAAATTGAAAAAGAAAAAGGAAAAACCATCTCCTCTCCTTACTGGGCTACTGTGCGGCCCAGTGGCCCAACTCGGCCTGCTCGGCCCGGCTCCTTGTGCGAGCGCGCCGCTGGGCCTGCCTCTCCCTCTCTCCCTCTCACCGACAGTGGCCCCCACTGTCGGCGCCTTCTTCCTCCTCTCCCTTCTTCTTTCTTTCTCCTACGAACCGAACAACGGCGGCGGCCGCCCGGTCGTGCTCACCGACGACGACACCGGCGGCGACACCAACTCCACCACACCCTTCCCCACACTACGACGAACACGACAAGCTACTTAACAAGGGCAAACGGTGACCGGAGGAGCTACACAGAGGGCCGCGGCGGCTCGGGCACGCCGGCGTACGGTGGCGCGACGGCGTTCCGTCAAAACGACGATGACACAGTGCAACCAACACCCTAGGTCGATGTAAGAGCTCACCACGGCACGACGCTCGGGTTGGATTGAAAGGAGACGAAGCAGAGAGGCTTTGGCCGTGGCGGAGGCGGAGCTCGGCGGCGCGGACCGGCGACACGAACGGCGTTCCGGCGCGTCCCGACCTTGGCAGTGAAAGATGATGAGCCGACCGTGATCATTGGTTCAGGGCGAAGCTAAAACAAGGAATTTACTCGGTTGCGATGCACGGTGATGCTCAGACCAGTGGAGAGTGCCCACGGCGGAGTCCGGCGACCGGAGAGGTGGAAGATGACAGAGCGGCGGCGATTCCGGCGATGTCAAGAGCTAGGAGTTGGTTTGGAGAGTGCGCAACAGGATAGCGGAGTGGGTGGCAGGAGTAATTGCACGGGGATAGCTCGACGACGACGAATTTTGCGCGCGAGCCGAAGGATCGACGGCGACGACAGAAAAGAAGGAAGAGGAGAAATGGCGACCGGCTCATGCTTTTATAGGACAAGGAGCGGTCAAGGAGGAAGCTAGGGCCTTCGCGAACCCGTCCAGATGGTTGGCCGCGCGTGAAACCGGCGACGCTGCGAGAACGAACACGGCGGCGCCGGTGAGTCACGGCATGGGCACGGTGTCAAGGTGTCCCCCCCCCCGTGTATCACTGTAGCAGTGCCAGCTCACTCTCTCCCTTTTCAAATTACTCCAAAATTTTGAATAAAAGCTCAAAAATTCCAAAAATACAGATTGCTCCAAAATTCATGCTCTACAACTTTCATTTAGAAAGTTTTGTCAGATTTCAAATGGATTTTGAATTTGAATTTCAAATTCAAAAAAGAGGGCAAAACCTTAATTTTAAGGATTTCAAAATTACTTTTGATTTTTGAATAAAAGATGAAAATATCCAAAAATAAAAAGTTGTTCCATTTCTCAATATCTACAACTTTCATTTAGGAAGTTTTTCATGAAACCCAATAATTTTTGAATTGTAGTTTAAAACTCAAAAGGGGACAATTTGAAATTCAAATTACTTTTGAAATTACTCCAAATTTTATTCAAAAACTTGAAAAACTCTGTATACCAAAGTTGTAGAGCTCAAAAATATGCACAAACTGTATTTTGGAAGTTTTCCCAAATTTTGAATATTTTGAGATGAAATTGAGAAAGGGGTAAAACACCTTTTGAAATCTAGGGTTTTGGAAGGGACTTTCAAATTGATTCTTTGGGCAATTAATTAATGATGTTATGGAACTTTTCAAAACCAACCAATGGCATAGTTTCAAAATACAAAGTTCATACTTTGAAATGGTGCCAATGGTTAGCAATTTTTATTTAGAAAATTGATTACGGTTAGCTCCCAGAAATTGAAAATGAAATTCAAACTTCAACACTTAACCAAATATGGAAAATGTTGGCAATTGAATTCCAATTCCAATTTTTGTTCTTGCTTTGCATCATTTAAATTGTAAAACACGGTTGAGGTGTGAGTCAGGGTTAGCCAAGCAGTTGCAAGCAACAAGGTTGGTTTTAATTGATTGCTTTTATAAACAAAAGTAAAGTTGTGAGTGAAATTTAGTGATAAACATACACATGCGATATGAAAGAGCGCAACCAAACCCTAGAACTTGACAAACTCATCTTAGTTATAAAAAAAATGCTTATGCAATGCTTATGATGACATGTGGTAGGTTTAGGTTAACGTAACACCGGGGTGTTACATTATATCCCACTTAACAGGAATCTCGTCCCGAGATTCAAGGGTTTGGGTTAAGTAATGGAAAAGGAAATGTATCAAGTATATGAACTTGTAAGAAATTCATAAAACAACAAGGTTTAGGTTGGCCCACTAAAATCAAGAGATAGCTATTGGTGGTGAGAGTATCTACAGGAACTACGTATATAGGGATTAGAGAAAAGAATACAACAATAGTAGGTTACCCCCGTATCGGAACACCGACTATGCTAGTAGTGCCCTCTAGGAAATCCTAGTTTCCGCACACACGTAGTATAGTCACGGGTCGAGATACCAGTATAACGCACTATTGCAGTATCTCCAATATAAGGCATATTGAAGTGACAAGGTCAATAAAGTATCATGTGTCAAGATTAAAGAGGTCAAGGTGACACATTAGAAAAGACCCAAAAAGGGTAGGGTTTGAGTAATGGAAAAGGAAACGTGTCAAGCACATTAAGTTTCAAAAGCCTCACAGGGCAAGAAAGTTGGTTTACGGGTACGATCGGGATTAATATATGGTTGCAAGGCTAGAGGTAAATAAATTTCGGATACGCAAGAACAAGTTTAGTATATACAAGGAGTTGGGATTTCGAAGAATGATCCCAAGGGAGCACCTTAATGGCGGAATATGATGAAGGATAATCATTGATCTCAATACAAACGAGCGCCCAACAGTAACTCATGTGGCTGCAGCACACAGGAGACCCCAGGTTTCGACGCTTTATCGAGATCGTGGATCATGGTACCATCGCAAAGCACCATTTCGGTAACTCCCGCATGAAATATGTCGAAATGACGAGGTCAAGGAAAATTAGCGTGTGTCATTATTAGAAAGACCAAGATAAGACACATGCATAGACGAGGAAATCAAAGTTATCTTCAGGTATTTGCTAAGCAAAAGTCCCTTAGCAAATCGAGATATAGGACGAGATCAGTGGGATCTGAATAGCTATGCAATCAATAGCTATTGTTGGATTAAGGAAGGACATGTTACCTTTATCTTATATGATATGTATGATGCATGCTCGTCCTATACGTCTTCACGACGTTAGTCAGCACACCGCTCACAACTCACTATAGGGCAATACTTTACACATTAGTCTTGCAGAATGAGATAGGATATCGGAAGGCTCTCGACAAGGCATTGTTGATGAAGTTGCCTCCTCATTGGATTTCCTCGAGAAGACTCAGAGACTCCTCAAAGTTGTTGCTCAGGGTTTTCTAAAAAGTCTTCTCGACGGCTTGCAGCAACTTTAGAAAGATCGTAAGGCAAGTTTTACTTTGTTTTGTCAAAAACTTTTAATTGTAAATTTATTTTGAAGTTTTCGCAAAGTAATACTATAAGTATCTTTGTAAGAATCGCTCTGATACCATTCTGTGGCAGAACCTTCTAAATTACATGGCCCACAAGCACCTGACATTGTCCCTAAGACCTCTGTCAGCCGTACTTATGTACCACATAACTTAAAAGTTCTGTCGGGTGAAACCCCGATGAAACCACGATCCTCCAGGATCCACTTCTTACAAAGAACTTACAGTATTACAACCACTTTTACAAAATATAACAGAGTAGCGGAAGGTTTTACAAAAGAAATAACAACATTTGATCAGAATTTGATTAAACAAAACTTAACTGGGTTTGCGGAAGCGAGTAAAGAACTTTGCAGACGGAAGATATTCGATCATGCCAAGTCCACTGGTATGACCAAAGTCAGCAACACTAGTCAATACCTGCAACAGGGGTTAAACAAACCCTGAGTACAAAAGTACTCCGCAAGACTTACCCGACCAAAAATTGGGGAGAAGACTCAGGAATGCTGGTTGATAGGAATCAAGGTAAGGCTTTAGCAAGAACAAATGACACCTTTGCAACAAGAGACTAAGCCAGTCCTTATTTTACTACATCAATCACTTGTCAACCATGTATCGGATTCAAAACTTTCCATCATCAACTTCCATTATTACTACGATGCCGGGACTCGGATCACGGCTCCCATATCGTGGAGCACACGACGATTCGAATCGCTTAATATACCCAGCTGGGGCTTCCTAGCCACACGATGTATGCAGGACCGACCATCTTACATACATCAACTCACGCTTGCATTTCTCCCGACCAGAACGGGTCCTAGCCACGAGGTACAGTACACCATCTCCCTACGCCGCGGTCCCCTTCCACGGTGGCCCCGTAGGATGGGTACACGCTACACCCGTCCCGGTTATCCGTTCTCGTCGAAGATAGTACAAGGGAGCTTACCGCCATTAGCATGCGACTAGTACTATCCAATAACCTCATGATCCCGGGGCCAAACAACGGACGGTCCTTAACCGACTCACAAGTGGGCGACACTACACCGGGCACTAGCCCTTCCCCGGTGCAAGTCACTCCACCCGGTCTCAATTTACTCATCATCATGCTCTTCTTTGCGTACCCTTGACCCGATCAAAGTGAAGGGATACCCGGCAAGTAGCATCGGTTTTCGTAATTGCCCTCAACGGGGATTTTGTTATCACATCTTTAAAAACATTTCATAAAGCCTATGCTTTCTGCGGGGCTAAGCATACACTAGCATTTTCGAAATTAAAAACAGTATCCGGGGTTTATATCAAGGTACGGTAAATGCATCAAAATAGGTGATCACACAACTCCTCGTTACCTAATGCATCATATCGAGAACATACAATATAAAAGCTTTTCGAAATACAAGGAAGGGTTTAAATGCATCCGGGGGCTTGCCTTGGGGGCTCGGCGAAGTTAGGTTTATCGATGGCACTGTCGAGATCAGGACCAACCTCTTCACACTGATAACCTTCCTTCGAGACGGAAGTCGGATCAACTACACGATTGAGATGCATGATTACGGTGCAAGAATGAAAGAGCATGCGATAATGATGCAACGAGTGTTAACCGATCTTGAGTACAACTTTCCTTCACGGTAAGGTTGTACTACTGAAGTATAACTAACGCCGACGACGACGGACTAGCGATACGCAATCAACATGAAATGCCGAAGGTCATTAGGGTTAATGACATAGGGTCATCACTCAATCCCAAAATCAAGCAATCCTAATAGTGATTAAGGTTAATTACTAATTTATTGACCATTTTACAGTCGTTGAAAGCCACTAATTAACTTGCTAATTAAAGATTAATTAAACCCTAATTAACCACATGATTAATTAATTAAACATTAATTAATTAAAGGGTTAATTAAGCATAATACAAAAATTAGTCAAAACCTAATAAAACTTCATAATTAAGATCATTATCATCTAATTAGCACACAAAACAAATATCATGATTTTTGGACTTATATTTTAATTATGAAAAATCATGGAAGTTGCATTTCTTAATTTAAAGAGCAAATTAAAGCACAATTAAGTTTTATTGCAAAACCAGGGGTTAGTATTTTTCCTAGGTAGATCATCACTCAAGGATTCCAGAGCATATATTTTTCACATTTTTACTTGCCCAAAAGAATTTATTACAAAAAAAGGTGAAAACTGGCTCTAGAAATTGAAAAAGAAAAAAAGAAAAAACCATCTCCTCTCCTTACTGGGCTATCAGGCGGCCCGGGGCCCAACTCGGCCTGCCTGCTCGGCTCCCTCAGCTGGGCCTGCCTGGCCTCTCCCTCTCTCCCTCTCACCGACGGTGGCCCCCCACCGTCGGCGCCTTCTTCCTCCTCTCCTTTCTTCTTTCTTTCTCCTACCGAACCGAAAGCAACGGCGGGCGGCGGTCGGCCGTGCTCACCGACGACGACACCGGGCGGCGACACCAACTCCACCACACCCTTCCCCACACTACGGCGAACACGACAAGCTACTTAACAAGGGCAAACGGTGACCGGGAGGAGCTACACAGAGGGGTCACGGGCGGCTCGGCACGCCGGCGTGACGGTGGCGCGACGGCGTTCCCGCAAAACGACGATGACACAGTGCAACCAACACCCTAGGTCGATGTAAGAGCTCACCACGGCACGACGCCGGGTTGGATTGAAAGGAGACGGCGAGAGAGGCTTTGGCCGTGGCGGAGGCGGAGCTTCAGCTAGCGCCGACCGGCGACACGAACGGCGTTCCGGCGCGTCCCGACCTTGGCAATGAAAGATGATGAGCCGACCGTGATCATTGGTTCGGGCGAAGCTAAAACAAGGAATTTACTCGGTTGCGATGCACGGTGATGCTCGCACCGGTGGAGAGTGCCCACGGGCGGAGTCCGGCGGCGGAGAGGTGGAAGATGACGAGCCGGGCGGCGATTCCTGGCGATGTCAAGAGCTAGGAGTTGGTTTGGAGAGTGCGCAATGGATAGCGGAGTGGGTGGCAGGAGTAATTGCACGGGATAGCTCGACGACGACGAATTTTTTGTTGAAATAAGCGAAGGATCGGCAGCGGCGACGACGTAAAAGAAGGAAGAGGAGAAATGGCGACCGGGCTCATGCTTTTTATAGGACAAGGAGCGGTCAAGGAGGAAGCTAGGGCCTTCGCGAACCCGTCCAGATGGTTGGCCACGCGTGAAACCGGCGACGCTGCGAGAACGAACACGGCGGCGCCCGGTGAGTCACGGCATGGGCACGGTGTCAAGGTGTCCCCCCCCCCTCATCAGAAGTAGCGATGCCCGCTCACTCTCTCCCTTTTCAAATTACTCCAAAATTTTGAATAAAAGCTCAAAATTCCAAAAATACAGATTGCTCCAAAATTCATGCTCTACAACTTTCATTTAGAAAGTTTTGTCAGATTTCAAATGGATTTTGAATTTGAATTTCAAATTCAAAAAGAGGGCAAAACCTTAATTTTAAGGATTTCAAAATTACTTTTTGATTTTTGAATAAAAGATGAAAATATCCAAAAATAAAAGTTGTTCCATTTCTCAATATCTACAACTTTCATTTAGGAAGTTTTTCATGAAACCCAATAATTTTTGAATTGTAGTTTAAAACTCAAAAGGGGACAATTTGAAATTCAAATTACTTTTGAAATTACTCCAAATTTTATTCAAAAACTTGAAAAACTCTGTATACCAAAGTTGTAGAGCTCAAAAATATGCACAAACTGTATTTTGGAAGTTTTCCCAAATTTTGAATATTTTGAGATGAAATTGAGAAAGGGGTAAAACACCTTTTGAAATCTAGGGTTTTGGAAGGGACTTTCAAATTGATTCTTTGGGCAATTAATTAATGATGTTATGGAACTTTTTCAAAACCAACCAATGGCATAGTTTCAAAATACAAAGTTCATACTTTGAAATGGTGCCAATGGTTAGCAATTTTTATTTAGAAAATTGATTACGGTTAGCTCCCCCCGAAATTGAAAATGAAATTCAAACTTCAACACTTAACCAAATATGGAAAATGTTGGCAATTGAATTCCAATTCCAATTTTTGTTCTTGCTTTGCATCATTTAAATTGTAAAACACGGTTGAGGTGTGAGTCGTGGTTAGCTAAGCAGTTGCAAGCAACAAGGTTGGTTTTAATTGATTGCTTTTATAAACAAAAGTAAAGTTGTGAGTGAAATTTAGTGATAAACATACACATGCGATATGAAAGAGCGCAACCAAACCCTAGAACTTGACAAACTCATCTTAGTTATAAAAAAATGCTTATGCAATGCTTATGATGACATGTGGCAGGTTTAGTTAACGTAACACCGGGTGTTACATTTTCCTTACTGTTGGGCCAACAGCAGCATATAAGCCCATCCGACCCCTGCCTCCTTTCTTTTTCTTTTTTCAGGAATTCTAACCACATCCCAAAATTCGCCAAAAATTAAACCAATTTCATAATTTTTCTGAGATCCTCCTTGACCTCCTAGTGCAATTGGTTTGCTTATTTGAGTAGGTTTTTAGTGCGCCTTATTTGGTTCTTATTGCTAGTCGCGTTCGGCTTTTATTTTTTGCATAGCGACGAGTCAAGCTCAGATGGACTTGACGACGCAGTGGGGAGGAGATGGACCCTAATGGTGGACGACCTCAACTTCCTCAGACACGTACCACTACTTCTTTGGCGTCGCAGGTGTCATAGCAGCACCTTTACTTAGAGAATTCCATTAGGCATTGCAAAGTAGAATTGCTAGCGCTTTATAATTATTCATTTGCTAGAATAGGAGTTGCATGCTATTGTCTGAGCCTTGATTGCCTTGTTTGAAACCATTTCACCCTAATTAGCCAGCTCCACGCTCACCACTTATATTTATATCTGCTTGCTTGCATTTACTCCATTATAATTATATATATGCCTTCGATATATGATGTGTGATGGTTTGGTGATATGTTGATGGTGGTTGGGGTTTGGCCGTGAGGCACCCCCATGGGGTATATGCTGGTTTGATACGCGACGGGAGCGGTGAATCCCGAGTGGCTGGTGGTGATATGAGGAGTTCTAGAGATATTCCTTGCCCTCGACTTGATTCTTTGGAGATACTGGCTAGAGCGAGATGTTGTTGTGGTGTACGGAGTGCACCAAGGGTAGTTCCTGTGGCGAGAACATAGAGTCTTGGATGACGGTCCATGAGGGACATTGGGGATGAGGAGTTTGTGGATGGATCACCTCTGAGGGGTGAATCTAGTGCTGTGAGGCACACGATTGGTGGAAGGTGCTCGCTCTGGCCAACCTACACTACTACTAAAAAGATTAACCGAGGCGGTTAAAATCGATTAACCGAGGCGGTTTTTGCAACCGCCTCAGATTGAAGGTCACGGTAAATGGAGGCATTTTCCGAGGCGGTTGCAAAAAACCGCCTCGGTTAATCACACAGAAAAAACAAAAAAAAAGAAAAAGCCCATCCAAAACCCTAACGGGCCTAGATCTGGGCCGTCCCTGCGCACCGCCGTCGCCGCTGGATCCGCCGCTGCCGACCGTAGCATCGCCGGATCCGGTAGCTTTCGAGGTCGTCGTGGCCGCGGACGCCTAGATCCATGGCCGCCGTGGCCACAAGCACGGCCGAGGGGAGTTGCCGGGGCGCTACTGCACCGCCGATGGGTTCGGCCGCCGCGCTGACGGACGCCGCCCGTGGCCGCGGCCGCGCTACCGGAGGTCGGGGCCATGCCCGCCGCCGTAGGGGAGCCGCCGGGGCCGCGGGCGCTACGAGGTCGGGGCCGCGCCTGCGCCGCCGCAGGGAGCCGCGTCCTAGCGCTGCCGGAGCCCCGCCACGCCGTCCCGCGGCCGCTGGCGGGCGGGAGGTCCGCGGCGGCGGTAGGGCCACGCCCGCGCCGCCAGCTCCATGGCCGCTTGTCGGTAGGGCGGTGCCCCCACGGCACGCGCCAAGTCCTGGGGGCTCGCCGTGCCGCGCCCCCAAGGCCACCGGAGGGGCCGCGCGCGCCAAGGCCAGGCGGGTCACGCCTCCCTCCGCCGGCTCATTCATGCTTTGAGAGAGAGGAGAGCTGCTAGTGCTGAGGAGAGAGAGAGGAGGAGGAGGAGGAGGAGGGAGGAGCTGCTGCGACGGCTGAGGGATGGGAAAAATGACTTAGGGTTTGGTGTGCTCATGTTATATAGTGGGAGCCCGTTATTGGGCCTTGGTGGGCTATCTGGGTTTAATATTAACTAAAACGGGCTTTATAATGTAACCGCCTCATAAAATAGATTTACCGAGACGGTTATCTTAAAACAACCGCCTCGGTTAATACGTATTAACCGAGGCGGTTATTTTTAAGATAACCGCCTCGGTAAATCTATTTTACGAGGCGGTTTTTGTAACCACCTCGGTTAATTGAAAATGACCGCCTCGGTTAATGCTTAGGATTAACCGAGGCGGTTTTTCGGGCCAACCGCCTCCGAGGTCCATTTCAAAGTGCCTTGCAAAAGATGTTTTGTAGTAGTGCTAAGGACTGAGTAGGTTACAATCATAACTCATGGGTTCCTTTCGTACACACCACATGCCTAGGTGGGTATGGTGTGGCAGAACCATCCAAATTATATGGCCCACAAGCACCTGACATTGTCCCTAAGACCTCTGCGGCTATGCTTGTGTACCACATAACTTGAAAAGTTTTGTCGGGTAAAACCCCGATATTACCACAATCCTCCAGGAACAAATTCTTATAGAGATATTGTAGTATTACAACCATTTTTATCCAAATACACAGAGTAGCGAAAGATTTATAAAAGAATATGACTACACTTGATTAGAGTTTAATTAAACAAAACTTAACTGAGTTTACGGAAGTAAGAAGGGAATATAGAACACCTGCAGGATAACACCTCAGGTGGGAGATACTCGGTCATGCCAAGCCCACTGGTATGACCGAAGTTAGCTTCACTAGTCAGCACCTGCAACAGGGATCGAACAAACCCTGAGTACAAAAGTACTTCACAAGACTTACCCGACCAAAAATTGGGGAGAAGACTCAGGAATGTTCGCTAATAGGAATCAAGGTAAGGTTTTAGCAAGAATCAAAAACACCTTTGCGTAAAAGTGACTAATGTTGATCTTTACTATTCATTCTTAAATTATACTGATCTAGAGCAAACACTTGTCCAAGCAGATCTCGATTTCAAAAACTTCCAACCTCACAACTTTCATCATTACTACGATGCCGGGGCTAGGATCAAGTCTCCCATATCGTGGAGCACCGATGATTCAGATCGCTTTATATACCCAGCTGGGGCTTTCTAGCCACACGATATATGCAGGACCGAACATCTTACATACATCAACTCACACTTGGATTTCTCCAGACCAGAACGGGTCCTAGCCACGAGAGTACAGTACACCACCTCCCTATGCCGTCTGTTTAACCGTCGACGGTGCGCTCGTAATGTGGGTACACGCTACTTCCCGTTCTGGTGTCCGTTCTCGTATGGATCATACAAGGGAGTTTACCGCCATTAGCATGCGACTAGTACTATCCAATAACCTCATGATCCTAGGGCCAAACAACGGATGGCCCTTAACCGACACAAGTGGACGACACTACACTAGGCACTAGCCCATCCTGGTGCAAGTCACTCCACCAATGTCTCGATTTACTCATCATCGTGTTCTTGTTGTGTACCCTTGACCCCATTGGAACAAGGATAAACATCAAGCAACATCAGGTTTTCATAACTTCCCTTCAGAGGGTATTGTTATCACACCTTTGAAAACAGTTTTATCAAAACTCTACACTAGTAGCAAGGCTAAGCGTATACTAAGCATTTCGAAATCAAAACAGGTATCCAGGGTAATATATCAAGGTACGGTAAATGCATCAAAGTAGGATATTACACAACTCCTAACACCTAATGCATCATACCAGGAGCATAAAGTATAAAGCTTTTCAAAATACAAGAAAATATAAATGCATCCAGGGCTTGCCTGCGTTGCAGAGAAGGTTAGTTGTTAATCTTTGACATCAGCATCTTGGGGATTCACCTTCGCTCTCACGTACTATACGTAATGAAATGATGCGAGCTTTATTATAATGCTTGACAGATGGATGGTGCGAAACATGCAAACTAAAGAAAGTTGAGTACAACTTTCCTTCACGGTGCCACTTAGGTTTAGTTATTTCACCACGCATGCTTATCATTCGGATGCAACTACAAATGCATTTCTTAATGGAATAAGGAGCCAAAGCATGATGTATGATGCACACACATAATTAATAACAACTTTAATTATATAATTAATTCTTGAGTACAACTTTCCTTCACGGCAAGTTGTAATCAAGGGTCCATGGTTAGCGATTACGACGGCATCGGATAATGTAACGCAATCAATGTAAACGAAAAGCCAAAGGTCATTAGGGTTAATGACCTAGGGTCATCACTCAATCCTAAAGTCAATCAACCCTAATAATGATTAGGAACTACTAAGGTTATTAACCATTTTTACAGTTGTTGAAAGCCACTAATTAAACTTGTTAACTAATTAACTACTACTACACAATCAAACCATGGATCATTAAAGTGGTCATGATCTATGGTTTTCAAGTAATACCAAAAAGGAATCACCCTAAGTGAAACATTAAACCAATTATTAAACAAGCCACTACTTAATTAAGGTATTAATTAAGCATGAAACAAAATTAGCCAAAACATAACCAAACTTCATAATTAAGATCATTATCATCTAATTAGTACCCAAAACAAATTTCATGATTTTTGGACTTATATTTTAATTACTAAAAATCATGGAAGTGGCATTTATTAATTAAAAGAGCAAATTCTCATTGTAAATAAGTTTACTGGAAAATCTAAGTTATATTTTTCCTAAACAGAGAATCACTCAAGGATCATACACATATTTTTATTTTATTTTTAGCTGCCCAAAATATCTAATTATGAAAATGACAAAATCAGAAATGAAATTTATTTTGAAAAAGAAAAACAAATCACCTCCTCACTGGATTGGGCTACGGCCCGGTTGGGGCTAACGGCGGCTTAGCCCAGGCGCGCACGCACGCGCCTCCTCCTCCCCTCTCTCCCTTTTTGGCAGACGGCCCGCCCAAGAAATGGCCCGGCCCCTAGCCCCCCTCCTCTTCTTCCTTCCCTCACCTTTTGTAGCTATGGTTTATCTTTTTAAGTTTTATTAGCTACTCTTATTTAATTGTTTAGTGTTATTTATTTATATTTAGTTTAATTAGCTGGTATTGATATTTTTAGCTAGGTTGTTATTAATTAATCTAGTTTTAGTTATTTTTGAATTTTTCTACATCTTGAGGCTTTGAATTAGTTTTTGTTTAATTATTTAGTTATGTTTCGTTAAATTAAGTAGTGGTGAGGCTTTTATTAGGGTTTTAGTTACTAGTCTCGCTTTAATTTTTTTGGTTTCATCTAAAAAATTGTCAATTCTTAATTATTTTGTTATGTTTATTCATATTTAGTTTAATTAGCTAGTAGTGATGCTTTTAACTAGGTTGTTATTAATTAATCTAGTTTTAGTTATTTGGAATTTGTCTAGATCTTGAGGCTTTGAATTAGTTTTTGTTTAATTATTGATTTTTGTTTCGTTAAATTAAGTAGTGTTGAGGCTTTTATTAGGGTTTTAGTTACTAGACTTGCTTTAATAGTTTTGGTTTCATCTAATAAATTGATGCTTTAGTTTTTTTGTTATATATTGTTTAATAAAGTATTGCTTTGTTATTTTATTAGTAACTAGTCTTGCTCGGATATGTACTATTTCAGAAATATACAAGTGAGGAGTCATTTTATCTATATATACTCTTTTCGAACGAGCATACCGATCATATAAAGGTTAGTTAATAATTAATATAAATAAATATCTATGTCTACTTTGTAGTGTTTACAATATATAAATCTACTAAACTTTTTAACAGTAACGATGGATAGAGCCTTCGGATGTATAACTTACCCGAGGTTCAGAAATTTATCGATGCTTTGCAAAAACCATGCTTTGAGAACACGTAAGAGACACATATATTGCCCTTGCTCGATTGCAGGAATATTGTTGTTTATGAAGACACAAAACCAATCTTAAATCATTTGGTCCGCCGAGGATTTATGGAAGATTACTTGATTTGGACAAAGCATGGAGAGGGTAGCTCTACGCCGTATATAGTTGGAGACTCTCACGAACCCTCGTAACGAATGGCCCGGATATGCTTGTTGATGATATTAGTCGGTTCCTACATGAGACTCATCAGCATTGTCCCCAAAGCAGAGTGAACATGTTGTGCCCGATTTTTATGATGATGCGAATGTTGGAGGAACCGAGGACAACAGAACTGAAATGATGGATGAAGATGCGAACCGATGGCTGCACTATTGCGTCGTCATACGTATCCATCAATGTTCTTTATGAAAGGTATGGAGGCCTTGGAGAAGGCAAAGAATGAGCCATTGTACGATGAGAGACTAAAGGTTGTACAAAAAGAGTTCACAACTTTACTGATGCCCGTGGCCAAGCCGTTGATGTTGAAAGCAAGATATGGATGGTCCGATGCCGCCTTCGATGCATTATTGAGTACTCTCGAGATATGCTTCCAAAGGAGAACAAAGTGCCTCGCTAACACGTACTATGCAAAGAAGCTAATCAGTCCACTTACTATGAGTGTCCGTAAGATCCACGCTTGTCGAAATCACCGTATCCTATATCGAGGTGATTACAAAGACTTGGACAACTGTCCAAATTGTGGTGCAAGTCGGTACAAGACGAAAAAAAGACTATCTACAAGAAGAGAATGCAGCCTCCATTTTTAAAGGGAAAAAAGAGAAAAAAGACTCAACAGAGTTCAAAACCCCGCACTAAAAAAAAAAAGAAGAAGAAGACTACTACGCACGTAGAAGGGTTCCCGCTATGGTCATGTGGTACCTTCCAAAGATAGATCGGTTGAGGTGTTTGTTCGCAAAACCCCGAGGACGCAGAGCTTATGACTTGGCATGCTTCGATAAGCACAAAGTAGATGGTAAGCTTCGACATCCCGCAGATGGCAAGCAATGGCAAAAATTCAATGAGGACCACCCAGAATTTGCTAAGGAGACAAGAAATGTCGTTTCGCACTATGTACCGATGGAATGAATCCCTTTGCCGAAAGGAGCAAGAAGCACAAGACATGGCCTGGTGATCCTCACCATCTACAATCTGCCTCCACACTTGCTACAAAAAAGCGAAAAATATCTTTTGCTAACCATTCTTATTTCTGGACCTACACAACCCGGTGTTGACATGGATGTATTCTTGGAGCCATTAGTGGAGGAAATGAGAATATTATGGGATACAGTGTCGCCATGTTAGACGAATACCGAAAAGAGTCATTCACACTAAGAGCAATTATTTTTGTTACAATCAACGATTACCTAGCTCTCTTTGTATTGTCGACGACAGTTCAAGGGCAAGGTTGGTTGTGTAGTATGCTTGGATGAAACATTTTATGTGTCCCTCGCCTCCAACAAGATAGTGTACATGAGACACAAAGCGTTTCTTATCACAAGGTCATAGGTACCGCTTGCGAAAAGATGGATAAGTACTTTGACAATCATGATGAACTAAGGTCCACCGCTCCATCGTAATAGTAAAGGTCACAGAGTATATGAGATAGTTAAGAACATCAAGTTTGTATTTGGTAAGAAGACAAAAGATGGAAAAGTAAGAAAGGATATAAAGCCAACTCCTAGGGCTACATTCAAGAAGATGTCAATTTTCTTTAAGTACTTGCCATATTGGAAAGAGCTTGACGCACGACACGCGGTTGATGGTATGCACATCCGTAAGAATGTGTTTGAAAGTATAATTGGTACCTTGCTAGACATAAAGGGCAAGACAAAGGAAGGATTGAGTTCACGTCAGGACCTGGTCAATTTGAATATAAAACCCGAACTTCACCCTCCTATTGCTAGATAATGGAAAGTACCACCTCCCAAAGAAAAAGCTACAACTTGAGCACGATGAGAAACATGCCATGTGCGTGTGGTTGAAGAAATTGAAAGTTCCAAATGGATTCTCGCTCCAACATTAAGAGCATTGTGTCAATGAAGGACCTTACACCGACTAACTACAACTCACATGATTGTCATGTGATGCCGACAACTTTTCTCCCTATTGCCATCGTGGGCTATAAGTCCGGTGTTCTTAAAGATGGCAATCACACGGTTGTGCTTCTTTTTAACGAGATATCACAAAAAGGTAATTGATCAAGAGCGGTTGGAGTCTCTTCAGAATTTGCAGCGGAGACATTGTCACAACTTGAGATGTGTTTCCCGCCTTCTTTCTTCGATATAATGGTACACCTTGTCGTGCATTTGGTGCCACAAATACAGGCATTGGGTCCCACGTATTTGCATGATATGTGGACATATTAGCGTTTCATGTCAATTCTTAATAGGTACGTAGCCACTCGTGCTCGTCCTGAGGCATCTATGATAGAGGGGTACACTACCGAAGAGGCCATTGAGTCCGGAGGTCCATTCTGCAATACTTGCCTAAAAGACCAAATTGCAATAGGTTTGCCTCCGTCTCGACATGAGGGTAGACTATATGGGTGTGGGAGGATGGGTCGGAAATCATTCATCCCGTCGGACTACAATATTGTCCTCGAGGCGCATCATAGCATCCTACATCAGCTCTCAATAATGGATCCTCTGATCAAACAACACATACAAGAGCTAAGTGATCGTAACCCCGGGCAAACAGAGGATTGGGTATCGAAGGAACATAAGCGTCGATTCACGACATGGCTAATGGAGCGTAACATTCCAAATGGAGACACAATTGAGCAACAAACTATCAAGAGGTTGGCAAATGGACCATCTCGCCAGTCACATCATGGCGGACCTTTGACATTAGTGGCTTCACATTTTGTACTACTTCTAGGGACAAAAAGAGCATGGCGCAAAAACAGTGGTGTTCGCTGCGAGGCCATAGATGATTCGGATGAAACCGCTACATACTTTGGCTTCATTGAGGAGATATGAGAACTAGACTATGATTCATTTAAGACGCCTGTGTTTCGATGCCAATGGATTGATGACAACCATATCACCGTGGACAACTATGGCTTGAGAGTTCTTGATCTAAGTAAAGTAGGCTACAAGGATGATCCTTGGATCCTTGCTAACCGTCTTTGCCGCGTGTCTTCTATGCCGAACAGATCCTTTGTAAAGAAGAGAAGAAAAAAGTAGCGACAAGACCAAGCATATAGTTCTTCCCCGAAAGCAGCAAGCTATAGGAGTTGATGGTGTAATTGACCTAGATGACTTCAACCACTTCGGACACATGTCTCTCTTCAATGATCATCAAGTAAAGATTAGAAATGTTGAGCGAAATATCTCCAAGAATTCATTACCATGGGTGCGCCACGATGGAGAAGGAAGAATAGTAGTCGGCTAGGTAGATTTTGTATTAGTTAAATATATATTAGTCAATGTTATGTGTAACAATTTATCGCTTTTAATTGATACTTATAAATTGTTCTCTCTAGATATTGCTCTTCAACTTATTTAAGTCCTTTTGTTTCTATTTATTTATGTCCTTTTCTTTCTACATGTTGTAGTCTAAGTAAAGTAAAAGAAATATTCTATATAATCGTAAAATTAAGAATTAATCAAATATCCTAAAATAAAGATATTAAAACTATATTGTAGAAACAAATATCCTAAAATAAAGACATTAAAAACAAAAACTGTAGAAACAAATATCCTAAAATAAAGGTATTAAACAATAATGATGAGAAACACTTAAAAACAAAATTAAAACAATTTTCACAAAGGGTTGAACAAACAACCGCCAGCTGAAGATGTATTTCCACCGGCGAGCTTGTCATAGTCACCCGCCTGTGAAAATGCATCTCACAAAGGGTTGTCATAGTCAACCGCGGGCGCGACACTTAGTGAAAAAATCAAACTCGGTGGGCGCGAACTCAAGCCGTGGACGCCGCCAGCCGCCGCCAGAATTCTCCGCCACCGCATTTCGCCGACCGACGACTACTCCGCCGCCACAAAGAACCTCCTCCGAAACTGCGCCCCCCGCCGCCGTTGGCGCCACCGCCGCCAAGAGGCCTCCGGAGGTCCTCCCCGCCGCAGCATTTGCGCGACCGGCCGCCGCCGGCGTTAATAACGCCACCGCCAGCTAGCATGCCGCCGACGAAGCCGTCGCCGCCACCGGACCACGTAAAGGCTGCGCCGCCCCCCACTAGCCTCGAATCCCGCCGGCGTTGCCCTCGGCCGGAGAGAGCGCCGGGCTCGGCCGTTGCCGCCGCGGGTGCCCTCGCGAGGACGACGGCGTAGGGCACCTGCCGGGCATTGATGGGCTGGGCTGGCCGCTGCCACGCTCCTTTTTTTTTCATTTTAATTTTGCGATAAATGTGGGCCCTTTGTTGGGCCCTTTAATGGCCCAACAAAGGGCTTTTTTTTTGGCAAATTTTTTAGAATATTATTATATATTAATTATATAATTATAAATGTAATAATCACATTTGAAAATAATTGTAAATGATTTCTTTCCTTCATAAATATTGTACATGTAAAAAGCTAAATAATTCTATGGCAAATATTATTTCCTTTATCACATTATATAAATGTAGTAATCACATTTAATATTGTAAATGATTTCTTTCCTTCATCAAGTTTCCTAGGCCCAACAGTGGGCTTTTTTTTGCAAATTTTTTTAGAAAATTAGTATAAATTAATTCTATTATTATATATATGTGTAAATAATTATAAATGCAAAAATCACATAAGGAAATAATTGTATCATTTGAAATAAATTCTATCATTACATAGAAATGTAAAAAGCTAAATAACTCAAAAAGAAATATTATTTCCTTTATCACATGTGTGTAAACATGGTTTTTTTTCTTCGATTATTTCCAATAGCATATGTGTAAATATATTGTGTAAATATATTGGAAATAATTAATGTTGTAAATGACTTAGAAAAGATAGAGAAGCAATGATTATTGCAAATGACTTAGAAAAAGCTAGAGATATATTTCTTTCCTTCTAAAATATTGTAAATGACTTAACATTTATTAGTGACTGAGTACTTAGTGGTTGTGTTAATATTTTATGTAAATTCTATTATTTCCTAGTGTATGTAGAGAGTGCCTATTGTATGTACTAATATTTTATGTAAATGTAATAAATATTGTTGCTTTCTAGTATTTCCTTTATCATATGTGTGATATTAGAAATTCTAGAAAAGCAATGATTATTGTATGTGCTAAGTACTTTCTCCCCAATGACTAAGTACTTCCTTTATCATATGTGATAAGTACTACGAGTACAATGATTACTTCTAGGTTTGATTTAGTGTGTTATTGACTTAGTGTACTAATGACTTATCATTTTTACATGACTTAGCATTACTAAATAGAAGATGACTTCTCCAAAATCCGGAGAGCATGCAGATGACCAAAGCGTAGAGTCGCCCAATAAGGTTGCTACACCCCCGACCAACGGTTAGTATGACACAATTACGTTTACTCGAACGATGACTTATAGAAATGAAGAACTCACATACTTATTGGCCTTGCATTTTTAGAACTACAAATCCTCAGGCACAAGAAGAAGAAGAAGAAGATTACCATGGTGACATGTTAGAAGAAGAAGAAGATGACGGAAACCGAAGTGATCCATGCCCTAGCATAGATAGACAACCTCAACGTAGTGTAGACCCGCATTATGATCCAGCTATCGATGAGGTACAGTCATTACATACATGCCAATGTTTTCATTGATCCCATAAAAATAGGCTCCGCCCCATGATGCGTTGTAAATATCGTGTAGGAGGTTTTGTCTCAATTAGGGAGATTCTCGCCGAGGAAGAAGAAGTGCCGTAAGGAGAAGCCCCGTAAAACAACCGAGACAACCACCTCGAAGTCAAGGAAAAGGAAACGCACGGATCGAAAAACGAGGTGAAAGAGGGACGAACAAGTGGCCGAGCTTGGACCTATGTTATTCCCGACATAAGCCCAAAAGGAGAGCCATTAGTGTCGATGCGGTGGCGGCCAAAATAAGAAATGCGATTGGTTTCTTGGTCGTGGATAAGCTTGACATCACAATCCGTAGGTGGGCGGATGTGACCGTAGCTACACGAAAAGACTTATGGAGAAAGTTCGGTGAAAGGTTTGTCATCCCTACGGGACCGATAAAATTGTGAAAGAGTATTTCTTCAAGCAGGTTGCAACGCCATTCAAACTATAGATCGGAAATGAATATCAAATATCTGAAGAAGGGTAGGGATCCAACGAGTAAGTATAAGATCACCGCCGCTCGGTGGGCGGCGATTCGTGGCTCGGAAGGAAGATCCAACTTTCCAAGCCAAGAGCGAAGCCGCTTGAGCTAGCAAAGAAGAACAGTACCACCACCACCTTGGCAATGTGGTTACAAGAAACAGATTCCAAAGTGGCGGGCGGGAGGAGGAAGAGCTCAAGAAACAAGGCAAGCCTGCCCTCTCTCGAGGAAGTTGGTGAGAGGACGGCGAATTGGTCGAAAAGCTAGAGGAACAAAACAAACTTCTACCGGTTTGAACTGTCCCGATGAAATGACACCGACAGTAGAGAAAATTGTGGAATTGGCCGCGGATGTCAAAGAGGGAAGATTCAAGCCACAAAGGGAGAGGGACATCTTGACTATAGGTCTAGGCAACCCTGAGCATCCTCGTCGTGGTACGAGGAATATCATCGAAGAGGGGATGGAAAGAGGGATTTGGTGAAGAGTGGTTGGGCATGTACAAGAAAAAAGATCGATACAAGGAACATATGAAAGATTTCTATGAGGAGCAGGCTAAGGAACAATTCAACAAAATGATGTCTGATTTCCTAACAAATCCTCGATCCTAAGATAATACGAAGCTAGCTAGTGCAATGTCTGCTTCAACGCCAAGCACACAAGGTCCGCAGATGCAGATCGTCCCCCACACGCCAGCGGCCGGTCCTCGGGGAGATGATTCCCGCCATGTCCACACAATCACCGGCTTTCCAAGCAAAGTGGGGGTCTACGGGCAACAAAGACCGCTTCCCAAAGGATGATATCGAAGCACCGACACCTCGCAAATTGCTGATACGATATGGTATGAAGCATGTTCGCATAAAGGAGAAGTTGCCACGGGCTTTGCAATCCCGTGGCGTGACTACCACCATACCATCATACCGTAAGAGTACTGCAGGGGTAGAAGTGCACACGGTCGTCCCCGGCTATGAGGAAGATGTGCTTGAAATTCCGTGCCCCGACAATGTTGAGACACTCGGACAAAGCATTAACACTTTCATCCTATGGCCTCGACGAGACGTGGAGTTGACGCAGCCACCACAACCGCAGCAACCACCAACCGCTGAAGTGTTGCCGAAACTCAAGAGTCACAAAGATGTGGAAGTTGTTCCGGACCCAACCCCGATATCACCATGTCCCCAATCTCCTCTACCTAATATACAATCACCGCTAGCCAATCCTCGTTGAAACCCCACAGTCATCACCTAAACCTACAGGGATCTCCACCACCACAAGCCAATCCTATTGAAACCCCACCATTCAATGATCCAGCTCGTGCTTCCCCACCACCTCATGACCTCGAACAATCGCCTTGGACATCACCACCGCCCCCCAAAAAGATCCAAGAGCCACCAAAGAAGAAATTTTCGATTCCCAAATTGATCTCCCCTTTCGAGCCAAAGAGGAAAAAACTGCTGGAACCGCCAGGTTTTTATCGTGGATTGCACAAAGCCGCAAGTCAAAGATCGTTGACTTAGCCGAAAGCAGAGAGGTCGTCAAAAGGCCCGAGATCAATATCTTACGATCGGGAAGCCCACATGGGAGGATTATGAAAACGTCCCCCCGACAGATACATACCGGGCAGGCCTCTCCTTAGTTGGGAAAAACTCAAGAAACTACCACCGGTATAAAAAGACTACATGACTGGTATATGAGAGTCGCTTTCTGCCGGCATCGACACGATCCAAGTAAGCATACCACCCTCTCGCTTTCAGAAGTGAACGAGATAACGCTTTTGTAACCTTCAAGACATTTGGTTGATGATAAACCTCAAAAAAGGCTCGATGTTCAAATCATAACATTATTTGCATTGTAAGTCTCACTCGCCCTAACATGTTCATCCTTTAGTATTATTGAGTTGTATTACTAAGATATCCCTTTGATTACATGCACTTGTGCCATGCAGAATGGAATATGATAAGGACGAGACCACTTACGCCCTCGACCAAACAAACATGAAAGCAAACGAACCGGGGTACCTTAGCCCAAAGAAAATCTGTGAGAACGAGCACACCTTCCGGATTGGTCATGACAAATGATGAATTAAAAGGGATTAACAGAAAAAGAAGTGCCAAAGAAGATAGAAGAGTTGGAGAAGAGACACGAGGCTATCTACGCCGCATACATAGGAAATGCATTTCTTCAATTCCAAAACAGGGGAAGTGGTAATTGCACCATACAACTTCGGGTAAGTCTCGAGTGTATATATAAAAATCACGTTAACAATATGAATAGAAACACCGACAATTCTGGTCCATTCTTGCAAATGATCACCGGATATGCTTCTATATCTATCTTAGGGACGGAAGGATGCTTTGGTCTTTGACTCTGCAGATTATAGACCTGAAAGCTATGCAACGATCACGACCATCTTGGAACGGTAAGCTAACAGCCTTGTATACATACTTTTATAGCTGAAAGTTACGAAAAACTAACTAATTCTATTTGAGACCATAGGATTTACAGTGTGGTACAAGATCAAGGGTGGGAAGTTCGACTTATCCGAAAGGGCGAGGAACTAAGAATATTTCATAACCGGCCGGGTACGTAAGATATGAAGCCGGATCATGTATGTACAAGACGTAGTTAAGACGATGTTGCAAGTCAATAACAACTTCTCCTCTATGTAGTGCCACAAGCAACCACCGGCTCCGCATTAATCGTGGATTCTACGTGTGCGAAGTTCATGAGACTAAACGGACGGTACCGCAAAAAAACCCTTATAAGGTATAACAAATAGTCACGCTATATTTATGTCGTTACCAAGTGCAAACATATGATGTCTACAAACTTCCTTTCCAGGCGGTTGCGTAATCATCCAAGCCCAAACACCTCATGGAAAAAAATCTATATGAAATAGTCGAGGATCTGTGCTCCTTCATCATGAAGGAAATCATTCCAAGCGAGGGGAAATACCACGAACCGGATAGTGTCTTAGCGAGGCCAGAGTTTCGAGCGCTAAGAGAGATTAGCGCTCTCAAACTAAGTCGAGATGATTATTAGAATCATCATATCATTTGCGATGAAAAACTTTGTTGTCGTGGCCACAAAATAACTGTGATGAATATTGATGTATATATAAATGTTGTAATTAAATTAAATTGTTAATGGTGTGTATATGTATATAATTATATTGGTCCTTTGTAGCATAATTTAATAGCCTTTTGTATTCCTATCATTGCATGTAAAGATCATTGACATAAGAATAGGGAGAGACAAAGGGAGAGGGAGAGGGACAGGGGAGGGAAGGAGGGCGTTTCACATTTACAAATTCAAATTTAAAACTGGCGGGGAAAATATTTTCACAGGCGGTTGGCATAACTAGCCGCCTGTGCAAATAGTATTTCCACTGGCGGTTTGTTCTGTTAACCGCCAGTGAAAATACTATTTTCACAGGCGGTTGGTTATGTCAACCGCCTGTGAAAATTGATTTCTACTGGCGGTTGACAGCGGGACGCCAGTGGAAATGCTCCATTTCCATCGGCCTCCCAAGACAAAGCGTACCCCGCAACGCCTCGTGAAGAGGCGCGCCTGGAACCGCCTGTACAAATGCTCTTTGTACTAGTGAAAATGAACTCTTATTCTAACTGTAGTTCAGAAAACTTTAACAAGATAGTACACTAGAACCTATCTTTAGAAGCAAAATGTTCAGATTTAAAAGAATAAGAATATTCAGTCTTCTCCCATGGTACTAGCTGAATAATGCAAAATGCAGGTACACAACGTTCAGATTTAAAAGAATAAGAATATTCAGTCTTCTCCCATGGTACTAGCTGAATAATGCAAAATGCAGCTGCACAACACAGGAGGATACCAGTGTTATGGTTTGCAGTACCATCAGTGTACACTTGCAGTCGTAGGCAAGGTTATTCAACATGTAGTTGGATTCAGGCAAATAATGTACAGTCTGGATAAAATTTGCATCAGGCAAAATAAATGTGTACTGAAAATGAAACATTTAGTTGGATTCAGCTCTAAGTTACTGAATCATCATCATGCATAGTAAATTAAGAATTAGGAGACATTGTTAAAGCACTCATCTTCATGCCCATTCTGCTCCGGGATCATGGCTTCATGTTATTCATCACAAATAGAAAAGGGTTAGACTTCCAAGTTCACTGTCATCAACATGAGTCAGTCAAACAACTGAACTGAATCACAATGTCTTCAGTTTTGGAGTCTGGACAATTTCGATTGTGCAAGGAACAAGTCATCAACAACATGAGTCAGTCAAACAACTGAAATGAATCACAATGTCTTCAGTTTTGGAGTTTGGACAAATTCCGATTGGGCAAGGAACAACCAATTATCAGATAGTGAATTATTTTTTAATCCCTACAGCAGCTCTGCCAAAAATGCAAAACTGAACTTGGTTGCACGTGAAAGAACTAGGGCAAACTTTATCTTCAACCTAGGCCTAGATCAGCATTCTAGCAAGCTATTCCACAGTGCATGGACTGAACAAGCCTTTGCAGCACATTAAACAGAGTACTGACTGTCATGAAACAGAGTTGCAGTAAGCAAATCCGAGCTAATTTTACTGCAACCAAAAGGAAATATACAGCACTACCAACATAAATTTATCAAGTAAATCTAGAAAAATATGTAATACCAAGAATGCAAACAAGATTGAAGGGAATGAAACTCACTAGTTTTTTTTAGAAAAGGGAATATATTAAATATCCTAGCTTCTGCATCGATTGATGCATATAGCTGTTTCTTATTACAATCGTTTCAACTCCAAATGCCAAACCAGGGATCACAAAAACAAAGTGTTGAGCCATAACTCAAGAAAAATAACAAGGATGTAGCACTAAATAGCAATCCTATTGCTAAATCTCCAGCCGTGCCTTACAAACACTTGTAGCGCGACTGTCTCAATAGCCCGACACCCCGTCTTCATTGAGTGGCGAAGCTCCTCCTTCTGAAGAAGAGACCAAAATCGGATCCAATGTGTCGCTTTGAAGATAACCTGCAAATAAGATGGTGCTAACACCTTGTTAAACACAACCTCATTCCGAGTAAGCCAAAGCGCCCAACAGATTGCACTTGCTCCCACCAGTATTTGAGATTTAATAGATCTATCCAACCCTACCAACCAACTTATAAACATATTGTGTACACCACTTGGAGGCTTTAGGTTGAAAGATACTTGAACAATTCTCCACATAAATTTTGCATAATGACAATCAAAAAGCAAATGCTGAATTGATTCTTGGGCTGAACAAAAACAACACTTCGTGTCACCTTGCCAATGTCGTCTAGCTAAATTATCTTTTGTTAAAATGACACCCTTATATAAATACCACATAAAAACTTTAATCTTAAGTGGTAGTTTTAATTTCCATATCAATTTATTAAATGGCACAGCCTGAACATTTAGTAACGCTCTATACATAGAACTGACTGAGAACACCCCATTTTGATGTAGCCCCTAGACAAAACGATCCCTGGTATTTGAAAGATGAACTTGTGCAACCATGAGCACCACATTGTGCCAATCTCGCAAGTTATTCCCTACCAGAGATCTCCTGAAAGCTATATTCAGAGGGGTCGTTGACAGTACTGTCTGAACAGAAGCACTTTTCTTCCTCGCAATATTATATAATGCCGGAAAGATCAATTTTAGGGGATGTGGCATTATCCACGCATCCTCCCAAAATCGAACGTGGGATCCGTCACCTAGATCAAACCTGCCTAAAGAGAGGAACTCATCCTTAACCGCCAAAAGGCTGGTCCAAAACTAAGAGTCCCTAGGCATGGATTGAACCTGAGTTAGAGTTTTATGGCGTAAATACTTCTTCCTAAGTAGCTGTTGCCATAGTCCATCTCCATTTAACAACTTAAACAACCATTTACTTAGAAGACATTTATTATGAACATCTAGATTGAGAACACCCAACCCACCTTGATCCTTTAGCAAACACACTATTTCCCACCTTGCTAGCCTATATTTTTTCTTGTGCTCAGTTCCTTGCCAAAAGAACCGCGATCTGAAATAATCTAACTTCTTCAACACCCCTCTAGGCAACTCAAAAAAGGACATCATAAACATAGGAAGACTACTAAGGACCGAGTTGATAAGAACAAGTCTCCCTCCAACTGATAGACACTTCCCTTTCCAACCACTCAGTCTCTTCTGAAATCTTTCCTCTACATATTTCCAATCCTTATTTAAGAGTTTCCTATGATGCATCGGAATACCAAGGTATCTAAATGGATATGAACCCATATTGCACCCAAAAATTTGCATATAATCTAGATGAATGTCCTTGGCCTGTCCATAACAAAACAACTCACTCTTATGAAAATTGATCTTGAGCCCTGATAACTGCTCAAAAGCAGAAAGCAAAAGCTTCATGTTTTTGGCCTGCTCAATATCATTATCCATAAAAAGAATGGTGTCATCTGCATACTGAAGGACAGAAAGTCCATCATCTACTAGGTGAGGGATAACACCTCTCACTTGGCCATCTGCTTTGGCGCGAACAATTAAAATTGCAAGCATATCAACCACTATATTAAACAAGATAGGAGATAATGGATCCCCTTGCCGAACTCCTTTTCTTGTTTGAAAATAGTGTCCTATATTATCATTCACTTTAACTGCCACGCTCCCTCTAGTCATGATCTTGGAAATCCAATCACACCATACTGGAGAAAAGCCCTTCATCCTAAGAACTTATTGAATAAAAGGCCACTTTAACTTATCATATGCTTTTTCAAAGTCTAATTTTAAAATAACACCGTCCCCGGTGTTTCCTATGTAACTCATGGATTGTTTCATGTAACATAACAACACCTTCCATTATATAACGTCCCGAGATGAAGGCAGATTGAGATGGACCTACCAGCTTATCCGCTACTTTCAAGATTCTATTGTTTAAAACCTTTGTAAAAATTTTGAAGGAAACATTTAGCAGGCATATGGGTCTATATTGTTGTATTCGAGTTGCCTCAGATATCTTAGGTAGGAGAGTAATTACCCCAAAGTTAAGACTATGAATTGGCAGTCTCCCTGTATGGAACTCTGCAAAGAGGCTTAATAAATCCAGTCTAATCACGTCCCAGAACACCTGATAAAATTCCGCCGGGAAACCATCAGGACCAGGTGCCTTATTGTGTTCCATATCAAAGACCGCCAGTCTAATCTCCTCCTCACTGAATGGTGCCACCAATTCCTCATTCTCCTCCGCTGAAACTTGAGGTATGTTATGCCTCAAAGTTTCATCCATCGAGAAAGAATTAGGAATATGAGCCCCAAACAGCTGCTTGTAGTACTCTGTGATATAGGTTTCCAAAAATTGGAGTCTCCCACAATTGTCCCCTCATCTTGTTCTAACTGTAAAATTTTTGTTTTTCTATGTCTCCCATTCGCCAACAAGTGGAAATATTTGGTATTATCATCTCCTTACAGCAAGTTCGTCGCTTTCGAGCGTTGGAGCCAATAAATCTCCTCTTCTCTTAGCAACGTAGATAGCTGCCCCTTAAGATGATTCCTAATTTCCACCTCCTCAGAAGACAATAACACTGACTCGGCCTTTCTATCAAGAATATCTATCTTAGCCAATAAATCAATTTTTTGCTTTTTACTTTGAGAGACTACATTCGGAGCCCAGCCTCTGAGGTACCTTCGCACTCTTCTAATTTTATTTTGCCACCGTTCCATAGGCGAGGATCCCCTATTCTCTGACCCCCAAACCTCCTTGACCAGATCAAAAAACCCATCCTTAGCCAGCCATGCTAATTCAAATTTAAAGTTTCTAGCATTACCTCTATGGGACGGTTCCCCCCCATCTAGCAAAAGAGGTGTGTGATCAGAAATTTCCCAGGTAAGTGCCCGAACAGTTGATAACGGGAATTTTTGCTCCCACTCCGTTGTCACAAGAATACGATCCAACTTTTCATAAGTTGGCACCTCAGCATAATTTGCCCAGGTAAATTTTCTTCCTGACAACTCTAATTCTCTTAAATTCAAAGTCTCAATAATCGCATTAAAAAGCAATGGCCACTTATCATTATATCTTGCATTGTTCTTTTCAGATGGGTTCCTAATAACATTAAAATCACCCCCAACAATAAAAGGCAAATTACCACAATTAGTACATGCTCGTACTAATTCTGACAGAAAGCTCTCTTTGTGCTCCTCTTGTGCCGCACCATACACAGATAACAGAGCCCACTGAAATCCATCTGCCCTATTTTTTAAAATAAATTTAATAAAATAATCACCATCAATGATCTCTTGCAGCTCGCAATATTCTTGATTAACTCCCATTAGCATGCCCCCAGACATACCCCTGGGACAACGCCAATGCCAAACAAAATCAGCTCCAGCACAGAAATTTTCCAGACACTAAGTCGAGAAATTATTTCTGTTGGTTTCTGACAGAGCTATAAAATCAAGCCTATTATCTGCAGCTACATCATGTAAGAAAGTATGCTTTGCGAGGTCACGCAAGCCTCTGCAATTCCAAAAAAGACCTTTCATTTGATCAACGTTTTGTTTTTTCCAGTAAAATTCTTTATATTGATTTTCTTTTTCTTTTTAATAGGTGCCCCCTTGACAGGAACATCAACAAGTACCCTGTCAAGGTCCGCACCACTATCGTCCATCACCTCCTCAGTTAAGTCGCCACAGAGTCGACTTAAAGTGAAGGTGTCAAGATCGATCTCATCCTCATTTTGATCATCATCTACTATTACACTCAGGTCAACAACAGGTTGTAGTCTATCCTGTTCTAAGGTTCTCAATAAATTGATAGAAGTATTCACTAGTCCATTATCATCCCCTAATACAACACCCAGCCCCTCTAGGTTGGTCTTAATATGATCATCAGAGCGAGAACAAAAAGAATTAACTGACATATTATCTTCTGTACTGTCGAGGTTCCTGAGCGCAGCCCTTTTCTGTGCCTTCTCCAGCGAGCTAACGTCAACTGATCCAGCATTCCGCTTGCTTCGCCGCACCGGTGTGAGCTCACCATCGGACATAAGTGCCATCTTCATGGCACTCCCAAGATCCTCCTGTGCCCCACCATCCGCTGCCACTCCAGCTCCTATCATAGCATCAAGAAGTACTCCAAGCTGCTGAGTACCATCCGCGACACCATCTGCCACAACACCATCTATCCTCCCTATAGGCGCCTCCTCTAGAACCGCCATGCTGTGCTGTGTGTCCAACCCACTAGTAACAAGAGAAGGCACCACCACAGCCTGAGAAGACCCACCTGCAACAACAGAGGAGTGTGGATGTATCCGTCCCAAGCATTCTGGTGCTGAGCCTGAGAGAGCAAAGGAATTGGCCTTAACCACCTTGACTGAGTCCCATCTCTGAACACCTAAAAACCCACGAGCTGAGTCACTGAGGCCATCCTCCTCTCCAAGTAAGTCATCATTATCCCAATCATATTCCATCTGCGCCACTGGGCCTTTTCCCTCTTTTTCAGAAGCATTTGTCATCTGAGCATTGGCACTCGGCTCTGAGAAACCAGTTGTACCACCACCTGGAGCTTCCTTCATCTCAGTATCTTTTGGATCCCCAGTACCACGATCTCCATTCCCTCCATTGTGCAAAGACCACAAATGCTGCAAACCACTATTTGGTGGAAAGGGTTCCACCTCAAACTTGAGCTGAAAAAATCTATTACCAATAATAACATCCAATTTAGAAGGGATTGCTGATGGTTCTAAAACAGCCACTGCAAATCTACCAAAAGTACTAGCTCTGGTGGTAACCATGTCTACCTCCTGTGTCACACCAAATAAGGATCCCAACGCCCACAGAATGACATACTCTCTGAGAATTTTTGGGAGATTAGTTACTCGCATCCAGACCACTGGTAGAGCATGTCCAAAGTATTCTTCATCTTCTTTAAATTCCTGGAAGTTAAGAGTGACACCCTCCTTCATATCAGCATTAAACTTCGTCATCTTTGTCAAATCCCCTTTGGACGGAAAGAGAACTTTGAACTCAAATTCATTTACTCTTCTTACTTCCCAGGCAAAAGACTCAGACACCAAAACTTTCAAATAGGAAACGACCTCCTCTTCTGTGAGACTTTTTCCTGAAATAGAGACCAGTGCGATTCGAGAGTCTTTCTTTGTAGGAATAATGGGTGCATGAGGAATATAGAAACCAGCAAGAGCATCTGCAGCCTGACCAACCACCTGCACCACTGGCTTTGGTTGCTTCTGAACTGGACATCGAACTAAAGCATGATCACTACTCCTACAGATTTCACAAAAGACAGTGGCATTGCAATCAAACAATAAATGCCCTTTAACACCACATCTTCTGCAAACCTTGTTGGTTGAAGTAGGATGAGAGCCCTCTGACACCCCAACACCTGGAGCTTCAATTTCTGAATTTTCCATCTGCAAGTTTGCTCCAACAGCTGATGATGATCCATGGAGGATCACCGGCTGGATTTCAGCCTTCCCTTTGCCTAGCACGATCCCATTCGCAGGAGCATCTCCACCTCTCAGTGGCTCTTGTCCAGCACCCTGCACCGGGGGAGCAGCAGCAGGCACCAACTGCCGCTGGGGTGGCTGCTGTCCTGGCATCTGTGAATGCGTGGGCTGCTGCTGTGGCGCAGGGGGCTGCTGCGCGCGCTGCGAGCCTGGTGCCGGCTGGTAGTGGTGCTGATTGTGCTGCATGAACTGATGATTACCTTGCCCTCGTTGTGGAACGTACCGTCGGAAATTGCGATTAGGACGTGTCGGCTCATACCGGCCACGATTTCCATAATCATCATGTCTTCCCCGACGCTGCCGATCATATTCCCAACCCGGGCCAAAGTTTGGCGGATGAGTTCCAAGGTTGGGATTGAAGCCCGCGCTGTGCCGACCTCCATGCCCTCCCGTCACAGCACCAGCACGGCCACCGCCACGGCCAGGCGGGGACCCTCGACCAGCTCCTCCTCCGTCAGTCCCGCTCCCTTCACCAGCCATGCCGCCGGATTGCATACCTCGGCGCACAACGTCGATGAAGGATACGTAGGGAGGCGCAGCTAGAGTAATTACGTTGGCGGCGGCGGCGTCAACGGCTGGAGTACAGAAACGCTCCGCGAGACGTGCTGGATGCCTTACCCTGCGTGAGCCAATCCGCTGGGGCCCAGGAACCCCTTCCGGCCCAACAATGGTCACGGATGGTCCACACCCAGGCTGAAACGGTGGATCCGGAAACTGCGTATTTTGAAATTGTTCACACGCACAGTCAGGAACATGTGTATTTTGAATTTGTACACACGCACACATTGCACCGGCCGGCGGCTGCTTCGTCGTCACCGTGGACGACGCCTGCTGCAGGACCTCGACCAGGGATCCCGCCGATGCCGCTCTAGCACAACGCCGGTCCACCACCATACAATCACCCAAGGTCAACAATGGTGAAGTCCGCAGTTTCGGCAATCTTCCAGACCACGGCACCATTGATGAATTCCGGCGTACATAACACGCTTGAAAAATTTTCCTCACCAAGACGACCTTCTTGTCCGCCGTAGCCGGAGATGAAGACGCTTCCACCCGTCGACGAATCGACGAGTCTAGTAAAGCCGTCTCTGCCTCGACTAGTTTTTCTTTTGTAAATCCATGAACTGCCGCTTGCCAAACCAA
This sequence comes from Chrysopogon serrulatus, assembly GCA_015844335.1. NCBI lineage: Eukaryota > Viridiplantae > Streptophyta > Magnoliopsida > Poales > Poaceae > Chrysopogon > Chrysopogon serrulatus. Next base: position 1,150,562 of record JADLZL010007062.1, on the reverse strand, counting down.
GTCCGGCATCAATGGTGACTGAGGCATGATGATCTCATCATCATCATCCTCGAGTTCCCAGAACTTGGAAATGAAGCCCTTAGGACGGAGGTCCGCTGCCGGATCGGAAGAAAACCGAATCCCACAGTCTCCGGTGAAATGAATTTCACCGTCCAAAGCCTCCGTCTCCAGTGAATTGTTGGACGGAATACATACCTTTGGAACTTCGATCCTCCGCCGCCGGCCATCAGCGACCTCGCTGTGTGCTTCATCCCGTACACCTCGCAGATCGCCCGTGCCATCACCCCGCTCCGTAGATCGGTGAGACAGCTGGAGAGGTTGAAGAAGATCACGTGGTAGAGGTTGCCATAGCCGTCGTCCACCAGGGCCACCGGGTTTAGCGGCGTCGCCGGAATCCTCTTCCAGATCGCCCTCTAGACCTCCCTCAACGGCTCCCATTTTTCTCGGACACGGGTAAATTAAATCTCTGGGCTGGCCTTGAATATATTGTTCGATCCATGATGCAACGGTAACAAATCTATATGAAACACAGAACATTCAGATCCTGGTGGCATGCGAGCAAGCTAGAGTGGGGTGTGGGGGGCGAGAAGGGGAAGAAGATTGCACAACTGGGAGCATGATGGCCGGCTTGGCGCGCTCTGGCGGTGGCAGAGGCAGTGGCGCCGGTGTTGGCGCTTAGCGCGGGGCGTGGCATGAGGGCGCGGAAGAGAGGAGCGGGAGCATGTCGCCGCTGTGCCCGCGCCGTACACCTCGCAGATCGCCCGTGCCATCACCCCGCGACACCATGGTCCTGAGGAGGAATGAGTCAACGGGAGGGAGATCCTGTGAGAAGAGAGAGGGACCTCGACTCACCAGACAGTGATGCATGACAGTGGCGTCCGTGCCTGTGCTTGGCCTTGCTCCGCCGCCGGCTGCCGAGATCTGGGAGGGAGAGACCACCTGCTACTGAGATCTGAGAGAGAGAGAGAGAGGGGGAGGGGATTGGGGAGAAGAATCTGGGAGGTGTGTAGTGGGTACAGGATAAATTTGGGGAGATATTTTTTTCGCTACTAAGTATTGGAGCATGCTAGAATTGGAGCGCGCGAATCTAGCTTTTCGGGGGCGCGGAGTTTGGTTTTTCGGGTCCACACAGCGTCCCTGACGGTGGAGCCTGCTTCTGTCTCGGCACGCTGCGCACGTCAGGGATGGAAGAGGCCCCCTGACGGGAGATTCCCAGCCGACGGAAGTGCTCCGCACCGTGGGGTAAAAACCGGCCTGGGGTAGATGATGTGTACCCTCTGCTACAACGTTGACTAGCGTGCTTCTGCCACCCACTTAACTGTGGCTTCTTTTTAGTGGAAGTGGTTCCACGTACGGGCATAGGAAGATCTACCTTGGTGGCACATTGGCCATTGCAATACGTTAATATTGGAACAATGTTAGAATTCTATTAATATCGTGGAGATTGCATACCAAGCATCCTATCATGCATCTTGCTCAGTTGCTCATTATTATATATAGAATGGCATTCGGTTCTCTTAATCCTATCTACGCCGCCGCTGTTCTATGGTAGGGAAGCAGTAACATGTTCAACTCGACTGCCACAATGAAGGAGGAGGTGAAGAGCCGAGCCGGGTGGAGGAGCATGGAGGGCGTCGAGTATTTGCTACGGTGGCAGTGTAGCTACTACCATATCTGGCATTTTGCTAGTGGTGTTTTTATTATAGAAGGTCTCGCCTGCCTTTTTTGAACTGTGACATCTGCTCAGTTTAAAATTTAGCCTGCGTGGACCATGTGTACTATGTTGATAAGATATTAGTTGGTACTTAGCCCCTACAACGACTGTGCAGCATAACCGCCACAACCACTATGCAGCAGTCCAGTTCATACATATATATTATTATAGTTGAGGTCCGTATATTGGTGGCATAAAACATCCTGGACATGCAGCATGTGGGTGGGCCCATAGTCGTTAATGCCATCGCTAACCTTCTCAGGTGATGCAGTCCTATATATATCTATATCTACGTTCTTCATCATCTCATCTCCACTTTACATCTACGTACTCCATGTTCAGGACAGAGTTAATTGTTTTACATATATGGGTGCCATAATTTTTGAGACAAGCAGTGTGTGGTTAGCAGCAGCACAGCAAGCTAAGGGACAAGCAGTGGTCATGCACCATATGCAGCGTCCGGCTAAGGATGGGAGGCATCTCGAATTTGGTGTTGTCAATGTAGTTCGACACACGTTCGTATCTCTGAGGCAGTCACACATCTTCAAAAGATGCACCTACAGAATTGTCCTCATTCACTTGATGGTGACCAGAGAAAATGTGTGCTAGTATCTCTGACCCAGTCTTTATGCAGACTGTTCCATGAGTCAAAGGCTGAACTGGTTTTGTGGAAGCTGACCATGTGAGGCAGCCAGGTGGACTGCGACGATGTTCATGGATTAAAGGCGCCAACGTTCAGGTTGCTCGGCCTGATCAGTGTACTTGGGTTGTGTATATATGGTAGTTGACCTGTTAGTACCCGGATGCTGGCGTGTGCAAGTACTACTGGATGTACATGGGAAGGAGTTCCTAATTGAGAGAAGTGAAAGAAGAAACGTGAACATGTAAACCTTATATGAACACCCTACCCTTTATCCATTCCCCTTTATCCATTCCTCTCCGTATCGTCTATGCTCTTCATTCTCTTTGTCTAGGTTTATGATAATACAGTCATGCGAACTGTATTATAATCTATCTATTTAGAAGAAACGTGAACATTGTTCAGGCTACCAACCCCTGTCCCGTGCCCAACAGGAGGCTTGCTTATTTTCATTACCACATACTAGTACATATGCACAAGACGAGCAAGCAATTAATTACACCATACATAAATGTATGTGCAAGTGCATACTAGTATATATACTCCAGCCATTCCAAGTTACAAAGCATTCTACTCTAGGCAAGCCACCATTAGAGGCACTACCAGACCTCAACTCTCTAGGAATGGAAGACGTCAGAAAAATAGTTATCCGAATCAACATTGATTAGAGGCCATCCTCGTGGAAGTAGGCCATACAGGAGGTTGCATGTCTAGTGTAGGATTTGCTTCAAGCCTTCCACTGTGATCTCTCTACTTTCAAATTGTTGGCATCAAAGATCAAACCATTAATTATTTTTTCCAAAGCATCACAGCGTGTTTTCATCATCTGATATATATATATATATATATATATATATATATATATATATATATATATATATATATATATATATATATATATATATATATATATATATTTTAAAACTAAAGGCACAACAAAAAAGATTTAGAGGCTTCCTTGCTTTTGACATGGCTTCCAATCATTGTCCTATGAGCAAGCTGAATACACAAATTCAGCATTTAATTGAATATATTCTTCCTACACTCCACCACTTTTAACTGAAGTGGTTAGGCCACATACACACATCATTGACTCAAGCAGATTAACAGCCATCAGGATCGGTGGACAATGCTTTTTAACTTTTATTTATTTCCTTGGAAGCCAGCTTTCCAGCTTTGCAAAAGTCAACTTTTGTTTCAGATTCTGGCTTTTGGCTGGCAGAAGTTAGATACAAGCAAAAAAAAACAGGTAATAAGAGGTGTCAGCAAAAACGAGATGAGACCCGAACCCCGTGATAAATCAGAAGTCTTTCATAGGCAATATGACTGACACACTATCTTCCAGGGCAACGGCAAGGGCTCCACAGGAGCTATCTCAACATTCTTCATCTGAGACCCATTTTTTACATCCACTCCATTTATACACTGGTCCCAAAAAAAAAAAAAAACAACTCCTCACTGATTGTCCACTCTCGAGTCCGTGCCTCCTATCTCTGTTCTGTAGCCAGACTCCGTGCCTCCTATCTCTGTTCTGTAGCCAGACTGCCAGAGTGAGTTGCTGGGGAGTATGGCCGCAAGGATAGTTCGATTTTGCAATATGGATTTCTATGTGCTATATTGGCCAGTTTTAGCCCACACGATAACATGCTAAATGAGACTAAATGTATCGCGGCTGCTAATACCTTGAATGGCCCCAAAATTGACTGACTGCTAAAAATTTCAAGACTTATAATGGATTTATATGTGCTATTGGTCCAATTACAAGTATACTTATTTGGTCATCAGGTCTCAAGACATTATTCCTACACTGCTTCCTACACTGCAAGGTAATGTGCGCCCCTCATGGGTTTGGACCCCTCAACCGTACCAAGCTCAGCCGCTTGTGCTTACCATATATACTACTATATGATAAATACAAGCCAACCAAGCAACTAATGACACCCTAGTTATGTGTATTGGCAAGTGTATAGGAGTATACTCCCTCCGTCCCTATTTAGATGTCGCCGTGGGATGCGTGCCACAAGTTTGACTTGATTTATATAAAATACGTACAATATTTATATCTTTAAATAATTTTGTTAAAAACTAGATCCAAAGATCTTTCCGATGATATTTATTATTTATTAAAATTGCTGGCATTTGTATCTCAGGAAGCGAAGCGACAAGTATTTAGGGACGGAGGGAGTATATATGTACAAGCCAACTGGTCGCCACTCAAAGTTACAACATGTTGCCATCATGAGAGACACTACTAGACCTCAACTCCGCCCCTAGGAATGGAGGGCATCAGAAAAACAGTAGTCCAGGTCAGCGAGGATACTAGGCCTGACTCTCAGGGTCTAGCATGCACAAGGTTATGGTGGTCACCGATCGATACACATGGCTGGTGTCGGCTTTACTCGAAGCTTCCGATCCTACTCTTCCAGGCTTCAACCCAGGCCACTTCCTACATGCAGATTGTTGCCAGCGCTCCGTGTGCCTTATCTGCATGTTGCACGACAGTGTACCATCTGAAGGAGATTAAGGGATCCCAATTATGGATGAAAATGGTACGGATATTTATCCGACCGCCCATTCGATCGAATTCGTTTAGAGGGGTTTAGATCTGTCTGTATCCGGATCCGGATATTCAACATCCGGTACCGTATCCGTATCCGAATACTCAAATCGCATATTTATGATGTCGATACCCAATCATATCCTATCCGGCATGGATGACACTATCCGTATTCGGATCTGAATCCGGACAGAAATATGAAAATAAATATGGTATCAGTGATATCCGTCCGTATCCGATCCGTTTTCATCCCTAATCCCAATACACGATAGATAATGTGTAGCCTGCCTATTTTCCAAAGACTGTCTACGGCTTCCTTGACTAGCACGCTTCTCAGTCACCTGGGCTAACAAGTACGCATTCTATGGTAGGCAGCAACAACACTTTCTGTTTCTCCACAGACAAAATAATTTTTCAAGCTTTCTGCATTTGCAGATTTGAAATCAAATTACTAAAAAGTAAAATCTTTGTATCCATGTAGCTCAAAAAAAAAATTCATATAATTTGTCCTAAACTTTGTTCATATCTAGCTTTTTTACTCACATATTAGAATAGTAAAGTCCATGTACTTAGAGTCAAATTTTTTTTTAATAATGGATACTTTATACCCAGCTTCATCTACCAAAAGGTAGAATCAGTCCAATTGTTACAACATTCTCACAAAGTCCAGCACATAAAAGTTTACAACCAGACAGGAAGATAATAAAACAGAGAATAAAGTCTTGACTAAGCATGACCAATAAACATAGTTAATAACCATTCATTGGAACTGAAAAATTAAAAAAGCTGACGTCTCTAGGAACTGGGCAGCATGCGATAGCTGCCCTTGTAGACCCTCACGCCGCTGAAGTCTTGCCCATTACCGAAGCCAGTGGGTTCCCTGAATAGTACCTGCAAAAAAGTTTTCAGTTTACACTTGTCAAAAACCACCTCGTTTTTTGTTATCTATATTGTCCAACATAGAGCGGACGCTGCTGTTAATAATAATGCATTATAAGCTTTACTACCCCCTTAGACCAATTATTAAATAAATCTTCTATGTTATGAGGAGGCGATAAACCAAACATTAAATATACAGCGCGCCATAAAAACTTAGCATAACAACAATCAAAAAAGAGATGATAGAAGCTTTCTGGACAATGACAAAAGCTACAGTTTAAGTTCATTATAGTTTCATCTAGCTAGATTATTTTTGGTTAAAATACTATACCTATGTCTCCCAACTGACATATCAAAACAATTATTTTTTTTTCACAGGCTCGGAGTGTATTTTCCTCATCGACATAATTCATAATTAAACTTATATTAAAGGCACAACAAACGATTGATGGCTGAACTGGATGGCTTTTGAGAGACCATTCAATCAGTATCATACGAGCAATGTGAACACACATATTCACCATTTTTTTGAATTTATTGTTCTTCCTGTTCCACCACCTTAACAGAAGCATGTGCTAGGAGTATATATATATACCCTAGGAAACAGGTTGCCATTCAAAGTTCCAACGCATTGCAACCATGAGAGACACTGCTAGTCTATTAGACTCAACTAAATCTCTGGGAATGAAGGACATCACAAATATAGTAATCCGACTCAAAATGGATAGAAGGCCAAATCCCCCTACAGTACACTTTCGACATGCAAATTGTTGCGAGGCTCCGTGTCCTTTGTCTGCTTCTTGCATGATAGTGTACGTCTCACTAGCTCGATGGATGCGAAATTGTAACGTCCCAGAATCCAAATAGCTTAGATTCACTTTGCACGCTGAGCGAATTAGACCTACCATCATCTAGCTTATGCTTTCATTCATATTCGTTTTGCGTAAAAGGATGAACTCGGGGATGGTGGGATGGACTCTAAAAGGCTTATATATTGGTCTAGCACAACCTAAATCCCAACAAATATCTTATTATATGCTCATAGGCCACACGGGCAAAATTCCAAACTAGGGCAGATGTTACACAAACGGAGATCATCCTAGTGCACAACAGTGTGTAGCCTGCATGGCTCCCCTAGAACGTCAACTGCTTCTTCGACTAGCACACTTCTGGCACGCACCTTGCCATTGCTGCCCTCAGGCCTCAGCGGACCTGCTTGTGCAGTAGACAACAGCAACACACTTTCTGCTTGCCCACTAACGAAGATCCTATTCAAACTTCCTACAATATTTCTAGATCTCAATAAGTAAAAAAGAAAAATAATTTGTCCTAAACTTTGTTCATTTCTAGCTTGTCACTGACATAGTAAAATCCATTTACTTAGATCAAAAAATTTTGAAACTGGATATATGTTCAAACAGCCCATACGTCAATATCCCAAGATAACTCATATATCAAAATAATTGTTTTTTTTATTTTACAGGTTCATATATTAGTATATTTTCGTCATCTGATCTATACATATCATAATTAAAATTAAAGGCACAACAAAAGATTGAGTGGCTTAACAAGCTGACCATTCAATCACTCTCCTACGTGCAAGGTGAACAGACATATTCACATTTAATTGAATTTATTCTTCGTTCTCCACCACCTTAACTGAACCGCACTATGCCAGATCCATACATCACACATGCAGAGTGTCATCATCGACAGGTAGACATGGTATCTTAGAATCTACGTTTGTGCACGCATTTGAGATGACTCCTTATCATAGATGCGCTCCTCATCACATACCCTTTTTGTCTACACATGCCAGATGATTTATGAAAACAGAAAAAAGATGAATAGATATAACTGATATGATCACTAATATTTTTGGTACGAACTCTAATATTATTACAGTTCAGCCATATTTATAGTACCATAAAATTCTTGGTTCAATTAAGAAGCATGTGAATAGGCCCAATTCCCCTTTAACCTTTTGGACTGAAGCATAGGAGTATACTCCCTCCATACTCATAAAAAACTTGACGTTTTAGACAAGGACACGGTCTCCAAAATCCAACTTTATCCATTATTTTCTATTGAAATATATAAGAAAAACTAAAAATAAAATTACTTTTATAAAAGTGGGTTTCAAGATGAATCTATACATATAAGTTTTACCTTTTCAAACTAAATATTTTAAAAGTTATTGATAGTTTATGTTCCCAATGTTTAACCCAAACCTTGTCTAAAATGTTAAGTTTTATAAATATGGAGGGATATATACACAAGCCGAGCAGCCAATTAATTACACCCTCTCGTTACGTGTCAGAGCAAGTGTATAGTAGTGTATATATGTACCCTAACCAACAGGTTACCATTCATAGTTACAACACACGCGGTGCCATCTCGAGAGACACTACTAGACCTTTATCGACTATATCTAGGAATGGAAGACATCAGAAAAGATGTTATCCTAATTAGAAAGGATTGACGGCCGGCATTGCGGAGTCTAGCATGCATGATGTCGTGGTAGCCACCAATCTCTATCTACCACTAAAAGATTGGGACACCAATCGGCCACAGCACGCATCGCACGCTCGGCTCTTTGATTGTCACCAGCACCCACCACACGCTCGGCTCCTTGACTGCCACCAGCACGCTTCCCCGCGTGGCTACGTACATCTTCCTTGACCAGGCTCCAGCGCGATTCCCACAGCACGCGTGCGCACGCTCCCCCATGCATTGACCTTGACGTGCTGTCAAATCGGACGGGCGTCTCCTCCAATCGCGCTCCCTTCCTCCCAAATCGCGCTCCCTTCCTCCCTTTCCTGGCGCCTCAGAAGCCGCGCCTACCGCGCGCCGCCACCACCTCCGCCTCCGCCGTCCCCGCGCAAGGCCCGCTGACGTCCGCGTCTACCACGCGCCGCCGCCGCCGCCGCCTCCGCCACTGCCGCGCAAGGCCTGCCGACATCCACAACCACTGCAACGCCAGCTCCTCCATGCCGACGTCTACGACCACCGGACAACAAGCAACTCGGCACCAAGGTTTGAATCACCTCGACAACTCTCTTCTCTCCTCTTTTCGATCTTCAACAATAGAAGATGCCGCCGCTGGCCTGTTCGTCGGGGGAGAGCCTGCACCGCCACCCTGCCATAGCGCCGGGCACTGGCTACCCGGCGCCTGACCCCGTGCGCTGCACGGATGGCCTCCACGAGCCCCGCGCTCGCGTCATCTCTCTCTCCTCTCCCCGTTCCCTGCCTTCTTCACTTGGTCGAAGCCGCTTACGCAGCGTGCGTCCACGAACGCCATGAACGCTGCCCAGCAGCCAGTGCAAGGACCTCACCCCATTCACATGGCGGCGGCGCACACCAGCATGACATCCTAGGCTCTGCACCTGCCCACCGAGTAGCGATTGACGGGGTCAGAAACCTCTGCAGCGGAGCTGGCAGAGCGCCATGAACCACGCTCTACTCTGTTCTGCTTCTTAAGGGGTGATATCATGGTGATGTCATAGGTGATGTCATATAGTCTCTTTTCCCTATAGTAAATAATGCTAGAAATACAATTGCAATATACACTTATACGTACTTGATATCCATACCCGTATGGCTGGCACCCAGAAAGCGAGGGACGTGTGTATTTGATTCTAGAGATACTTCTGCAGCCCATGTTATTTGATTAGATATGCCTCAAAGGGTGAAGAGCATTTATAACCCTTATTAAGTACACAAATGTTTTCCATTATGCCTCATTGAGTACAGTATATATGCAATCGCCCCCCCCCCAAAAAAAAAAAAGAGTACAGTGTCTGAAAAATATCAAATATGCATGAGCTGACAATATCTTAGCTGTAGGATTATATGCATAGGAAATTGCACGGCTGGAAATATACAATTTGCATTGCCAAAAATATACAATTTACATTGCCAAAAGTACACAACTTTCAAGCTCTTGTCTTTCTGGAATTCAAATTTCAATCCATAGGAAATTGCCTTTAGTTATATTAGTTTCAAACCAACCATTGTCAAACAAATAATAACGGAGGCAGTACATTAGTAGCTTAGGTTTGTTCAACTGCTTTAAATTTCAATGCTCCAGTATAATACTATGTCAAGGAAAAATACATCACTACCAGTTTGTGAAGAGAAATCCTTGGGGAGGTGCCAACAGTTATAACTGATAGTAACTTAGAAGGACCAAACCTTTAGTTATTTTATACCTCTAAATCTCTCAGTACCCATACAAGGACAGTAATGAAGCTCTTCTGGAAAAGAAACTTCTATTATTATGATGATAGATATGCATAATGTCCAAAGTTTCATTTCAACACACTGTCATTATCTATAGTTCGGAGCACTTTGTGCAGTCAAAAAGCAGACCACATATGTGTTTTGTCCAGTTAATTTGAAAATCTAATTTCAAAAACTGAGCCAGAAGTTAAAATTTGAATGTGCATACTCTATATACTATGTGTCAAGATTATTTTCTAAAAAGGTGTTCATGTCATCTAAAGTAATATTTAGTATCTCAGAGCACGTTTCTTTTCATGTTTCTTTTTTTGTGATGTTTTGTTGCCAATCATGACTCAATTTGCTGTAAATTTCAAAGCAATAATTAAAAGGAATCTCATCCATGTCCAGGTTTTTAGTTCATGTTTCTAGAGATACATGTCCTGCAGAGAATATTCGTTTTATGCCTTGGTCATAAGTCATTTATACGGATACAGGTAGGATTTCTGATCAGCCTTGATCTTAAATGCCCTCTTTATTTTCAGCCTTGCCCATGACATTTTGGTATTTTTGCTTTTTTGAGTATTCATTACAACAGCTTGTCATGTCTCCTTTTATAATTTGGTATGAACATTGAAATTCTAATGGCTGAAAAAAAACTAGCTACCTTCTATAGTTCTTTACCCCTTATGTTTAACTATGATGTACATGAAGAATTTATCTGGTGCATGTTAGTTGGCTGATGTGTTCTTCCTTGGGCTAAGGCTAATCTCAACTACACTACAGAAGCACTCTTCGTATCTGGCAGTTGTAATGATTTCTTACTAATCCTCCACTGTTTAATTTTGTTGGTTGCAGACATGTGAGTAAACAAATTTGGAGGAAGTAGTAATTAGTGGGAACCATCAAGGTCACCTTGTCTGATCACTGAAAAACTTAGGTTGTTCATTGGCGACGAAATTCAGGAGCTCCTTGGACAAGGGTATCTGTTAATATCTGCCCAACTATTATCCTCTTGCATCAGTATGTATTCTTGACAACTGCAACACTCGAACCTGTCAGGATCTCACTGGTCCAATCTCATGATAGGTCAGGACGCCATCCCTTTCCCAACTCAACCGAGAGGTGAGTTCATTGTCTCCTGAAGGAGACGTACATCTAGATGTTAAACAATGCTGCATCTTTCATGTATGCATACATCACTCTTGTTTGCCTGCCTAATGACCTGCTTTGGATTGAATGAGCAATGACAGGCGGCCCTCGTTTAATTGCTTATTGCCCTTGTTTGCCTGCCTATTTTCTAATATATTATCCAATCCTTCTCTGCCTTAGTGTTGTCTGCTCTGTAGGTAATTGGTATGTAGTTGTGTTGCATCTACAGACTATGGACATCTTTGTGGAGATAATATGCCTTTGAAATCTTTTTTTTTTTTTGAAGACAACGGAGGGGAGAGAGTTCCCAACCTGGGATTTCATTGCATCAAGTGGCTCTGAAAGCCAGAGTTTAAAAATTACAGGGTTTCAGGTAGTTGTTCACGCACATCACGCTGCCTGACGAAACTGAATGTAGAAGTACATGAGTCTGATCTGATGGCTTAGTTTTACATTGCATTTGAAATGATGGAGCACAAAGTTGTTGCAATGTGCCTATCTTCTAATTTCAGCCTTGCCCCCCAAATGTATGCCTCCGATTTACACGCAGCGGGCTGAGAGTCATTTGCTCCTTCCTGAAACCTATGGTGTTGTGCCATTTCCAAATGTGCCATGAAAAGAAGCTGCACGAAGGAGCCGAAATACCTCTGTGGGATATGGTCTGGGCAGCGGATCACTTTTAGCTTCATTATTGGCCAATCTTAGTTAGTTGCAATGCCAATTGCATTCCAAAACAGGCGGCGTTATTGCAGCCAATCTTAGTTAGTTGCAATGTCAATTGTGATTCATTGATTGCATCTAATATTAATATGCCTCTGAAGTATATGGGATGAAGAAACCGGTAATGGATATATTCATGAAGAATATCGTATATAAAGAGGTTCTAACTCTATAAATGAGGTAATGTCTCACACATTATACTTTCTTATATTTGTGTCCTTTATTATTGACGTTTGTCGTGTCCATTTGTATTTCAGGCAGAAAGTCTGAAGTAGCGACTCTAATGTGGTGTATGACTTGTTGACATATTATTGATTGGATGGAATACCTGTTGGGACATTTAACTTTGGGATGACACAAATGTCCTGGCCACCATGCCTAATATTGTTGTTAGATTTATTATGTCACAATTTGATCATGGAAAATCCTATCAATCTTGTAAAGTTATATGTATCATATGATTGAACCATATATTAATGAGTATTCCATTGGATTGTAACTTGTGAAAATTCGTGGTGTTGTGTATAAGTTTATAATTATGTCTGGGTTTAGCATTGGAAGGAAATTCATGACAAACTTTAATTCCTAAAAACATGCAAGCCTATCTTTCGCGTATCGTAGATACAAAGTGATACGATCAAAATTTAAAGTTATATTTTAACCATTTATCATTCTTGAAGACTTTTAACATTAAAATTTTTAACATCATGATTGCATTATCTATTTGAGATAGTAATATAATTCGTACTCATACATATATTATCATGGTATTATGTGTTCCCGTTACAACGCACGGGCATTTGCCTAGTGAATACACAAGGCTGGCGTGGACTTCACTCGAAGCCTCCCGCGGTGCACTGTCAACTTACAAACTGTTGTCAGGTTCCGTGTGCTTTGCTTGCTTGTTGGATGACAGTGGGATGACAGTGTCCCGTCTAACTGGCTACATGAATTCGAAAAGGAGCAGATGGCAATACCCCTGTGCACGACGATGATGTGTAGCCTGCATGGATCCTCAACTAGCTTAGATGATTCTGCCACTTAGCTGACTATGGCGGCGCTGAAGCCTCTGGGGACCTGCTTCTACAGTCGCAGCAGCAACATTTTCTGCTTCGCTGCCGACAAAGAACTTCAAGCTTTAGACATGCATTTGTAGATTTCAATTTACTAAAAGGTAAAAATCTTTGCACCCGTTTAGTTCAAGAAATTTCAAAATAATCTGTCCTAAACTTTATTCATATTGAGCTTTTGGCTCACATATTAAAATAGTAAAGTCCACGTACTTATCTTTAACTAGACGAATTCTGTACCATGGAAGCTAGCATCTCATTTGGCCACGTCTCCGGCAGCTATCAGCCACGTGCCCTCGACAAGATTCAATGCGGCATAAGATCAAACGTATATACTTCTGTCTCTTCTGGAATAGTCCCTAGGGCATTGCACCAGGCAGTTCCCAGCCCCATGACTTCCTCCTTTTCTCCTGCCCTGGATGGAACGACCAGATCTCTCGGCTTCCAGAACAAGCAGCTTGATAGAAAAAAGTAGGCGAATGGTAAAAGCATAGCATCTTCTCAGTGTTTTTTCAATGATAAATGCCCTTGCGTGTGTTTTTTTCTCTTGATAATTTTTTTATTTCTCGATTAATAGATGCTTTTAGCCAAGATGTACGCCTGATGGGTATATACCAGTATATAACACTCTCGACGCTGACTATGCGTTCAAATAATAATAATAATAATCTACATTCTAATAATAATAATAATAATAATAATAATAATAATAATAATAATAATAATAATAATCATCTACATTCTTGTATTCTCATATGACATATGCTGCTAAAACCGAATGTTTTCCGATCTGAGTTTAATAACAACTCTAGCAGGATGTCTACTTAAGCTCCCATAGTAAAATATAAATGTCCAGATAAAAAATAGAGGTCAAGTACACCTCTATTTAAACCCTCAAAATCTAGAAAAACACTTAAATCCTCCATCTAGCCCTTATTCGTGGGGCTCTAAGGCCAAGCCTCAAAACACCGGTTTAGTCTGTTATTCTCCCGTGCGCACGAAAATTTGTTGCAACTTTATCTAATAGATATCGTTCTACAGTGTCATATCAACAATTCTCTCTTAGCTTAGCTTGATCTACACTACCTCTCTCATAGTTCGTGGAATCTATTCAGAGAAAGTAGAGAGCTCATAATCCAATAATAGTACAACACTCGCAGTACGGGCCTGATTGGTTAGCAATCAAACTTTGCCATGCTAAGGATTTGGTAAACCAAAATTAGATAAAAAAGTTGCTAAAGATTTGGCAAACCAAATATAAAAAGTTGGCAAATTTTGGTAGTAAACCAAATATTAGCCAAAATCATGGTTTGCAAATAATTTGTATAGAAAATTTTGGTAGTTAATCAATCAAACCCTACATCAAATAGTTTTAAGCTCTGCTGAACTGATCTATCGAACTACTCTTAGCCATGCGCGGCAAAGCCGCGCAGTCTTTCTAGTTAGAATCGAAAATTGTGTTGTAAAAGTGCCTCTATGACTCTTGGGCCATGTGGCAGCATCTGCCCTGCTTCTAGAAATGCGTCAAGATTGATTAAAGAACCAGATAACTGGACAAGTAGTAAGTATATATTTTTCCACAGAACTACGGTTGTACTAACATTTGACATATCGTTCGATGTCTAAATCCTAGCCCAACTTTTACAAGTAGTGTTGACGGATAGAGCTTATTAGTTGGTACTTAACCACCACAACGACTATGCAGCAGTCCAGTGAATACATACATATTATCATAGTTGAGGTCCGTATATTGGTCGCATAAAACATCCTGGACAATGCAACCAGCATGTGGGTGGGGCCATGGTCGTTAACCTTCTCAAGTGATGCAGTCCTATATGTATGATGCAGTCCTATATATATCTAATGTTCTTCTTCATCCTAGCTCCCCCTTTACATGTACTCCATGTTCATGGACAGAGTTAATTGTTTTACATATAGGAGAAGCAGTGTGTTAGCCGCAGCACAGCAAGCTATAAGGGCAAGCAGCATGCAGCGTCCTGCTAAGGATGGGAGGCATCTAGAATTTGGTCTTGTCAATGCAGTTCCACACACATTGGTATGTCAGTGGCTGTAGCACATCTTCAAAAGATACACCTACAGGACCATTCTAATTGACGTGATGGTGACCAGAGAAAATGTGTGCCAGTATGTCGACCATGTCGACATGCAAACTGTTCCATGAGGCAAATGCTGAGCAGGTTTTGTGGAAGCTAACTATGCTAGGCAGCCAGGTGGGGTTGCAACGATGTTCATGGATTGGAGGCGCCAAGGCTCAGGTTGCCCGGGCTCCTCAGTGTACTTGGCTTGTGTATGTATGCCAGTTGACCCTGTTGGTACGCGGATGCTGGCATGTGCAACAGTGCATGTACTATTGGCTGCATCTGTGTATGAGCATGTAAACCTTATATGAACACCCTACCTTAATCCATTCCTCTCTTCGACGCCCTATGCTCTTCATTCTCTTCATCTAGGTTATAATAATACATCTAACTGTATTGTATTCTATTTAGAAGAAACATGAACATTGTTGAGGCTACCAACCCAAGCCCTGTGCCCAACAGGAGGCTTGCTTAGGTTGATTACCATATACTAGTATATATGCACAAGACGAGAAAGCAATTAGTTACACCATGCGTACATGAATGTCCAAGTGTATACGAGTATATATACGCCAGCCATTCGAAGCTACAAATCATTCCACTATAGGCCGGCCAGCACGAGAGGCACTACCAGACCTCAACTCTCTAGGAATGGAAGACATCAGAAAAATAGTTGTCCGAAACATCAAGGATTAGAG
Source organism: Chrysopogon serrulatus (assembly GCA_015844335.1). Lineage (NCBI taxonomy): Eukaryota > Viridiplantae > Streptophyta > Magnoliopsida > Poales > Poaceae > Chrysopogon > Chrysopogon serrulatus. The sequence goes on along the minus strand of JADLZL010007062.1, from coordinate 1,134,812 downwards.
GCCATCCTCGTGAAGTATGCCATGGACGAGGTTGCAAGGCTGATGTGGGAGTCGCTCCAAGCCTTCTACTGTCATCTCTCTACTTTCCAACTGTTGGCAATATACCAGTATAACAGTGTTTTTTCATCATCTGATGTATAAAATAATTAAAGCTAAAGGCACAACAAAAGATTGAGTGGCTTCGTTGCTTTTGACAGAGGTTCCAATAACAGTCCTACGAGCAAGCGGAATACACAAATTCACCATTTAATTGAATTTATTCTTCCTGCGCTCCACCACTTTTAACTCAAGTGTGTTAGGCCAGATACACACATCATCGTCTCATGATGATTATCCGCCATCAAGACGGGAGGATATGCTTTTTGGCTTTTAGTTTATTTCCTAGGAAGCCAACTTTTCAGCTTTCCAAAGGCAACTTTTGTTTCAGATTCTGGCTTGGTTGGCAGAAGTCAGATAAAAGCTCAAACACACAGGTTACAAGCGGTGTCAACAAAAATGGAATTGAAATCTAGGTGAAAGGGATGGGACACAGCTCACCGTGAGAAAGCAGAACTCTGTCATAGGCAATATGGCCGACACGCTATCTTCCAGAGGCTATGGCAAAGGCCTCCGGATACAGCTATCTTCCAACACCGCTCCCCTTCCGTTACAGCTATTTGCCGAGAGGGTTTGACCTTAGGCAAACGTTTGCCGAGCACCTGTTGTTTGGCTCTCGGCAAACAGCTCCTTTGTCGTTGATACAGTAGCCGTGAGGGGTTTGCCGTGGGCTACTCACGGCAAAGTGTTTGCCGAGAGCCTTTCTTCCTTTGCTGAGTGCCTTTGGCTCTCGGCAAATCGCCTAGATCCGGTAGTGACAGTAGCTATGTCAACGTTCTTTTTCATCTGAGACCCATTATTTTACTTCTACTATGTATACACTTGTCAAAAAAAAAAAAAACTCCTCACTGATTATCCACTGTCGAGTCCATGCCTGCCTATTTCTGTTCTATAGCCAGAGAGAGTTGCTGGGGAATATGGCCGCAAGGATAGTTCGATTTTTCCACTGTGGATTTCTATGTGATATATTGTCCTATTTTAGCACACGATAACATGCTAAATAAGACTAAATGTAGCGGCTGCTAATCCCTTGAATGGGCTAATAATCGACATACTGCTAAAAATTTCAAGACTTATAATGGATTTTTATGGGTGTAATTACAAGTATATTTGGTCATCACGTCTCAGGACATTATTCCTACACTGCACGGTACTGCCGGCCATCCGTTATTCCCAGCGTTGTACCATTCGTCCGCTACGCTGCACAGGACAACCTCCGACACCTCTCCCGCAACGGTCCCTGCCCAAATCCGTCGACCTAGAAGCTGTGCATCGTCGCGACCCGCCCTGCTCCGCCCGGCGTCGTGCCCCCTCCTAGGCGTCGGCCCCCGCCCCGCCCCTCCCTGGTGTCTCTCCCCGCCCCCGGCTGTCCCCGGCGTCGGTAGGGCGCCGGGAGCAGTTCTTCCAGCCGAGGCCACCCGACACCCCTATGCCCTCGCGGCAGGCCCACACGAGGTGGAAGGCGTAGGTGGGCCCAGATCTGTCGCCATTCCGGCATCCCTATGGCGGATGGCCTGGGTTCGCACGCATGTGCCGCCGGCGTTAACAAAGGCCGCCGCGACCGCATCTTCTTCGATTGACGGTGCCGGCTCGAGCTCGACCGGCACCCCACCTGCCTCTGCCCTGCCCTCGACGCCGACAAGAAGTGTCGAGGCCGCCTCTGGTGGCGCCGGAGCAGGGGGGCATCCTGGAGATATAGACAACGCAAGTGCCCCCTACATCGGGGGCCCTCCCAGTTGGCATTCACAAGGAGTTGGCCCGGCCCATAAGGCTTCTGGCCAAGCGGCAGCGGGGAGGTTCATCGGGACAGCCAGCAGCAAGCCAGCACTCTCGCAGAAGTAGAAGTGTCCTGCAGCAGCAAGCCAGCAGCCCACAAGCACTCTCGCAGAAAACCATTAATGATACGCTAGGCTAATGGTGATCATAACGACAGAACTACCAGATTGAATGCTGGTCGGGCGGTGATGCACAATACACTACGCCAGATTTGGCCTTCACTGGCGGTTATCAACCAACCGCTACTGATGATCTTCACTGGTGTTTCAAAGTTTCAATGATTGGAGGGGGAGGCCGGGGAGGCCATGAACCGCTAGTGAAGGTAAGTTTCAATGGCGGTTGTAGTCTGAAACCGCCAGTGAAGCATCAGTGGCGGTTCTAAACTCAAACCGCCACTGCCAGTGAAGCATCAGTGGCGGTTCTAAACTCAAACCGCCACTGATTGTTCTATATCACTAGCGGTGATGGCCGGTGTATATATGCTGGCTAGGCGGGATAGCTCCCAAAAGTTCTAATTCATTTCCCTGCTCGGCTGAGCACCACCTCCACCGCCGCAGCGCCATCGACGCCGGGAGAGGAGCGGCGGACTCCCTCTTCCCCACCCGACACACCCGCGCCGAGCACCACTCGCGCCGAGCACCACCTCCACCGCCGCTGTGGACTCCTTCTTCCCCACCCGCGCCGAGCACCACCTCCATCGTCGGCCTTTCCTCGCCACTTTGTGGGCGTCCGTGAGAAGATGCCTTCATCCTGCCTCGACCTAGCCGCGGCGCAATGCGGACAGCCCTGCTGCTTGCCCCCCCCCCCGCCCGCGACGGACGGCCCTGCATCACCTCGACGCCGACCACCACCTCACCAGCGACCACCACCACGATGCGCTGCATCACCTCGACGTCGATCACCACCTTGACGCCCCTGCATCATTTGTGATATTCTTGTCTTTAAGTTCTACAGTTTGAATGCAATATTTGTGATATTTGTTGTAATAGGATTCTCGATGGATTGTAATACTCTAAGTAGTACAATTTCTATGTAATACTTTAATTAGTAAAATTTTGATGTAATCGTAATCTCGATGTGAGTATCGCAACATCATGGCAAATAAAAAAACAAAAGAAACAATAGAAACCGCCAGTGCTGTTGAAGGTCAACAAAGGCGGTTCCAATATCCAACCGCCACTGTTGGTGAAGTGAACACTGGCGGGTGAAGTCTAGAACTGCCAGTGAAGAAGTGAAGTCTAGAACCGCCCGGTGAAAGTTTAGGAACAATGGCGGTTGGTAACAACCGCCAGTGATGGCTACCCCCCATCACTGGCGCTTTTTTTTGAAGAAAAGACTATGGGGGAGATCCCCACGGTACCTCAAAACTTTTTATAAAATTTAATGAAGAGTTTACTTACATCAAAGTCTTAGCTGAATGCATCTAACCAAGCATAGAAGGATGACCTCAAGTCTCCTCTAAATCTAATTAATTGGAGATTACACTGCGATTTGAAATTAAGAGACCATGACTGGAACCATGGCGCCTTGTTGCGAAAAATCTTGTCATTACGCATCTTCCATATCTCCCATGCAGCAATCAAGACTAGATCAACAAAGAAAGGGTAGGCAGAGTTATTTCTCGCTTGAGCAAGCCTAGGCAGCAAGGCAATAGTTTCATCCCAATTGATGTTCAGCAATTGCCAGCATCTTTGAGCAAAAGGGCAGAAGAAGAGTAGATGATCAATATCCTCAGTAACATTGAGTGAGCACATAACGCACTGAGTCTGATTTTGGGATTTGCAGTTCCTTCTACTAAGCATGTCCTTGGTGTTTAATCTATCCACCAACAACCAGCCAACCAAAGATCTTTATTCTTGGGGTACAGCTTGCCTTCCACAGCCATTTGAATGCAGGATGTACAGCATGATTTTTGTAGGCCAGTTTATACAGCTTTTGGGAAGAGTAGATACCACTGCCCCAGATATACGACCAGGTGTCATTGTCCATGCTTGAGATTGTCCAGTCATTCACTAAGTTACTCAGTTGCTCAAATTCTTGGAAAGCATCCTGGGAGAGAGGCAAGTCAAAGCAATCTTCAAAATTCTCTTCCTCTAAGACATCCCTTACTGATGCCCTTGTATTTTTTTGCAAAAGAAAGCAATCTTGGGAATTTTTCTGACATCACATTTTTCCTGCCCAGGTATCATCCCAAAAAAGGGCAGAGGTGCCATCACCAATGGAGCATTGGGTAATACTTCTGAACAAACTGCTTAACCTCAGAACATCTTTCCACCAGAAAGAGCCTACTTCTCTTGCAGCATGTGGCACTTCTGCTTGATAGTATTTCCACCATACTAGCTGTACCCATGGAATGTCTCTTTTATTGTAGAACTTATCCAAATGCTTTAGTAAAAGTGCATCATTTTGCAACCTCAGGTTGAGAACTCCCAAGCCTCCCTGTTCTTTGGGTGTTGTGACAACAGGCCAGGCTACCAAATTCCCTCCTCGCTGCTGTTGCGTATTCCCTCTCCATAGGCACTGCTTCCTAGCCCTGTCAATATTGTCAATCACTCCTATCGGCAGCTTGATAATTCATGAGGCATATGTTGTTATAGGCGTTATAGCAGATTTGACCATCTCCAGTCTACCAGAATAAGATAGGAGTGAGGAGCATACTGATAGTCTTCGTTCCACTCTATCCATCATAGGTGTCAAATCATCAAATCTGGGCTTGGTAGTTCCCATTGGAAGCCCCAGATAGGTGAAAGGCATGGATCCAATTTGACAACCAAAAGTTCCAGCTAAAATGATCATCTTTTCATGAGCAACATTAATAGGTATGATCTGTGACTTACCCTAAACCCCATCACTGGCGCTTTGGTTGTGGCGTTTCAAAATCCGCCGGTGAAGGGGTTTTGAATCGCCACTAATGTGCAAATCTAACGTAGTGATACCACAACTATTAGATTCTGGCGGTGATCAACAACGACTTTCCCAACAGTGGCAAACACCATCAGTAAAGCGGTTTGTTGAACCAGCGGATCATGACGTTTCTGTAGTACTGATTCCTAATTTTGGTCTTTGTTATTTTGTAAACCGCTAAATGGTTTAGCTTTGGCTATAGCTGGCTATTGCTGTTCATAGCTACCCGGGAACCCCTCCACTATTTTTGTGTTGCTGATGATTTTAAAAACTGCTTTTAAGTTAATTAATCCATATGTAATTTAGGTGCCATTCTAAACATTATGTGCCAGAAAATTATGTGCTTCCCTTGGTTTCCACTTTCACCGAGTTGGTCTAATTATTCCACTTTCACCGAGTTGGTCTAATTATTACTAGTATATTTGTCATTGTCATCTAGCCAAGACTTTATTCCTACACTTCATGGTAGAGCCAACAAAAGAAACAAGGTCCACTCACGGGCCAAGCCGCGCATAGGAGTATGTATATACAAGCTGAGCAAGCAATTAATAATTACACGCCCTCGTTATGTGTCCGGGAAAGTATATATATGAGTATATACACTCCTAACCAACGGGTGGCCATTCATAGTTACAACACACACGCGATGCCATCATGAGAGACTCTACTAGACCTCCACTAGGAATGGAAGACATCAGAAAATAAGTTATCCTAATTAGAAAGGATTGACGGCCATTGTATGGTAGTCCAGCATCCACAAGGCCATGGTAGCCGTGAATGAATACACAAGGCTGATGTCAGCTTCACTGGAAGCCTCCCACTGTTCACTAACAACCCGCATGCATCTCCGTCTCCTTAGTATGTGCAGTCCCACATTAGGTATGATAGCCGGTAGAACCTGTGTCTGAGAGTGACCGTAGATTATTAGTGTCCTTGTCTCAGATCTTGCTGTAGATAATTAGCATTCCAGGAGACATACTGCAGATGAGGAAGTCAACCTTGCTGACGAGCTGACTAGGTGGTGGCAACCTACAAGGATTTGATGAGTTTATTGAAGAACTGAAATAGCACATTTATTTGTTTATACTATAATAATACATGATAATTAACCGAATTCTTTTGTTTTAGCCCAGCTTTTATATTGTTACTCAAGAGAGCTTATTAGTTAAATGTCTATATCAATAGGGGCACCTTTTAACAAAAAAAAAATACAAATGTGTTGACAACCAATAGTACCAAAAATTGAGTTATCTAAGGTTCAGGCCAGAAATATATATATTATTTTTTTGAACGAATATATATTATTTATTTATTTGAATAAAATATATGTAATTTATTGCTAGTACTCATTGTGCTTAAAATTCTAGTATGCCAACAAACGTGTTTTTATGCTATGAACAATATATGGCCCAAAGTCTCCAAATATCAATCCAAAGATTTCACTTTAATTTTAATTATGTAAGATTTTTAAAAAAAAAACTACTTATAATAGTAGAGAAAAGACTTTCAGTTTAGCACATTAGTCTTGGTTAGAATTGAACCCAAGACTAATTTGAGCGTTAGTCCTGAATCCAAGTTTCATGGGTGTCGACGACCTTCAGTCCCCAGTTGGTAACACAACCAGGACTAAAGGACCGACATTAATCCTTATTGGTGTTACTAACCCGGACTAAAGAGCCTTGACCTTTAGTCCCGGTTGGTAACACTAACATGGACTAAAAGTAGACCCTTTAGTTCCATTTTAAGATACAAACCCAGACTAAAGGTACCTTTAGTCCCAGTTTGTGTCTTAAAACCAGACTAAAGGTACCTCCAGAGTGAATTTAAAAGAAAAACGCGTATCTTATCGATTATAGATGTGTTGTGGGGTGGAGATGACAATGCACGCATGGCCTGAAATGAGATGTCTTGAGTTAGAATCTCCATAGCTACATCTTTTTACCTAAAAAGCATCTTTAATCCTGGTTGTAGGAACTGGAAAAATTATGACATTTAGTCCCGATTACGCAGTCAAAGGGGTTGGGAACCATGACTGAATGAAACCTGTTCCCTACCGGTGTTTGCTGCTAATGATTATTGCATCAACCTCAGGAACCAGCTGGAGCTATATAAATATGGGTGGCATCAAACTAAAATGAATTTTTGGTGACAAGAAGTACGTATGTGAGTGATGAGGCCCTACTGTTCTCAGCTGAAACACCCTTTATGTTCAATCCTTCTTCCTCTTCATTTGAAGACTTCCAATTCACATATGCTCCATACATACTCTTGTCGGACACATGAGCAGCCCATCCAAATATCCATTGCCCACTCTCTGCCTTTGCCTGTTTGCCCCTTCGGCATGCATTGCTTCTACTTGTGGCACATTGTATTAGTAGGAGCCAAAGGGATTTGCTAGACTACTGGCAGTGTAGCAGCATGTCATGTTTGTGCACATTGTTTTTGTGTGGTCCATAGGCATGTACTGTCTGCTTGCAATAAGGATGTGAGGCATCTGGAGTTCCATGTAATAAGAAAGTGACACTAGTACACAAACCATTTCTCTTGATGGTATGAAATTATTTATACAGGCGGTCTTTGCCATTCGACGCCACTGAAAAACAAAAGGCGGGTCCCACAACTAGAACCGCCTGTGTAAATATATTAGCACTGGCGGTTCCGTTAAGAGAACCGCCAGTGTAAATAGCAGCATTTATATTGGTGGTTTACTTAAGGAACCGCCAGTGCTAATAAGTATCAACACAGGCGGTTTCTTAAGCCAACCGCCTGTGTAAATGAGGCTATTTACACAGACGGTTGACTTAAGAAACCGCCTGTATTGATTATTTTACACAGGCGGTTCCTTAAGTGAACCGCCTCTGCTGATCCTGCTATATATACCCCTGCCTTCTTCCCCACCAGAACTGTAGCTCGCAGCCACCTTCTATTGGAGGCAATTTTGGAGGTCTAGATTTGAGAAGATACAAGGGGGAGAGGTTTTGATCTTGATTTCTTCGAAGGAGGTTGCTAAGAAAAGTTAGTTTATATATCTTTTACCTCTTTTTAACCATTCATGCTCAATTCTAGCTAAATTTTAGATCTAGGGTTTCACTTTGGAGAGAGAGAAGAGTAGCTAGGTTTTTGCCATTTTTTCATCATTTTTAGCCACTTTTTTAAATTAGGTTTTTACTTTTGTATCTAGAATTTAGCCTTTAGAGTTACATAAATTAGTCTTGTTTAATTATTTAGTTATATTTAGTTCCACTAAGTAGTATTGATGCTTTAATTAGGGTTTTTCTAGGAATTGATGATTTAATTAAGTACTATAGTTTAATTATTTAGTTATTTTTTGATTAATTAAGTATTGGTGATGCTTCAATTAGGGTTTTATTAATTATTTTTGGTTTAGTTATTAGGGTTTCATCTACAAATTGATGCTTTAATTAATTAGTCTTATTTAATTATTTAGTTTTGCTTAGTTTAATTGAGTACTAGTGATTAGAGTTTCATTAATTAGTCTTGGTTTATTTATTAGGGTTTCATCCATAAATTGATGATGTAATTAATAGAGATGGGTTTAACTAAGTATTAGTGAGAGGCATATTTGTTTAGCTAGTTCTTTTAACTAATTCGACGGAGTAAACTATTTAATTTATCATTAAGATTTAATGAGCTAGTCTAGGTTTATTTTTTAATTTGTTTGGTTATTTCTTGAATGAGGTTAATGATTGGGTGTTTCATACATTCCTATCTCTAACAATTCTATATGTAATTTAGCCCGGACATGTACTATTTGAGAAATATACAAGCGATGGGTCATTTTCATCTATATTCCTTTGAACGAGTGTACTGATCATCCAAAGGTTAGTTAATTAATATCACAAAACATTCGTATCTCCTTTTTAGTGATTACAATATATAAATCTATTAAACTTTTTAACAGTAACGATGGACGAGCATTACGGATGTATAACTTACAAAGAGTAGATCCATCATACATACCGAGGTCCATAGGTTTATCGATGCCAAAAAAATCATGCTTTGAGAACACGATGAAGCACATATGTTGTCCTTGTATAGACTGCAGAAATCTTGTTGTTTTTGAGACACAAAACCAATCATAGCTCACCTGGTCTGCCGAGGATTTATGAAAGATTACTTGATTTAGACAAAGTATGGAGAGGATAGCTCGCACCGTATACAGTTGAAACCTCGGCGCCAATGGCCCGGATATGCTTATTGATGATGTATGCCACGAGACGTAACACCATTGTCCCCAAAGCAGAGTGAACATGTTGTGCCCGATGTTCATGATGATGCAAATGTTGGAGGAACCGATGACAACAGAACTCAAGTGGAGGATGAAGACACAGAATTCATGGCTATGCTATTGCGTCGTCATACGGATCCATCAATGTTTTTCATAAAAGGTATGGAGGCCTTAGAGAAGGCAGCAGCAGAGCCATTGTACGATGAGAGTAAGGGTTGTACCAAAGAGTTCATAATATTATGGTCTGTGCTTAAATTGTTGATGATGAAAACTAGGTATGGATGGTCCGATGCCTGCTTCGATGCATCATTGAGTACTCTCGGAGATATGCTTCCAAAGGAGAATAAAGTGCCTGCTAACACTTACTATGCAAAGAAGCTAATCAGTCCGCTTACTATAGGTGTCCAAAAGATCCACGCGTGCAGAAATCACTGTATCCTATATCGAGGCGATTACATAGACTTGGACAACTGTCCAAATTGTGGTGCAAGTCGGTACAAGATGAAAAAAGACTATCTACAAGAGGAGAATACAGCTTCTATTTCTAAAGAGAAGAAGAGAAAGAAGACCCAACAGAAGATCCAACAGAGTTCAAAACCCTGCAGCAAAGAAAATGAAGAAGAAGACTATTACGCACAGAGAAGGGTTCCTACTATGGTGATGTAGTACCTTTCGGTAGTAGATTGGTTGAGGTGTTTGTTCGCAAACCCTGTGGATGCAGAGCTTATGACCTGGCATGCTTCTGATAAGCACAAAGTAGATGGAAAGCATCGACATCCTTGCCGATGGGAAGCAATGGCAAAAATTTAATGAGGACCACCTAGAATTTGCTAAGAAGACAAGAAATGTTAGGTTCGCACTGTGTAACGATGGAATGAATCCCTTTGCCGAAAGGAGCAGCAAGCACAGCACGTGGCCAGTGATCCTCACCATCTATAACCTCCCTCCACACTTGCTGCAGAAGCAAAAATACCTTCTGCTAACCATTCTTATTTCTGTACCTACACAACCTGGTGTTGATATGGATGCATTCTTGGAGCCATTAATAGAGGAAATGAGAATATTATGGGATACAGGTGTTGATATGTTGGAGAATACCGGAAAGAGTCATTCACACTGAGAGCAATTATTTTTATTACGATCAACGATTACCCTGCTCTCTTTGTATTGTCAGGACAGTTGAAGGGCAAGGTTGGTTGTGTAGCATGTCTGGATGAAACCTTTTACGTGTCCCTCAATGCATCCAACAAGATAGTGTACATGAGACATAGGCATTTCTTATCGAAAGGACATAGGTACCGCTTGCGAAAGATGGATAGGTACTTTGACAATCATGATGAAGTAAGGTCCACTGCTCCATCAGGTAATAGTAAAGGTCATAGAGTGTACGAGATAGTTAAGAACATCAAGTTTGTATTTGGTAAGAAGACAAAAGATGGAAAAGCAAGAAAGGATGTGAAGCCAACTGCTGGGGCTACATTCAAGAAGATGTCAATTTTCTTCAAGTATTTGCCATATTAGAAAGAGTTTGACGTACGGCACGCGGTCGATGGTATGCACATTCAGAAGAATGTGTTTGAAAGCATAATTGGTACCTTGCTAGACATAAAGGGCAAGACGAAGGAAGGACTAAGTTCATGTCAGGACCTGGTCAATTTGAAGATAAAACCTGAACTTCACCCGGTTTTGCTAGATAATAGAAAGTACCACCTCCCGGCAGCAAGCTACAACCTGAGCACGGATGAGAAACATGCGATGTGTGTGTAGTTAAAGAAATTGAAAGTTCCAGCTGGATTCTGCTCCAATATTAAGAGCATTGTGTCAATGAAAGACCTTACACTCACCAACTACAACTCACATGATTGCCATGTGATGCTGATAACTTTCCTCACTATTGCCATCAGGGCTATAAGTCCGGTATTCTTAAAGATGGCAATCACACGATTGTGCTTCTTTTTTAATGGGATATCACAGAAGATAATTGACCGCGAGCAGTTGGAGTCTCTTCAAGAATTCGCAGTGGAGACAGTGTTACAGCTTGAGATGTGTTTCCCGCCATCTTTTTTTGATATAATGGTACACCTTGTCGTGCATTTGGTGCCACAAATACAGGCATTGGGTCCCATGTATTTACATGAGATGTGGACATATGAGCGTTTCATGTCAATACTGAATGGGTACGTATCCACTCGTGCTCGTCCTGAGGCATCCATGATAGAGGGATACACTACTGAAGAGGCCATTGAGTCCAGAGGTCCATTCTGTAACAATTGCCTAAAAGGCCAGATCGTAATAGGTTTGCCTCCATCCCGACATGAGGGCAGACTATATGGGTGTGGGAGGATCAACCAGAAATCATTTATCCTGTCAAACTACAATATTGTCCTCGAGGCGCATTATAGCATCCTACATCAGCTCTCGACAATAGAGCCTCTAATCAAACAACACATAAAAGAGCTAAACGATCATAACCCTGGGCAAACAGAGGATTGGGTATCGAAGAAACACAAGCGTCGATTCACCACATGGCTAATGGAGCAGAACATTCCAAATGGAGAAACAATTGAGCAACAAACTATCAAGAGGTTGACAGCTGGACCATCTCACCAGGTCACATCATGGCAAACCTATGACATTAGTGGTTCACGTTTTATACCACTTCTAGGGACAAAAAGAGCACGGCGCAAAACAGTGATGTTCGTTGCGAGGCCATAGATGATTCAAATGAAATTGCTACATACTTTGGCTTCGTTGAGGACATATGGGAACTAGACTATGATTCATTTAAGACGCCTGTGTTTCGATGCCAATGGGTTAATGACAAACATGTCACAGTGGACAACTATGGCTTGAGAGTTCTTGATCTAAGTAAAGTAGGTTACAAAGATGATCCGTGGATCCTTGCTACACGTGCTACATAGGTATTCTATGCCAAACAGATCCTTTCTAAGGAAGAGAAGAAAAGCACCGACAAGACCAAGCATGTAGTTCTCCCTGAAAAACAGCAAGCTTTAGGAGTTGATGGTGTAATTGACCTAGATGATTTCAACCAGTTCGGGCACATGTCTCTCTTTAAAGATCATCCGTCAAAGATAAGGAATGTTGAGCGTAATATCCCCAAGAATTCATTGCCATGGGTGCGCCACGATGGAGAAGGAAGAACAGTAGCTGGCTAGCTCTCTTCTATTTAAGTTAAATATTAGTCAATGGCATGTGTAACAATTTATCAGTTATAATTTGTACTCATGAATTGCTCTCTCTTGGTATTGCTCTTCAACTTGTTTAAGTCTTTTTCTTTCTACTTCTTTAAGTCCTTTTCTTTCTACGCACCGATCTCTAATCATCATTTATATTTTCTTATATATTTTCTTATACATTATAGAGAATGAGAATAAGAAAGAAAAACATTAAGGAAAAAACAAAAAAGAAAACTATTATAGTCCTTTTCTTTCTACTTATATAGCTCTACAATATTTTCATATATATTTTAGAGAATAAGAATAAGAAAGAAAAACATTAAGTACTTAATAAAAACAAAAACCATTTTAGTCCTTTTTCCACTTATATAGCTCTACAATATTTTCTTATATATTTTAGATAATGAGAATAAGAAAATATTCATTAAGGAAAAAAAAAAAAAGCATTATACTCCTTTTCTTTCTACTTATATAGCTGTACAATATTTTCTTATATATTTTAGAGAATGAGAATAAGAAAATATTCATTAAGAAAAAACAAAAAAAAAAAAGTATTATAGTCCTTTTCTTTCTACTTATATAGCTCTACAATATTTTCTTATATTTTTTAGAGAATGAGAATAAGAAAGAAAATATTAAGGAAAAAGATAAAAAGAAAAGCATTATATTCCTTTTCTTTGTTCTGATATAGCTCTATTTTCTTATATATTTTAAAGAATGAGGTTAAGAAAGAGAAATATTAAGGAAAAACAAAAAAAATATTTTCACCGGCGGTGCTCTTAAAAAACCGCCAGTGGAAATAACATTTCCACAGAGCGCTTGGCTAAGAGAACCGCCTGTGGAAATCATTTCCACCGGCGGTCGTCTTAGACAACCGCCTGTGTAAACATTTCACTCGGGCGGTTTTTAAGAGGACCGCCGATTGGAAATGCTCCCCTATAAGGTGCCCACCGGACTTGAAATTTTCACAAGTCTGTGGGCGCGATTCTTTTCTCGAAACTACGCCCGTCGCCGCCGAATTTTCTCTCCACCGCCGCCACTCGCCGCCGCTCCTCCACGCTGGTTCTCCAAGCCTGCCGCGACGCCACCTCCTCCAGGGTTCCTCGCCGGAGGCCGCCACCGCGCCGCCGCCATTGCACCGGAGAGGGTATTCGCCTTCGCCGCCACCTCGCCACCGAGCCGCCACCTCTACCGCGCCCGTCGGGTAAAGGTCTTCGACCGCCATCCCGCCCGCCCCACCGCCATGTGTGTATATGCAGGGAGAAAGGAGAGGGAGAGGGAGAGGAAGCCGGAGATGCGCCCCCTTGTGGCCGGGGAGGCGGCGCGCACGGCCGGGGGCGCGGCGCGCAAGCGGCGGTGGAGGCGGCGCAATGCGCGGTGGGCCGGCTGGCTGGCGCCGCCCGGCCCTCCCCCCCCCGATCAAGCCGCCCCTGCAGTGGCGCTGCAGGAAGCGATGGCGGCGCCCTCCACGACGGCGGTCGCGCACAGTGGCGCTACAGGGGGCTGCTGCGCGGGCGAGCTGGGCTGGCCTGCCCTAGTTGGGCCATGATGGGCCCGGCAGGCCGTCCCCTGCTACCGTTTTTTACTTTTTTTAAAATTTATTTGTTAATTCAATTAGTTAAATGAATTTCCTGCATATATTTATAGACATTTAATTTGTTAAATAAATTTCCTACATATATATATATATGTAGACATTCAATTAAGTTGTTTTATGATAATCTATTTATTTAATAAATTACTAAATTACTTAATTATTTACTATTTAATGTTTTATGTAATAATTAATTCAAGGAGTGAAAAAGAGAACTCCTTTTTTTCCATGCTCAATTTCCTTGCACAAACGACCTCAAGTCATTCATGCTCGCCTAAAAAAATGTTGATTAACACATACTATGATACAATCGGGCTTAAAAAATGTTGATTGAGATTAACACAAACTATGATACAGAGCCGGGCTGCTGCGCGCCTCTCAAGAATTTTGACACCATAATCAGCTATGCTGCCAACTGCTTCAACTCGACTTCACCAACATCGTCAGTCAACAGTATCGTTGCTCCTCCACCACTGGCCACCGTGTCATTATCTACAAAGTATGTACACCGTGATTTCATATATTATTTTCTTTATTGTATGCAAATGTAATAATGTGTATGTACTAATTATAAGGAAATGTATATTATTTTATTAACTTCCTTTTTTGCAAATATCTTTCTTTACTAAGTACTTTATATGTGTTAACAAATATCTTTCTTTACTAAGTACTTTGTATGTGTTATTGTATGTGCTAAGTAATTCTATGCTTTATTCTATGCTTTAATAATATTAGTAAATATTAATTAGCAATTGCATTACTAAAGTTAGCGAGAAGATGACTTCTCCAAAATCCAGAGAGCCGGCAGATGACCAGTGTGCAGAGTCACCCAATAAGGTTCACACACCCCGGACCAACAGTTAGTATGACACAATTACAGTTAGTTTCATAATAGCGAGATGATTTATCCAAATGAACTCACATACTTATTGCCCTTGCATTTAGAACTATAAATCCGCCGGTAGAAGAAGAAGAAGAAGATTTCCATGGTGACATGTTGGAAGAAGAAGATGACGGAAACCGAAGTGATCCATGCCCTAGCATAGATAGACAACCTCAACGTAGCGTTGACCCAGATTATGATCCAGCTCTCGATGAGGTACAGTTAATACATGAAAACAAATGCTTTCATTCATCCCATATAATATGCTCCGCTCTATGATTCGTTGGATGTATCATGCAGGAGGTTTTGTCTCAAATTCGGGACATTCTAGTAGAGGAAGAAGAAGTGCCAGAAGGAGAAGCCCCAGAAACAACCGAGACAACCACCTCAAAATCAAGGAAAAGCAAACGCGCTGACCGAAAACGAGGTGAAAGGGGAATGAATAAGTGGCTAGAGCAGACATATGTTATTATCGACATAAGCCCGAAAGGAGAGCCTTTAGTGTCAGAGGCGGTGGCGGCCAAGTTACGGAATGCGATTGGTTTCTTGGTCAGGGATAAACTTGACATCACAATCCCCAAGTGGGCGGATGTGAGCGCCGATACACGGAAAGAGTTATGGAATAAGTTCGGAGAAAGGTTTGTTATCCCTACGGGGACTGAAAGAATTATGAAAGAGTATTTTTTCAAGCAGATTGCAACGTCATTCAGAAACTATAAATCAGAAATGAATGTCAAATATCTGAAGATGGGGTTGGACCCAACGAGTAAGTATAAGATCACTGCTGGTCAGTGGGCGGTATTCAGGGAGCAGAAGAAAGATCCAAATTTCTAAGCCAAGAGCGAAGCTGCTTCGGAACTAGCAAAGAGGAACAAGTACTACCACCACCTTGGCAGAGGTGGTTACAAGCTACAGATTCTAAAATGGTAGGCTGAGGAGGAAGAGCTAAAGAAAGAAGGCAAGACTGTGCTCTCAAAGGAAGTTGGCAAGAGGACGGCGAATTGGCTGAAAGCTAGAGGAACAAAACAAACTTCTACCGGTTTAAACTGTCCCGACGAAATCACACCGACAGTAGAGAAGATGGTGGAATTGGCCGCTGAGGTCAAAGAAGGCAGATTGAGGCTACAAAGAGAGAGGGACATCTTGAGTCTAAGTCTAGACAACCCTGAGCATCCTAGTCGTGTACGAGGAATATCATCAAAGAGGGGATGGAAAGAAGGATTTGGTGAGGAGTGGTTGGGCATGTACAAGAAAAGAGATCGATACAAGGAAGATATGAAAGATTATTTTGAGAAACAGGCTAAGAAACAATTTAAAAACATGATGTCTGATTTCCTATCAAATCATGATCCTCAAATAATGCAGAAGTTAGCTAGTGCAATGTCTGTTCAACAGATGAGCACACATGGTCCGAAGATGTAGCTCGTCCCCACACATCCCTCGGCTGGTCCTTAGGAGATGATTGCTGCCATGTCCACACAATTGCCTCCATTTCCAAGCAGTGTGGGGTTTATGGGCAACAAAGACCGCTACCCAGTGGATGATATCGAAGCACCGACACCTTGCAAATTGATCATACGATATGGTATTAAGCATCTTCGTACAAAGGAAGTAGCCACGGGCTTTGCAATCCCCGGACATGACTACCACCATACCACCTGTTGGTATAAATTAACTGCACCCTAAATAATGATTATAATCAGATTATCCGCAAGCGCACAGATATATACTGATCAAGCACTTCACCAAGATCAACCCGGTTTTAATATCGAACCCAAAGGAACAAAAGAGGTGAATTATGACCTAGCCTAATACTCTTAATCTAAGGGGGGTACAAACAATCTAGAAAACTATTGAGAATGAGGAAATAGCTAATGTACTCTAGTTCTAACTACCGGTAAACTTTGTATAATATCGTCTTATCGGACCAGTGACCTGAATAGGAGAAGAAACAGAGTAATCTACCTACCAGACACCTATAGGCCTATCAGGTCCTATCAACGGGAAGTGGACTACAGAGGATTCAATGTAGCTATAAAGTCACCTACGTGAGCTACCACTATCCGGCTGATCGGGGGACATCCACAAGCAATCATAACCCGCACACCACGTCTACGCTACGAAAACTACTCTGACCTAGGAGCTACCCAAATCAAAGTACTCAATATAATATGAGTTGCAAACCAAAGAACGAATATAAACAAATGCTTACTTGAATCAGAATGGTAAATACAAAAGTACCTCGAACGCGGCTCCCAGCGAGGGAGTCGAATCCAGACGAATACGACTCCCGAGGATGCTCCGACAGGCCGGGCTCCTCCGAATCTCTACTCTTCTACTCTATCTCTCTAATCTCTATCTTGATTGCTAGCCTAGATCTAGTGGATTTCTATCTAAAGCTCGATTCTTCATCTCTTGATCCGGCCCTCTCCGGGGGGTATGGCCCTCCTTTTATAGCCCGGTGGGATTGATACGTGCCGTTGGATCAAACCGACGTAGCAAGCGGCCAGGATGACTCCTCAGAGGCGGTGGAGGAAGGTTCTAGAAGGGGGCAGTCAACCCTAACCCTAGGGGGCCGGGCGGCGCCAGGGTGGGGCCGGCCGGCCCCACCTGGTGGTGGCTGCAGTCCTCGCCGCCGGGCGTCTTACGGGTATTCCCGAACCCTCTGGTGATGTGCTTGCGTCACGATCAAGTTTCATGGTAAATTAGCACTTAAATCCCTCTTTTAGGCTTTTCTGGAAAATTCCCCGAAAAATGCACAAATCACCAAAACTCGTGGAAATTGTCAGTGATAACCCTATTCTTATCATATATTCATGTCTCGGGGAGTGGTAATTACTAATAAATTTTGGGTGATAACAGGTGTCAACACCACCATACCAGAAGAGTACTGCAGGGTAGAAATGTGTACGGTTGTCCCTGGATACGAGGACAATGTGCTAGAAATTCCTGGCACCGACGAAGTTGAGACACTCAGACAGGCCATTAAGAATTTCATCCTATGGCCTCGATAAGACGTGGAGTTGACGCAGCCATCACCACCACGACCACCACCATCCTTTGAAGTCTTGCCAGGAACTCAGGAGTCACAACATGTCGATGTTGTTCTGGACCCAACACTGATATCACCATGTCCCCAATCTCCTCCTAATATACAGTCACCGGTAGCCGATCCTATTCAAACCCCACAGTCATCACCTAAACCTGTAGGATCTCCGCCACCAACTATACCATTCAATGATCCTGCTTGTGCTTCCCCACCACCTCAAGACCTCGAGCAATCGCCTTGGACACCACCACCGCCACCAAAAAAGATCCAAGAACCACCAAAGAAGAAGAAATTTTCGGTTCCCAAATTGGTCTCCCCCTTCGAGCCAAAGAAGAAAACTGCTGGCACCGCCAAATTTTTAGAAGGGATTGCGCAGAATCATAAGTCACGTATTGTTGACTTAGCTGAGTAGGAGAGGTCATCAAAAGGCCCAGAGATCAGTGTCTTACAGATCAAGAAGCCCATATGGGAGGATTATGAAAACGTCCGTGATAAATACATACCGGGCAGGCCTCTCCTTAGTTGGAACAAATTCAAAAAACTACCAGCTAGTATAAAAAGACTTCATGACTGGTATATGAGAGCAGCTTCTATTGGCATCGACACGATCCAAGTAAGGATACCACCATACAACTTTTGTAACCTTCAAAGACACATGGTTGATGATGAACCTCAAGCGGCTCGATGTTCAGCTCGTAACAATATTTGCATTGTAAGTCTCACTCGTCCTAACATGTACATCCTTTAGTATTATTGAGTTGTATTATTAAGATTGAATTTCTGACATGAACTTCTGCCATGCAGAATGCAATATGATCTGGACGAGACCAGTTACGGTCCTGGACCAAACAAAAATGAGAGCAAGAGAACTAGGTACCTTAGCCCAAAGAAAATCTGTGAGAACAAGCACACCTTCCGGATTGGTCATGACAGCGATGACTTAAAGGGGTTAACAGAAGAAGAAGCTACAAAGAAGAAAGTAGAACTGGAGAAGAGACATGAGGCTATCTACGCCGCCTACATAGGACATGCATTACTTCAGTTCCAACACAGATAAGTGGTAGTTGCCCCATACAACTTCAGGTAAGTCTGAGTTTATATACATAAATCTCATTAACAATTTGAATATAACACATGACAATTCTGGTCTGTTCGTGTAGCGACCACTGGATATGCTTTTATATTTATCCTTGGGATGGAAAGATACTGGTCTTTGACTCTACAGATTATAGTCCTGAAAGATATGCAAAAGTCACGACCATCTTGGAACAGTAAGCTGACATACTTAGCATACATATCTTTATCGATGAATGTTTAAAAAACTAGCTAATTCTTTTCGAGATCATAGGATTTATAGGTGGTACAAGTTCAAGGGTGGGGTGTACGACTTGTCCAAAAAGGGTGAGGAACTAAGAATATTTCATAACTGGCCGGTACGTAAGTTGTGAAGCCATATTATGCATGTATAGTAGTTAAGATAATGTTGCAAGTCAATAACAACTTCCCCTTTATGTAGTGCCACAAGCAACCACTTGGCTCGGTGCACTATGGATTCTACGTGTGCGAGTTCATGAAACTAAATGGACGGTACATCAAGAACCCTTATAAGATATAACTAACAGTCATGTCTGTATTTATGTTGTTATAGATGCAAATATATTATTGTTGCCAAGTGCGAACATATGATGTCCATAAACTTCCTTTCCAGGCGGTTGTAGAATCATCCAAGCCCAAACACCTGACGGACAAAAATCTATATGAACTAGTTGAGAACCTGTGCTCCTTCATTATGAAAGAAGTCATTCCAAGCGAGGGAAAATACCACGAACCAAATAGCATCTTAGCGAAGCCGAGTTCACAGCGCTAAGGAAAATACGCGCTCTGAAACTAAGTCGAGATGATTATTAGAATCATCATTTGCGATGAAAAACTTTATTATCGTGGCCGCAAAACAACTATGATGTATATTAATGTATTGATGTATATATGAATGTTATAATTAAATTGTTAATGTTGTGTATATGTATATAATTATATTGGTCTATATTAGCATAATTAAATAGCCTTTTGTCCTTATTTCATTGTATATAAGAGATCATTGGATATAAGATAGGGAGAGAGAGAGGGAGGGAGGGGGGGGAGGGAGGGAGGGGGAGGAGGGATGGTGATTCACATTTGAAAATTCAAATTTAAAACTAGCGGGAAAAAAAACAACAGAGGCGGTTCATTTGAACCGCCCGTGAAAATCCATTTCCACAGGCGGTTGACATAATGAGCCGCCTGTGAAAATCTTATTTCCACAGGCAGTTCGTTATGTCAACCGCCTGTGGAAATGCATTTCAGTGGAAATGCTCCATTTCTATCTGCCTCTCCCCGCACAAAGCGGTAGCCCAAAACGCTGTGCGGAATGCGTCTAGAACCGCCTTTGAAAATACTCTATGTATTAGTGTGAGGCATCTGGAGTTCTATGTGTGCTTGTTGCAGTTCCACACTATGGTGATTGCAACTCCTAGGTCCTCCATGGATTCTGGATTCCTCAGGAACAAAATATACCTATCAAAATATTTATCATTCCACGCAATATACAGATAAATAGGATCAAGACCTTAGTGTAATAAATGTGCATGGGACCATGGTTGGATTATATAGATGGAGCTATTTTCAGTGTGTGCAAAATATAATAGTCCACAGTTAAATAGGATCCATCAAGTTCTTTGCTTTTCATGAATAGAATGAATTTCTTTGCTTTTCATAAATGCCAATTTACTTTGGGATCATCAGTCAATAATATTACAATAAATTTGAACAGAATCCACAGTTATGTTTGTCATATTCGCGGACTGATGCCTCTTCTTTGAATAGGTATGAAACATTCTATTACCTAAAAAGGATAAATCAGGGAATAAGTTACAAAATCACTACTCTATGAAATGGTCATAGGGCCTCTAGGAAAATGTCGTGTCCTAAGGCCTCTATGAAAATGTCTCTAAAAATCATCGATTAATAGAGATGCTCATCTTAGGACACTATCTGTAAATCAATTTTAGAAGGTGGCCATCTTAAGGTGCAAATCGCTATTAATAGAGGCAGCCATTCAAAGCACTTGTCTCTAAAAATCAATTTACAACATGTGTCTTAAGATGCTTGTCTCTAAAAACAATTCATAACTTTTCTATTTAAAATCGGATAAAGACAAACTTTATGTCAAATTATAGCCCTCAAAGAGGTCTGCAACTTGATAATATAATTGAAACATTTTTTGTTTCAAGCTGCTTAGTGTCCAAAAATATTGTATTAAGTTTATGGATTTTGAAATTTAAAATTCAAATTTTTCAAGCCACCTGAGATAAATATGCATGGCTGCAAAAATGCAAGCCACCATTCGGCCATTGCCAATGGTAGGTTTCATTGCGCTCTTTCCAAGAGTGTCATGTTAGCTAAAGAGGTGTGGGTTGATGAAATGAAACAAGACCCACATAATGCATAGCTTCATCTCATATATAGTTTCATAGGGGTGCTATATTATCTAGATGTTTTTTTGAGGGAACTATATTATCTAGATGTTGCGTGGTGTTATGTAGATGAAATGCTCGCAGTTGTGTTTAACAAGTTTTCCGATGCATAGGGGTGAAATGAAATGCTTCTAGTCGAGTTTAATATTCCAATTCACTCTCCTTTCTCTTCCTTCAATTTCTCTGATATGGGTGGCAGGGCCGTACAAGGCGTGGCGGACCAAGCGCATTCAACCTCCAGCATGGTGGAACCTAGCGTAACTTTAGCAAGGAGGCCGCCCATGCCATGAAAGCCTAGGTGCGTGGGGCCTCTCCCATGGGCAGCCTGGACACACGGCCTCCAACAAGGCTACGGACCTGAAGCAGTGGCCGTCGGCTCGTGCGGCCTCTAACATGGTGGCCTAGCCAAGTGAGGCTTCCTTGATGGGTGGTCCCAACACGCAGCCTTCAGCGTGCAATGACAGACACAGACCCAGAGTGATGGCCATCAGAACATGCTGCCTCTGGAGTGGTGACCCAGGCAACCGAGGGTGGCCTTGACTTGAGGCCCCCCAGCATATAGGTGGGCCAGGCCGCTTTCTGCCTTCAGCATGGTGGCACTGAAGCAACAACCCAGGCCTTGGAGTGGTGGGCCACAGTACATGTGAGGAGCCTCCAACACATCTAGTGTGGTTACTAGATGACGCATCTACCATAGGGTCTGGTGCATAGCGTCCGGCTCAAGTGGTGAAGGGTTTAAATTTGAAAATTCACCCCCTGTTGGAAATGATATCAATAACCCCGGCTATGATAATCTATGATCACCACTGGGTGGAACCGGCATTGATGACCCTAGGAATCACTCTCGCTTTCCCAACCAAGGGCGAATACTGGCGGTGATGACATATCTACAATAGTGGTATTTCCTTTTAGATAGAAGCTCAACACACTATGCCTTCTACATTGTTATAGTTTGCAATCAATGAAGTGTAGCACTTTGCATTATTATGGGCCCATAGTTGTAACTTGTATCAACTGTTTGATATGGCTACATATTACGTGCTTATGCATGGTGTCCCACATCCTCATCCTCTCTTAAACGATGGCACTTCTGTGTACTGTTGCGAGCCACACCAACTAACTTGTCACTCAATAATCAGTATCTTCATAGTCTCTTAGCTCTGCAGTTCTCTTATTTATTTGGACAGAGCCCACACATAGTCTACTCACCTCCCACCATGGCATACCATGTTGGTGGTGGATTCAGGGTGCTTCTCAACAAATAGCAGCAGCAGTTTGCATCTTATTCTCTGGCCTTGTAGCGTGGTGTGTCCCACATATGAATGTGAGGTGTCTGGAATCAGGCGTGATCAGTGCAGTTCCATGTGTGTCTCCATTTGCTGTTTAGTCACACATCCCGGTCAGCTGTCCCTGCATTGTTTTTCCCATAGACATGAGGCCAAAGGGAGAAGACTAGTGGAAAAGTCTGTCTCTGGTCTTGGTATGGAGGAAAAAGCCAAGGAGACACTGTTGTTGAGCAAGCAAATAAAGCTTGTTGGTTGTACTTTAATTTGCCCGGTGGTGGGCTGTCTCTGCTAGGGTCAAGTGCATTTGTTCGTACAGTGCTGATGAGGAAGCAAATAAAGCTGGTTGCTTTTAGTTTCCATTCATTCGTACTAATCCTCAAGTTATTGGTTGCTTGGAGATGTTTGTGTTCACTGTTCCTGTCTGTCAGTCCAATTTCTTTTTGGCTCACCCATACATCACACACTGTTAACTAAGAAGTCAATTCTTTTAAATTTGACAAAGATTTTTTTAGAAACAAGACTTATATTTATATGACAAAAAATTAGTATATATGTAGTTAGATATTGTCGGGTACCAAAATTAGGGCCCCAAACAGATCGCATAAACCGGGCCCAACAAACGCAAAACTAGACCACACGATAACAAATACGGCCCACCAAGGCCCACCACACTGCTCACCATCCCGTCCGAGTCTCCCCCGCCAGGGCCTCGGATGGGCGCTAACGTTCCGCCTCGCCCGAGCCCTCCCCGCTGAGGCCTCGGGCGGGCGCTAACATCCCCGTCTCGCTGAGCCCTCCCGCGAGGCCTCGGGACGGGTGCTAACGCTCCGTCTCGCCCGAGCCCTCTCTGCGCAGACGCCTCCCGACGGGCTCCCGCTTTCCGTCCCGCCCGAGCCCCGTGCCTAGGCCTCGGGCCAGGCGCGCGCCGCCTCTGGTCAAACCAGGGCCTCGACTTGACGTATATCTGCCGCCCACCTTTCTACAGTTTCCGTCGGTGGCGCTATCCCCCGGGCGGGGGGGATAGGGAGCCGTCTGTCATAACTCTCACCAGCGCTCGGGATTACGTTATCCTCCACGGTGGAGGCCATGCCTACCACTGCGGTAGTCTTGTGTTGCCTAACCTTTACGCGAGGTCAAGTCGCCCGAAGCTTCAAGGCGGCGGCCGCCCGCGGCAAGAAGGCCGTCACCCGGCACCATCTTCCGTGCGGGGTCGGGCGGACGGGGAGCCGGTCAAACAACGGTCCCTCCCGGGTTTTCCGAGCCGGGATGGGCGGCGATGCCCCGATGGCGGCTCTCTCTCCTCAGCCAACCGCCCCGCGTCTGGCGGCGGGCTCCGAGGCCCTCCGAGCCACAGGAACCGGAGCGAGTCAAAGCTACAGCACGCTACGGGGGTCAGATACGCCTCCCCTGGCCTCTCTATCAACTTCTACAGGGACAGCCGTCCTCTCCGTCGTCAGGATTAGGGGACACGACTCCTCACGACTGCAACCACGCTCTACAGTGACGGCGCCCACTCTGGGACATCGGCATAAGAAAGGCGGCGGGCTCCGAGGGCTCAGATCAAGGAAGGGAGGTGCTCACAGCCTCTTTCACGTACACAGGCGCTCTTTGTAAACCCTATCCTCCCCTTGCGCTATAAAAGGGGAGGGCCGGGCCCCTTATGGAAAAACCTTGAGCACTTCCGCACACACGATATTGACACTCCACTCAATCACACACGAGACTTGGGACCAGATCCCTCTCTCCCCATGCTTGTACACCCGACCTACAAGCACTTAGGTGCAGGATAATACAAGTCTTCCTTGTGTCCTTCTTGCACACCTTCCGGAGTTGGGAACACGCACCACAAATTTACTCGTTGGTGCTAGGACCGCCAGTTTTAGCACCAACAGTTGGCGCGCCAGGTAGGGGCTTTGTGCGTGTTTTCGCCTCTCTTCCCGCCAAAACTCCGGAATGGCCAACAACCGCGACGAGACGTCTCGGGACGTTTCCGGCTCCAACTTTCCTCTAGCACAGCCGCTGGAGCTGGGTACCGTGATCCGTTTCGGGGATCTTGAGTTCGTGTCGCTGGGCACCCAGTACGACATGGAGCTCCTTCCGCCCAGGGCCCAGGAGTCTCCCGACGAGGCTCCCGCGGCCCAGTCGCGGGCCCAGCGCAGGAGGCGCCTAGCGCACATGCCCGCCGTGCTCGGCGGGCGCGTCACGCCGCTAGAAACACGGAGGAGGAGGGCAGGCTGCGCTGCATTTGGGCGGCGAAGGCGCCCCTAACGCCTCGCGACCAGTTCCACCACCACCGCCGTTCGGCCTCACCAACGCCCGCCGCCACGTACGCGTCGTTGGTCTCCACCAACTTGGGTGGCTTATGATGAGCTCCACGGCCACCAGGCTACACTTCATCTAGGATGCGGACACGTCTACTCCAGCCCGCGTCCTACCCGATTTCGAGGAGCACCGGACCCGGTGGGCGGGGAGTGCACTATTCTGGGTCCCGTCATGTCCACGCGATACAGCGCTACCTGGAGGCCACGGAGCCCCGTGGGCTAATGCCGGCGCATGCATACGCCTTCGGGTACCCCGACTTGGACTCGCCGGATGACATGTACGACCCGACCCGTGAATGCTTTCACGTGGAGATCGGTGACCTCGGCGACGGCGGCAACGGAGACGACGACGGCGACCAGGACCGCGACCCTAGGCACACCGCAAGGCCGGCTCCGGCAGGCGCAACGCCTCAGGACCCCAAGCATGTCCCGGCCAGCGGGCCGAGAAGCAACAGACTCCAGCGCGCATGGGTCCCACAAGGACCGGCGATCCAGCGGCTACGCCTCAGGGGCCACGGCACCCCACTATCGAGCAAATCCGGGAGCTCGGGGAAAAGCTCGAGCGCGACCGTCTTCTGCTACGGCAAAAGATAGATGCGTTCGAGCACGAGCGCCGTGCAACCCGAGCCCTGCTGCGCGACAGCGTGCCCATGATGTCAACCGGAGGATCGTCAACGATGAGGGAGGGGAACATCCCCCCATCTTCCAGCGCGCAAGCCAGAACGTCGCAGCTGCGGCCCTTCTCCTCCAGGCGATGCCGGAGCCGTCCACCCCGGAGGGGCTTCGGATTCGAGATGAGATGCGGGACTACATCGAAACCGCTGGCATCCCAGCGGGCCGAGAGCTCGGCCTCCCAGCTTTGGGCGCAGAGGGACGAGGAGGACGAGATGCTCCCTCGCCGCGAGCGAGAAGCCTCGGTCTATCAGGATCCGTCATGAAGGCCGGTCCGTGAGCGCATCCAGGACAACCGCGGCAGCCCCGACGACGGCGGCGGCGGCAACGTCATCAACAATGCCGCGAGGAAGCGGAACACGGGCCGAACGCGACCGCCAACCGCGCGGCGGCATGCACGGCAGCGACGAGGACCGTGGCACGCCGATCCCCGGGGCCCGTGCCTTCGCCGGGGAGATCCGCAATGCCGGTTCCCTTTCGGTTCCGCCCGGTAGGCCAACCTCACCAAGTACTCGGGAGAAACGAACCCCGAGGTGTGGCTCAACAACTACCGCGTAGCATGCCAGCTAGGCGGCGTGGACGACGATAGGCTCATCATCCGCAACCTTCCGCTTCATCTGGGTGACTCGGCGCGAGCTTGGCTGGAGCATCTTCCCGCCCACACGATCCGCGACTGGTCCGATCTGGTCAAGGTTTTCGTGGGGAACTTCCAGGGCACATACGTGCGCCCTAGGAACTCGTGGGACCTCCGCAGCTGCCGCCAGAAGCCCGACGAGACGCTGCGGGATTTCATCCGGCGCTTCTCGAAGAAGTGCACTAAGCTGCCCAACATAGCCTGCACCGCCATCATCAGCGCGTTTCTTGACGGCACAACCTGCAAGGAGCTCGTCCATGAGCTGGGCCGGAGGATGCCAACCACCGCCAATGAGCTGTTCGAGGTGGCGACGAATTTCGCCTCCGGCGAGGAGGTGATGGGGACAATTTTTCGCAACGGCGACAACAAGGGGAAGTGGAAGGAGAGCGACGCCGAGGGTGACGCATCCTGCAGCCCCAAGAAGAACAAGAGAAACAAGCGCAAGGGGAAGAAGGGCAAGAAGGAGGCAGACTCCGAAGACCAACGGTTGGCGCGCCAGGTAGGGGCTTTGTGCGTGTTTTCGCCTCTCTTCCCGCCAAAACTCCGGAATGGCCAACAACCGCGACGAGACGTCTCGGGACGTTTCCGGCTCCAACTTTCCTCCAGCACAGCCACTGGAGCTGGGTACCGTGATCCGTTT
The DNA here is from genome assembly GCA_015844335.1 of Chrysopogon serrulatus. Classification (NCBI taxonomy): domain Eukaryota; kingdom Viridiplantae; phylum Streptophyta; class Magnoliopsida; order Poales; family Poaceae; genus Chrysopogon; species Chrysopogon serrulatus. The sequence continues at coordinate 1,107,999 of JADLZL010007062.1, read as the reverse complement.
CGGGGATCTCGAGTTCGTGTCGCTGGGCACCCAGTACGACATGGAGCTCCTTCCGCCCAGGGCCCAGGAGTCTCCCGACGAGGCTCCCGTGGCCCAGTCGCGGGCCCAGCCTTGAGGCGCCTAGCGCACATGCCCGCCCGTGCTCGGCAGTGCGTCACGCCGCTAGAAACACGGAGGAGGGTGCAGGCTGCGCTGCATTTGGGCGGCGAAGGCCGCCCTAACGCCTCGCGACCAGTTCCACCACCACCACCGTTCGGCCTCACCAACGCCGCCGCCACGTACGCGTCGTTGGTCTCCACCAACTTGGGTGGCTTATGATGAGCTCCCTGGCCACCAGCTACACTTCATCTAGGATCTAGACACGTCTACTCCAGCCACGTCCTACCCCGATTTCGAGGAGCACCGGACCAGGTGGGCGGGAGTGCACTATTCCGGGTCCCGTCATGTCCACGCGATACAGCGCTACCTGGAGGCCACGGAGCCCCGTGGGCTAATGCCGGCGCATGCATACGCCTTCGGGTACCCCGACTCGGACTCGCCGGATGACATGTACGACCCGACCCGTGAATGCTTTCACATGGAGATCGGTGAGCTCGGCGACGGTGGCAACGGAGACGACGACGGCGACTAGGACCGCGACCCCAGGCACACCGCAAGGTCAGCTCCGGCAGGCGCAACGCCTCAGGACCCCAGCACGTCCCAGCCCACGGGCTAGGAGCAGCAGACTCCAGTGCGCATGGGTCCCACAAGGACCGGCGATCCAGCGGCTACGCCTCAGGGTCCACGGCGCCCCACTATCGAGCAAATCCGGGAGCTCGGGGAAAAGCTCGAGCGTGACCGTCTTCTGCTACGGCAAAAGATAGATGCGTTCGAGCACGAGCGCCGCGCAACCCGAGCCCCGCTGCGCGACAGCGCGCCCATGACGTCAACCGGAGGATCGTCAACGACGAGGGAGGGGAACATCCCCCATCTTCCTGCGCACAAGCCAGAACGTCGCAGCTGCAGCCCTTCTCCTCCGGGCGATGCCGGAGCCGTCCACCCCGGAGGGGCGACGGATTCGAGATGAGATGCGGGACTACATCGAGACCGCTGCTGTCCAGTAGGCCGAGAGCTCGGCCTCCCGACTTCGGGCGCAGAGGGACGAGGAGGACGAGGTGCTCCCTCGCCGCGAGCGAGAAGCCTCGGTCCATCAGGATCCGTCACGAAGGCCGGTCCATGAGCGCATTCAGGACAACCGCGGCAGCCCCGACGATGGCGACGCGCACAACGTCATCAACAATGCCGCGAGGGAAGCCGGAGCACGGGCCGGACGCGACCGCCAACCGCGTAGAGGCGGCATGCACGATAGCGACGAGGACTGTGACGACGCCGATCCCCCGGGGCCCGTGCCTTCTGCCGCGAGATCCGCAACGCCGGGTTCCCTTTCCGGTTCCGCCAGCCGGCCAACCTCACCAAGTACTCGGGAGAAACGAACCCCGAGGTGTGGCTCAACGACTACCGCCTAGCATGCTAGCTAGGCGACGCGGACGACGACAGGCTCATCATCCGTAACCTTCCGCTTCACCTGGGTGACTCGGCGCGAGCTTGGCTGGAGCATCTTCCCGCCCACACGATCCGCGACTGGTCCGATCTGGTCAAGGTTTTCGTGGGGAACTTCCAGGGCACATACGTGCGCCCTGGGAACTCGTGGGACCTCCGCAGCTGCCGCCAGAAGCCCGACGAGACGCTGCGGGATTTCATCCGGTGCTTCTCGAAGAAGTGCACTAAGCTGCCCAACGTAGCCGGCACCGCCATCATCAGCGCGTTCCTTGACGGCACAACCTGCAAGGAGCTCGTCCATGAGCTGGGCCGGAGGATGCCAACCACCGCCAACGAGCTGTTCGAGGTGGCGACGAACTTCGCCTCCGGCGAGGAGGCGGTGGGGGCAATTTTTCGCAACGGCGACAACAAGGGGAAGTGGAAGGAGAGCGACGCCGAGGGGGACGCATCCCACAGCCCCAAGAAGAACAAGAGAAACAAGCGCAAGGGGAAGAAGGGCAAGAAGGAGGCTGACTCCGAAGACGACATTGTCGCCACGGCCGATCGCAAGGACCCCCGAGGCCCCCCGGGGCCCGGGGCGTTCGACGACATGCTCAAGAAACCTTGTCCTTTCCACAAGTTCCCCGTCAAGCACACCATGGGGGAGTGTGACTTGGCCTGCCGTTTCTACCGGGAAGCTTCCTCCGCCCGAGGACAAGAGAAAGGAGGAAGAGGGCAAAGGTGAGGGATTCCCCGAGATCCACGACGTCTTCATGGTCATCGGGGGGCTGCCGGCGAACCTCACTCCGCGCCAGATCAAGCGCGAGCGTCGTGAGGTCCTCTCGGTGCGCCCCGCCACTCCGCAGTACCTGCCGTGGTCTACCGATGCCATCATCTTCAACAACGACGACCACCCACTCTACATGTCGAACCCAGGGCGGTACCCGCTCGTGGTCGACCCCATCATCGGCAACGTGCAGCTCACCAAGGTGTTGATGGACGGCGGCGGCCCTCAACATCATCTCTACTCCGATACCCTCGGCTGTTGGGGATTGAGCACCCGCGCTCCGGCCCGGCTCTCCTTTTCAGGGCATAGTGCCAGGCAAGCGTGCCTGGCCCCTCGGGCAGATCGACCTTCCGGTCTTCTTTGGGACGCCATCGAACTTCCGCAAGGAGGTCATCACCTTCGACGTGGTCAACTTCCAAGGGGCCTATCATGGTATCCTCGGACGTCCCGCGTACGCGAAGTTCATGGCCGTCCCCAACTACACCTACCTCCTCCTCAAGATGCCAGGCCCCAACGGCGTCATCACTGTCAGCTTCTCTTACGAGCACGCGTTCAACTGCGACGTTGAAGCAATCGAGCACACTGAGGCCATGGCGGTCTCCGAGGCCCTTGACGCCAAGCACCACGCCGGCACTTTCGAGCCGTCCGACGGGGTGAAGGAGGTCCCGCTGGATCCCGCCTCTCCATCTGGCAAGGCGGTGAAGATCTGCGCCTCCCTCGACCCTAAATAGGAAGTTGTGCTCGTCGACTTTCTCCACGCCGAACATCAACATCTTCGGCGTGGAGTCCCTCGGACATGCCAGGCATTCCGAGGGATGTCGCCGAGCACTCTCTTGATATCAGGGCCGGATCCAAGCCGGTGAAGCAGCGTCTGCGCCGATTCGATGAGGAGAAAAGTGGGAAGTGGAGGATTCAAGCTTTTGGCAGCCGGATTCATCAAGGAGGTGTTCCATCCTGAGTGGTTATCTAATCCTGTACTGGTTAGAAAGAAAAGTGGGAAGTGGAGGATGTGTGTAGACTACACCAGCTTAAATAAAGCATATACAAAGGTCCCCTTTCCTCTACCACGTATTGATCAGATTATTGACTCCACCTCGGGGTGTGGACTCTTGTCCTTTGTTGATGCCTACTCCGGTTACCACCAAATTAAGATGGAGTCCAACCAGCTCGCAACTTCCTTCATCACTCCTTTTGGCATGTATTGCTATGTAACGATGCCCTTCGGACTCAGAAATGTCGGGGCCACGTACCAACGGTGCATGCTCGGCGTCTTTGGGGATCACATCGGAGAGACCGTAGAAGCCTACGTAGACGACATAGTGGTCAAGACCAAGAAGGCTGATGACCTCATCGCCGACCTTGAGACAGCCTTTCGGTGTCTTAAGGCCAAAAGCGTCAAGCTCAACCCCGAGAAGTGCGTCTTCGGGGTCCCCCGGGGCATGCTCTTAGGATTCATCATCTCCAAGCGCGGCATCGAGCCCAACCCGGAGAAGGTGACTGCGGTGACCAGTATGGGGCCTATCAGGGATCTGAAGGGGGTACAACGGGTCATGGGCTGCCTTGCGGCTCTTAGCCGCTTCATCTCACGCCTCGGTGAGAAGGGACTACCCCTATACCGCCTCCTGAGGAAAATGGAGTGCTTCTCCTAGTCCACCGAGGCCCAGGAGGCTCTTGACAAGCTCAAAGCTGCCCTCACCAGCGCCCCGATACTGGTCCCTCCAGCCGAAGGTGAGCCCCTCCTCTTGTACGTAGCTGCGACAACCCAAGTGGTTAGCGCGGCCGTTGTTGTTGAGAGACAGGAAGAAGGCCACACCCTGCCAGTTCAAAGGCCGGTTTACTTCATCAGTGAGGTGCTGTCCGAGACCAAGATTCGCTATCCGCAGATCCAGAAGCTGCTCTACGCCGTGGTCCTGACTCGGCGCAAGCTCCGGCACTATTTTGACGCCCACCCAGTGACGGTGGTCTCCTCCTTTCCGTTGGGGGAGATCGACTAGAACCGGGAAGTCTCAGGATGGGTCGCCAAGTGGTCTGTCGAGCTTATGGGAGAGACTCTCTCCTACGCGCCAAGGAAGGCCATCAAGTCTCAAGTCTTGGCAGATTTCCTCGCGGAGTGGACCGACACCCAGCTTCCACCGCCTCGGATCCAGGCAGAGTGTTGGACCATGTACTTCGACGGGTCTCTGATGAAGACCGGCGCCGGCGCTGGCCTCCTCTTCGTCTCACCCCTCAGGGAACACATGCGGTACGTGGTCCACCTCCATTTCCCTGCTTCAAATAACATGGCAGAGTACGAGGGCCTCCTCAATGGCTTGAAGATCACCACCGAGCTCGGCGTCAAGCACCTCGACATCCGAGGGGACTCGCAACTCGTCATCGACCAAATCATGAAGGACTCGAGCTGCCACGACCCAAAGATGGACGCATACTGCAAGGCAGTGTGCGCCCTGGAGGACAAATTCGACGGCGTCGAGCTCAACCATGTCGCCCGAAGGTACAACGAAGCTGCCGACGAGCTCGCCAAGATCGCGGCCGGGAGGGCTCCCGTCCCCCCGGACGTCTTCACCAAAGATCTTGCGGCCCCCTCCGTCAGCTTCGAACACCGAGATGCTGCGGCAGGCGACAAACCTGACCCCCCCTCGGGGGCTACAGCAGCCTCCGAGGCCGAGGCCCCCTCGGCAGCTGACGCCGGGGTCATGGAGCTTGACGAGGAGGGCTCCGAAGCCAACCCTAAGCAAGACTGGAGGAAGCCGTACCTCGATTGGATCGTCCGAGGGGTGCTCCCCGAAGACTTCAACCAGGGCCAACGCATCGCGAGGAGAGCAAAGTCCTTCGTCGTGGTAGAGGATGAGCTCTACAAGCGAAGCCCCTCGGGGGTCCTGCAACGGTGCATCTCAACTGAGGAAGGGTTGAAGCTAGTCCGCAAGATCCACGCCGGCATCTATGGCCACCACGCCGCTCCCCGTTCCCTTGTCGGCAGCGCTTTCCGGCAGGGCTTTTACTAGCCTACCGTAGTCGCCGACGCCACTCACGTGGTGCGCACCTGCGAAGGCTGCCAGTACTATGCTCGCCAGATGCACTTGCTGGCTCAGGCGCTCCAGACCATCCCCATCACATGGCCATTCGCTGTGTGGGGACTGGACCTTGTGGGACCTCTCAAGAAGGCGCCCGGGGGCTTCACCCACTTGCTGGTCGCCATCGACAAGTTCTTCAAGTGGATTGAAGCGCACCCCGTTACTAACATTCGATCCGAAAGCGGCGGTCTTTGTTCTTCACCGACATCATCCATTGCTTCGGGATCCCAAACTCCATCATCACCGACCACGGCACCCAGTTCACGGGGAAGAAGTTCCGGGACCTCTGCGACAGGCACCAGATACGCATTATGCGGTCCGGCCATTGCCCACCCCTGACGAACGGGCAGGTAGAATGCGCCAATGGTATGATTTTGCAGGGACTCAAGCCTCGGATCTTCAACAAGCTCGACAAGTTCGGCAAAAGGTGGCTCGAGGAGCTCCCCTTGGTCCTTTGGAGCCTAAGGACAACGACCAGCCGGGCCACAGGGTTCACGCCTTTCTTCCTGGTGTACGGCGCCGAGGCTATCCTCCCCACCGACTTGGAGTTCGGATCTCCGAGGCTCAAGGCCTACGACGAGCGGCGCAACCAGACGGCTAGGGAGGATTCGCTGGATATGCTCGAGGAAGCGAGGGACGCCGCCCTTCTGCACTCAGCCAGATACCAGCAATCCCTCCGACGCTATCACGACCGACGGGTCTGGATCCGAGACCTTAAGGAGGGCGACTTGGTGCTACGTCTTCGCCACGACAACTGAGGCCGCCACAAGCTCACGCTGCCATGGGAGGGACCTTACATCATCGCTGAGGTCCTCAAGCCGGGCACCTACAAGCTCGCCGACGAGGACGGCCAAATCCTCAACAACGCTTGGAACATCCAACAGCTACGTCGCTTCTACCCTTAAAATTTTCAAGCTCTGTACATACTTTGTTACCTTACGTTTTTCCTGGAGGAATGAAAGCAACAAGCACTTATTCATTTTTCTGTAACACGCATCCGAGGCCCTCGGGGGCTAAGAATTTCAATTACAATAACACTCCCGCAAGGGTTAAGTGAGACTCAGTTTTGACTTACCAAAACCGAGCCTCCCTCGGGGGCTAGAAAGGGGGAACCCCCTGAAAGGCACCCCAAAGACACTTCTCATTTTCATCGGTCGTTTTTTCGCAAATTTTCGTACCCAAGGTCTCGAGCACTTAGGAAAGAGCAACTAAGGAAAGTCATTCCGAGGTTAGGGCCGGCTGAGCCGTGAAGTCTCCTACGCCCATGCGCTACGGAACCTCTACTCGCCACCCTCGACCAAGGAAGAACTTCAGGCATTGCGAGAGAGTTGTTCTGAATGTTAGGGTCGGCAGAGCCATGAGGCCACCTGGTCCCGAGCGCTACGGTACCTCCACTCGCTACCCTCGACTAACAAACGGCCTCTAAATTCGTAATAGTCTCACAAGACTCTAACCTAAGTGTGGGTCGAGATTAGAAAAGGCACGAAAAGCAAGCAAAAAACAACCACAAAACACAAGGCCACGATGGGCCATTAGCACAAGTGTTTCCATGACAAGCTAACATAGTTTTTACATGGGCACTCTGGCCCGAGCTACAGAACCTACTAAGGGGCGTCTGGCCCCACGCCGTCTTGAGCGTTGGCATCCGTGGCATCGGCGGTGCCAGCCTCAACTGCGGGAGCAGGGACGACGGCGGGCGTGAAGATTCCGACCAGTGCGGATGCGGCCCCGCTCGTCTCGGCCGCCTGGACAAGCTCGGCAAGCACCTCGCTCTCGTGGCCCACCTCCTCTTCGGCCACCACGAGCCCCTCGGATATCCAAGGGAGGTCAAGCTCGTAGTGGGACATGGTCAGCGCGAGCGTGTGCGACACATCGATCCGAAGGGCGTCCAGGGGGTGCGCTTCCATCCGCCTGGGTAGCGCAGCCAGCCGCCCCAGCAGACTACTCCCAACAGCATCGCCAGCCTTGACCTCATCACAGACGGCCATGACCCTCTGCGATAGAGCGTCGAGCTCGCTTTACGCCGAGTTATAGGCTGCCTGCGCCGCGATGAGGCTCGCCTCCAGCTCTGACACCCTCCCCCTCAGGCCTGCCATAGTCCGAGAAGTCAAATTCCGAGACAAGGCAGCAAAGGTACGATAGACAGGTATGACGCTTACCTTTCCGCTGGTTGTGAAGGGTCTCGGCCTCGGACACCCCCTGCAGGAGTTCGACCCTCATCAAGGCATTGTCGTCGGCAAGGAGCTGCTGGTCAATCTCAAGGGTCACCAGACTCTCGGACAGGGCCTGGACGGAGTCACCCGAGCGGGTAACTTCGGCCCTCATCACCTCCCTCTCGGCCCAGAGTCGGTCGAGGTCCGCCGCGTGTTTCGCCACAATCCCCTTTGAGAGTGTGGCCTTCTCGCGTCGTTGAGACCTCGGCCTTCAAGTCTGAGACGAGGAGACGGAGCTTCTCGATCTCCTTGTCTCTGGCTGAAAGGGAGGTGCTCAGCTGGGCTACAAGCTCCTTCTGGCGATTGAGCTCATTGGTGAGGCCGGCCCCCGCTCGGATGAACTCCAACTTCTGCCGGGACACCTGCGCTAGCTCCTGCAGTGATGAAGCCCAACCATTCAGTCACCACGAAAATGCTCTCGTGACAAGAAAACCACGGGAGGCTGGTTTACCTTCAGCGCGCTAGGGAGCTCGGTGGACAGGATCGACGAGAGAGTCCTAAGTGACCTCTCGCTCAGCTCCTGGCACATCCCCGCCTACTCCCACAGGTGCCCTTTCACGGCGTCATCCAACACATAGACCGGCCGCCTCTCGGGGTCCTGGCGGTTCCTCCACATTAGCCGCAGCGCCTTCGTGAGCTCCCCGGAGCCAGCGGCCTCTCGACCGAGCCACCCCTCAGCCTCAGCAGGCTCCTTGGCCAACGACTTCCCCAGCTCGCCGCCAAAGGAAGTCGTGTCCTCGGCAAGCGCCTCTTTTCCCTGCATCTCGGTGGCCTCCTCCGAGGAGGCAATCTCCACCACCTCGTCTGCCACGACTCGAGGTGGATATGAAGCCGGCGCCTGCTCCGCCATGGCCACGTCCCTTGATGACCTCCGCGGCGGACGCCCTCGCCGCATCCTCGTCGCCGGCCAAGGGCGCCTCCTTGGCCGGCGGCACCTTGGCCGCGCCTTTTCCCTTGCGGGCTGCGCCACCGCCTGCAGGGCAGCCCCGAGGCTCACGTTTCCTGCCCCCGGCTTTAGCTTCTTTCGCATCGAAAGCGGAGCTGGGGCAGGGCCGGCCTTGCGCTTTACGCTGTGAGGAGAAGAAAGGAAGCGTCAGAGGAAAAGAAAAAGAAAAATAACCCCACGAGACAGGTCCGGAGGACGAGCAACGCTTATCTTGCAACCGGCACCTTGATCTTGATGCCTGTCGGGGTCGCACCCTTGAGGCGGGGTCCTCGGGCGCTCCGTCCTTCTCGCCCCTTCATCGGGCGTCGACCCTCGCCCTCGGGCCTCCTTTCCGCCACCTCGGGTTGCCCCGGGGGTGGGGCTGGTCCGCTGCCGCCCAGACTCACCGGGCGTGGGTCGGCCTTGAGGGGGCTGCGTCGCCTCCGCTGAAATCACGCCCTTGGCCGACCCCCGAGCCCCTTTCACTTACGCGGGGGGGTGGCCTCGGCGGCTCCCTTCCCCCACGGCGTTCCGCCTCCCCCTCGGGGGGGGGAAGTCACGGTTTCGGCCTCGGCGTGCAGCCTCGGCTCGATGAAGCCGAGGCCGAGCCCCCTTTGCGGCGGAGTCCCCTGCCACTGCGCACGCGGCGCACCACCAGAAGATTAGGGGTGCGACTCCTCCTCCGGGGGATCCAGCCCCAAGAGACTGCTCAGGTCGTCATCATACCACCCTTCGTCGTCATCGCCATCGTCGTCATCGCCACGTCGGTGGTGTCCGACGGCGTCTCCTCCCGTGGGAGGCCCTCTCGCTCCTGGCGGCGCCGGCGATTCGTCAGGTCCACCTTTTCCCGCTGCTTTTGGACGTTCCGCTCCGTCTGGCTCTCCTCCTTCTTCGCCGCTTCCGCGGTGGCCTTGTTAGCCTCCTTCTCCATTGAGATGGGGGGCTTGGACGCTTTCAGCTTTCCAGCAAGCCCCTGCGGAGACGAAACCAAATCAAAAATTGGAGGAAGAGCACGGGAGACACACATCGGGCGCAGGTGGGAGCCTTACCAAGGAGATGTACCCCTTATCGGGCCGCATCAACACTTTGTACATCACGGCGGGGTCCGCCACCGCCGCCTTCTTCGTCCGCTCAAGAACCTCTTGACGGTCAAGATCCTCGGGCGCCATCCGGGTGCCCCTCCACTCGGTGCCAGCCCTCATGTCGTACAGGGAATACCGCCTCGACATGAGGGGCAGCACCCGCCATTGGTGGAAGCGGGCGATCACCCCCGATGTGTCCAACCCCGCCCGGGTCAGACGCGCCAAGGCAGCAACCACCTTCCTCAGCGGCGTCGTCTTCTCCGGGATCAGCTCCGCCTTCCACGACGGCGGCTCCACGTTGATCCACTTTCCGGTGTACCTCGGCAGATGGCCGTAGTCGTTCCGGAGGTAGAACCACTTCGCGTGCCAGCCGCGATTGGAGGACGTGAGCTTCGCCGGGATATAGGCATCCCGGGTGCGGGCCTGTAGCTGCAACGTGCAGCTCCCGGCTCGGACGGCCAGCCTCCTCCCTTTTTCCTTCTCCAGGGAGGGCCTCAGGAAGAGGGCGGCCTCGAAGAAATAGAGCCAGAGGTCCCAATGGGCCTCGACTCCGAGGTATCCCTCGCACAAGGCGACGAACACCGCCGCCTGCATGATCGAGTTGGGGGCGAGGTTGTGTAGCTCCAACTCGTAGTACTCCAAGAGCGCCCACAGAAACCGGCCCACTGGCATCCCGAATCCGCGCTCATGGAACGCCGTGAAACTCACGACGTATCCCTCCGGCGGCATCGGGAACTGGTGCTTAGGCGGCGGCACCATCCACTCCGGCGTCGGGACGACGGAGCGAGAACAGAGAAGTCCCTTCTCCACCAGCGCCAGCAGGTCGGCCTCCGTGATCGAGCACGTCTCCCAGTCCGCAACACCGACGATGTCGACCTTGGGCGCCATGGCGGCTACCGGCTAGGTGGGTGACGGCAAGACTAGTCTCCCTTTTTCCACTCTCCCCTTCCTCCTCTCTCGGTGGTGCTCGAGCAACTCCCGGCTGCGGCAAAAGCAGGAGCAGAGGCAATGGCTGGGAAAGCAGGAGGAGGACTAGCGGCCGCCACCGCCCAGGTATTTATACCCGGTAAAACCCTGGCCCATTCACCTTCCCGTATTTAATGCTCGTTTTCCACTCGATTGCGTTTCACACGGGCCCGGGCGCCAGCCCTTGCCCCGCCTTGAACTCGGGGTTAGGAAAACACACGCATGTTCACGAGGGTTAATCCCCCACGGGGGATCCCGGCTCCGCGAAACCCGGGGCCCTAACGCGCGCGTGGCCCTGATGGCGATCCGCGCTGCACACGCCACCGTCCACGTCCCACGTGGGACCTGCGGGCACGCGGCGGGGCGCGCCAACCGCCTTGGACGTGGGGGGCCACCACTTCTCTCGCAGCAGACGGTGCTGCGACGCCGGACGCACCGAGAAGGGCGCCTCAAAAGGCGCACCCCCGTCCCCGCGTTGGGATGAACCATAGGCTTCCTTCCCCGTGAAGGAGCCCGAGCGACGGCCCGTTTACAGTCCAGAGGCTCGTAGGCTGGCCCACCAATGGGTCCGACAGCCGCCTCAGGACACCAAAGTCGGGGATGGCTCGGACGGTCTCATACACAGCCTAGCCCCTGCATAGCGGTGGATCCCCCCTACCGTGCCCGAGGCCGGTGAGGCGATGAAAGTTAGGGGGATCCCGCGTGGGAGTGCACCGAGCCCTCGGGACTGGGGCGGACGGGACCCGGCCCCCGCCTCGACACACCCTTGCGTGCTCGATGGAATGCGCCTCGGGCCCAGCCAACCCCTAACGAACAGGGCACAGGCATTCCACTTGGACTTACCTGTTCATAGCTCACCGGATCTAGCCGTGTTCGACACTTGTCGACGACAGCGTGGCAAAATCCACCCTCCTTCCTGCGGAAGGGATGCAGAGGTACGGACGAAACTAACGACCAAGTACCGCTCGGCCGCCCCACACCAGAACGGGGCTCGGAGGCTACCCCGGTGCAGAGGCTGAGGTTGGAAAAAGTCAACTAACTCACCGAACTCCAGTCGAGCCGACGGGCCCGGGGGCTCGGCAAACGGTAAGAACACACCAACCAAACACGCATAAGCCCACGGAGGAGTGCTCACACTCCTCCGAGGCCTCGGGGGCTACACCCGGCGGGTGCGCTCGCGCGCCCCCGCCAGAGGACGTAGCCTCCGAGGCAAGCAAGCACCCTCACCAGACACGCATAAGCCCTCGAAGAAATGCTCACACTCCTCCGAGGCCTTGGGGGCTACACCACGCCCGAGTGCGCTTATGCGCACCACCCCGCGATGGAAAGCCCGAAACACCTAACAACATGCCCAGCAGAAGCCTAGCTTAAAGCTACAACCTCCGAACGAGTGTACCCACTTCTTCAAAGGTTCGGGGGCTACTGTCAGGTACCAAAATTGGGGCCCCCTAAACAGATCGTATAAACCGGGCCCAACAAACGCAATACTAGGCCACACGATAACAATTACGGCGCACCAAGGCCCAGCACACTGCTCACCATCCCGTCCGAGCCTCCTCCGCCGGGGGCCTCGGACGGGCGCTAATGTTCCGCCTCGCCCGAGCCCTTCCCGCCGAGGCCTCGGGCGGGCGCTAACATCTGTCTCGCCCGAGCCCTCCCCGCTGAGGCCTCGGACGGGTGCTAACGCTCCGTCTCGCCCGAGCCCTCTACGCAGCGCGCCTCGGACGGGCTCCCACTTTCCGTCCCGCCTGAGCCCCGTGCCTAGGCCTCCGGACGGGCGCGCCCGCACTTCCTGGTCAAACCAGGCCTCGACTTGACGTATATCCGCCGCCCACCTTTCTACGATTGTTGACACAAAACATGACTCTGCGCCTAACACACAAAGAAGTCGAAAAGCGTGGCTTCAATCGAGGCGGCCGCACGGTCCGGAGATCCAGAAGCGTGCCGGTCGGTTTGACCTCGAAACCCGACAAGGGACAAAGAAATCTGTTAAATACAAAATCGGAACGTGCGGATGAGACCGCATAGTTCCGCATATACGGCCCTCCTCAAGCCACTTACGGCGACATACAGCTATAGAAGCTGCATGCGCCAACCATGCATACGATTCATTCGTCTAATATGAAGACAAAACACGCGAAGCATTGATTGCCGAACATGCATGCATGAGAGGACATGTTTGAACAAGTGAAAATTGATCATAAGTTGAAGCATAACCAAGCTTGGCGATCCAAATTTAACTTGGGGTCCATGAAGAAGGAACAAGTAAATTAAATACAAACGGATCTATCGATTGAATCGAATTCTAGTCCAACGGATGACTAGCTCTAAAAAAAACCCAAAAGCCCGTGATCTACCGCATGATACTCAGCTCAAGACCTATCTCAGATCTCAAAAGCTTGAACCCGCAACACGTGACAACCTAGATTAATTTAACTTGACCAATGCAAGCGCTAGATTTAATCATCATGAAAAGATATACATGAAGGCATAAAAGACAGATTAAATATGTAAAAGATATAAGGCCAAGCTCCATCAATCTAGATTGGGCAAAGAGTGATGCAATAATTAAATAAATAAATAAATAAAGCATGCAACACTACGGGTAACTTAATGAATCTACTAGATCTTGCCAAATCTAATAGTGCCGATAACTAATCCTTGCTCCGCTAAGCTATCAAGCGGGCGCCGCCGCCGCACGGCCATCTAGTCGAGATAAACAAAGCATAAACAAAGACTCGATAACTATCTTGCCTCGCTAAGCTATCAAGCGGGCGCCCGCCGCACGGCCATCTAGTCGAGATAAACAAAGCATAAGCAAAAGACTTCCCCGATCATCAAGCGCACGCCCCGCACGGCCATCCAAATCGAGACGAGCAAGACTACTTGCATCAACATCTAAATCCACCGCATGATACTAGACATGATAGCAAGGTTGCCGGAACTTATGGAGGTCGACGGATCGATGACTCCTCTCGAAGAACTTCGACGACACGACAAAAAAGGGACTCAAACTTGGCACGGGGCCGGTTGTGTTGATTTGATTGTGAATATCCTTTACAATGGTCGAGGGTCTATATTTATACCCTGACATAACATGAATCCTAAGAGATTACGATTTACACAATATATTAAAGGTAACTCAAAAGTATGGCGATTCTCTTGCTATGGTCTTCCTCGGAGTCCTTGATCATCACGTTCTTCGCCTTCGATTCGGCTTCTTACTTGCCACCTTTTACTTCCCGAACGGAGCCACCGCCTTCAAAGATAGCCGACTGCATGAATGTTTGCCGAATCGCCTAGAATTAGCCGACCGCACGGATGCTTACCGAACTGCTCAGAGCTAGCCGAATGGATGCTTGCCGAATGCTCCTGAATACTTGCTTCTGCCACGTACTGGCCCACCTGTCATCTTCTTGGCCTTTACCAAAATCCAATGTTAACACATGCCCCCTCAATTTCGGGATAAAAGTGATTTTATTCCGAAATTGACCACAAACTTGTTCCTCATTTAGGTCAACACTGTTCAAACTTCGCGCCGCCGCCCGAAACCTGAGTCCTTCGATCTTAGATTCAAACCCACTTCAGGCTTTCAATGGCGACCCAGGATGGAGTTCCGAGGTAATCCTTGCTTTTTCATGTATTCGGCAATTTCTTCATCAATTTTTGCTTCATCCCGACTTGTTTCTTCTGTTGCATTGTCTTTGAAGGAATACAAGGACGAGATCTTGATTCCTTATGCAGCGAACCCCAATTCTTATTTCCTTGGCCCGGTGGGAGATCCCAATCCGATCGAGTTCGTCGAGAAGGAAACTATGAGAATTCCTTTTAAATGCGAGTGACGCCGCCCAATCGGTGGCCGAGCACTTTCAAAACTTGGCCTTTCCCCCCAATTACCGGATGGCGAAAGTGGTACCGGAGGATGTTGGACAAGAGCAGCAGTCACTGGGATTCTCAAGACATTCAGCATTGCTTGGAACTATCCTTGTCAGAGACACCCAGGCATGATTCTCTCTTAATAGCAGCCACGCACTTCTGGTCTGATGCTGCCAATGCCTTCATTTTTGGTCATGGCCCGATGTCATTTACCTTGGCTGATGTATTCATGATGACTGGCCTCAATGTGACAAGTATATCCCTCTAAATACAAGAATAGCAAAGAACGAGTAAGGTAGTCAAAACAGGAAGTGGATGGACAAAATACATCCAAACTTACATGTCGACCAGGTCTTTGTGGGCGACAAAGAGTATAAGGCCTTCATGAATATGTGGTCGTGTGCAGATTCATCTTCGTGGCAAATCAAATGAGCCAACTCGAATCACATGGTGATGGTGAAGAATTAGCTGCAGTATCTTGATCCCTTTAGGCAAGTATCTTTTTAGAGCCGTCTATCATATGATGCGTCGATCACCGTCCCGATGCTTGCAGCCTTGGAGAAATCCACTCAGAAATGGTCCTTGGTGGTTTGTCCAAATGTGGCTACAGCTATACATGCACCAGATAGTTTCAGTGGACCTCCATAATTTGGGTTTCCCTTCAGTCAATAATATTGAAGATGATTCGGCAAAGGAGAAAGCTTGCCAGACATATGGGGAGGCAGCATCCACTATTATCATTGACATAGACATTGGTCATCTGTTCAAGCTATTCTTCAAAGGCTTTGACAATGTGATCTGGCTTCCTTACAGAGAGAATGAAAATCTGACTTCCCTTGCAAATTCAGCTATGAGACTGGTTGCTCAGACTAAGTGTCCACAGAGATTTTCAATTCTTTTATCAAGCCTTGCATCCTGCCAGCAGAATTCCATCATGGGAGGTTGCTACATCCTACCTATGAGTTCTATAATCCAAACATGGTGGCTAGGCAGTTAGGATGTGGTCAGTTGCCCCCAAGGCTATTTTTCTCAAAGATCATAAAGCCCAGGGAGAAAATAGGGGATGAAATAGAAGCCAAGAAAGTTTTTGAGCTTGGATGGGAACTGCCAAAATATGAACCCTCTCCTCTTGGATTAATAGATGTTGCTCATCCTTTGTTTGCTTCTTGGTGGCAAGAATGACGTGCCCATATCTTCAACGTACCAGTGCACCCTCTATGCCAGGATCTGCAAGCTCAATTTGCCTCTGATAGTGAGGTAATTTCCTTGTACTCATTTTCTCATCATTAGACTCATTCCTGATTTTATCATTTTGTCATTTACAGGATACTGAGCCTACTCCTCCTTATCAAATGGCTCAGTACTACAAGGCTGGGCCTATTCGTGCTTTGGGGTTTAGTGCCCCCACTTTGGCAGTTTTCATGAAAACCCCAGCAGCCTTGGGTTCAACTCCTCCAAGAGGAGAGAGCAAGAGGAAAGCCACTGCCGAATCAAGCAAGGATGTCACTGTGCCCAGGAGAACAAGATCCAAGAAAGCCAAATTGTCTCCTAAGGTATATCTTTGCCGACCTCATTTAAGCAAAGAACTTAGTGCTCACTTCCTCTCGCTTGCGACCCACAGTCGTCGACCTTCAAGATCGGCCAATGCTTCAACAACTATTGAGATCCCCTCTCGGGCCTCTCGTTGAAGATGCAAAATTCAAGAAACCATCGCCATACCGGTATTACTACCCCAATTGATTATTTCTCTTCTTTGTACTAGATGCATTAAAAAATTCTCACACTTTGTTACTTTGCGTCGATCCTTGGACATGACAAGAGAAGAATCCTCCCTTCATGCTTCTGGCGACAAGTTGCATAAATTCATGGGGCTGTTGGTCATATTGGTAATAATGTCCTCTACACATTTTCTTTCCTCCCTTCTGCCAAGATTCATCTACTGCACTTTGCATCTCATTACTTACTTTCAGATGACATCTTGGATGAAATAGCGTATGATCTTCCCCTCATCAGGTTTTAAGTTCATCTTCTCTGGGCATCCAAATAAGCCTTCAGCCAAGCCAGGATGGGATTCAACCTGAGGAAAACTCTATTCAGAAGGTAATTCTTAATCTCATTGGTTTTTTTTTACAATTTTGATTAATCGGCTAATGATTTTTCCTTCCTTCAAGGATGAGGTTAAGCCGACCATCGCTACTCTTTCACAGCTTGAAGAGTACATCAAGGAGGGAGGTGAAGAAGCTACATCTCAAATAGAGGTTATCGGCAGAGAACCAAAGCTCGGCTAAAGGAAATATCCCTCTTATCGGCCAAAGATATAAATGCTCTCGCTCAAGATGCGGACTGATAAGAGAACTTGTCGAGCTCATTGACCAAGATATCCCTCCAACTCTCAAGGTCCCTCTAGAATCTGCAACTCATCTTGATGATCATCTTGGTAAGGTCGGGAGAGCAAACAGAACATAGCCTCTAGAGCCGCCTGCAGAGTGATAATCGACGAAAAAAAGCATCAAGTCAAAGAGCTACATTCCCAGCATCCAAAGCCGCTAAACAGTCTTTGGTGACCCTGGAACCGGAACTGGAAGCCATGGAGGAGGAAAAGGCCAGGCTGGAAGCTCAATTGGCTCAATTGAATGTGAGAATCCAGTCTCACAAAGATAAAATTGCCACCTTGCCGAACTCCATAGATGCAGCCAAAACAAAGATAGCATCTGTTATCAAGGAGCATCAGCAGATCAAAACCAGGCTTACCAGAATCCCAAGCTCTGAGGACGATGACAAGAAGGTGTTAGAAGAAGTCAGCCGAATTAGGAATGATGCCATAGACGCAATCAAACTGTTCTTAAATGAGTAAAACATTCGGCTTGTAATATACTCAGATCCTGAACAATTATATTCCTTGTTATGTTTCGGTCTTTTTCATTTCTGTCTGATTGGTGACATAGCCGAATGCTTTAAGCTTCCCGATTGGAAAGATAACCGACCGCCTCAGGCTTCCCGATTAGAAAGATAGCCGATTCCTTTGAACCGTCGTTTTTGATTTAGCCGATCTTGGCCCAAATCCGATAACGCCCAAAAAGGAGTAAACCCTACTTCGTCGCTTGAGATACCCCGAGGCATACACCACGATCTCCACTCCGGTTTATAAATAAGACCCTTGATCGGCCTTCACTGTTACTTCCGACTAGCATTCTCATCGCCGTCCCTTCATCTCTCTGCCTCATCCAACCCTAAGAAGAGGATCAATCCTTTAGAGCGTCAATGGCGAGCGGCGGCGATGATCGTGGCAAGCGTCCTGCCGAGGGAGAGGCAGAGGGAAGTCGAGCACCGCGCCGTCAGCGCCATGGGTAGGATTCAATCGGTTGTTCCTTTATTTCTTGCTCGTTTTCATGGACTCTGATTTTCTTCATCTTTTTCAGGGCGAGGGTCATCACTGGCCAGTACCACCTTCTCCCCCCAATGGTGGTGACTCAACCGGGCACCTCGGACCAGCCGGTCCCTGTCTCCGGTTCCTCCGGTTCGTCGAGCTCGTCGGAGTCCGACAATTCCTACAACGCCAACCCCTGGGGCCCTACAGAATCGGAAGGAGACGACCCTCTGTATGTTCATGAGGAGGCGCTCCGGTTCCGCAAGGAGAGGGATGAGGCCCGGAATGAGCTGGGCGACGTCTCCAAGAAGTTCGGCATTGCGCAAGCCGAATGGGAGGATCAGCGCAAGCAGCTTTGCGACGCCATCACCGGTTTGGCATCCCTGTATAAATTTCCCTTTTCTCAATCTTCTCCATGCGTTGATTTGTTTTCCTTGTTCAGCACTATCTGCAGAGAATGATCGTCTCAAGGCGGCGGCGAATGGGTGGCCGACAAGGTGAACGCCTGGGGGGAAACATCCAAGGCACGCTCGATGCCGTTGGACGGCCGTGTTGATCGTGCCGTCATCCAAGGTGTGCACCTCGGTGTGTCTCTTGGTCCGCAGCAATGTCCTCCTGCACCGACGAAGATTACTCTATCCAGCCGTGGGCTTTGCAGCGGTCCTCCTCATGAGATTGAAGACATCAACGAGCATCCGAGCTCTATGAAGACCATGCTACAGCCCCTCGCCGAGTCTACTAATCCCCGATGCGTTTCTTAACAAGTTATTCTAAGAGTAGCTTGTAATTTGGGACCTGACTATGAATAATGAAATTATCTTCTGGGGATGTGCCTGTTCATGATTTTCGTGTTGAATGCCGAATAGATGTCTTCAGCATTTTTTCTGAATCAAAGCAGTTCCGAATGATGTTCTCCGAATGCAATGACGCCATCTTAGCCGAAAGCAGATCTTAGTCTTGCGTTGCAAACGATTTGACGTGTCACCGAAAGTGTTGTCATTCAACGTTTCACCTTTCTCTTCTCCCGATAAACCAACCAAATCAGAATGCCAAGTCAACTTAAAATCATTCAGCTATATTTTACACTAAAGGCGACACAAACCGTATCGGCTATTCACTAACTCCACAATTTTTGCTAAAGGCGATGTTGTTTCATCGGCTGTTTGATTTCAAATTCTTTCTATGAATCAACTTCAACACTGGGATAGTATCTTTTAAGATATCTTCCATTGATAGCTCGTGAATTCTTCTCCAAATAAAGTCTTCAAAATATATGCATTGCCAGCACACATCTTTCTACCCGAAAGGGTCCCTCCCAATTCGAGACCACTTGCCAAATGCTCTATCTTTTGATCTAATCGGCAATATAGTTTTCCAAACCGATCACCTTCTCGCGAATTGTTTCATTCTAACTTTCTTGTTATAATACTTGGCAACACGTATCTTATTCTTCTCAATATTTTCCAATGCCTTGAGACGAATCAAATGTAAATCCTCTAATTCATCTATCATCGATTTGTATAATCTCTCTTTTTCCAAGTCCTTTTGCAACACAACTCGTCTTGAACCCGATTGCAACTCCCATGGTAAGACAAAGATGATGCCCATAAACCAACTCATAGGGAGATGTTTGAGTTGCCCCATGGCAAGCCATTCGATAAGCCCACAATGCCTCATTGAGAACCAAATGCCATCTTTTTGGTTTCTCATCAATTTTCTTTTGAATGATCTTGATCATAATCTTATTAGATGCTTCTGCTTGACCATTGGCTTGTGCATAATAAGGAGAAGAATTATATAATTTAATTCCCATGTCTTCGGCAAAATCACAAAACTCAAGAAGTGAATTGAGTCCCTTGATCGCTTGTTATAGTTTGAGGGATCCCAAATCTATAAATTATATGCTCCTTCACAAAAACTGATAATATTTTCTGATGTGACCTTCTTCAATGGAATAGCCTCAACCCACTTGGTAAAATAATCCGTGGCCAAGAGCACAAACTTATGTCCTTTGCTCGATGGAGGATGAATTTGACCAATCAAATCTATGCCCCATCCTCTAAACGGCCAAGGCTTGATTATTGGGTTCATAGCAGATGCTGGAGCTTTTTGAATATTGCCGAATTTTTGACAATCATGACACCCCTTATAATATCCAAAACAATCTTCTAGTATAGTCGGCCAAAAATAACCGGTTCTTCTGATTATCCACTTCATCCGGTAAGCTGATTGATGTGCACCACACAGTCCTTCATGCACTTCATACATCACCTTTTTCGGCCTCTTCTTGACTCAAGCATTTAAGCAACACTCCATCGATAGACTTGTAATATAAATGATCATCAAGAAGTACGAACTTGAAGGCTTTATACCCGAGCTTTCGGAAACTTTCTCGTGATGGATTTCTTAGATATTCGATGATCTCGCGCCTCCAATCACCAACCCCTTGCTCAGCACCCGAACATCTTCATCTATAGTGAGGACCTCTTGATTTTCTCGATATCCGTAAGCAACTTGGGCTAATCTATTTGCCTCTTCATTGTGCCCCCTAGGGATATGATGCAAGGTTGCTACCCGAAAGCTTTTCAAAAGTTCTCGGCACTCTTCAAAATATTCTCTTAGCACATCATTCTTGCACTCATATTGGCCACCAACTGGTTAATTACCAGCTTCGAGAATCTCCAAAGATCTCAACAAAGAACGGCTTTTATTTCTATAAGAAGCCAAGCCTCTAAGCAATGCTTCATACTCGCTTGATTGTTAGTAACATAAAATTCAATGGGGATAGCATATTCAAAAGTTACCCCTTGTGGAGAAATCAAGAGAATACCAGCACCACCACCTTTGCTACATGATGATCCATCGAAGAATAAAGCCCAAGGCACAATGCTTACCATATCAACAGAGAGGTCACGATGTTGTGTAATAAAATCAGCAATAATTTGACCTTTTACCGCTTTTGCCGATTCATATTTTAAATCAAATTCCGATAAAGCAAAAATCCACTTGCCAATTCTTCCATTTAAAATTGGCATTGATAGCATATGCTTTATTACATCAAAACTAGAAACTACCACACATTCGGCATTTAACAGTAGTGCCGAAATTTGGTACATGAGTAATACACACACAAGCACAGTTTCTCCGTAGCCGAATATCTTGTTTCTGGATCTAATAGTTTTCGGCTAAGGTAAGATATTACTCTCTCTTTTCCTTCAAACTCTTGCATGAGGGCCGACCCTATTGTTAGACCATTGGCCGCCACGTACAATTTGAAAGGCTTGTCAAGTTGTGGAGGTACCAGCACTGGTGGTGCCTTCATATATTCTTTGATTTCCTCAAAAGCCTTTTGTTGTACGTCACCCCATACAAATTTTTGATCTTTCTTGAGCTTCAGAAGTGGAGAGAAAGGCAAGGCTCTTTCTCGATAGATTGGATATAAACCTTCTCACAAAATTAATCTTACCAAGCAAAGGATTGTAACTCCGTGAGATTGGTTGGGGGAACAACTCGTCTATTGCTTCCATGCTCTTTTTCCAACTTCAATCCCTCCTTTATGGACAAGAAATCCCAAAAACTCACCAAATTTAAACTCCGAAAGCACATTTATTTGGATTCATTTTCAAACCATGTCTTCTAGTACACTCCGAGTCTTTCTCAAATCGGCTAAATGCCCTTCATGGTTTCTAGACTTAACCACCACGTCATCAATATAAATCTCCACAACTTTGCCGATCAACTCATGAAAGATATAATTCATAGCTCGTTGATAAGTTGCACCGGCATTCTTTAACCCGAATGTCATGACGATCCATTCAAATAAACCAATATGACCAGGGCATCTCAAGGTCGCCTTTTGAAATATCTTCTATTGCCATCAAAATCTGGTTATAACCAGCATTCCCCGTCCATAAAGCTAATAATTTCATATCCGGCCGCCGATCTATCTACCAAAGCAAGTCGGCAAATCGGCATTGGGTATCCATCCATCGGAGTAGCTTTATTAAGGTTTCTGAAATCTATGCATACCCTCATCTTCCCATTCTTCTTGTACACGGGGACTATATTTGAAATCCACTCGCATACCGCATGGGCGAATGAAGTTTGCTTCTAACAATCTTTCAATCTCCTTCTTCACATCGGCCAATACCTCCTCTTTATAAATTTTCCGTGGAGATTATTTGTAAGGACGATATCCAGATTTAATAGGTAATCGATGTTCAACAATAGAACGATCCAATCCGGGCATTTCTCAGATAATCCCAAGCAAAGCAATCTTTAAACTCCTTTAAAAGTTCTATCAACTGTGCTCTATACTCTGGATTCAAACTTGCACTAATATACATCGGCCTTGGCTTAGCTTCATCACCAACATTTATCTCTTCTAACTTGTCGGCCGACATAAAACCTCGCCCAACTTTCCTTTGTTGCCATCGATTGATTACCCATTAAAAATTACTATGAGAGCCGATCGCTTGGATCGGCCGTTGATCTCTATTGAAGACATTCACGTGGACCTTCTTCCCATACTTTGCCGGAGAAATAATCAATGCCATCATATTCCCAGTAAGCAGGCTCCAAAGCAGCAACACTTACGGAATCATCAGCGTGCACAACTTCAATGTCATCTCCAACCCACTGAATAAGAATCTGGTGCATGGTTGAAGGAATGCAACAATTGGCATGAATCCAGTCCCTTCCTAGAAGTAGACTGTATGCCCCCTTGCCGTCAATGACAAAGAAGGTAGTGATCAAAGTCTTTGATCCAATCATCAACTCAACATGTACAGCTCCTCGAGTGTCAGAAGGATTGCCGGCAAAATCCCTGAGAATCATGTCGGTCTTCAACAAATCTTCACTTGTCATCCCAAGCTTTCTCAAGGTGGTGTATGGCATGATGTTGATAGCAGCTCCTCCATCAACAAACATCTTGGTCAGAGGTTTGCCGTTGACATATCCTTTCAAATAAAGTTGTTTCAAATGGCGATGTTTGGCTGGCTTTGTCGAAAGTTGCCTGTTGTGTCAATACAAGCCGAGCCATCAAATCCTCGAAACTCACTTTCATCAAAATCGGAGTATACTTCTTCTTGGATATCCCGATTCTCGTGAGCTATGAATTCGATGGGAGAAAGAAGGCCATGCATGCATCACCCGACGTGCCATGCTCATCGTTTTTTTTAGGGCGCCATGCCGCTTTTTCCTCCTCAGATCGGCTTGCTCCAGTTCTTTGTTTCTCAAACGCTGAACTCTTCTTTTCTCGGCTCTTCCTCAGTCCCGAGGACACCATTGTCCTTTCTCGCCGATTTATTCATGAGGATTTCCTTCTCCATTGTATCCCTTGTGATGAGTCCATCGTTGATCCTGCAAACCTCTTTCTTTGCTGATTTTCAAAATTATCTATTTTTACGCGCCGATCGTCCCTCGAAATTGTATTCCAAGTCTTTCATGGACTGGACGGCGGTTGACTCGAGATTGCCTATACCCGAAATACCGATCACGTGCATTCGAGGGCAATTATTTCTAGCAGGCAACTTCAAGCCTTCATTCCAACAATGTTTAAAGAATGAACACCCCCAATGAGATCGCTCCATTTCCCTTACGTGCTCTTCTTTGCTCTCTCTGCGATACACTTCTTCTTCATATCTCCGGCGTTCTTCTATAAACCTTTGCTCTTCATAATATTCCTGTTCCTCGCCGCCTCCGCCACTTGTTCAAAGAATACGTGATGTAACCCTAGGCTTAGAAGTTTCACCTTTTTCGGTTCGGCTATTCTTAAACCGAACTTTCTTTTTCAGCTCCTCGGTCGTAATCTGGCCGATTAGGGTCGACAAAGACTGTTTTCTTTGCTCTGCCGAGGTTAACACCTTCACCTTACCTTTTCCTTTGGGATCATCTGCAAAACCATACTTACAGAGAAAGAAATCATGTTCTCGAGGGAAAGGCTGACCATCAACCTTCATTTTGCCATCAAACTTCAGATGTCCCTCTTGGATAGCCTTCAATCCGAACCCCGAACACTCGGCAATCATGGATGGAGTGAGAATTAGTGTTATGATAGCCACAATATTTCTTGTCTTTCACTCCTTCGGGCGCAAAGATAGGATGTCCATCCGCGCTTTGATGCGTCCTTCCTCACTAACAAATCAAAGAGCTTATCCGACTTGGAGACGCCAAAGTCATAAGTTCCCTTTTGTTGCCTCAACCAACGCCGGCTAACCCGAGTAGGTTCATTCGCCCAAGTCAATTCAGCCGCAGCCTATCTCATCATCATCATCATACTCATCCGCTTCTTCCGTAAAAAACTTTGATACATTTCACTAGCAATGTTTCCCTTTTGGAAGCGGTTGTCTCTCTTGAACCCCTGAGCTTGATTACTCATAGCAGCCAGTCGTTGTGAAAGTTGACCAAGATCATCAAATTCCACGCCGAACAGCCTTCTCTCCGACATTCGGCCGCATGCTCGCTATCGCCATCCCAGCAACCGATCATCCGTAGGTTCAATGAATAGCAAAGGTTCTTGGTCTCTAAACCTGCAAAGATACTCCCCCAAGTGTCTCTCAAGAGTTCTCTCTGTTTCAAACTCATCGATCAACCAGCTTTTTTTCATTAGTACCCGTGAAGAAATATGCATGGAACTTCTGCTCCAGCTCCGCCCACGCACCAATGGAATGGGCCGGCAATGAGGTAAACCATGAGAAAGCTGGCCCCTGTGAGGGACAAGGGAAAATACCGAATCCTCCAAGCTTCATCCGTGGATGCTTCCCCAAGTTGCATCAAGTACCGACCGATATGTTCCACGGTGCTAGTATCATCTTGACCAGAAAAACTTAGTCAAGTCCGTCGGAGGTTTCACCCTGGAGGAAGTGCGACTCTATTGTACCATTCTGGATAAGGAGACTTGTATGAATAGGATTGATTCTTTGGCTTTTTTAGCCGAACTGATGCTGCATCATATCAGCCATCCTATGCATGATGATATCAACATCCGACTTTTAGGGTTCCACGTGCCTGCCTTCCGTAAGGTATTCCCGATGCGCCCCCTCAGTATCCCGGATTCGCAAAGCATCTAGAGCAGTGTAATCAAGAAATTCTTGGTATCCATCTCCATACATATTTCTCTGCAGTCTGTTCGATGCTGGAGATACCTTGAAAGCTGACTGTGGTACATCTTCTGTTGTACCAAATGTTACCTGACCATAAGTAGGAGGCTGCTGTTTTTCATTAGGGATTGGTCCATCTTTGTTTGAACCAGATGCTCCTTCACCTCCCTCAGGCTTTTCTTGGTACTTTGGTGGATTGAAAAGCGTTGGTCCACGAATTGGGCCTGCATTCTCCTCAAAATACTTATCACCGTTGGGCCAAGGTACTAACCATGATCGCATCTAAAAGTGTTCAAGAAGGTCGTGTTATGATTTGTAATAGTTTCTCCCAAAGCTTTGTGAACCAACTCCGACACCTTTTGAGCTTCTTCTTCATCGGTGTAATCAGACTGATGCGGAAGAAGAACCCTTGGCAACGATTGCTTTTGGATGATCTTATTGCTCTTGTTCTTGGAGAAGGACATCAAACACTTCTGCTGAAACTGATTACATGCTTGTTGCACCAACTCTCTTACATCCTCAGGCAGCTTCATCCAAAGTCACATCCGAACGTGATTGTTGCTGATTTCAGACATCTTGAGCAACGTTATCCCACCAGGCGTGCCAAAAAGTGTGTTGACACAAAACGTGACTCTGTGCCTAACACACAACAAGCCGAAAAGTGTGGCTTCAATCGGACAGCCGCACGGTCTGGAGATCCGGAAGCGTGCCGTCGGTTTGACCTGAAAACCCGACAAGGGACAAAGAAACTATTAAATATAAAATCGGAACGTGTCGGATGAGACCGCATAGTTCCGCATATACGGCCCCCGGTTACTTACTTACGACGACATACGGCATATAGAAGTTGTGCGCCAACCATGCATACGATTTATTCGCCTAATATGAAGACAAAACACGCCAAGCATTGATTGCCGAACATGCATGCATGAGAGGACATGTTTGAACAAGTGAAAATTGATCATAAGTTGAAGCATAACCAAGCTTGGCGCCCAAATTTACTTGGGGTTCATGAAGAAGGAACAAGTAAATTAAATACAAACGGATCTATCGATTGAATCGAATTCTAGTCCAACGGATGACTAGCTCTAAAAAAACCCAAAAGCCTCGCATCTACCGCATGATACTCAAATCTGTCAAGACCTATTCAGATCTCATAAGCTTGAACCCGCAACACGTGACCAATGCAAGCGCTTAGATTTAATCATCATGAAAAGATATACATGAAGGCATAAAAGACATAAAAGAAATATGTAAAAAAGATATAAGGCCAAGCTCCATCAATCTAGATTAGGCAAAGAGTGATGCAATAATTAAATAAATAAATAAATAAATCATGCAACACTACGGGTAACTTAATGAATCTACTAGATCTTGCCAAATCTAATAGAGCCGATAACTAATCCTTGCTCCGCTAAACTATCAAGCGGACGCCTGCCGCACGGCCATCTAGTCGAGATAAATAAAGCATAAACAAAGACTCTGATAACTATCTTGCCTCGCTAAGCTATCAAGCGGACGCCTGCCGCACGGCCATCTAGTCGAGATAAACAAAGCATAAGCAAAAGACTTCCCCGATCATCAAGCGGGCGCTGCCGCACGGCCATCCAAATGAGACGAGCAAGACTACTTGCATCAACATCTAAATCCACCGCATGATACTAGACATGATAGCAAGGTTGCCGAACTTACGGAGGTCGACGGATCGATGACTCCTCACGAAGAACTCGACGACACGACAAAAAGGGACTCGAAACCTTGGCACGGGGCGGTTGTGTTGATTTGATTGTGAATATCCTTTACAATGGTCGAGGGTCTATATTTATACCCTGGACATAACATGAATCCTAAGAGATTACGATTTACACAATATATTAAAGGTAACTCAAAAGTATGGCGATTCTCTTGCTATGGTCTTCCTCGGAGTCCTTGATCATCACGTTCTTCGCCTTCGATTCAGCTTCTTACTTGCCACCTTTTACTTCCCGAACGGAGCCACCGCCTTCAAAGATAGCCGACTGCATGAATGTTTGCCGGATCGCCTAGAATTAGCCGACCGCACGGATGCTTACCGAACTGCTCAGAGCTAGCCGAATGGATGCTTGCCGAATGCTCCTGAATACTTGCTTCTGCCACGTACTGGCCCACCTGTCATCTTCTCGGCCTTTACCAAAATCCAGTGTTAACAACAGTTCTTGTCAGAGTGACGCTATCCCCTGGTAGGGGATAGGAGCCATCCTGTCATAACTCTCACCCACGCTCAGGATTACGCTATCCTCCATAGTGGAGGCCATGCCTGCCACTGCGGGGTATTGTGTTGCCTAACCTTTCTGCCAGGTCAAGTCGCCGAAGCTTCAAGGCGACGGCCGCCACGCCAAGGGCCATCACCCAGCACCATCTTCCGTACGGGGTCAGGCCAGACGGGGAGCCAGTCAAACAACAGTTCCTCCCGGGTTTTCTGAGCCCGGGATGGGCGGCGATTGCCCCGATGACGGCTCTCTCCTGTGCCAACCGCCCGCTGGACGGCGAAGAAGCCTCGAGGCCCTCCCGAGCCTTGTAACCGGAGCGAGTCAAAGCTACAGCACGCTACGGGGGTCAGATACGCCTCCCCTGGCCTCTCTATCAACTTCTACAGGGACAGCCGTCCTCTCCGTCGTCAGGATTAGGGGACACGACTCCTCACGGCTGCGACCACGCTCTATAGTGACGGCGCCCACTCCGGGACCTCGGCATAAGAAAGGCGGCGGGCTCCGAGGCCTCAGATGAAGGAATGGAGGTGCTCATAGCCCCTTTCACGTACACAGGCGCCCTTTGTAAACCATGTCCTCCCCTTGCGCTATAAAAGGGGAGGGCCGGGCCCCTTATAGAAAAACCTTGAGCACTTTCGCACACACGATATTGACACTCCACTCAATCACACACGAGACTTGGGACCAGCTCCCTCTCTCCCCACGCTTGTACACCCAACCTACAAGCACTTAGGTGCAGGATAATACAAGTCTTCCTTGTGTGCTTCTTGCACACCTTCCGGAGTTGGGAACACGCACCATAAATTTACTCGTTGGTGCTAGGACCACCAGTTTTAGCACCGACAGATATATACAAGATAAAATATAGTTTCAAAGTATACATTTCTTGGTGGCATAGAAGTTTGTATTACTCTTGAAAGAAATTTGACTTCGGAAAATCGAGAGATAGTAAGAAATTGATAACATTTTGTGGGTTCTATTTCACTTGCATGTTATGGATGACATGTATATAAACTTATAATCTTTGTCTCAATGTATAAGTATTCTCTGCTGTATTCTGTGCTTTATATGTAACTTATTTAGCTCTATTATTCGATTTAAAATTTAAATTCAAATTTATTAAAAGCTTTTTTAATCTAAAAATTAATAACCGAGGCGGGCTACTTATAAATAACCGCCTCGCTTAATTCTATAAATCGAGGCGGGCGGCTAACAACGCCCGCCTCGGTTAATTTAATAACCGAGACGGGTGTTATAAGGAACCGCCTCGGTTAATACCAATTAACCGTGACCATATGTCCGAGGCGGTAGGAATGCCTGCCTCGGTTAACAGTTTTTGCCCGCCTCTATTAAATTTTATGTAGTAGTAATATCAACTTTACAATGTGAAAAATATTGTTTGCGGTCAATACTTATTTTTTCTGATGTAGATAATATTGTAACGAAACCAATAAAGCAAGTTTCACATTTTTAGCATTTTTATTTCAATTATGTATTTTCAAAGTTTTAGCCAGATTATGATAAAAGAAAAAGAGAAAACCATATTGGACAGACTCTTTACGCTAAGCCCCAGTATTTTTATATCTAAAAAATAAAAAAGCAATCATATCTAGAATTTGAATGGGCACCAAAATTAGGAAAAGGCATTTTAATATGTAGGATTTTGTTTTAGAAGATTTATGGTTCAAGAAATTTGAGATTCGAAATTAAAATGGGCAAGATATAATTTACTAAGGTTTATCGATAAAACGTGAATGGAAACAAATATGCAAATCATTTCTACCATTCTAGCTATTGAAAAGGCAGTGGCATAGTGACTCTAGTTTATTTAAAAATTTTCTAGAAGTTTTTATATAATTAAAAAGCTTACCTTTTAATCAACTGTGGTAATGCGTTTCCTCGTGTGCGCCTAGCATTTTCCTCGCGCTAGGCCGACGATGAGTCCCAATCAGTCAGGTCAGGCCCGATGCGCCCTAACACCTCTACACCGATCGGTGGACTGCCCACCCCTTTTCTTTAGTCTTTATGGACCACATTTAGGGACTAAGAGTGAGGGCTTAGAGTCACTGATGTCTGGAGCCCATGTGGTGAGGTGGCGCATCCCTATTGGGTACAACGACGTGGCCTGCTCGGCATAGGATGCCACGGGCGGCCCGTCCTCATCCTCTTCCGTTCGACAGAAGTAGACGAGGAAAAGAAAGAGAGGGAAGGAGAGAGGAGGGAGGGAGAGAGAGGGTGAGAGAAGTAGCAGCGGCACTTCGCTGCAGTAGCGGCGTCGGTGTTCTCGTTCCAGAGAGAGCGCAGAGAGAGAGAGAGAGCGAGGGAGAGCAGGGACGCTGGTGGAGTGGATCCGGCATGGGCGAGGGCGGCGCGTGAGGTGGAGTGCGGACCTCCGGCGACAGCTTTAGGCGACAGCGGCTCTAGGCTCCAGCTTGCAGCCTTCTGCGTTAGCCGAGCAGCGCGGAGAGAAGGGGAGGGGGACATGGAGGAGAGACGGAGCGAGTTTGGTGGCGCACGGCAAGGCAAAGGCGGCGGTGGGAAGGCAGCAGCGGCAGGCAGCGTCCCGAGGCTCCAGCCTTGACGGCGAGGGCAGCTTCGGCTCTGATGTCTCGGTGGTGCTCCTAGTGGTGCCCGGCGTGGACGGGCACAAATGCCGAGCGCCGGCAGCCTCTTCGGCACCCTCCATCTCGTGCTCGAGCTCAGCTCGAATGGTGGCGAGGCCGGCGAGCTCGACGGTCGCAGCTGCTATAACTAGTACAGAAATCATTTCTCTTGGCGCTATGGTTCGATTTGTACAAGTGGTTTCTATTCACGGACGTCAGTGAAAAAAACCAGGTGGGGCCAGCTATAGAACCACCAGTGAAAATGCATTAACACTGGCGGTTTGCTAAGCCAACCGCCAGTGTTAATGTATCTATTTTTGCTGGCGGTTGTCTTAGCAAACCGTCAGTGTTAATGTACCATTTTTACTAGCGGTTTACTAAGACAACCGCTAGTGAAAATAGATACATTAACTGGGCGGTTGGCTTAGCAAACCGCCAAGTGTTAATACATTTTTACTTGGCGGTTTGCTTAGCCAACCACCAGTGCTATGTCTGCTATAAATACCCCTTCTTCCTCCCCCGACCAAAGATCAGATCTCGAGGCCAACCTTCCATTGTTGGTGATTTGAGGTCTAGATTTCATACAATACAAGGGAGGAAGTTTTGATCTTCAATTCATGGAAAGAGGTTGCTAAAAAAGGTTAGTTTATACCCCCTCTTGCTTTTTTTTTTAACCAATGTTGCTCAATTTTAGCCACTTTTTTGGATCTAGGGTTTTACCATGAGTGAGAGAGAAAAAAAACTAGGGTTTTCTCTCTCTTTGCTTAGATGTGGTGGTTCAAGATGGATTTTTTATATGTCTCTTCTAGCTCTTGACATGATTGTTTCTCAATTAGAGTTTTTATTCTCCACTAAAAATTTAGTGTGTCATGCATGAATAGGTTTTTTTGGAGAGAAGAAATTGAAGATTGTTTTTTATTTAATTGCTATGGTTCATTGTCATTAGATTTAATTTAATTAATTATTCTTGTTTAGTTAATTCCTTTTTTAACTACTAATAGGTTTTTTGGAGAGAAGAAATTGAAGATTGTTTTTTATGTTTTTAAGAAGTACAAGAAGTATGATTTAACTACTAATAGGTTTGTTTAATTAATTGCTATGGTTTTTTAATAGTAGTCTAATTAGTTAGTTAGTTTTATTTTATTAGTTTGTATTAATTTTTTGATATGGTTTAACCAATTAGTAGTGTTTAATTAAGTAGTTATATTTAGTGGAACAATTTTTTGCCAAATTCAGAAAAGCAGCATTCAAAAATTTCATGTGAGGATTCATGTATGTTTGATAAAAAAGAAGCCAATATTCTAATGTGAACAAGTACCACGATACAACATGTTACAATTTTTTTCTGTAGAAACAATTTTGCTTAATTTATGCAATTTATTATGCGTCCTAGAAATATGACTTATCATAGAAACAACCGAATCGAAGATGTACCAGGTGCAGTTTGTGTATGAGAGGTTAGTATAGATAAATGTGGAAATTGATGGTTTCCATGTACTCCCTATCGCATTTCCCTTATATGAACAAGGGACAGCTAGCGGCAGCATGGGTGGTTTAGATCTCAATCTCTGTTAGTTATGCATCATTAATTAGTGTGCCTTATATTATAATAACAAGAGATATCTCAAAAATCAATGTGCTTGTGAGGTTTCCATACAGCAGTGTTCGACATAGTCGCTAAATTGTTGGGAATCAGAGAGGCATGATGAGTTTTCGGGTCTAGGCATTACGGCCTGGTCGGGACTTGGCAACATTGAACTAAAATGATGAGCGCATGAGTGAGTTAAATCGATCTAGTGGATTCAAGGTTCCGCCACCCACCTCAGTGATGGAACACGAAGGTATGTAGTTTGGAACTAGATTAGGGAATACAAAAACAAGGTAGGGGCAAGTGTATATATAAGCCGCTAAAGCAATTAATGACATCTTAAATATGTGTAGGGGCAAGTGTGTATACATGTGTGTATATATATCCTAGCTTGCCAACAGATTGCCACTCCAAGTTACAAGGCATATCATCCTCTGTGTTGCTCAAACGCTAAAAATGCACCATATATGGGAGGCACTATCGAAAATCATGTACTCTAGGAATGGAAGACATCAGAAATACAGAAATATGAACTAGACATGGTTACAGGCCCATGTCTGCAAAGATCTATACATGAGGTCATGGAGGTGACATATTGATACATGCGGTTTTCATGGGCTTCCAACAACACTGCACTTTGGACTTGCCGATCATTGCCAAGATGTCCAGTGGCGTTCAGAGTGTAAGTAACTGTGCACTATATGCTGGTTGCACGACGTGCCAGAGGGGATGGATGTAAACAAGACAATGAAGGGATCCTGGTACATGATGACATGTGGCCTTCATGGCTCCTCCGATGAATCCACTTGTACCTGCAATGATTCATCGGCTAGGTTGCTTTCTGGTATCGCTTGACTGTTCGCTCAGCACATTGGTTCGACGGCATTGGCAAAGTTACCTAGGAGTGGCATGTTGGGCCTTGCAACAACTTGCAACTGGATCAATGTTTGATTAGAACATGTTCTACCCAATAATATATTGAAGAATACTTACAAAGCATCATATCGATTGACCAACTACGTGATGGAATACCCATGTCCTAACAAATACTGTCTACAACATTGCTCTCTGCATGGTACGCAGCAGCAGCGCGCATGTTCTGCTTCGCTACCACAACAGAAACGGAGGTGAAGAGCCAGGTGGAGCACAGAGGGAGTAGAGGACATATGACGCTCGCAGGCATGAGTGTATCCCGTAGCAATGTGGTTGGGCTCATGTTTGAATTACAAAAGTCCTGGCTTTGGTCTTGTCATGCAAAATATTATGGTCTATAAAGTGACCTTTTACTTATTGAAGTGGCGAATAATGTAACACCCGTGTTTTTGCATCATTTTAAAAATCACTAAAAATTTAAACTTTTTATAATTTACAACAAATTAAAACTTGATTAGTTTATTTTATGCAAAACCGTGTTTAAAAATCTTTTCCAAAACCCTTGCATTAAAAATTCACCATATGCATTTTAATCATGTGCTTGCTTGTTTGTCTTGATTGTGTGATTGCTTGAAATGTTTGCTTGCTTGTGTGCTCGCATTTGCTCTTCCTAGAATTTATTTTGGCACCAATTATTTTCTCCTTGATCTCTCTCCATAATCCCTTGACACTCCTCTCCCAAATTTCCTTGATCTATCCTTGCAAAAGCCTCCTTGAATTATCCTTGTTACTCTCAAACCACCCACCTTCCAAAACCTTGCCAAAATCAATTTAAAGTCATTCAATCGTGCCCTAGTTTATTTTTTTTGGGAATTGGAAAAGCATTCCATAATTGAAAATGGACGACGGGCCTGATCTCCTCCTTCCCCTCTTTTATCTGGCCCATACCACAGCCCCCTCTTCTCTTACCCCGGACGGGCCAGAGCCCAGCTCGGGCACTCCTCTTCCCAGCAGCTCCCTCCCTTCCCCTCCTCCTCTCACTTACACGCGGGTCCCGTGTGTCAGCATCATCTTCTACCTTGTGCCAGCGACGAAAATACCGCGTAGCGTACGCCATGGCTGCGAGCTAAGCACGTGAACGCCGGGCGGAGATATTTCCCTCGCAACCGCCATACTGTGCGGAACCGCCTCTCTTCCCTGTCGTGGCTCAGGGCATCCTTATCCCCTCCGGATTTCTCGTCGTCCAGCTCGAGCTCGTTCTTATCCTCATCGCCGGAGACCTCCAACGTTCGCCGGAGATATTTTCTCCGTGAACCGCCTTCCTGTAGCTCGAGCACGGCTATAAATAGCTGGCCACGGCCGCCGACGAGGAGCACCTCAGCAAGCTCGAGCTTGAGCTCCTTCCTCCTCTGCTCGGCGCGCCAGTTCGCCTCGGCTATGGTTCTTGCCGGGGCGCCTGAGCGCGAAGACGACGCCGAGCTCCGCTTGCCGCGACCAAGGCCGCCGCCCTCGCTTTGCCTGTGCCACCGTCGGAGCTCCCCAGCCACCGGAACGCCGCTCGCCCACTCTGCTCTGCTCCTTCCATCCTCTTCCTCCTCCTTTCTCTCTCCCTGCTCTGCTTCCTTCCGAACGGCGGACAGGAGGCGTCGCTCCTGCCCACGCCAAGCCGAAGCTCGGGGTCGTCGGAGCGCGCCGTCGATGCCCGCACCGCCGCGCCGCAGCTGCTGCCTCCGCGCTCTCCCTCTCAGCACCCCCCCTCTCTCGCTCCCGTTCCCCTTCTCTCTCTCCCCCCCTCTCTTTCTGCCGAGACCGAGAAGGACGAAGCGAGCGGGAGGACGGACGAACAGCGCCTGGCCAAGGCATCCAATGCCCAACTCCCGTCCACTACATCCCCTTGGCCAATGAGAGCAGGACACGTCACCATGGGACCCACACGGCAGTGCCATCTCTCCCTTCCCCGTTTCTCACTCTGACCGCACAAACAGGACAGAGGCAGACGGACGGACGAGCAGCACCCAAGTGCGGGATGACGACACTCTCCACTCACCCGCAGGGCCAACCAGGACGTGCCACGTCGCCCAACGGGCCCCACGCAGCAGCAGCAAGTCCACCTTTTCCCCTCCTTGCTTCCATGAACATGGTCTACGTGAGCAAAGAACAGGAGTAGGCAGTCCACAGCACAGCGCTAGGCATGGTCCACAGCATAGTTCGGACAGCATTGTCCACAGCCTGGACCCACGTGTCAGCCAGCCGATAATTGCTACGGCCACCCGAGAAGTGTACACGGAGGAGTAAATACGCATTTCCCTTGCCCAGAAAATTCCAAGAAAATTTATAAATAAACTAGGTACACCCCAGACTCCACCCAATATTTTTCGACTCATTTCCATTATTCCATCTTCCAGAAATATTTTCCAAATATATTCCACATATCCCTTCCTATACTTAATCTCGGAAAATCCATATCTCTTCCATCCTAAATCCAAACCACTTTATTCTTCCACCAAAATTCTTTCCAAATTATGCCCTAATTATCCACATCATTGTTCCTAATTTTGGTGCCCATTTAAATTCTAGTAATAATTATTTGCTTCTGTCTTGTAATTAGTGCCAACAGCTATATTTAATTAATATAAATGTTAACCGTAGTAACAA
The DNA here is from genome assembly GCA_015844335.1 of Chrysopogon serrulatus. Taxonomy (NCBI): domain Eukaryota; kingdom Viridiplantae; phylum Streptophyta; class Magnoliopsida; order Poales; family Poaceae; genus Chrysopogon; species Chrysopogon serrulatus. Next base: position 1,073,126 of record JADLZL010007062.1, on the reverse strand, counting down.
ATGTCCGTAGTCGCATGTGTCCATATACATATATACACGCTACTTAGTATATAAATATGTGGATAAATGTATTAGATAATATATTTTCACTCACGCAAATATATATACGCGATAGTATATGTGACGATAGATATACCCACACACCCCCTCCACCAACGTGCATAGACGTATCTCGTATGTGTATACGAACCATATATACAACCGAAATATGCCAATGCATGGCTAACTCCGTACCACCATAGTTAACCGTAGTAGTAACCTTTCGCCGTAATAGTAGCTAACCCCGCATATACACACACACACATGGTAAGTCCTATATATACAATTATATATATATATACACCGGGGGCATATACCTATGTGTGGCTAACTCTACCCCCTCCACCCTCCTCTAACCTAATCTAACTCTAGGCGCATACATATGCATGTGCGTGTGCGTCACTAACCAAACCCTAGGCATATATGTATACGCATACGTGCCACTAAACCGTAGCCACCACCTATCCATATATACCTAGCCTAAACCCTATGTACGAGTATATAAATACATATGCCCGTACCTAACCACGCCTAGACCCCATCTTCTGATCCCGCCAAACCCAAGTGGACCTGTAGAAGTAGGCCAAGCCATCTATGATGACTTGGTCAAGCTTTCTCCTTTCAGGTTCACATAATAGTGAAAGATAATAATATGGTCTGGTTTTCCATTAGATAACCACACCACACTAACCCAGCCCGTAGGAGCCATCTTGTTGAATGGATAATCTTTATCTACCTCTTACTTCAAGTTCACATAGTAATGATAGAATTAGAATAAACCCATCCACCACCTACAACGAACCCCGTTAGGATCCCCCTCCTTATTTTGGTTGATCGTGCTTGCTTAGTTATGCTTGTTGTGTATGCATTGTTTGTTTTCGCTCTCTTGTTTGTCAAGCAATAGATCGCGTAGACTAGAAGACGTACAAGGACCCGATGGATCCCTGAAGCATGCTGATGTCAAGACTCTAAAGGATTACTACTACACCAAGACGAAGTGTCGCTACACCAAGACGAAGTACCGCTACACCAGGACACTGGAGACAGAAGCGAAGGAATCAAGACCCTTGGATATACTCGTCAGCGAGCGGAGGCAAGTCCTAATTTCCACCTTCCTACCATCCTTCTATCCTACTTATTTAACGACCCTTTGATAAAGATCATATGAATATTTATGATGAGATAATGCGATAAGTGATAATGAGCTAATGTGATAATGTGATAATGAGATAATTTGATAAAGTGATTATGTATGCTATGACTTGAACGGGTAGGGGTAATCTAGGTGTAGATTACTTGGCGGATATGTTCATAAGAATATCCCGTCGGAGATACCTGTTTTAGTCACCCCTAAGGACCGGTTCATAGTCTCTTATTCATCCCTCGTGTGACATATCGCATGCCCACACGCCTATATGGGTAGGCTTGATCCCACACCCCGTTAGGTCAAAGTGCATTTCCACTTAGGAGGCCGGTGTAGGCAAACGGTAGAGCAGGAGACGGCGTAGGATGCTAAGTGATCTTCCATGGTCTGGTTGGGCGTGGATGCTAAGTGATCTTCCACGTAAAACTTTTGAGTGCACTTTCGCGAGCTATATATATTCTTTTAAAAGTGTGGATGCTGAGTGATCTTCCACAAGGTGTGTGAGGGCATGAGTTGCGAGTGAGCTTCCATGTCCAGGTTGGGCGTAGGATGCTAAGTGATCTTCCTCGTCCAACTCTTTCCCAACCCCTGAGCGCCGTAGTGGAAGTGTACGAAAACCTAAGTTAGCGCCCTTTCGGGTACGGGATCTCGGTAGTTCTTTTCTAACCACTGATCATGGAAGGAATCGTAATTACCGTGTGGGGAAAAGTGTACAACCTCTGCAGAGTTACTTGAATCTATTCGAATAGTCACGTCCTTGGAATGGGCAGATGCCGGGATGAGACGCTATGATTAGACTACAACAAACAATGGATAATCTGGTAAGATGTATTAATGATTTGGTAACCATAACTTAATTCGGGAACTGGCGAGGATGGTGAATACCCTACTAGGGCCCAACCTATAATTATAACCACTACACATTTAACCTCCATCCACCTAAAGTTAGGGCTTGCTGAGTACGTATGTACTCAACCCCCTTCTCCCTATGTTTTTAGGCAGGAAGCTGCAGGAGTATATCCGAGGATGAAGCCATTCGAGAGCCTACACTAAGATGGACTACTGGAGCTACGCGAGGATAGGATGCCGAAGAATACATGAAGATGGAGCCGCATGACTACATGAAGAAGCTACACTAGGACTACGCTTAGGACTACGATGTTCGTGATATAGGAATAGCTAGGGTTTTGTCCGCACTCCAAGTTGCCTGTAGGAATGGAGCCACGATAATATAGAACCACTGTCTTAAAAACTCTGATTTATACTGTAAGGCCAGTGGCCCAAGCTATGTAAACCCGAACCATGTTTCATGTTTTTCCCATTAGCAATAAAAGTATGCTTTTGATATCAATCTTGTGTACTTGTGCGTGTCAGCTACTGATCCAGGGACTGACATATGATGCATAGTGGACCCTAAAAATTAGGGGTCGACAAATAATTTTTAAACATGTTTTTCATTGAACATTGGTTGTGTTGTAATAATCATGAACTGATGTGTGTTCTATAAAGAGGATTGATGCCAAAACTTATTCTTCATGTTAGAAGAGCTAAATCGTGGCACTAGTGAACCATTAGCATGTTAAGCTTGAGCCAAAAAAACCGTTCGGTTTATAAACCAACAGAATTTGCTTCTTACATAAAATCAGATATTTCTACGGTATTTTGGCTTATCACCTGGCTTATAAGTTCTGCTGCTACTTATAAGCCAGCTGATAAGCCAAAATACTGTAGAAAACATCTGATTTATGTAAGAAGTAAATATTGTTAGCTTATAAGCTGAAACGGCTTTTTAGCTCAAGCGAACAAGCTCATGTAATATGAGTAGGCTGTCTAATGTGGCATGATGTTCACGCATGACGCAACTCCGATGAAGGCCAGGTGAGTGGGTGATGCAGATCATCCAACTCTATAGTTCTTCACGGTGTTGTGTCAGAACAGGTTACGGGTGGAGCTAGAGAAGTATTGCATATCTTGATCAGAGAATGTTTTAAGTTAATAAGCCATACGTAGCTTATTGCATATGATGGCAGTCCCAATATACATATTCCATGCTTGCAAATGATATGCTTCCCTAGGATTCCAATTTCACAAAGTTCGTAAATTAAGTTCGTAAATTAAAGGAGTGTTTGGTCATCAGGTCAAGACATCATTCCCACACCTCCAGCCAACAGAAGGAACAAGCTCCACTGGACCACTAACACATACCAACCCCTGCGTCCAAGCGGAGGATGCATGCTTGCTTTACTACGATATATATAAATTAATAAGTATATGTAAGCCAAGGGAAAGCAATTAACGACATCATAAGTGTGCTTGCATACGTTCTAGTGTGCATAGGTGTGTATATATACCCTAGCTAGCCAATATATATTTTCTATTCTAAGTTACAAGGCACGCCACCCTAATTCTTGTTGCACAGACCCACAAAAGCCACCACATATATGAAAGGCATGCACCCTGCGAAGTCAAGTACTCTAAGAATGGAAGACATCAGAAATACGACAATCTGACACAAGCGAGTTTACAGGCCCACAAATAAACCTTACAGTGGATGTGGCCATGGATTTGGCTTTCCTGGGCTTCCCTTGAAGCATTGAACAAAGCAATTCTGACTTTGCCAATTGTTGCAAAACTCTACACTGAGGAACCTCCACAGTGAAACAAGCTCTTTGTGCTAGTTGCAAGACAAGACCGAAGCAAAGAAGGCATCGAGGGCATCGAGGTGCATGATGATGTGTACTCTGGATGGCTCCTCCACTGATGTCGACTATCATGCTTCTGCGGTACGGTTCTGCCTCTCAATTAACCGTGGCTTCTCGTGCTGGAAGTGGTTCCACAGCATAGGCAGATTTACCTAGGTGGCATATTGGGCATTGTAATACATTAATATTGGAACAATATTTGTTTAAAAAAATATCGGAACAATATTATAACTATAGTATATGTTCTACTAATATCATGAAGATTGCATACAAAGCATCCTATCATTTGGCGCATTACATATATATAATGGCATTTTGTTCTCTTAATCCTATCTACGCTGCCGTTCTACGGTAGGAAGCAGCAACATGTTCTTCAATTCAACTCCCCCGCCACAATATAATGGAGGAGGTGAGCCGGGTGGAGCATGAAGGGAGTAGAGCATGTGCCACAGTGGCGGGTGTCAGTGATTATGATGCTAGTGTTTTGATTACAGAAGGTCTGGCAGTCCTTTTTGAACAGGCATACACTGTTATTCCATTTCCATTACACACAGAAATCAGAACACTGTATCAGGGGTGGCACACCAAAGAGAATGGAAGGCATTGCATCAGCACCTGATCCAGGTTCCATTGACGGCTGCGGCGGCCGGCCAGATGGGAGGATCTGGTTCTTCGGCAGGCGGTTCTAGCGGCTCCGGGCCTGGGACAGTCGTGTGGGCAGCGCCTGCGGCTGGGGCTTCTTCGGTGACAGCGGCTGGATCTGGATCTAGTCGCCAACACCCTCCTCCCCGGCGGCTGGATCTGGATCTGGACGACGACCGGTTCTAATGCCCGGCGGCCGGTTCACGGGGCGGCAGTTTGGGTGAAAACTCTGCTTGGCATCTTACGTCGGGCCGACGGCGGTGGTACTAACTGTGCCACGCACCTTGTTGAAGGTGTCACTGAAGCTGTTGTGCCCGTGGGCGTTCAATAACTGGGTGAAAACCTAGCCTGGTTTTTCCGGGCCCGCGGCGGTGGCGAAGCTGGCGCGTCGTCGAAGTTGTTGTTCGTCAGGACCGGGATTTCCTACTGCGCATTACCTTGCTGTGCAGCTCAAGATGGAGATGGCGATCGATGGCGTAACAGCTCGGCTTTTGGTGGCGTAACACCCAGTTTTAATAAACAAAACCAGGCTTACCATGTGTGTGCCCAGGAAGTCTACACATACAGAATAGAAGTGGAGAGTATCAGAAACAGTATTATATAACGAAAACATACTTATATTTAACACTTACATCAGAGTAACGCGGAACGACAGCTAATCTTTTCTTCGGACTCCATCTTCACAGGGACGGTTGACTGGGGGTACATACGCCTAGCACTACTCACAAAACAGACTAGCTTCACCATCTGGTACCCATCCGGGATTTTACAAAGTAATAAAAAGTAAAGGCAAACGCGTAAGTACATGTCGTACTCAGCAAATATAACATGGGGTTCATGAGGCTCAAAAGGCTGACACTGGTTTACTGCATTTAGCTTTTTAATGATTAGCATTTATAGCATTATAATAGCAACAAGGTAGTAGCGATTTCCATAACCACATGATCAGCTGAACAAGAATAAAGAATAATACACAACATCATAATTATACATCATATAATAGTGATCAACTATTCCGTAAGAATCCCCAAGGCCGCCCGTGTCCGTGGGTACAGCTAGTATACCAGTTTATTAAACTCTGCGTAAAGGTGTACACTTTCACTGTGAATCGTGATTTACCCTTTCACCCAAGACGGCCAACCTCTTAGCCCACTACTAAGGAAGGCCGGCAGGGTTCACTATGAAGCCTTTTAAAGGTTCATCTAACAAGTTAGGGCCATTAGATTCACTCGGCAAGCAGGTATAGGAACCCTCCTTTTCAGATGGCGTAAAAACATTCCCGGCTGCTCAACATGAGACTAGAAGCCGTCCTATACCCGAATCGTCAAGTCATTCTTACGCCACTTAAGGTAACCGCTAACAAGCTAGAAAAGGTCCTCATACTGAACTAAAACCAGAGTCATATAGCCCTTACAGCTGTACTGTCAATCCTGGTGATCACTTACAGTTAAGTCTTTGCGGAGAGAAACTAGAGCAACAAAATAACACCATGCTATAGACCTCTATAAGCAGTAATAAAATCATCTTTCAATGTTGTTGCATATTCTATTATTCATGTTACAAGATCATGGTTATATATCCAGCGCTAGCAAGTACTATCCATATGCATATATCCCAAGGTTATCAAGATAGATAGTAATCAACTCTACGTCATCCTTAATAGGGAATCAAAGACACATGCATATGAAATATGGTGGATATTGTGAATAGGTAATCAAGGAGGTCCCAAGCTATACTTACCTTTTACACTTGCTAAAACTTCTTTATACTTTGCTCTTGGCCATCACCTTCTAATCTTGAGCGCTCATAAACAGTCCACGTTCTACTCATAGCAATCACCACGCATAGGCAAACATACAAGAACAATAAAATAGCTAAGAACAATACACCAACTAAGTAAAAGCTTTGAAGCATCATCCTAAAAGAGAGGGCTTGTTGCTATGGTCACGGAAACACAAGACATGTTGAAAATAGAGCTACGATACAAAAGAAACGACTATCGAGAATTTCTATATTATATAACAAACAACCATAGGCTTGATTTATGTTAATTAAGAAAACTATATAATTAGTACTAATTTGGATTAATCAAAACATGTTTATTTTAAAAGTCAAGGTATGGTAAAGCTAGTCATATTTTATTTATAAATGTCTCTCTTATTGTTTAACCAAGTTGAACTTATCTGTGAAAAGAAAGGTACATGTATGAGAGCATCTACACAAGCTATATATCATAGGTGTTTAAGCTATGCAAATTAATAATTGAAAAATCATATCATTATTGGCAATTAATTCATATCAATATTTGTATATTAAACAATGTAGTAGAAGACCTATGTTGCTTTTAATTCCAAAACTAGTTTAAATACACATTAGTCAAGTTAATATTTAATTATGAATACATAAACAAGTGACATGATAAGCGTCTCTGCTAAGCCGTAGATAATAGCGGTAAATATGGAACTGACGCGAGAAACGAACTGAAACAAAACTAATAAAAAGATAAGATATGAACTGGATAAGTGCACGTGTCTGGGTTGCCTTGTTTGCTTCTGCATTGCACGACGAGATGTGTTCTCAAGATGATCAACGTGCTCTTGAAGGTACAGATGGGCAGAAGATACATACAGATGGATACATACAGATGGATGCGCACATGCACTTGGAGGATTTGTTGCAGAATGTATGCGTGCCGTACAGGAGGAGCACAGCTTGACTCTTCCGATTTGTAGAAGATGAGTGTTCCCAGAAGCTGGATGTTTAATGATTATTGACGCCGACGGGGAGGTGACAGCAGAGAGACCATGGCGATTAACAGTAGCCAATAGCAGACTCACCTGTCAGATGGCTACGCAACTTGCCGACTTCCTTGCCGGAGGTGTCCGACGAGAGCCCATGGCTGCCGAGCACCGAGGACGAGCAATGGCGAGGGCGTTGGTTCTAGGCTGATGTCAGATCCGGCGAGCGTGCACATCAAGCCAATGACAGGAGGGTGATGTAGATGCAAAATAGGGATGAACGGAGGGAGCAGACATATGACTCACCAGCGTCAGGCCTACAAGATATTGATGGAGGATTCGGAGAAGATGACGACGACCGCCGGAGTCAGCTGCAAAAATTGAAAACTCGGTGGCAGTGCGTTGACTGGTGTCCGGCCAGACTTGGTGCCGGCAACAAGCTCGATCTGATGCTGCTGCGAGGAGACGATGACGAGGTGCAAGAGCGCCGAACGGTTCCATGGCCGTGCAGCCGTTCTGGCAAGGTCGTGGGAAGGCCAACACCAACGAACAAGGCAGCGGCATGGAGCACGGGAAGGTGAGGCTGCAGGAGTAGGCAAGGCATCATCGACTTGCTCCATATCTTCAAGGGTTTGTCAAAAGAATATGGAAAGCAGAGTTTGTTATTCATGGATGTCACGGCGTGATGGACGTGGACTTCTTGGATTGCAAGGCATACATCATTAACAGATCTATTATATTATGTTAGAGAAAGAAAACCAGAATTCGATGGGAGGTTAATAAGGCACGGCTGCTTGCTTGCTTACTTCTTTGATCTATATCTATGTTGTCTCGTGAAAACAAAGATAGGTAGAACATAGATCTGCCAGACAGAATTGTACGGGCCTTATCAATTAAGGGAGTAAACTAGTTTGATCTGAGATGGATTAGATCAGGACTAATTATTTTCGGAAATAATAAATTTCATAATTAAAATATCTCCAGAAAAGTCCAGAATTGTTATTTGATCCATGAAAAATACTCCGAATATTATGGGAAAAATTCTCAGAGACAGTTGGGAACTTGACGATCCCAAATAAAGTATTTTGAGCTCATGAAAAAAGATTTTCGAGCATCGAGAAAATATAGTTTGCTCTAGGAAAAATGGAAAAGCGCTTCAGAAAGTCCAAAAAATTCTCGAGAAGGATTGAACGACGCCTAATCGTGTTTCAAAACTTAGCACATACAAAAGCACCAAAGTCAATCGACAATCAAATACCACACCAAAAAAGAAAGCCATTCAAATTAATTCTAAAAAGATTTGAAAATCACCATTTTATTTACAAAATCATATAGAAACTTAAACTAATGTCGATAATTTTTATCAATGATTAAAAATATTTATTTTATTTAGTGTTTTCTAAGCACAACCCAAAATTAAAAATTTTGGGTGCGGCAAAGAAGCTTGCATCTACACCAAGTGCTTTGTGCCGTTGCCTTAGAAAAAGCATCCAGTCTTCAATGGTGGTCGGTATTCAACGTTTTCAGTACCTTTTTAGTCCGATAAACGTGTTTCTGGCGGCTTTGTCTTGGCGTTGGTGATCTTATTCTAGTGGAGTTGTCATCACGTTAGTGATCTTATTCTAGTGGAGTTGACATCATGGAGCAAGCCTGTTTGTCGCGTAGGGCTACTCGACCTCCTTGTTAGGGATGTAATTTTTTCTGTCAATTTCTTTCTTTTTATTTTCCTGTTGTAATAATTTGGTCTGATTCTACCCACGGGTCCTTTATCTAAAAAAAAAGGTGGGCAGAATATGTTATCAAATTTTGAAAGAACTCCCCCAACATAATTTCAGTGACACATTTGCACTTAATATTTTGTCTACTACCGTCTACCGAAACGATCTTCTGAGGTGCCTATCTTTGTAAAAGCGCCTCTATGATGAAACGTCTCCAAAAATAATTCCAGAGATGATTCATATCTAGTGGCACTTGGTGTTTTCATCTGTCCCTAGAAAGCACTTCCATTTTCTTGCGGCCATGGGTGGCAGCATCTTCCCTGCTTCTACAAATGCGTCAAGACTACAAATGCGTCAAGATTGATCATAGAACCAGCTATAACTGGCCAAGTGGCAAGTATATATGTTTTCCACAGCATTACGGTTGTACTAACATTTAGATATCGTTGTATGTCAAATAGCCCAACTTTTACGAGTAGTGTTGATTGATAGAGCGTATTAGTGGTACTTAACCACCACAACGACTTTGCACCAGTCCAGTTAATACATACTAATGATACTATATATTACTCCCTCCATCCATTTATCAGATTCATCTTACCAAAAAATTCTCCAAGAGTCGGAGTCGTCTAAGCTAGGGACCATAGTTTTCACATCATCCCAGGCACATGCACCTCCTCTCACTGGCCTAATTAATACAATCGTATATATGCGGCTCCTCTTATTGGTAGAATTAATTCAACTGTCTGCATGCGTCACCCCTTCTTAGTCACTGTGCATGATCCTAAGATGACTCCGATAAATAGACGGAGAGAGTATTATAGTTGTGGTCCGTATATTGGAGGCATAAAACATCCCGGACAAGCAGCATGTGTGTGGGGCCAAAGTCATTAATTCCATTGCTAACCTTCCCAACTGAAGCAGTCCTATATATATCTACGTTCGTCTTCATCCTAGCTCCCCCTTTACATCTACTCCATGTTCATGACAGAATTAATTGTTTTCCATATATGGATGCCATAATTTTTGGTACAAGCAGTGTGTGGTTAGCAGCAGCACAGCAATGCACCATGTAGCGTCCTGCTAAGGATGGGAGGCATCTCGAATTTGGTGTTGTCAATGTAGCTTTGTAGCTCCACAAATATCCGTATCTCTGGGGCAGTCGCACATCTTCAAAAGAAGCACCTACTGAGGCCATGTTCGGTTTGCAACTTTTGGAAAAAGTTGCAACTGTAGCGTTTCGTTTGTGTTTGACAAATATTGTCCAATCGTGGCCCAACTAGGCTCAAAAGATTCGTCTCGTGATTTACAACAAAACTGTGTAATTAATTATTTTTTTTACTTATATTTAATGGTCCATATATGTGGGTACAAAATTGATGTGATGGAGAGAGAGTGGAAAAAGTTGGAATTCTAACTCCAACCGAACAAGGCGTGAATCATTTTCATTGACGTGATGGTGACCAGAGAAAATATGTGTTAGTACTAGTGGAAAGGCGCGCTCCTGCGCGCTAGCCGGGCGGAATGGCAAGAAATTTAAATATGCTTCATTTCCACAATGGAACCTATAGTCCAAATATGGAATGAGTTATCAGACACCTCATTTTTCATCTTAGTGTAACAAATGAAAATTGCATACAAGAATTCAATAAACATGAATTAAAAACATCGGCAAAGAAGATAACCATAAATTTTATATAACTCAAACTGAACATGCATAATTGTACCTTATGTTTGTATAACTCAAACCGAACATGTGCGCGTGATAATTATACCTTGTGTTTGTACGATTCTATTTGACAAATGGAACAATTTCGACATGTATATGACAAAGAATAGATATCACTCAAAGACATGATATATGATGGCGACGGAATATTATGTCGATATATAATAGGTTGACATAAACACAACATGTTACATCAGAGAAAATAGAACACACATAATCAGCTCAGAGCATGGACACATCTTCAATAAAGCAAATTTTACATACTGTGCATTGACTACAATAACCTTTAGTTTATGATTTTGAAAGGGTTGGAAGAGACCTTCAGGCTATCCGCAATGTCAGTCAGAGATTCATCCTATACCCATGGCCAGAGATAATGAAAACAAACCATGCTGAAAGTCAATTTTGCTACAGGTTAGCTATTAAAAGCTCATATGACCGCTTGTTACAATCTTGCAAGGTGAAAAGCTGAAGTTGAGAATTGAGTGGAAACTATAAATAAAAATATACATCTAGCGACTGTAGCAATCTATCTGAAATGTGCTGCCTCGTCTAGCTACTCAGCAAGCTGCCTAGATACACACCTGAATTGGAGTTTGTTGATAGCAGTCCATCTGAAATGTACTGCCTCATCTAGCTACTTGCCAAGCTACGTAGGTAGCAGCTACACACCTGAATAACATGTTTGGATCATCAGACAACCATTGATTAGTATTACAGTTCACTCAAAACTGACTAAATTTTGGTATAAGTAACGTAGGTAAGCTCACCATCTCATCTATTTTATTTATATAATTCTTTAGGCCATCATAAGTGTTTCAGCAGGCATGGAAGTGCACTAAGCTGGGTAACAGGACAGAACTGCTATCAGTGCGAAAATGACCAGATCAGTTGAAAAAATTAAAGAGATGAGCAAAAAAAGAGAAACATGCCTAAAAAAGGTAGCTAAATGACTTATGCAGAACAATGAACTAATGAAGGAAACAATAAGAAGCAACTGATCAGGCTAGCTAGATGAATGGTGCGAAGCACAATGCCATGAAAAATCTCATGTACAGGAAAAACGAAAGTAGCTTTCAAAGGGATAATTGTAAGAAATTTGTGTAAATTTTTTTTTGATATGTAGTTCTGGAAGATAAAAATGGCATAGTTAGCATGTATGGCAGTACCAAGTTTATGTGCTAATTGACCTGCTTACAAAATAAGTGCTGATCACAGAGTTCAACAAAGGTTGTCCATCGCTTACCTATTTCAGTATTTTTGTCACAATCGTTGAGGCTGTGAAAAGCTCCAGCATATGTGCCATCCAGAAGTGACGAGCAAAATAGGTGACTCACCTATGTCCCATATATATACACTTTCACGTCACGGCATCAGCTGAAGCTTGGCCAATAGCAAAAGCAGGGAACAGCCTAGTCCACTTTGTTCTTGTTAAAAGACCAGACACACTGTAGCAACTACCTACAATCACATGATTTCTATTTAGCAAATCATGTAAACATGGCCCCTCACAGTCACAAAAGTACTATTTTCTGCATAACATATTATTGCCTGAACATGATATGATGAGGTGCTATATCTGATAGCAGACCTCCAAAAGAAAAACGAACAGGAAGCAACCAAAATGAAGGACGATCCTTTATCTGTCTAGCATTCTAGCGTTAGGGTAATTCATTCTTTAGGCAGATAACAAGACCTGCCTAATACGACAACATGATAAAGGGCTTCCATGACAGATACTAACTGATCTGAGACTACTGAATCCCTCTACCCAATTGGCAATGACCATGTGCTCCTGACAGTTACAAAACCTACTATTTATGCACAGCATATTATTGCAAGAACATGATATGAGGCATCATATCTGATCCTGGAATTCCAAGAGCATGATATGAGGCAATATATGTGATCCTGAAATTCCAAAACAAAGAAAATGATACATTAACCCAACAAAAAACAAGAAGGGCACTCTAATTGTCTAAACATAAGGATGATTCATTTGTTGGTATTATTGAACAGCAACTTCCTTTCCCCAACATCTGCATACAACTGGTACATGCAAGTGCTGGTGTTTAACCAAACACCATAACCATGGTCTTTATCAATTAAAAGCAGTCTCGCAATATGCAAGGATCTACTAAGGGACAGTTAATTGCATGAATATATATAATCTATATGATCACGGTGACGTTAAGATAATGACAAAAAAGAAGTAAAATTAATTTTAAGAGGGTTTGGATTGGAGGGAGGTCTGAACTGCTACATTATAATACTTGGTGAAATATAATGCATGCTATCAGTGAATGACACAGCGTGAACGAAATCTTTAATTAATGGTTTAAGCAGTCCAAGTAAGCACTCAATTTGGACTCACAAAGTTTTCTCCATTTGGACTACAGTATGCATATAGTGTCACACAATTCATAAAAATAATAATGTGGAGAACAAAATCGAACTTACATCTAGGCACTTGTTTATTCAGCATTAAGAACATAAACACGGCGGCAAAATGGTAGATCGTGTTGTTTTAAAAAAAAAATGCTCCGACGAAGAGTTTGTTTGATTGTGAAACAATTCCATCCACTGTAATGTCCATCACTGAAAGTATTGAGCAACCAGAATAAACTGTTATGACTGGAAAATAACTGGGATAATGTGGACATGTGGCAATAAATACTTCAAACAATGCATTGTAACAATTATTGGGGCTGAGATTTCTCTTTGAGCAAACTACTTTAGTGACACGCTGACTTGTGTCATCTTAAATAAAATATGCTTCATTTCCACAATGGAACCTAAGGTCCAGATATCCAAGGAGTTATCAGACACCTCAGTTTCCGTTTTAGTGTAATAACAAATGAAAGTTGTATACAAGAATTCAATGTACATGAATTAAAATGTAGGCAAAGAAGATGTGAACTCACTCCATATAGGGTGATAAGCTACTGAAGCCCTTTGGCAACATCATCCTTTTCAATTACCAGTTGTCTCTTAGAGCTAGAACTGAAAACTAAAATATACATCAAGCATAAAAAGAAGAGTATTTTCCTTGCAGCTGGGTTAACAAAGGCAAACAGCAAGATCAAAAGAGAGACAACATCATTTTAGGAAGGAAAATAATTTAGTACTATAGTTGGTGGAGGTTGACAGTAAAAAGTAATTAATAAGAATAAGTGCCTAGCTTAGGTGACCAATACAAAGATTGTGGCACAAGAAGCATGATATGTGTACAGGATACTCCCAGTGGTGACAAAAATATTATAGTAGACAACAGTGAACTCACAGAAATATTAGTAGACAACAGTTGGATTACTGCAGGTGGATAAATTAGGGATCAAAAGTGCAGAACAACTAACATGCCGAGGCAGTTTGTTGCACCAATCTGAACCTGCCCACCTGAATACTTTTCCAGCTGCCCAGAAACGCAACACACAGCTCTAACACCTTGCAACAATCCAATCAAACAACTATTGAACGACAAAAGATCTGATATGCAACCTCTTCAGTCTTAGCAATCCACATCAGCGACAAAGCAGCGGAACTGCAAGTCCCTGGAAAGATGGAAATCGTTGACACAATTCCTGAGAATGGGCAGAATCTAGAAAAAAAATTAAGAATTTTTTTGGAAATCCAAATCTGTCATACTTGAGTCAGGGATTTGCATGGGGAAGATCTTAGGTTTGATAACGCTTGTCATAGCGAATTTTTCCCCTCAAAAAAACCCAACCCAAATCACCAGGAAAAGTGAGAAACGAACAATCAGAAAAACAACTCCGAAAATCATAGAAAAAGATAAAATTCGTACTTCAAAACTGAGAAAGAATTGAGCACGAATCTGAATCTCATACTATCTCAAGATGCTGACTCGAAGAGGATGTCCAGGGGGAGGCCCCATCGTCCTCATCTGGTGACCCGAGTGGAGGGAGGCGAACCATCACAACAGAGCAGAGAGGCGGAGCATTAACCTGCGTAGCCGTCCGACAGCAGCTGGGAGCCAGCCAGCTTGCGCGCGACCGCCCGCAGCGGCGGGCGGGCCGGGCAGGGCCCATGCCCGCGGAGGTCAGCGGCCAACCGTGGCCAGGCAAGCGGGGGGCTATGCCCGTGCTCACCGGGCGGCTCGCATGCTGCCTGAAGAGCGGCGAGGCCGGGTGGGCAGCCATGGCCAAGCCACCCGGGATGTGCCTGCGCTCACCGGGCGCCCGCAAGCCGCTGGAGCGCCGCCCGGCCGGGCAGGCACCAGCGGCGCGCGGCCGGGCGGGCGGCCACCCTTGGCGCCACCCGAGGGCGCCGCCGCCCCCACGCTTCGTGCCGGTGCTGCCTGTGCCACCGCATCGGAGGGAGAGGGAAGAGAGAGGGAGAGTGGAGAGAGCAGGGGAAGGGGAGGACAAGGGCGGCCTGTGAGGAAGAGGCACCTAGGGTTTCGTCAAGCCCATGCCCGCAGTGTGACGAGGCAGCGCCGAGGGAAGCCGCGCCGTGGGTGAGCTGCGGCCACCGCCCGGCCGCAGCGGGAGGGCAGGCACCGCGTGGTTCCGGCTGGTGCGCCGCCCGAGGAGAGGAAGGGGAGGGGGGGGGAGCGGGAGGCGGCGTCTGCGTTGGGTCCGGGGCGGAGCACGAGCCTTCGTCTTCTTTTTTTTTTTTGGAAACATCTGGAAGGGCAAGCGGAAGTAGAAGCCGGCGTATATATTTGCCACTCCGGATTCGGATGAGAAGCTGACGAGAAGCCATGGAGAAGCCGAATAAGACGACGAAAAGACCCAGATTCTGATTCTGGCAGAAGCCGCTTCAAGCGATCTGGATCGTAGATTCGAGGATCGAACGGCTGAACGAATTTGGGGCGACGTGGACCAGTGTTCTCTCCAGGAGCTTGAGACAATTTGTAGGGTTAAATCTCTGACCCTGTCTATATGCAAACTGTTCAAATGGTGAGCTGGCTTTGTGGAAGCTAACCATATTAAGCAGCCAGGTGGGCTGCGAAGACATTCATGGATTTGATGAGGACCCAAAGTTCAAGTTGCCCGGCCTGTTCAGTGTACTTAGCTTGCGTATATTTGCCAGTTGACCTTTTGGTATGCGGATGCTGGCATGTGCATGTACTACTGGCTACACTGTATGAGAGGGAGGTTGAGAGAACTGGAACAAGAAACATGAAAATATAAACCTTATATGAACACCCTACCTTAATCTGTTCCTCTACGATCCCCTATGGCCTTCTTTCTCTTCGTCTAGGTTATAATAATACATTCAAGCTAACTGTATTATAATCCACTAGTTCACCAACCCGTGCTCTCGCACGGGTTAAAATCTTATAAGACACTAACTAATAAAACATACTTATATTAAATAAATTCTATCTTCACCAATATTCTAAAAAATTAGGAACTCTTCATCTATGTTCTTGGTTTTTTTTTACATAGCAACTCTGTGTATCTCCAATATACATTTACATGAAACATTTCCAAAACTATGATTGTTTTAGCTGTGGTCTATAGTTTGATGACATGAACCTAAGTTTTGATTCTTTTTGCAAAATTTAAGCTTCTTAATTGCTGAGATACAATGGCTATTATTTATAGTGTACCAATTTGATGGGAAAATGATTAAGATTTTTGTAAGATTTTAGGATATTTCTTTTTTATTTCTAGCAGTTTTGTGAGTAACAATTTAAACTTAAAGTTTATAAACTCTTACTTCGTCCCTTTATGTGATATCATGTAAATCTATATTTTAACTTTCCACAACGATGAAAAAATAATAAGTGTCATTACTATGTGGTTTGCTAAAGATATTTAATATTTTACCATGCTCCATAAGCTTATAAAATAAATATTTGTACCATTGTAAGTTTTAACAATTGGAAATTGAATTATTTTACATTGTAGCTTATATTTACATGTAGATTTGAGAGGTTTTTTTCTTATTATTTATAATGGGGATATTTTAGGTACAAATTACATAGGTATATATTACTTTACATTATGTTTTCAAAATGTCATGTATGGGTAATTTGAATGCAAACTTATGGGTCAAAACATTATCTTCCATGACGATACAGATGGATCATATATAAAACATGTTACTGGATTGGTTTAATTATCTTTTATAAATAATTATGGATGTTTGTTTTTTCATGTAGGCTTTATTGGTAATAACTCCACAGATCATGGCCCCCTAAATTTTCAGCATCATTATTAGCATGTAAACTTCGAAGTAATCCAAAGACATTATTATTAAAGTGAACAAAAATTTAGACCTAATGGCCAATAAGGATAACATCAAAACTTATTATTAATGTGGAATAATCCAAAAAAGAATCATATCATGTACATCGCAGAGACAACTAACACTAGTACACAGACCATTTGTGTTGACGGTGGGGTAGTATTTTTACCGGCGGTGTTTGTTGTGAAACGGCTCTGCAAATCGACCCGGCGCACCCCAGCCCTAGAACCGCTTTGTGGTAAAGTAATATCACTGGCGGTTCATTGTGCCAACCGCCAATTACAAATGCTCACATTTACACAAGGCGGTTTGTACAACGAACCGCCAAGGATATTGACCATTATCACCGGCGGTTCGTATAGAGATCCGCCTTGTGAAAATGGAGGTCATTTTCACGCGAGGCGGTTTGGACAATGAACCGCCAAAGGATAATGGTCAATATCACTGGCGGTTCCTAAACCCAACCGCCTTTGTGAATATGGAGGGTATTTTCACAAAGGCGGGTAATGTCAACCGCCTGTACTAACCCTTCATCTATATATACCCCCTTCTTCCTCCTCTCCACCTCCAACCGAACTCGTAGCCCGAGCACGGTGCCATGGCTGGAGCTTTGGAGGTCCGTGATTTGAGCCAATACAAGGGGAGAGGTTTTGATCCCGATTTGTTTGGAGGAGGTAGCTAAGAAAGGTTAGTTTATATGTTTCTTGCCTTATTTTCCTTCATTTTCCTCCATTCCCACCACTTTAGAGATCTAGGGTTTCATGTGAGAGAGAAGAGCTCAAGAGAGAGTAGAGTAGAGTAGTTTTTTTTAATAATTATAGTTACTTTTTTTGTTTAATTAGCTAGTATTGATACTTTAAATTAAGAATTAGTGAGGTTTTTTATTAGAATGTTAGTTACTAGTTTTGCTTTAATTTTTTTTGTTGCATCTAAGTAACTGATGTTTTAATTATTTTATTTTGTTTATTCATATTTAGTTGAACTAGCTATTAGTGATGCTTTTTGCTTGGTTGTAGATAATTAATAGAGTTATTTAGTTAAGAATTAGTTTATGTTTAATTATGTAGTTATGTTTTGTTAAATTAATTAGTGGTGAGACTTTTATTAGGGTTTTAGTTACTAGTCTAGCTTTAATTAATATAAATAAACATATAATGTAATTAAACATCTATATATATTCTTTATAGGTAACGATGGATAGAGCCTTTTGGATGTATAAGTTAGACAGAGTAGATCCATCATATATACCTGAGGTTCTGAAGTTTCTCGATGCTGCCAAAAATCATGCTTTGAGAACACGGAAGAAACACATATATTGCCCTTGCTCGGATTGCAGGAATATTGTTGTTTTTGAAGACACAAAACCAATCTTAAATCATTTGGTTTGTCGAGGATTTATGGAAGATTACTTGATTTGGACAAAGCATGGAGAGGGTAGCTCTGCGCCGTATGTTCTTGGAGACCCTATGGGTAATGGCCCAAATCTGGTTGTTGATGATAGCCAATTCCTACACGAGAGTCATCACCATTATCCGCAAAGGGGGTGAACATGTTGTGTCTGATGTTCCTGATGATGTCAATGTTGAAGGATCCGAAGACAACAGAACTGAAATGATGGATGAAGATGCGGAATTGATGGCTGCACTATTGCGTCGTCATACTGATCCATCAATGTTCTTCATGAAAGGTATGGAGGCTTTGGAGAAGGCAGCAGCAGAGCCATTGTACGAGGAAAGTAAAGGTTGTACCAAAGAGTTCACAACACTAAGGTCTGTGGCTTAAACCGTTGATGCCGAAAGCAAGATATGGATGGTCCGATGCCGCCTTCGATGCATTGTTGAGTACTCTCGGAGATATGCTTTGCCAAAGGAGAATAAAGTGTCTGCTAACACGCACTATGCAAAGAAGCTAATTAGTCCGCTTACTATGAGTGTCCAAAAGATCCACGCGTGCGAGAAATCATTGTATACTATATCGAGGTGATTACAAGGACTTGGACAATCTGTCCTAATTGCGGTGCTAGTCGTTACAAGACGAAAAAAAGACTATCTACAAGAAGAGAATGCAGCCTCCATTTCTAAAGGGAAAAAGAGAAAGAAGACTCGCCAGAAGGACAAACGTTGCACCACGTAAAAATGAAGAAGAAGACTACTACGCACGGAGAAGGGTTCCCGCTATGGTCATGTGGTACCTTCCAAAGAGTAGATCGGTTGTGGTGTTTGTTCGCAAACCCCGAGGACGCAGAGCTCATGACTTGGCATGCTTCGATAAGCATAAAGTAGATGGAAAGCTTCGACACCTGCGCAGATGGCACTCAATGGAAAAAAATTCAATGAGGACCACCCTGAATTTGCTAAGGATACAAGAAATGTCGTTTGCACTATGTACCGATGGAATGAACCCCTTTGGTGAAAGGAGTAGTAAGCACACACATGGCCGTGATTCTCACCATCTACAATCTCCCTCCACACTTGCTTTGCAAAAAATGAAAATACCTTCTACTCACCATTCTTATTTCGGACCTACACAACCTGGTGTTGATATGGATGTATTCTTGGAGCCATTAATGGAGGAAATGAAAATGTTATGGGAAACAGTGTTGATATGGTGGACGCTTATCGGAAAGAGTCATTCACACTAAGAGCAATTATTTTTGTTACGATCAATGATTACCCCGCTCTCTTTTGTATTGTCCTGACAGACAGTTCAAGGGCAAAGTTGGTTGTGTGGTATGCTTGGATGAAACCTTTTATGTGTCTCTCAGTGCATCGAACAAGATAGTGTACATGAGACATAGGCGTTTCTTATCAAAAGGTCATAGATACCGATTACGAAAGATGGATAGGTACTTTGACAATCATGATGAAGTAAGATCCACTTTGCTCCATCGAGGGGAATAGTAAAGGTCACAGAGTATATGAGATAGTTAAGAACATCAAGTTTGTATTTGGTAAGAGGACAAAAGATGGAAAAGCAAGGAAGGATGTAAAGCCAACTCCTGGCGCTACATTCAAGAAGATGTCAATTTTCTTTAAGTATTTGCCTTATTGGAAAGAGCTGGACGTACGGCACGCGGTTGATGGTATGCACGTTCGGAAGAATGTGTTTGAAAGTTTGATGGGTACCTTGCTAGACATAAAGGGCAAGACCAAGGAAGGACTGGGTTCACGCCAGGGACCTGGTCAATTTAAAGATAAAACCTGAACTTCACCCGGTATTGCTAGACAATGGAAAGTACCATCTCCCGCCAACAAGTTACAACTTGACCACGGATGAGAAACATGCCATTTGTTTGTGGTTGAAGAAATTGAAAGTTCCAGCTGGATTCTGCTCCAATATTAAGAGCATTGTGTCTATGAAGGACCTTACACTCACTAACTACAACTCACATGATTGCCATGTGATGTTGACAACTTTCCTCCCTATTGTCATCCGGGCTATAAGTCCAGTCTTCTTAAAGATGGCAATCACACGGTTGTGTTTCTTTTTTAACGAGATATCACAAAAGGTAATTGATCAAGAGCGGTTGGCGTCTCTCCGAGAATTCGCAGAGGGAGACATTGTCACAACTTGAGATGTGTTTCCCGCCATCTTTCTTCGATATAATGGTACACCTTATCGTGCATTTGGTGCCACAAATACAGGCATTGGGTCCCATGTATTTGCACGAGATGTGGACATATGAGCGTTTCATGTCAATTCTCAATGGGTATGTAAACACACGTGCTCGCCCTGAGGCATCTATGATAGAGGGATACACCACTGAAGAGGCAATTATGTCTGGTGCTCCATTCTGTAACACTTGGCTAAAAGAAGAAATTACAATAGGTTTGCCTCCATCGCGACATGAGGGTAGATTGTATGGGTGTGGGAGGATGGGTCGGAAATCATTCATTCCGACAGACTATAATATTGTCCTCGAGGCGCATCATAGCATCCTACATCGCCTCTCGATAATGGATCCTTTCATCAAGCAACACATACAAGAGCTAAGCGATCGAACCCCGGGCAAACAGAGGATTGGGTAGCGAAGGAACACAAGCGTCGATTCACCACATGGCTAATGGAGCGTAACATTCCAAATGGAGAAACAATTGAGCAACAAACTATCAAGAAGTTGGCGGTGGTCCATCTCGCCCAGTCACATCATGGCGCACATTTGACATTAGTGGCTTCACATTTTGTACTACTTCTAGGGACAAAAAGAGCATGTCGCAAAATAGTGGTGTTCGCTTGCGAGGCCATAGATGATTCGGATGAAACTGCTACATACTTTGGTTTCATTGAGGAGATATGGGAATTAGACTATGATACCTTTAAGACGCCTGTGTTTCGATGTAAATGGATTGATGACAACCATATCACCGTGGACAACTATGGCTTGAGAGTTCTTGATCTAAGTAAAGGAGGCTACAAGGATGATCCTTGGATCCTTGCTAACCGTCTTTGCGCATTGTCTTCTATGCCGAAAGCAGATCCTCTCTAAAGAAGAGAAGAAAACTAGCGACAAGACAAAGCATACGCTTCTTCCCCGGAAAGCAGCAAGCTATAGGAGTTGATGGTGTAATTGACCTAGAAGACTTCAACCACTTCGGGCACATGTCTCTATTTGCGCATCATCAAGTAAAGATAAGAAATGTTGAGCGAAATATCCCCAAGAGTTCTTTACCATGGGTGCGCCACGATGGAGAAGGCGTAGAACAGTAGCTGGCTAGCTAGATTTAAGTTTAGTCAACTAAGCATCTTTGTCTTATGTAACCAATTATCCTCCATAATTTGTACTCATCAATTGTTTTCTATATTCGTATTTCTCTTCACTTATTTAAATCCTTTTTGTTTCTAATGGTTTAAGTCTTTTTTTTAAACTTTGTAAAAGAAATAATCCTAAAACTAATATTCTAATTCCTACATGAAATATTATATATCCTAAAATACTAGCCTAAAAGGAAATATTATATATCCTAAAATACTAGCATAAAAGGAAATATTATATATTCTAACAAATTAGCCTAAAAGGAAATATTATATATCCTAAAAAATTAGCCTAAAAGGAAATATTATATATCCTAAAAAATTAGCCTAAAATACTAGCATAAAAGGAATAATAAATATCCTATTAGAAAAAACAAAAAACTGGAAAACATTTTCACTGGCGGTTGGTATTGACAACCGCCAGTGTAAATGTGATCTTCACAGGCGGTTCGTATTGACAACCGCCTGTGAAGATCATTTTCACAGGCGGTTCGTATTGACAACCGCCTGTGAAAATGCCAACCTATATAAAACAGTGCGCAGGACTTGTGAAATTTTCAACTCGGTGGGCGCGTTCTTGTTCGAATTCACGCCGGCAGGCTGCCAATTTTTCGCGCGGAGGAGTTCTGAGCGCCGCCGCCGCCGTCGAGGTCAGCGCCGAGGAGCTCAGGTGCATTCCGCGCCGCCAAAGACGCCGTGGACGCTTGCCGCCGTCGCCGTGGACGCAGCCGTCGTCTCGGTCGGCGCCGCCGCCGAGGTCAGCGCCGCCATCAACAAATTCGGCCGACCTCTTGTTCTGCGCCACCGTCGAGGTCGAGGTGAGCGTTTATTCACCGCTATGGTCATGTGGCCGGTCCAATCCGAAGCGGTGGCGGTGCGGCGGCGGGCGGCGCGGCGAGCGGCAGCGGCAGCGGGGCGCTGCGGCGGCGTGTGTGGCGCGGTTATTACGCCGTTATTACACGCCGGCGGCGTGGCGGCGCCCGCCGAGGCGGAGGATCGACGCCGGCGACGTGGCGACGCAGCGCGGCGCGGGGGCAGCGGCAGCCCTCTGCCCCTCTAGCCCGCCGAAGCTCTGCCCCTCCCGGGCCGGCTGTTGTGTTGGGCCCCGCTTTGGGCCTTCCAATGGGTCCAGCGGTGGCTCTTTTTTTTTAAAGTGATAGTATATGTAAATATTGTATATGGATGTCTTTATTATTCCTTCTTATATATAAATTCCTCATTATATATTCTTATAATATTGGACAAGCTAGTATATATAAATTCTTTATTATTACTTCTTATAATATTGGACATGCTAGAATTATAGAAATTGGACATGCTAGTGTATATATAAATTCCTCATTATATATTCTTATAATATTGGACATGCTAGAATTATAGAAATTGGACATGCTAGTATATATAAATTCCTCATTATATATTCTTATAATATTGGACATGCTAGAATTATAGAAATTGGACATGCTAGTATATATAAATTCTTTATTATTACTTCTTATAATATTGGACATGCTAGAATTATAGAAATTGGACATGCTAGTATATATAAATTCCTCATTATATATTCTTATAATATTGGACATGCTAGAATTATAGAAATTGGACATGCTAGTATATATAAATTCCTCATTATTCCTTTATCATATGGTAATATTTTATGTAAATGTAGTGCTCCATTATCATATGTTAATATTTTATTTACTTCTATTATTTCCTTTATCTTATGTTAATATTTTATGTAAATGTAGTGCTCCATTATCATATGTTAATATTTTATTTACTTCTATTATTTCCTTTATCTTATGTTAATATTTTATGTAAATGTAGTGCTCCATTATCATATGTTAATATTTTATTTACTTCTATTATTTCCTTTATCTTATGTTAATATTTTATGTAAATGTAGTGCTCCATTAATGACATGCTAGTATAAATCAATTCTATGACTATATGCCAAGTGCTTTCTTTGCAATGATTAAAGCTATGGTTGATTTAGTGTAGTAATGACTTATAATTTTTCTTGACTTAGTGTTACTGAAGAGAAGATGACTTCTCCAAAAACAATTGATCAAGGAGATGACCACAGGCGTCGTAGTCGCCCAATAAGGACGATAAAACCATAGACCAACGGTTAGTATAACACAATTACGTTTACCTGGAACGATAAATTATAGAAATGATGAACTTATTGGCTTATTGACCTTGCATTTTTAGAACTACAAGTGATTTGCCACAAGAAGAAGAAGAAGAAGATTACCATGGTGCCATGTTAGAAGAAGAAGAAGAAGACGATGGAAACCGAAGTGATCCATGCCCTAGCATAGACAGACAACCTCAACATAGTGTAGACCCAGTTATGATCCAAATATTGATGAGGTAGTTATCACATACAAAAATTGCTTTCATTCATCCCTTAACAATAGACTCCGTTCCATGATAAATATATCGTGCGGGGAGGTTTTGTCTCAATTGCGGGGACATTCTGGCCTCGGAAGAAGAGGTGCCGAAGGAGAAGCCCCGAAAACAACGAGAGACAACCACCTCAAAATCAAGGAAAAGGAAACACAAAGTGAGCTAAAACGAGGTGAAAGAGGGACGAACAAGTGGCCAGAGCAAACCTATGTTATTCCCGATATAACCCCAAAGGGAGAGCCAATAGTGTCAAATGCGGTGGCGGCCAAGATAAGAAATGCGATTGGTTTCTTGGTAAGGGATAAGCTTGACATCACAATCCGAGGTGGGCGGATGTGAGCGTAGTCACACGGAAAGAGCTATGGAGAAAGTTTGGTGAAAGGTTTGTCATCCCTACGGGGACCGAGAAAATTGTAAAAGAGTATTTCTACAAGCAGGTTGCAACATCATTTCAAACTATAGATCAGAAATGAATGTCAAATATCCGAAGAAGGGTTTGGATCCAACTAAAAGTATAAGATCACCGCTAATCGGTGGGCAGATTCAAGAAGCGGAGGGAAGATCCAAGTTTCCAAGCAAAAGAGCGAAGCCGCTTCGCGGCTAGCAAAGAAGAACAAGTACCACCACCACCTTGGCACAGGTGGTTACAAGCCGCACATTCCAAAGTGGCGGGGCGGAGGAGGAGGAAGAGCTCAAGAAAGAAGGCAAGGTTGTCCTCTCGAGAGCAAGTTGGGGAGAGGACGGCGAATTGGCTGAAAGCTAGAGGAACCTGCACAAACTCCTTCGGGTTTGAACTGTCCCGATGAAATGACGCCGACCGTAGAGAAAATTGTCGATTTGGCCGCGGAATACAACGAGGGAAGATTCAAGCCACAAAGGGAGGGGACATCTTGACATTAAGTCTAGGCAACCCCGAGCATCCCGGCCGTGTCCGAGGAATTTCATCCAAGAGGGGATGGAAAGAGGGATTTGGTGAAGAGTGGTTAGGCATGTACAAGAAAAAAAAGATCGATACAAGCAACAAATGAAAGATTTCTATGAGGAGCAGGCTAAGGAACAATTCAAGAACATGATGTCCGATTTCCTAACAAATCCCGATCCTCAAATAATACTGAGAAGCTAGCTAGTGCGATTAATCTTCTCAACAGATGAGCACACAAGGTCCACAGATGCGGATCGACCCCACACAACAAGCGGCTGGTCCTAAGGAGATGATTCCTGCCCCTGTCCACACAATCACCGGCTTTCCAAGCGGTGTGGGGGTCTACGGGCAACAAAGACCGCTTCCCAAAGGGATGACATTGACGCACCGACACCCTGTAAATTGCTGATACGCTATGGTATGAAGCATGTTCGTACAAAGGAAGTTGCCACAGGCCTTGCAATCCCAGGACGTGACTACCACCATACCATCATGCCAGAAGAGTACTGCAGGGTAGAAGTGCATAAGGTCGTCCCTGGCTATGAGGAAGATGTGCTTGAAATTCCAGGCCCTGACAATGTTGAGACACTCGGACAGGCCATTAACACTTTCATCCTATGGCCTCGACGGGACGTGGAGTTGACGCAGCCGCCTCAACCGCAGGAAGCACCAACCGCTGAAGTGTTGCCAGAAACTCAAGAGTCAGCACATGTTGAGGTGGTTCCAGACCCAACCCCAATAGCACCATGTCCCCCATCACCTCCACCTAATATACAATCACCGCTAGCCAATCCTGTTGAAACCCCACAGTCATCACCTCAACCTACACGATCTCCATCACCGCTAGCCAATCCTATTGAAACCCCACCAGTCACTGATCCAGCTAGTGCTTCCCCACCACCTCAGGACCTCGAACAATCGCCTTGGACACCACCGCCGCCCCCTAAAAAGACCCAAGAACCACCAAAGAAGAAATTCCCGATCCCCAAATTGATCTCCCCTTATGAGCCAAAGAGGAAAACTGCTGGAACCGCCAGGTTTCTATCAGGGATTGCACAAAGCCGCAAGTCAAAGATTGTTGACTTAGCTGAGCAGGAGAGGTCGTCAAAAGGCCCAGAGATCAATGTCTTAGAAATCAGGAAGCCCACATGGGAGGATTATGAAAACATCCCTGACAGATACATACCGGGCAGGCCTCTCCTTAGCTGGGAAAAACTAAAGAAACTACCAGCTGGTATAAAAAGATTACATGACTGGTATATGAGAGCTGCTTCTGTCGGCATCGACACGATCCAAGTAAGCATACCACCCTCTGCCTTCAGAAGTGAACGAGATACCGCTTTTGTAACCTTCGAAGACATTTGGTTGATGATGAACCTGAAGCGGCTCGATGTTCAGCTTGTAACATTATTTGCATTGTAAGTCTCTTACTTGTCATAACATGTTCATCATATATTTTTATTGAGTTGTACTACTTTATCCGTTTGATGAAATGAACTTGTGCCATGCAGGATGGAATATGATAAGGACGAGACCACTTATGGCCCTGGACCAAACAAACATGAAAGCAAACGGACTGGGTACCTTAGCCCAAAGAAAATTTGTGAGAACGAGCACACATTCCGGATTGGTCATCACAGCGATGACTTAAAAGGATTAACAGGAAAACAACTTGAAAAGAAGAAAGAAGAGTTGGAGAAGAGACATGAGGCTACGTACGCCGCGTACATAGCAAATGGATTTATTCAATTTCAAAACAGGGAAGTGATAATCGCACCATATAACTTCGGGTAAGTCTGAGTGTATATATAAAAATCATGTTGCATATATGAATAGAAACACATGACAATTCTGGTTCATTCTTGCAGGGACCACTGGATATGCTTCTATATCTATCTTAGGGACGGAAAGATGCTTTGGTCTTTGACTCTGCAGATTATAAACCGTAAATGTATGCAAAGGTCACGACCATCTTGGAAAGGTAAGCTAACTTACTTTTATATTATACATACTTTATTGCTGAAAGAACAAAAAACTAACTAAATCTATTCGAGACCATAGAACTTACAGGTGGTACAAGATCAAGGGTGGGAAGGTCAACCCATCCGTAAAGGACGAGGAACTAAGAATATTTCATAACTGGCCGGTAAGTAAGATATTACCTTAAGATCATGTATGTGTAGTGCGTAATTAGTTAAGACGATATTGGAAGTCAATAACAACTTATCCTCTATGTAGTGCCACAAGCAACCACTTGGCTCCATTACACTCGTGGGATTCTACGTGTGCGAGTTCATGAGAGTAAACGGACGGTACCGCAAAAACCCTTACAAGGTATAACTAATATAATAGTCATGCTATATTTATGTCCATAATAAGTGCAAACATATGATTCTATAATCTTCCTTTTCAGGCTGTTGCAGAATCATCGAAGCCTAAAAACCTCACGGAAAAAAATCTATATGAACTAGTCGAGGATCTATGCTCCTTCATCATGAAGGAAATCATTCCAAGCGAGGGGAAATACCACGAAGCAGACAGCGTCCTAGCGAGGCCAGAGTTCAGAGCGCTAAGAGAGATTAGCGCTCTCAAACTAAGTCGAGATGATTATTAGAATCATCATATCATTTGCGATGAAAACATTTGTTGTCGTGGCCGCAAAACAACTGTGATAAATATTGATGTATACATTAAGGTTGTAATCAAATTAATTTGTTAATGGTGTGTATATGTATATAATTATATATATTGGTCCTTTCTATCATTACTTTTGTATTCCTATCATTGCATGTAAAGATCATTGACATAAGATATAGGGAGAGAGAAAGGGAGGAAAGGAGGGAGGAGGGCCTTTCGCAATTAAAAATTCAAATTTGTAATTGACATAAGATATAGGGAGAGAGAGAAAGGGAGGGAAGGAGGGCCTTTCAAAATTAAAAATTCAAAAACTGAAACTGGCGGGAAAGTCATTTGCACAGGCGGTTGACACAACCAACCGCCTGTGCAAATACCATTTTCACTGGCGGTTGGTGTTGTCAACCGCCAGTGGAAATTCTATTTTCACAGGCGGTTGGCTATGTCAACCGCCTGTGAAAATGGCTTCTCCACTGGCGGTTGACAGCCGGACGCCAGTGGAAATGCTCCATTTCCACTGGCCTCCTGCACAAGCGGCACCCCAAAACGCCTGTGAAGAGGCATCTGGAACCGCCTGTGCAGGACCTCTGTGTACTAGTGTAAATTGTAATTATGGGATCTTGCAAGATTGTCATACCTTTAGTGTGTAATGTTGCTGGTGGCAGTGTTCATGTAGATGTTGTGGACGCCAGACGTCGTGGCACGGGTGGCCTACCCACCTGTGAGTTTCTGTGCCACCCGTCTCCTTTCATCCTTACTTGATGTATACATAGATCCCCTCATCAATCTCCTCTGGAAGTGGATGAAGATGGGGGTGGCATTGATGAACACCCTGCTCACACCTGTGCTTTCATCACCATGATGCTGGCACAAACCTATCCTTCTGTCCCCTTTGATGCAGCTAGAAAGTAAAATAGATCTAATATGGTTACAGACCGCGAGATCCAATAGACTTGATAGAACTTATCTTTAATTTTCTAGTACGTTCGGTGAGAATTAACGTGAAGTGCCCTCATTGCCTAGAACCAAACACATACGAAACTGGGTTCTCTCCATCCTGTCCCTGGTAATCCTGGCAACCAAACGTAGTCTCTTATTTATTAATTGACTCCCCCTGCAAAGACACAACCAATAAGCATTCACACCCAAAAACACATCAGAAAATAGAACTTCGTGCTACGTCACAGCTGGGCTCAAGAGGACCCACTTACTGACCAAGCTGGGAACCTGGTACCGTTGATTCAAATTGAATAAATAAATCAATAAAGAACATGGGTAACTACTGATATCGATGTAGATCAATCTTAAGCTTTTGTACAGAGGTACGGAGAGTCAAAATAGATACGATTGCTCCTTAAAAAAGAGAGGTTCCTCATCCGAAAATATCATGCTCAAAGATTAAGGCCATATTAGCCGAATTACTTTGCAGATAATTTGGAAGTGAGCCTTGAAATACGATATAAAATCAATTATATAGTTAGAAGTCAGAACTCAAAACAGACTATCAACGGCAAGATGATGCTGCCGTGAACGCGGTGCTATGGTTGCAAACAATATTCTGCCCCCTGCTGTTGGTAAGATGTGAGCACAAATTGCTGCAGCGGCCAGAGGGTAAACCCTGCACTAATAGGAGGAAGAAGCAAGTCAAACGGGGTCTTACTCTAGAGCAATTGGCCTCCAGCACCGGCGCTGGAGCGTCGCCATCCCAGGTCCTCCCTGCAGAGAGGGCGCTTGGCATTGCCCTAGGGAGATGAGTTGACGTAGATGAGGTGGAAGACGGGAGCGAACAACTCGGCAGCGGCGCCTGTGGGGAACACGAAGGAACATGGGCACCCGTCAGATAAATTGGTGGTTATTAGGTGATAAATAATGGATATTTTTTCTTCTTTTTATCTATTATAATGGCAATGGTGGGTAATTTTATAGAAAATAAAATAGATCTAATGGTTAGAGATCATGAGAGCATATAGATTTGATGGCCAGATGTTTTTAATAAATGTGAGAATTTCTAATATTTATCTTTTTTTTAGCGCGTCTGGTGAGAATTAACGTGGAGACTCCGTTGGGGCCTCTGATTAGTAATAGTAAGATTTAGAAGAAACGTGATCATTGTTCAGGCTGCCAATAGGAGGCTTGCTTAGCTTGATTACCATATACTAGTATATCTGCACAAGACAAGGAAGCAATTAATTAATTACACCACACGTACATGTATGTCCAAGTGCATACGAGTATATATACCCCGGTCATGCATGTCTTGTCCATTGTATGTATGCGAAGCATCTGGAATTGGGCACACTTTGTGTGGTTCTAATATTGTCGTCCTCCGAGGTGCCATAGCTTATCCCGATCGGGTCTCCATTCCGCCAACTTTTCCACCAACATATTTTGCATAGATGGTATTCCATGCCGCTAGCAGTCGATTTCCATAGCTTCCTCAATTCAATCGTCCACAGTGTCGGTACGGAGGCACAGTCTGTGGCTGCCACACAGGCATTTCAGCAAAGTGTCCTTTACTCAAGCTCCCAAAATCAAGAACGGCAATGTTTGATTTGGGCAAGAAATTAAACAAACTAGCTAGGTTTTGTCCATTATATTCCTGAGTTTGATGAGTTGGAAACTCTTCAGAACCGTCACTAACCGGCAATTACTGCTCTAGTAAAAGCGATATGGCAGAAAATTAATGCATGGGCCAGGTAAAAAAACTCGCCTCGCTATGCTATGCCCTGTACGTGCTAATCGTTGTTCTCTCTCTGAAATTCTACTGATACTTCTTGGGCACTGTAGTAAGATCTTATCAAGAAGCACACAACACTATTCAGTTTTTGTAGCATGCGAATATTATTGCCATAAAACAATATTTTTTAGGTGATGGAGGATTTTTTTAAAATATTAACCATATTACGTCGAGACAATACAAAGTCGTTGGGATGCTATTTCTAAACAATGTGTATGCACCATTTTTTAATTTGGAGGTGTGCTTCATGTTAGGCAGAGAGAGATCATTGACAGTATTTTTTATCAACTCCTTGTATTTTTTCTTGAAAAAAAACTACCGAAAGCTTCGTTATCCAGAAAAAAAAAGATATAATTCCTAGCACAGATGCAGTCGGCTTTATGAGAGCTTAGCAGCAAATAAATATTGTCCACACACGGGTGAGCCCAGCATGTTCTCCTATATATCGGTCTTCACTTCTGCTCAATATATACGCTTGTTAGACTGAGAAACTCTCCAAGCTAGTCACATCTATTTGGCCAACACACAAGGTGTAGCATCCTACAAGAATGTAGCGTGGCTTTCAGCAGCAGTAGCACTAGTGATCTAAATCTCAGTCTCCCCAGTCATGCACCAGATGTGTTCATTCTAAGGATGTGAGGCATCAGGCATCTAGAATTCAGTTTCTGATTGCACATCAAGTGTTATCACCGTGCTACAATTGCTGAATTGCTCCAGATTCCACAGGCTCAAGTTGGTGAATGTGTGTTGCACCCTGGTAGAAGCACAGGCAGCACTGGAATTTCAGACTGCCACGTGACCATATTGGCCAATGTGATAGAGAAGACACTTGTGAACTCTCTACTGTTGCATATGAAACCATCCTGCCTGCCAGAACAAGAAACACGATGAACTCACTGGAATCAGGTGCTAGGAATCAGGTGCTCCTGAACATAGTATCAGGGTTAATGTAAAGATTGGAGAGCACTACTCACTATAAGAGGTGAGACCTTCTGTGACCATTATCAAGCTTCTGTGACTATATGGATTGGTCATAGAAGGCTAGTCATAAAAGACCTTCTGTGACCATCAAACTAGTCACTAAGACCTTTGTGACCATTTTTGTGACACTTTATGGCAGTTACAATGGTCACAAGTCAAAAATAGTCACAAAAATGGTGTCTGATGGTTACAGAAGGTCTTTTATGACTAGCCTTCTATGACCGATCCATATGGTCATAGAGGCTTGATAAATGGTCACAGAAGGCCTCATCTCTTGTAGTGACTGTTGTGCGTTCGACATTGGTGATTCTAGTGTTTAGTGTTGGGTGTGATGAGCTAAGAGTTGTCGCATGCACGAATCGGTTGATAGTTGAGCTGGGTATATAACCCGTGTGACTGTACGGAACGAGATAACACAGAAGAACTTATCCTGCCTCATGTTTATATCTTGGTTCTGTTAGTAATCTTGTGCATGTTAGCTAGATAGGACTGCATGTTTCTTTCTTTCAGTTGATGCATGCATTCGTGCGAGCACCGGACTGTGGCTACCGCATGCATAGGAAGCCATGGCTTGCTCACCCACGAGCCTGGGCATGCAGGCATGACAGGCGTTGTGGAGCGTCGGGATCTAGGGATGGAAACGTGGCTTTCCCGGAACGTAAGTGAACCCCATGGTTTGCCATAACTCCCCATTCGCACCTGATCCCTATATGTATCCTTGTTATTAGACACACAATCCTCATCGACATCCAGTATTCCTAGCATGCGTGTGTTTGCTCCTCGGATTCCCATCCACCATTCGTGGGGCTGCTGGATCTAGACCTGTGTGCGGTGGTCGTCGTGCACATATATAATGTCCCTGTCTACGCATGGGAGGCATCTGGAATTGGGTGTGCTCGGTCATGCTCCAATTTCGTAACGATAGTCAATGCTTTGCCTTGATTGTGAGCTCTCTGTGGTAGTACAGGCACATTGAATGCAGCTGCTTTTGCAGGCAGCTAAAACCAGCGACGCCTAGGAGGTCATGCTTATTGACAAGTGTTAGTGAGCTTATTGATCCAACAACAAATGGATGGGATGAGCAGTTAATCTCTGATATTTTTTGGCCTGAGGATGCTACTGAGATCTTACGAATCCCAATTAATTCGGATATGGAGGACTGGCCTGCTTGGCATTTTGATGCGAAGGGAGTGTTTTCAGTCAAATCTGCTTATAAGCTTGCTGTCCAAAAAAGAGATGCTGTTACAGGAAGGGATGCTTCTAGTTCTACAGGTGTTGGTGGATGTGGGAGTGATTTCCAGTGGATTAAGCTATGGCAAATCAAAGCTCCTAACAAAGTTAAATTGTTCATATGGCGTTTTGCTCATAACAGCCTTCCTGTTAGAAGAAATTTGGCCAGACGTGGGATGAAATTAGATACCATTTGTCCAGTTTGTAGAAGGCTAGATGAAGATTGTGGGCACATCTTTTTTTTAGTGCAAACATGTTAGGATGTGTTGGCGTCTTTTGAATATGGAAGATATAAGATCTGAATTGGTGAGCTGTCGATCGGGAACAGAAGTAATTGATAAGATTTGGGAACTAGAGAAGAACATTCAAACTAAAGTTTTTGTCTTTCTTTGGAGATGGTGGTCAGCAAGAAACAAGGCTAACGATGGTAGGAGAATGACCAGTGCAACTGAGATATGTGATTCTGTATCATTCTTCTTGATGGAATTTGAAAAGTTGCATAAAATTGAAAACAAAGTGGTGCCTGTTGTTGCTAGATGTTCATGAAATCCTCCACAAGACGATATCTACAAGATCAATTGTGATGGTTCTTTTGATCCAAATAAGAGAATTGGAGGCTATGGATTTGTGGTGAGGAACAAGAATGGAGAGGTGCTAGTGGCTGGAGCTGGGAACATCTCTTATGCTTCATCGGCCTTGCATACTGAAGCAATTGCAGCCTACAAGAGTGTCCTCCATGCAGCACAACTAGGCATGTCAAGAATCATCTTGGAGACGGATTCCATAGTGCTTGCCAATGCTCTCAAGTCTCCAGCTCTAGATCGAAGCATAATAGGGGCTCTGGTGGTTCAAATACAAGATATTATGCAATCAGAGTTTTCTATTTGTATTGTCTCATTTTGTAATAGATCATGTAATAAGGTGGCAGATTCTTTAGCTGTCCATGGAGCTTATGTGTTGGAGTGTGGCTCAGATATGTTAATGAACCAAGTGCCTTTGTATGTCATGAACCTTGTATCTGGCGATTTGCCTAAAAATTAAGTGTAATGCAGGATGTGTTACCTGATCAAAAAAAAAAAAAAATTCAGACCTCCACAATGTGGATTCGGTCCTGTGCCAATGGAAGGCAAGACACAACAAGGTCAACATGGTGGCCAAGGCATGTGTGACGGCCACTAGCGTGGGTTACTAATGGGCCGCAGTTGAAGCTTCGACCAGCTGGGACCAGTGTAGCAGTCTGTGGTTGCGTTCAGCCGCTCAGGAACAAGAGGAACCAAAGAAGACAAAAACACCTGATTATATTTTCTCCGATGCAAATGTAATGGACATGTGCCATTTCTAGCTAATTGTAGAGCTGATCATCTAGAGTGCATATTTCCCAAAAATATCATTAATTTACTCAAGCTCTCTGTAGAATCAATGGATTCCAATGTTCAGAAAGTGATTCCATCTCCCGCATGCAT
This sequence comes from Chrysopogon serrulatus, assembly GCA_015844335.1. Classification (NCBI taxonomy): domain Eukaryota; kingdom Viridiplantae; phylum Streptophyta; class Magnoliopsida; order Poales; family Poaceae; genus Chrysopogon; species Chrysopogon serrulatus. The sequence goes on along the minus strand of JADLZL010007062.1, from coordinate 1,039,064 downwards.
TATTGTATGTAGTCGGTGCAGTGAATGAATGAGAGGTTATCATAGAAATGTGCATGTGGCAGAGGTAATTAATCCCCATGCACATATATCCTTCTTAGACAGTGGTAATTATTCCTCATCCATCACGTCCAGTAGTATTCTAATATTTGGATATCTTTTTGCACAGCTCCCCTATTTATTTGACTTCAGCAACCACACACCGCACTCACTCGCATCGTCACCATAGCAATCCATTCTGGTGGCATCCATGGGGCTTCTGTATCATGATCGGAGTTGCTTGCCCGGCCGGACTTCAAATGCATAGTTGCTTTCCAGTTGTCCTACTATGCATATGCCTATGTGGCTCTGCTGCAGCAGCAATACGCATGCTCATGATCTCAATCTGCGTTGGTGCATGTATAGTTTCCCTTGTAAGTATGGGAAGCATCTGGAATTGGGTGTGCACATCGCTGTTCCCATCGCGTCACCACATGCTCGGAGGAGTGGCTTATGCAATCGTGACTCTACCACGACGCCCTTGTCGAACTTGGTGAGGTCCTAGGTGCTGTTGACCCACCTGGCGCGGGCGGGGGCTTGGCCTTGACGGCGGCCACCTCAGCCCTGTTGGGGGCTGCAGCGAGGGCCAGCTCCGCCTCATTCGCTGCTCTTTTGTTGATTAGGAGAAGCAGCTCCCAAGACTTTAAAATACTGTTAGACCCTCCAAAGTTAATTAGAAACTAGTTCTGGATCCACAAGTTTTTTTTATTCTGGCCCACAACTTAAGTTCCATTTATCTAGTTCCTCCCATTTTTAAGCCATCAGATCTAACAAAATGGAAGGCTCACGTTAATTCCAAGCGCTGTAAAATTTCACATATTATTATAGTTGAGGTACCGTATATTGGACGGGAGGTAGTATGAGGAACTTAAGAATTACTTTACTGCCAGGGGCTTGAGCAAAATTTAAGTCGGATTGTATCTAATATTTGTGGAGCCAATGAAGAATGAGAGGTTTAGAATACAAATATCGGCGAGGTTGGAGCCATGTACTCCCATCTCGATCTCCCTTCACATCTGCTCTATATATACTTTTCTGAGCTGGAAGGACCACTCTTAGCCGGTCTGCACCTTTGAATGTCTATTAGAGCCTTTCCTATTTATCTGTCACAGCCCCTACCAACATGCTAGGGCTCGTAGATGTTTGTCAAGCTCATGGGGTCATGTGGCTTGGGCACCCCATATTGCCCATTTTATGGATTGGGCATCTCGTAGATGCATCTCAGGGGCATAAGTGGTCTAGATCTAGCTCGTTCTTTGTTGGCGCTGGGCACCCCATATTGCCCATTTTATGGATTGGGAGGCATCTGGAAATTGCTGTGGTCCGTGAAATTTACACAATGTCTCACGTGCAGCCACTCAGCCGCTGCGAGTGGGAGAGTTCGACACCTTCATTGGATCGAGGATGAAAATGTGCAGCTAGATAGGTGTGCAGTTTCTGCCTAGCAGGTCAGTACACAAATGACCTTTGTTGGTCGATCGATTAGCCGATACTAGTCCATCAACCCGTGCTCTCACACGGGTCTAGCATTAATTATTGCTTATCACTTTATTAATTTTCTAACCCAATAGATACTATGTAGTCTTAAAACACATAAGCATTAATTACTAATGTTTAATCACTTTGTTAATTTTCTAACACAATAGATAGATACTATGTAGTTTTTATTTAATTGTAATAAACATATCAATTACTAAAAATCAGCTTACACTATGGTGCCTCTTATTGTGACACGTATCTTTTGATGTCATGAATCTAAAATAAGTTACTATTATTAAATTGTACATTTTTCACTTTGTTCATTATCCAACGCAATAGGCTCAACAGCTACAATGTTGTCTCTATCTTGTTACGATCAATGTATAAATTATTAATCTATATATTTTTCCATTTTTGTCTGTCGATTTTCTTTTTTGCATGGCATCACTATGACTTGTGTAGCTTCAGTATGCATTTAGTTGAAAGATTATCTTAAAAGACAAAAGAATAAACTATGTTGGCTCTTGTTGCATCCCATATCTTTCGATGCCATAGGTATAGAATTTTGGTTTTCAAATAATCTTCTTAATTATGACAATTTTTTCTCAAATTGAATTATAACACCTATTGTATCTTTATTAACTCTCATTTTGCAATTTAAAATGAGGATTTTAGGTTGCAAAGTGTACTCTTAAGTATTATAATGATATTATCAGATATTTTAAACTTGCACCAGATCACTCAAAATTGACAGTAGAGCCACTCAAAATTAACAGTAGAGCCTGAAATGAGATCTAGAATGGTGATAATCTAGAGAGAATATTAATACTTTAGTTGTAATGATTGTTTACTCTAAAATAATCAAAGGGCTAGGAAGATACATAGATACATATGGTCTGCACTACCCCACTTCTCAAGATGCATTTAAATTTATTTGTCAAGAAATTATATGCGCAACAGTGGTTATATTATCACATTTTAGTTAAACTAAACTTCTTCCATTCAAGTTATAAGTTGTCTAACTTTTCTAGGTAACAACTTTTGCTATATATTTAGATATACACTATATGTATCTAGATAAGTAAGAATTACTTACAATAATTTGGAACAAAATAAAGAGTTACATACCTAAAGTAAATATTATTAAATTATATTTCATTGTTAGTAAGTAGTTGTAAATAATGTGTAGTATCATTAGTATATGAGTTGTTAAGAAAATATTTTTCATAGTTGCTAGAATATATACATATATCGGTCAAGTATGCATGTGTACTTGATATGTATGATGACACAATATATATATTTACTTCAATAATATAGTTCTAATCTATAAATATTTAACGCTTCTTATATCTTTTCATTCCAAAATTTCTTTTTTAGCTTATTTTAAAAGGTGTTAGGCCATTGGCTACCCTCTTAGTTATTACAATTGTGTGTATAGTCGCTTTAGGTTGCAATGTGACTCTTAAGATGCGGAATTTGTTATATCAAAGTCATGTATTTATAGTAGTATGTTTTTATAAACATAGGGTGCCTAAAATTAAATTATGAATATTGATTTGACAATAAAAAAAACAAGATAACAACATATGAATTTTATTTTCATGGAGTATTAATATTTTTAAAATGAATTATAAATATAATTGCTATGTGGTTTTGATAACCTATTAAAATAGATATTTATCCTAAACGTGTTTACTTCCTCTACATGACAGAACATAGTGAGAATTAAAGTGTGTAATTATAGAAATATATATAGCGGACTTTTATGGATATTGGAATATTTTAATATATTTTCTTAGTATTTGCATATGGATATGAGAGATATTTTATTTTTTAATTAGTACTAAGGTTGATAACTTTGATACAAACTAAAAGGCATAATTTCATATTAGATTTTATAAGTATGTGAGTAATTTAAATGCATGGGGTTAGTTTGCTTTTTCATAATGACACGTGGATAATTCATAAATTGTGTTAGAAGGTTATTTTGAATTACCTTCGGTAATGGCTATGGTGTAGTTCATTTTTAAATTTGGGGGTATATGAATTACTCCCTCCATTCCATATATACATAGTTTTATAGAAACTATGTATTACATTTTTTACTTTTTTAGATACATAGTTTTTCAATATGCACTAGATAAATGCTAAAAGTAATGTATCTAATGAGCCAAAATGGCATTATTTTAGTTGATGAATAATGAAAAACAACTGGACAGAAGCTGAATATATAGATGGATTCCTGGTTCCAATGACCGATGAAATTGCCTCGTTTTAGACCATCATACCTCGTTAGGGTAAATACATTAGTATTGTCTAATAGACAGTTTTATATAGTATCAATAACTTTAGGAGAACTACTAAATTTGTAATTTATCCATATACAAAAGGTCCATTGTGGGTTGTATGACAATAACTCGTACTGTGATGCAATAGATGTCCCGTAGTCCTCAATTTTATTAGCTTATAAATAAACAGTTGTTACATTTAGCAATGTATTTGCTACTATTTATATATTGACATTCTATCACAACGTGCATATCGTATTTGTTGAAGTTGATAATTTAGTTGATAATTTTCTCATATTTTATGAATTAATAGATTAACCTACTATTAGATTTTTTTATTATGCGATGGGCGGTATACTGAACATATATTCTTTTAATCAACTGTGAACTTTAGTACACATTTATTTATTTCTAAAACAAAATTTTTACTGTACGTCGAAGTTGTGTGAGCGTTAGTTTATGAGATTTTTTCCCGTACCTTTTTTTTTTTCTTAGCAAATTATCTCGTGTACGTCCAAGTTGTGAACGCCACTAGCTAAGATATTTTTCTGTAACGTTTTTTTTTTCTTGATGAATATTTTGTCCTTACGTCAAAGTTTGTTTCACATAAGGAGATTTTGGGCTGTTTTTTTTTTCTAAAACAAAATTTTTACTGTACTTCTAAGTTGTGTGCGTGAGCGTTAGTTTATGAGATTTTCTCCCGTACATTTTTTTTTTCTTAACAAATTATCTTGTGTACGTCCAAGTTGTGAACGCCACTAAGATATTTTTCTGTTACGTTTTTTTTTCTTGATGAATATTTTGTGCTTACGTCAAAGTTTATTTCACGTAAGGAGATTTTGGGCTGTTTTTTTCTATATTTAATTGCGAAGGTGGATAAATCTTTTAAAAAACAAAATAGATCCAATGATTAAGAATAATTGGAATCTTTTGATTAATGGCTAGATATTTCTGATTAATGTGAGAATTTCTAGTATTTATCTTTTTTCTAGTGCTTCTGGTGAGAATTAACGTGGAGCCTCCGTTGGAGCCTCTAATTAGTAATAGTAAGATTAGATATATACGATTATACACAAATGACCTCTTGATAAATCCAGGCATGTTTCACTAGTACATTGCCGATGTTGCAGCGGTGGGTCCCAAGGGCAAACGTTCTGGACACTCTGCCGTATTGATCTAGTGGTGGCTCACATAAGCATGTGTCTGCCTAGAAATTGTCTGATTTCAGAAGGCTTTCTTTTTAAGTCAACTACATATGAAAAAAAAATTTATAATTTTGACATGTCACTACTATAGAAAGGTTAATCAATATACTGCCGCTTTTACTGGTGATTTGGTAAAAACCAAGGGTGATAATCATCACTGCTGGTTCATGTTAGAAAGCGTTGGTGCAAATAGGAGCGGTTATCACCGTGGGGTGGTAACATGAACCAGCGGTAATAACCAGCTATCTTCACTGCCAGTTTGTGTTACAACCCTGTAGTGATAGTCAATCCTCTTTCACTGCTGGTTTGTGTTATACGAACCGGTGGTGAAGATCAGATCACCAACGGTTTGGGATACGGACCGGTGGTGAAAATAATTTTCAACAACGCTCTGATTTAAGGTGCAACAAATAAAATTTATAACTTTTGGAAACAAAGTTTGATGTAAATAAACTTTATATCAATGTTGTATATCTGGACCGGGTCAACAACTTTGTTGTTTATGACCTTTTATTTGAAATCATTGACAGTCCAAAATTCTGGTTAAAGCTCTCATATTTTAAAATTTATTTCTATGAATTATACAAACAACCTTAGATGAAAACTTGTCAAAATAAAAGTTGTAGATCTTGATATGAATATGCCATATAGACACAAGTAACTTAGGGGTGGATGGCTAGAGCAGCTACGCACGAGGACAAATGTCTTTGGTTTTCTTAGGGGCTATTCTATACAATAAATTCTTTGGCCTTTTTGTCCATTTTTGGTTTTTCTTGACCGTTTTCATCCCTGATCATGCATGCCGATATGACTAACTATTGCCATCATGCAGTCAAAGCGATCGAGATGGAACCAAAAAGGTTTTTAGTCATCAAAGCTTGTACTGTGCATTTATGTGTTTCCCTCTGGTTCCACTTTCACCGAGTTGGTCTAATTACTAATAAATTTGTTCATCTGGTCAAGAAACATTATTCCTACACTATATAGTACAGTCATATTTCAAAAGAAACCAGGTCCACTCACTGGCCAAGCCACGCATATATAGGAGTACATATATACATGCCGATTGAGGAAGCAATTAATTAGACCCTCGTTACAATCATCACGCGCGTTGCCATAACGAGAGACACTACTAGACCTCGACTACATGTGTGTGTGTATATATATATATATAGTTATTCTATACTGTACCCTGGTTACTAAATAATAATTAGTCCCCGAGTCAAATCACCGGACCCGAGCGAATAACCCGTCGCCGCTCCTCCCGTCTGGGGTCCCCCCGCTTGCCTCCTCTTTTATCATATCCTTTTTTTTCCATTCTAGTTTCGACATCGTGGCCTCGTGGGGAGGGGACGCCGGTTTCGGCCAAATCGCCGCCCTCTCCGCCGCATGAGCCCAGCTCGTCGCCATTTCTGCCGCGCAACCCAGCTTCGCCGCCGATGGCACTCCGGACCCTATCCGCTCGCCTGCTCTGGACCAACCCCCGCCGGCGCTCCTCCTGAACCCACCTCCACCGGACCTTTCCGCTCCCCTGCTCCGTACTGGGCCCGCCGGCGCCGCCCCACAGCCTGCCGGCGCTGCCCTGCTTCGGATCCTTGAGGGGGACGGAGAGTCGCGCCTTGCGGCCGTCTGCCGCGGCCTGCTCCAGTTGCTTGAGGGTATTGGAGAACCAGACATGCACGGCCACAGCGGGGTCTGGCAGCCGCAGTGCGCGGCGAGTCTTCGTCTTGCCGGCAGACGCTCAACGCCGAGCAAAGCTGTCGCGCGCCCCTCCAGGTACCAGGATTTCACCTTGGCGTTGTGGTTCACATTTAAGATTCTTGCACTTTAATTTCTGATTTTTGTTCTTCCACCCGTGAGAGGTTCTTCCCTTGGAACGATTGCCACCAAGCAAGCAGCCACCTCTGTTTGTAGCAGCTCGCGGATCCTCAAATCAATAGTTGGATTTGTTCGGTTTAGTTTGTGAGCTCCACTCACACTTAAGGTACCTCTCCACCCTCAAGTTCTTTCGATTATTATGATGTTGCCAGTCCGTTGCTAGTGCAAATGGAGATTGGGTTTAGGTTTGTCCTAATTTATTGCGCCTAATTCCTGTTCTCCCTTTCCAGGAGCTTAATCTGCAATTATTATTCATTTTTTTTACAAATTTGATGCAGTTTGTGCAGCCATCTAGGATACTAGAAACTTTGAATATGGCTTTAATACTTGGAACCTGCTGTTTATTTGGAATTCTAAGGTGTTTGTGCTCTTGTAGCCAAGGATGAGTATTCATAGCTCTGAATTTTGTTTCATTTGATAAATTTTCTTATTTAGTAACCCCTGAAAATCCAATTTCTCCGATAATTCTTTGGCAGTCTAGTATGTGCAGATCAATATATTTTAAGATGTTATACAGATGAATGCTGTGGAAATATCAATTCTATTGTAGATATTTACAGCATGCAAGTGTTCCTACAACTCAGTTCATGCATAAATCACAGACAAATTTGGTCTATATGAATTACTAGTATTTACAACTACATGCCCCATATCGTCTGCTGCTGCTGACTTCCAGCATCGACTGCGTTGTGACTCCTGCCTTCTGCTGCTTGGCTGGTTCTCTTCACATGGATTATGCTCCTAAACTATAGAACTCAAAATCCAGATCCTGCACCTCACTCTAGTGAGTGCTTATGATTTCTCTCCCCACCGTTTGTAGGAGTCTAGCTAAATTGTCGGTTCATCTTGTGTTGAGGAATCCAACTCTTTTCTATATTACTTATTTTGAATTTATTCATAGATTGATTTTTTCACCTCCAGCTCTGATGCTTAGAGCTTATTTCACAAACACCAGTTTGTGCAACTAGTTGTTGATTAACATATGTAGTTTGTCCTTGACTACAGCTATTGTTTTTAGGGTGCTATTGGTGCTTATTTGATTACCTCAGCCCCTTATTGCGATGCTTAAAGATCATTTTTTAGAAAAAAAATGGTAGTTCCCCTTGTGAAATCATGATGACTATTGTTTCATTATCTATTCGAGCATCAACTATCAGAATTCAGTTTTCCACCAAAGATCGATGGCATCCAGTCCTACAGGATGTCTTCCCGTTTGTTTTCTTTACTTGACTTGTTTGGACATGCTGTTGATTCCTATTTTAGTCCTTGTATAGAGATTGTAATATAAAATCGTTTCTTTTGTGTAGTCACATCTATAAATTCTACTTGCCTATGATCTGAATATTTATTAATTATATGCACTTCCTGGTTAGAGCTAATACTTTCATCAGTGTTATTTATCCTCTTTTATCTCTCTTTGTTTTTTGTGCAGATCACAGTCACTTGCCATCAAAGCATCCTTATCCATCTACTCCCCATGATTGCTCACATAGGTAGTTTCTTCTTCTACTATTACTGATTTTTCGTGAGGCTAATTATGATTGAAAATTTACAAGAGTATAGATTTTGCATTTGTTTTCATTGGAAATTAGCTTCTTTTTTAGCCTTGCTATTTTTCTAATTTACACATGTTTATGGCTGCTTTGGCCTCTAAATCATTAGCACTAGTTATGGCTGTTTTTTCTAGTTTTAGTTAGCCTTCCACCTATAGGAGACGCTGGCTTCATCTGCATTCCATCAGCAACAGTGGCGTGTCGCTAGGACAAAAAAAGGTGTGCTCACTTGTCCGGACTCACCACTGTCTCCATCAGTCATAAAATTTGCCATTGACTTTATGATCTTTCTATGGCCTTGTTCACTTCCCATGAAACTTGCAACTTTTTCCACTCTCTCTCCATCACATCAATTTTTACCCGTATATATGGAGCACTAAATGTAAGTAAAAAAAATAACTAATTACACAGTTTAGTTGTAAATCACGAGACGAATCTTTTGAGCCTAGTTGGGCCACGATTGGATAATATTTGTCAAATACAAACGAAACGCTACAGTGCAGTGAATGCAACTTTTTCACAAACTGAACAAGGCCTATATTGGTCTATATATGCACTAGTTGATTTTAGAGATTCAAGGTTTCTGACCTTTACTAACTGTGACCATGCACTGTTGTTCAACTTGTCCCGTTATCTTTGTTTGTGTCATTGTGTGAACCCTGGCTGACTGGAGCATGCATGACGCCTTATCTGCTATTCCTAAATATCCTAGTTTTTCATATCAATTTTTTATTTCCTACAAACTGATTATAAATTCTGTGTAGCACTAATTCTGTGTGAATACTTACAAACTGACATGTTTTTCGTAGGGAGCTGCTAATAGGGTGCAGCCTATACTTACAAACTGATTAGTATTCCACATCAAAGTCCATGTTCTGTAACTGCAGACTCCATGGGCATGTTTTTGCATAGGGAGCTGCTAATAGGGTGCAGCCCTTGTGCACCAGTGTTGGTGGTGCTCACCATGCTGCTAGGTGGTGCAAGCTGGCAAGGACTAGACCGATGGGTAGCTGCAAGACACTCTTGATCTGCTCACTTTGCTTATGCAAAAGAATTTGGATCCCTTGTATTTAGTGATAGTCATCGATGTTTTATAAATCAACTCTGCTGGTGGTATTCTAAGTAGAACAAGGAATTCAGTACTTTTGAGCTAGCTTTTGATTTTCAATTAATTAATTTCAATCTCATCCTGTCACAGGTAGATCCAAAATTACTTTCAAAGATTTTAAACAGCTCCTGGACCTCCCATCGCATACTTTTCTTATATGGCTCGCAGACAATAGAGGAGTGCTGCCGGACCTGGACATTCAGGTACATTTCATATTTAAATTCAATTCAGGTCTTATTAAGTTCTTTTGTATGTACCCCTTTCAATGTGTTAAATTAATTAACTAATACTATTTTGATTGACCGCACCATGATCTTTAAGTGTTGCTAGGACCCAGGTTATTAGTGTGTGTTTTCTCAATATCCTCTTTTTTTCACTCGTGCAATTTTTAGACTGGTTATAAATAGAGCACTCCAGCCATTATTTCTCCATTTATTATTAGATATTAGTACATCATAAAGATCTAGTGGCTGAACAGAAATATTTTATGATTTGTGTTTGTATCATAAAAAAAGCTTTTGTTATTGGATTGGTTTAGCAGAGATCCAATTGGATTCTAGCAACGATACATTAGTCTTTATGATCCAACTTAACCATCCTTTTGGTGTGCACTATCATATACTTATGGTTTGGTTTTTTATTGTTCGTGATGTGAAAGGATTTTGTAATCCAATGAATAATTACCATGGTGATTAGCTTTCTTGTTCACTGCACACCCACATTCTGATTCATCCAGTTTTCATGCTCCTGGTAGTTTGCTTCTTCTTAATCCTTCATGTGTGATTTGTATGAGCTCGGATCATGCATATTTATCACCATGGATATTATTTTTAAAACCTTTTTCCTTCTCTATTTTTTTTGTCCACTAATAGATATGCTTCTGCAATTATCTCAGATCGAGCTGGATGCTGGTTTGGAACAAGTGATCAACACGTTGAGAATTGAATTGGGCGAGGAGCTGAGATAGCAGGTCACAAGCAAGCAGGTCAGCCAAAAAACCACCAATGTAGACAAAGCTAAGTGTTTTATCTCCTTCACTCATCCTTGAAATCATAAGGGATGTGGTTAAGAAGAAATTTGGCCATAATCATTGGTGCATCTAATAGAAAACAATAATTGTGGCTTGAAAAGAATTGAAAAGTTATGGTTTGAAAAGTTATGGTTAAGGATAAATTGAGTCTTATGGATTTGTCAGATTTTGCCTTGCTAATCATGAATCTTGGAAGTCCTTTGTTCTCTGGTTTCATTACAACTAAAACCCATCCTATCATTTTGATTTTGTGTTGGATTTTCATTCCCAAGCTTTAGTTTTCTAGATTGTAGACCATGCAACTACTGTGTTCCTACTTCACGAGGTGCTGCAATGTTATTTAAACGAAATAATTTATATGTATATGATCAGTACATGTTTAAAAATTTTGTGGTTTTTTATGCTTAGGAGCTGCTTTGCTCTCTAGGATGCTGTTGATGTAATGATTCCCCATTTAGGTATGAGGTTCCTTTACGACGAGAGGTAGCCCTCCTAACAGGGTAGATCTTCTGCGCCCGCTCCACGTAGCTGCAAAGGGGAATGACCATACTATAATATTAATCTTTTTGCAATCTGGAATTAGTATTTTCAAATTTACCAGACAAAATTACAAACATTCATTTCAGCTAATCTAATCTTGATTATGGCTCTTTTCTTAAAATTTATATGTATATTACTGATGCCTTGACACAGAATTAGAGAACAATTGAATATACATGTATTTTAAATTTTGCTCGCCCAAATTAACAGTATTCGTTTGTTCAATATACCTAGTAATGAGAATATTGGATTCTATCCTATCTAAAGATAATAGTTGCAAAGTTTTGTAATTATTATGCATAGCTTTACTGCTGGGATTCTCGGAATACCATCGTTTAAATTTAAATCCCCAAAACAGGAGGACATAGTATGATAGTAATGTCAGTAGTGTTTAGTAATTGGTGGATCATGATCAATATGATCACCATTAGAGACTAATCACCTTGCCATTGAGGAGGCCATGAGGGGTCTGAGCTCGCTAATCATCCTTGGGGCATGGATTTGGAAACAATGAAAAGGATGTGTTTTTAATGGGGTTCGCCTGATGTGCTTCCCATTCACAATTAGCTAGACGAGGCAAACCTCTAGGGTCTGGCCTGTGCTAGGCCATTAGCACATCTTGACATGAATTCATTGTAGTGGATTGCATGTTCAGTTAGTCTTTTTTGTTCTTCTTTCGGGGCGTCTCTGGAATCGAGAGTTTGCTATGTGCTGTATTTCTAGGACTTTCATCCCCTTAATCAGTGATGCACATCTCCGGCATATTCAAGAAACAATTTAAATCACTACAATCTTCCTTTTTCAACCTATACTTATTCATTTAATCAGTCCAATTTAAATCACTGCATTTTCATACTTCGTGGCACTTTGCTAAATCAATTTGCAAGAAATAGAGTTAATTAATTTCATTGTTTACACTTCTTTGTGAGTTTATTTTTCCCGTGACACTGATTTCCCTCAACTGTGTCATATGGTGCAATTGCATTTTTTTGTGTGTGTGCATGACAGTTTAGCTACATAGCAAATCTCTCTTGGAGTGAATTTATTTCATCCTTCCTGTTTTTGTTCTTCAAAGCTCCTTACAAAAAAAAGAAATCATAGTGTATTGTACTCACATATCTTAACTTTTAATCTAAGACTCACATACATGTTATTTGTAAAATCTTGCTTGCTTGATGTTGCCTATGAGTTTTAAAATTAGTTGTACAGTACTATTTAATTTTTACACATTAATTGTCATCTATTCCCATTAGAGCAAAGAGATTGCTTGAAGGGCACAGGCAGGAATGGTTCTAAATCAAAGACCAAACAAGAGCATGGGCAACACTGCTTCATGCTTCTGTTGAAGCTGTGTTTCAACAACATAGTGTTGTTCTAAAATATTTCAGAGGAGGTTTTAATTCTCACAAGGTATTTGTTAAAAAATTGTCATTTTTATAGTTCACTAGTTGCACAAATGTTAAAGAGATTTTTTATGTTGTATTCTGTCATCCGTGTTTGGAAACTGATTCGGTGTGAGATTTGCATGGATGTTAAAGTTATTGGAAAAATATGTGTTTGTTAAAATATGTTATCTGTGTTTCTTAAAAATACATTTTATTATTTTTTACAATTTACAAAAATAAATAAAAATATATTATAATTATTGGCAACCGATCAATATGCTTGGGCCGTATGACAATTCATATGTTTATACCTTTGATATCCTGCTATCTCAACTCATGGTTTGCTGGCTGTATGATCAATTCATATGTTTATACCTTCTGTTTTTGAGCCATGGCCGCATCTATCATCAATCTGAAATTCATGTATATACTGCTCATGAGGTCATCTCAATTCATGTATATACTAACTGCTGCATCAACTTAATGCTCATTAGAAAAGATTCTTTTGACAAATTATTGTACCATGAGTTAGTAATCGGCACTTTAGCATGAGCTATAATTATAATGTTCTTTATATCATATGTAAACCCGCATACATGAAAATTCCTTTTTAATGTTTTCTGTTGTTCTGTTTCTTTTGGCAGGTGATGCTTATTAGAGGAACTAGAGAAGAGAGGGATGTGTTAGTTTTGTCATTTTTCAGATAAAAAAGTAATATAAGTTGGCGTGAGTTATTGGAACCCCAATATTGATCCCAATGGGGTTATTTAGCTGCCATAATTATAATGTGATTTTGTGGAATAACTTAGATACATCTAGAAAACTATGTGTGTATTCAACTACAAAATGTAATAATCCATGATTCATCTACTAAAAAAATGTTTTGGCAAAAAAATGGTTTATTGTTTGAAATATGCTTTGTACGATTCAATTATTGTTGGAGACTCTTTTGGTGCGTCATCTATCGCAATATAAATTCAGTCTTACTAAAATAACTAAATAATAATACATGTTAGACTCCTTTGGTGCCTCATCTATTGCAATATAAAATCTATCATACTAAATAACTAAATAATAATAGACGTTCAAGCTATGTTCCTAGGATGTTCATTCATCCTTAAAAACTAGTAGTAGGCTCAAAGAAAACGAAAGAAAAATTAGTTGCCACCAGACAGAAAAAAGGAAAAAAATCGGCAACAACCTCCACGGGAAAAAATCAGTCGCAAAAAAATGAATAAAAATCGCCTAAAACAGAAAGGAAAAAAATCGGCCACAACAAAAGAAAAAAATCGGCAGCAACCTCTCCACTCAGCATGAAAAAGAATGTCACGTGAAAAAAAAAAAAAAAAAGAGAAGGCCGAGGGAGGTGCAGACCGCGGGGAGGAGCGATCGGGCAGGCGCGCGCTGCTCCGGCGTGAGGTGGGCTCGGGTATTGAATAATAATTAATCCCCTGGGGAGTGATTAGCACATCCCTATATATATATATATATATATATATATATATATATATATATATATATATATATATATATACATATACTCTAAAAAAACTCTATCGCAATCGTCCAACCGGCAGAACTAAATGCACCACTCCTAGGCTCACCTCAATACCGGACACACCCGTCTGCAACACCCCTCTCTCTCTCTGCTGCGCCCTCCCTCTGCTATAGCATGGATGGTGCAGAAAGCCTGCCCACACTCACTTTTTCTCTCGGTCAAATGGCTGCATGTAGAAATAGTGACTGCACACACACTCTCTTTCTCACAGCTTTAGCCTTTTGCAGCCCAAAAGGATCGCTTTTGCAATGGAGCACAGCAAAATGCTAGCGGCTACATGTTGCATGCATTCACACTCTCCCTCTCACTCTTTTGGCCACATGCAGCTACAGACATTTTACTTCGCGGTTAAGGTGTATGTATCTGAATATTTTTTAGGCCATAAGAAAAGGAACAAAATGTTTATAAAATTACAGACATGGTGTACTGATGAAATGGTTTATGAGAGCTTCTACCAATTAATGAACTTGATATATGTGTTAATTTGTATTTTCCTCAAGAGTTTTTACCTCCAGTTTCTTCTACATGTGTCCGGTGAAAAATAATGGTGGTCACACTCCACTAGGAGATTTGACAAACACTACAAATGAAGGTAAATATTGATATACAATGCATCTAGATAAACAATGAATTATATTGACAAACACTACATGTATTGTATGTTGAACCATATATTAATGAGTATTCCATTGGATTGTTACTTGTGAAACTTCAAGGTGATGTGTATAAGTTTATAATTTTTTGTGATGTCTGGTCTTAGCATTGGAAGAAAATTTAAGACAAACTTTAATTCCTAAAAAGTGCAAGCCTATCTTTTGCATATCGTAGATACGAAGTAATACAATCAAAATTTGAATTTATATTTTAATTATCTATCGTTCTTGAAGGCTTATGTAATATTAATGTTTCAAACATCACAAGTGCATTATCTATTAGAGGTAGTAGTACAATACGTGTCTGTACATATGTTATCGTGGTATTATGTGTTTCCGTGGCAACGCACGGGCATTTACCTAGTGTGTGTGTGTGTGTGTGTATATATATATATATATATATATATATATATATATATATATATATATATATATATAGGAATGGAAGACATCAGAAAAAAAGTTATCCTAATTAGAAAGGATTGACGGCTAGCACATCGTAGTCCAGCATCAAGGCTGGCGTGGGCTTCACTCGAAGCCTTCCACTGTGCACTTTCAACTTCCAAACTGTTGCCAGGCCCCGTGTGCTTCGTTTGCTTGTTAGCTAGATGTGCGAAAAGGAGCAGATGGTGACTTCTCTGTGTATGACGATGATATGTAGCCTGCATGGATCCTCAATTAGCTTGGATGATTCTGCCACTTAGCTGACTATATATGGAGGCCCAGAGGCCTCTAGGAACCTGCTTCTACAGTCACAGCAACATTTTCTGCTTCCCGTTGACAAAGTACTTATTCAAGCTTTATGCATACATTTGTAGATTTCAAATTACTAAAAATTAAAAATCTTTGTACCCGTGTAGCTCAAGAAAATTAAAAATAATTTGTCCTAAACATTGTTCATATCGAGCTTTTGGCTCACCTACTAAATAGACTTATTAGAATCGAAAAATTGTGAAACTATATATATCTTTGTAAAAGTGCCTCTATGACTCTTGGGCCATGTGGCAGCATCTGCCCTGCTTCCAGAAATGCGTCAACAGAATTACACGGTTGTACTAACATTTGACATATCGTTTGATGTCTAAATACTAGCCCAACTTTTACGAGTAGTGTTGACTGATAGAGCGTATTAGTTGGTAGTTAACCACCACAGCGACCATGCAGCAGTCCAGTGAATACATACATACTATCATAGCTGAGGTCCGTATATTGGTGGCATAAAACATCCTGGACAACCAACATGTGGGTGGGCCCATGGTCGTTAATTCCATTGATAACCTTCTCAAGTGATGCAATCCTATATATATCTACGTTCTTCTTCATCCTAGCTCCCCCTTTGCATCTACTCCATGTTCATGGACAGAGTTAATTGTTTTTACATATATAGATGCCAAAATTTTTGGGACAACACCAGTATGTGGTTAGTAGCAGCACAGCACCAAGCTAAGGGACAAGCTGCATGGTCATTCACCAATGAACCATGCAGCGTCCTGCTAAGGATGGGAGACATCTAGAATTTGGTGTTGTCAATGTTGCTCAGCAAAAGTCTGTATCTCTAGGGCAGTCGCACTTCTTCAAAAGATGCACCTACATAATCATTCTCATTGACGTGATGGTGACCAGAGAAAGTGTGTGTTACTATCTCTGACCCAGTCGATATGCAAACTGTTCCATGGGTCAAAGGCTGAACTGGTTTTGTGGAAGCTAACCATGTGAGGCAGCCAGGTGGGCTGCGACGATGTTGATGGATTTGATGGGCCAACGCTCAAGTTGCTCCGTCTGATCAGTGTACTTGGCTTGTGTATATATTCCAGTTGACCTGTTGGTACGCGGATGCTAGCATCTGCAAGTACTAGTGGCTGCATCTGTGTATGAGAGGGAGTTCCTAATTGAGAGAAGTGCAAGAAGAAACATGAACATGTAAACCTTATATGAACACCCTACCTTAATAGATTCCTCTTCGATCTCTTCGTCTAGGTTATAATAATACATTCATGCTAACTATATTATATTCTATTTAGATGGAACATGAACATTGTTCAGGCTACCAACCCCTGCCCTGTGTGGCTGCACCCAACAGGAGGCTTGCTTAGTCTGATTACCATGTACTAGTATATATGCACAAGACTAGCAAGAGAAATTATACATAAATGTATGTGCAAGTGCATACGAGTATATATAGCCCAGCCATTCCAAGTTACAAAGCATTCCACTCTAGGCAGGCCACCATGAGAGGCACTACCAGACATCAACTCTCTAGGAATGGAAGACATCAGGAAATTAGTTATGCGAATCATCAAGGATTAGGGATGCAAGTGGCGTGGACCGCGCCGAGAACCCGCTGGGCTGACCACGCAGCGAACCAGCGTAGCCCCACGCCGCATGCCCACAAGATCAGTGAGGTTAGATGTGGCTCGTCCGCGTAGCCCGGCGGCGTCGCAACCCGCAACAACATGTATATCCCGATGTTATCCTGGCCTGCACCACGTCGTTGAACCTGTGGACTCTGCCGCCCATCATACTCGCAGGGAGCTCGTCATTGCCACTTGGTTAGGCTGCTAGCACGCTCGCGCCAGTGTGCCAGCAGGCAGCTACCGGCGATGTCTGCGACGCCGATGGCATCATCGCCTCCAGCGAAGAACCCCTTTACCTTCAGCTGCTTCTCGTCACTTCCATGGCTGACCTCTGTGCCTCTCCGTCGCGGCTTAGAAGGGGCTCTCCGGTTCAGATCACGGGACAACAACGTACACAAAGTCATGAACGAACGAACTGCATGAATCATGATGAAGCGCCGCTTGCTTCCTTGATTTCTTCCACGAACTGCATGATGAAGCACTAGCTAGCGGACACACGCGGGCCGCCGCAAAAGGTACGCGGCGCTATGCAATCTGCCGCTTGTGCCCGCGAGCGAGTTCGCGGCTCGTGCGGATGCGGGGCGGGCTGCCCGCCGCCACGCCACTTGCATCCATATCAAGGATCAGAGGCCACCCTCATGAAGTAGGCCACGCACGAGGTTGCAAAGCAGTGTGGGATTCGCTCCAAGCCTTCCAGTGTGATCTCTCTACATTCAAATTGTTGGCAACAAACCATTAATTATCTTTTTTTCCACAGCATCACACTGTTTTTTCATCATCCGAGATTCAGTGTCTTCCTTGCTTTTGACATATCTTCCACTCACTGTCCTAGCTATGACCAAGCTGAATACGCAAATTCACCATTTAATTGAATAATTGAATTTATTCTTTCTACTTCACCAATTTTAACTGAAGTGTGTTATGCCAGATACACACATCATTGACTCATGGAGATTAACGGGCATCATATGGGTGGAAAATGCTTTTCAACTTTTAGTTTATTTCCTAGGAAGCCAGCTTTGCAAAAGTCAACTTTTGTTTCAGATTCTGGCTTTTGGCTGGCAGAAGTTATTAGATAAATTAAAAGCAGAAACAAACAGGTAATAAGAGGTGTTAGCAAAAAAAAGGGTTGAGACCCTCTCCCCGTGAGAAAATAGAAGTCTGTCATAGGCAATATATACTCCCTCCGTCCCTTTTTAAGTGTCACCGTGGGATGCGTGCCACAAGTTTGACTTGATTTAAAGAAAATATGTGTAATATTTATATCTTCAAATAATTTTGTTAAAAAACTAGATCCAAAGATCTTTCCGATGATACTAATTATGATACTAATTGATGATATTTATTATTTATTAAAATTACCGTTATTTGCTTCTCGGGAAGCGAAGCGACAGTTATTTTAGGGACGGACGGAGTATGACTGACACGCTATCTTCCAGGGCAACGGCAAGGGCTCCACAGGAGCTATCTCAACATTCTTCATCTGAGACCCATGTTTTTACATCCATTCCATGTATACAAAAAACTACTCACTGATTGTCCACTCTTGAGTCCATGCCTCCTATCTCGCTCTGTTCTGTAGCCAGACTAGACTGCCAGAGTTACTGGAGCGTATGGACGCAAGGATAGTTCGATTTTGCAATATGGATTTCTATGTGCTATTGGCCAGTTTTAACCCACACGATAACATGCTAAATGAGACTAAATGTAGCGCGGCTGCTAATACCTTGAATGATCCCAAAATTGACAGACTGCTAAAAATTTCAAGACATAATGGATTTATATGTGCTATATACTAGAAGTATTATCCCGCGCGTTGCTGCGGTATTTTCTCAAAAACATTTTGCATCTGATACATTACGTACTGCAAAGGGAATTTCTTACGAATAGAGTTGTTGCGTTATGGAAGAATCTAATAAATATGTAATATAATATTACATTGATTCATGGGAAAGTTATAACGATTAAACAAATGTTATGATGTCCATAGACTTAGCATTGGATGGACCTCCAAGTCCAATGAACAAAAATCAATAGAGAATCATTCATCATCCTGTCCAATTCAAACAGGTACTTTTAACCATCCAATCCCTTTCTACTAAAATCCAAATCATTCAGCACATCCATTGAATCAAGAAGAAGAAAATCACGCCGCTTCACAGCATGGGTCCCATGCACCCGTATTGCCTTTTTTCTCGCTCGTGCCTTCTCTCATCGTTCGACGACGCCGACATGAGCGAAGGCCAGGCCGTACTCAGGTGTTGACCATAGACTTAGCATTGGTTGGTCCAGGTGACGGCGAGCTGCACGGCACGTACTCAGGTGTTGACCCCACTGGACAACACAAGCGAGGAGATGGAGGTGTTCATGATCATCTAAATGCTGCGACGGGCCGAGGCGGATGTACGTCATGGTGGCATTGGCCGAGGCAGCACTGAGGTCACGGGCCACGGTATGAGGATCGTCGCCGAGATGTCGCTACCTGCTGGACACCGTGTTGCTGCCACCCAGTTAGATGTTGTTGTCTGCTACGCCACCCAGCTGCTGGTGCCGCGTAGCCTCCTAGTTGGGCAACAATGCGACGACGTCCATGGTTTATATAGGAACGACCTCGAGGAAAATAAAGAGACACATCTCTCCTATATCCTTTAGAACGATAGTGCTTTAACAGTTTCTGGGTCCGTTGCTGCTGAAGTGGTCATGGTGGAGAGGAAGAGACATGTAATGACAATTTATAAGGCCTTAATGCTCGTTTGTGGAGAAGGGGAAAGACGGGTGCTCGAGATGAGTAGACAACACACATGCATCATTGAGCAGCTGGTGGGGTTTAGATAGTTGATGACGTTAATCACTCTGGAATTAGATAAAATGGGGAAAACTGAAACAATGACGTCAGCATACATCACTTTTGGCTAATACTCAACTCTGATTGGAGGGGACCCTCTTTGTGGATCTTTGCAATATAGGAGTATAGGATTGGTCCATTACAAGTATATTTATTGGTTCATCAGGTCTCAAGACATTATTCCTGCACTGCAAGGTACTGTGCGCCCTTAGGGTTTGGACCTGTCAACCGTACCAAGCTCAGCCCTGTGCGCTTGTAAGACACGCTTGCTTACCATATATATTACTATATTATAAATACAAGCCAACCAAGCAACTAATGACACCCTAGTTATGTGTATTGGCAAGTGTATAGGAGTATATATATGTACAAGCCAACTGGTCGCCACTCAATGTTACAACATGTTGCCATATGAGAGACACTACTAGACCTAGTTCAACTCCGTCCCTAGGAATGGAAGACATCAGAAAAACGGTAATCCAGGTCAGCGAGTTTACTAGGCCCGAGTCCCAAAGTCTGGCATACACAAGGTTATGGTGGTCACCAATCGATACACATGGCTAGTGTCGGCTTCACTCGAAGCTTCCGATCTCCTACTCTTCCAGGCTTCAACCTAGGCCACTTCCTACATGCAGATTGTTGCCAGCGCTCTCCATGTGCCTTATCTGCATGTTGCGCGAAAGTGTACCATCCGAAGCAGATAAAGGAATCCCAATACACGATAATGTGTAGCCTGCCTATTTTCCAAAGACTGTCTACAGCTTCCTTGACTAGCACACTTCTCAGTCACCTGGGCTAACACGTACGCATTCTATAGTAGGCAGCAACAACACCTTCTGTTTCTCCACAGACAAAATAATTTTTCCAATCTTTCTGCAAATGCAGATTTGAAATCAAATTACTAAAAAGTAAAATCTTTGTATCCATGTAGTTCAAAAAAAATCATATAATTTGTCCTAAACTTTGTTCATATCTAGCTTTTTACTCACATATTAGAATAGTAAAGTCCATGTACTTAGAGTCAATTTTTTTATTAACGGATACTTTATACATAGCTTCATCTACCAAAAGGGAGAATCAGACCAATTATTACAACGTTCTCACAAAGTCTAGCACACAAAAGTTTACAACCAAACCGGAATATAATAAAACAAAGAATAAAGTCTTGACCAAGCATGACCAATAAACATAGTTGATAACCATTCATTGGAACTGAAAAATTAAAAATCTGACGTCTCTAGGAACTGGCCAGCATGCAATAGCTGCCCCTGTAGACCCTCACGTCGTTACAGTCTTGCCCATTGCTGAAACCAGTGGGTTCCCCTCTGCAAAAAAGTTTTTAGTTTACACTTGTCAAAAAACCACCTTGTTTTTTTGTTATCTATATTGTCCAACATAGAGCAGACGTTGTTGTTAATAATAATGCATTATAAGCTTTACCACCCCCTTAGACCAATTATTAAATAAATCCACTACGTTATAAGGAGGCGATAAACCAAACATCAAATGTACAGCGCGCCATAAAAACTTGGCATAACAACAATCAAAAAAGAGATGATAGAAGCTTTCTAGACAATGACAAAAGCTACAGCTTAAGTCCATTCCAGTTTTGTCTAGCTGATTATTTTTGGTTAAAATACTATACCTATGTCTCCCAACTGACATATCAAAACAATTATTTTTTTCACGGGCTCAGAGTGTATTTTCATCATCGACATAATTCATAATTAAACTTATATTAAAGGCACAACAAACGATTGATGGCTGAACTGGATGGCCCTTGAGAGACCATTCAATCAGTATCATACGAGCAATGTGAACACACATATTCACCATTTTTTTGAATTTATTGTTCGTCCTGTTCCACCACCTTAACAGAAGCATGTGCTAGGAGTATGTATATATACCCTAGGAAACAGGTTGCTATTCAAAGTTCCAACGCATTGCAACCATGAGAAACACTGCTAGTCTATTAGACTCAACTAAATCTCTAGGATGAAGGACATCAGAAATATAGTAATCCGACTCAAAATGGATAGAAGGCCAAAGCCCCCCACAGTACACTTTCGACATGCAAATTGTTGCGAGGCTCCGTGTCCTTTGTCTGCTTCTTGCATGATAGTGTACGTCTCACTAGCTCGATGGATGCGAAATTGTAACGTCCCAAAATCCAAATACCTCAGATTTACTTTGCATGCTGAGCGAATCAGACCTACCACCATCTATCTTATGCTTTCATTCATACTCGTTTTGCGTAAAAGAATTAACCCGAGGGTGGTGGGATGTACTCTAAAAGGCTTATATGTTGGTCTAGTACAACCTAAATCCCAACAAATATCTCATTATATGCTCATGGGCCACACGGACGAAATTCCAAACTAGGCCAGATGTCACACAAACGGAGATGAAAACATCCTAGTGCACAACAGTGTGTAGCCTGCATGCATGGCTCCCCTAGAACGTCAACTCCTTCTTCGACTAGCACACTTCTGGCACGCACCTTGCCATTGGTCCCCTCAGGCCTCAGCGGACCTGCTTGTGCAATAGGCAACAGCAACACACTTTCTTGCCCACCAACGAAGATCTTATTCAAACTTCCTACAATATTTCTAGATGTCAATTAGTAAAAAGAAAAATAATATGTCCTAAACTTTGTTCATTTCTAGCTTGTCACTGACATAGTAAAATCCATTTACTTAGATCCAAAAATTTTGAAACTAGATATATGTTCAAACATTCCATACGTCTATATCTCAAGACAATATCAAAATAATTGTTTTTTTTTTTTTTACAAGTTCATATAGTGTTATTCGTCATCTGATCTATACATATCATAATTAAAATTAAAGGCACAACAAAAGATGGAGTGGCTTAACAAGCTGACAATTCAATCACTCTCCTACGTGCAAGGTGAATAGACATGTTCACCATTTAATTGAATTTATTCTTCGTTCTCCACCACCTTAACTGAACCGCACTATGCCAGATCCATACATCACACATGCAGAGTGTCATAATCGACAGGTAGCCATGGTTTCTTAGAATCTACGTTTGTCACGCATTTGAGATGACTCCTTATCATAGATGCGCTCCTCATCACATACACGTTTTGTCTACACATGACAGATGATTTATGAATGAATAGATACAACTGATATGATCACTAATATTTTTGGTATGAACACTAATATTATTTACAGTTCAGCCATATTTATAGTACCATAAAATTCTTGGTTCAAGAAGCATGTGAATGGGCCCAATTCCCCGTTAACCTTTTGGACTGAAGGATATATAGGAGTATACATACACAAGCTGAGCAGCCAATTAATTACACCCTCTCGTAACGTGTCAGAGCAAGAGTGTATAGTGAAGTATATATATACCCTAACCAACAGGATACCATTCATAGTTACAACATGTGCGGTGCCATCACGAGAGATACTACTAGACCTTTATCGACTATATATCTAGGAATGGAAGGTATCAGAAAAGATGTTATCATAATTAGAAAGGATTGGCGACCAGCATTGCGGAATCCAGCATGCATGAGGTCGTGGTAGCCACCAATGAATACACATGGCTGGCGTGGACTTCACCCGAACCCTCCTGTGGTGCACTGTCAACTTACAAACTGTTGTCAGGTTCCGTGTGCTTTGCTTGCTTGTTGGATGACAGTGTCCCATCTGACTGGCTACATGAATTCGAAAAGGGGCAGATGGCGATACCCCTGTGCACGACGATGATGTGTAGCCTGCATGGATCCTCAACTAGCTTAGATGATTCTACAACTTAGCTAACTATATATGGCGGCGCTGAAGCCTCTGGTGACCTGCTTCTACAGTCGCAGCAGCAATATTTTCTGCTTTTCTTCCGACAAAGACCTTACTCAAGCTTTATACATGCATCTGTAGATTTCAAATTACAAAAAGATAAAAATCTTTAACCTATGTAGTTCAAGAAATTTCAAAATAATTTGTCCTAAACTTTGTTGTATCTAGCTTTAGACTGCTCACATATTAAAATAGTAAAGTCTGTGTACTTATTAGAATCGAAAAATTGTGAAACTATATATATCTTTGTTAAAGTGCCTCTATGACTATTGGGCCATGTGGCAGCATCTGCCCTGCTTCTAGAAATGCGTCAATATTGATTAAAGAACTAGATAACTGGCTAAGTAGTAAGTATATATTTTTCCACAGAATTACGGTTGTACTAACATTTGACATATTGTTCGATATCTAAATCCTAGTCCAACTTTTACTAGTGTTTGACTGATAGAGCGTATTAGTTGGTACTTTGATGACCACAGCGACTATGCAGCAGTCCAGTGAATACATATATATTATCATAGTTGAGGTCCGTATATTGGTGGCATATCCTGGAGAACCAGTATGTGGGTGGGCCCATGGTCGTTAATTCCATTGATAACCTTCTCAAGTGATGCAGTCCTATATATATCTACATTCTTCTTCATCCTCACATCGTGTATGTCCAAGTGTATATGATATAAATACCCCCCAGCCAAGAGAATGCCATTCAAAGTTACAAAGCATTCCACTCTAGGAAAACCACCATGAGAGACACTACCAGACCTCAACACTCTAGGAATGGAAGACATCAGAAACATAGTTATCTGAATCATCAAGGACATCAGAAACATAGTTATCTGAATCATCAAGGATTAGAGGCCATCCGATCCTCTGAAATTCCAAGATGCATGTAGTCATGGTGGCCACAAATGGATACATCGGCCGGTGTCGATCGGATTCAATTCGCTCCAAGCCCTCCCTCTGTGCTCTTTCAATTCTCTCTTTTTTTTAGACAGTATATATGTGCTCTTTCTACTTTCTAATTGTTGCCATATCTAACGATTAGTTATTTCTTAACAGTATCACAGTGTGTTTTCATCACCCGAGATATATATAACAATTAAAACTAAAGGCACAACAAAAGAATGAGTGGCTCCCTTGATTTTGACAGAGCTTCCAATC
The DNA here is from genome assembly GCA_015844335.1 of Chrysopogon serrulatus. Taxonomy (NCBI): domain Eukaryota; kingdom Viridiplantae; phylum Streptophyta; class Magnoliopsida; order Poales; family Poaceae; genus Chrysopogon; species Chrysopogon serrulatus. Next base: position 1,014,158 of record JADLZL010007062.1, on the reverse strand, counting down.
ACAGTCCTATGTGAAAACTGCATACACAAATTCACGATTTGATTGAATTTATTCTTCCTACTTGACCACTTCAACAGAAGTGTGTTAGGCCAGGTACACACATCATCGACTTTGAAAACCATCAGGACGGGTGGACATGCTTTCCAACTTTTAGTTCATTTCCTTGGAAGCCAGCGCGCTTTCCATCTTTGCAAAAGGCAACTTTTATTTCAGGTTCTGGCTTTTTGCTGGCCGATAGTCAGATAATAGCTCAAACAAACAGGTAATAAGATGCGTCAGCAAAAATGGAAATGAAATCTAGATGGAAGGGATGGGACAGCTCACCGTGAGAAATTTAAAGCGGGACGTCTGTCATAGGTAATAATATGACCAACAAACTATCATCCGGAGGCAACGAGAAGGGCTCCACAAGAGCTATCTCAACGTTCTTCTTCATCTGAGATCCATTATTTTACATCTACTCCATGTATATACTGGTAAAAAAGACTCCACACTGATTATCCACTCTCGGGTCCATGCTTGCCTATCTCTATTGTGTAGCTAGAGAGAGTCGTTGCTGGGGAGTATGGCGGCAAAGATAATTCGATTTTTCCACACTGAGTACGGCGCTCGCCATCATCGTGGCTCATCTACCTTCCCTTGCCGCAGCTGCAGGTGGTTGGAGCGCCAGAGCCGAAGTAAGTTGGTCGTTTCGACAAGCGGACGGGGCTAGGTCCCTGGCGATGCTAGGCGAAAGATGCCGATGCGGAAAGACGGCTAGGCCGGCATGCAGCGAGTGCTGGATCCTTCTCGCCTCTCTCATCTTCCTCCGTGAGACGGGCCCCGCTGCCCCGGCAGCAGCAAGCGCCAAGTATGCTCTGTGCCCCTCACCGTGCACGCGCGTATGCCCAAGTTTGACATCGTCCTTGCCTGTTGCATGCTCATGTTCTCCGTAGCATGGAAAGGCTTCGAAGAAGACGTCTCTCGAACGGAGATAACCTTCTAAATAAGACTAAATGTAGGGGCTGATCGATAATACCTTGAATAGGCCCATAATTGACAGACTGCTAAAAATTTCAAGACTTATAATGGATTTTTATGTGCCGTGGGTGTAATTACAAGTATATTTGGTCATCACGTCTCAAGACATTATTATTCCTACACTGCACGGTACTGCCCACAAAAGAGACAACATCCACTAACGGGTTTGGACTCTTCAACCATATATACACAAGCCAAGCAAGCAATTAATGACACCATAGTTACGTGTATTGGGCTATTGGCAAGTGTATACGAGTATATATAGTGTATATATATATACACACTACCCTAACAGGTCGCCATTCAAAGTTACAACATGTTGCCATCATGAGAGACACTACTAAACCTCAAATCTCTAGGAATGGAAGACATCAGAAAAACAGTAATCCGGCTCAGAGAGAGTCCAAGGCCATTCTCTCTCACTCTAGCATGCACGAGGTGATTTGGCCACGGTTGGATCCACATGGCTGGTGTGGGCTTCATTCGAAGCCTACTACTGTCTCATCCATTTCCTACATGCAAATTGTTGCCAGGCTCCATATGCTTTGTCTGCACGTCGCATGACAGCGAACCTTATGAAGCAGATTAAGGGATCCGGTACAAGATGATGTGTAGCCTCCCTGTATCACCAGGAATGTCCACCGCTTCATTGACTACCACACTTCTGCTACCTACCTTGACTAACACCCTTTGTCTACGGTAGGCAGGAGCAACACTTTCGGCTTCCCTACCGACAAAGAACTTATTTATGCTTTCTACACTTGTAGATTTCAAATTACTAAAAAGTAAAATCTTTGTGCACTGTTCAAACAGATTCAAAGTCATTTGTCCTAGACCGGTTTCATATCTAGCTTTTGATTCACATATTAAAATAGTAAAGTCTGCATGCTCGTCCCAGGAGGCGTTCCTAGGCTGTTGTGGCATAGGAACAAGCTCTAGATGGGCCTAATCGATCTATAGATCCATTTAGTCGAACCTTAGAGAGTTGTTTGCTACATGCGATAGGTTGATTGCAACCAAAGGCGTACTAGAAGCCCTTGTTGGTGTGTGAAATGAATCTCAATTCAACATCAAAACCTATGTTAATCAATTTACTGAAGCAGGTTATCGTACTTTGATGGTCCGACCACCTCTCAAATTGTATTGTTATATTTTGAGATACAAACTTTATGATTACCTGTTCTGTAAATAATGTCCGTGCCTTATAAAATGGTTTTAGTGTCAGTTGTATATATGTACCAAAAGTAACATCGCCATCCACCTGGCAGTGAAAACTGATTGATATGAGTAGCAGGGGTGGTAGCTGCAAGTATGCTACATATTCTCCACTCCTCTCCCACAAGCAGGAACAACCTGCAGCAATGCCCACAGTATAGCAACCATTAGAAGTGTCCTGCAGCAGCAAGCCAGCAGCCTGCAAGCACTCTTGCAGAAAACCATTAATGGTACGCTAGGCTGATGGTGATCATAACGGCAGAACTACCGGTGATTTAATGCTGGTCAGGCGGTGATAGGCAATACCACAACTGTTAGATTCCGGCAGTGATCAACAACGACTTCCCCCAACAGTGGCAAACACCATCAGTGAAGCGGTGTGTGGAACCAGCGGTTGATAACGTTTCTGTAGTACTGATTCCTAATTTTGGTCTTTTTTATTTTGTAAACCGCTAAATGGTTTAGCTTTGGCTATAGCTGGCTATTGCTGTTCATAGCTACCGGGAATCCCTCCACTATTTTTGTGTTGTTGATGATTTAAACACTGCTTTATGTCTAGAAAATTATGTGCTTCCCTTGATTTCCACTTTAGTTGGTCTAATTACTAGTATATTTGTCATATGGCCAAGACATTATTATTCCTACACTGCACGGTAGACCCAACAAAAGAAACAAGGTCCACTCACGACCCATGCCGCGCATATATATATATATATATATATATATATATATATATATATATATATATATATATATATAAAAAAAGCAATTAATAATTACACCCTCTTTACGAGTCTGGGAAGGTGTATATAAGTATATATATACCTAACCAACGGGTTGCCATTCATAGTTACAACACGCATGATGCCATGATGAGAGACACTACTAGACCTCCACTATCTAGGAATGGAAGACATCAGCAAAAGATTTATCCTAATTAGAAAGGATTGACGGCCAATGAATGGTAATCCAGCATCCATAAGGCCATGGTAGCCGTGAATGAATACACAAGGCTGGTGTCAGCTTCACTGGAAGCCTCCCACTGTTCACTAACAACTAGCAAACTGTTGCCAAAAGCCCTGCGTGCTTTGTCTGCGCGCTGCATATGTGTCCCGTCTGACTGGCTAGATCGACGAGAAAAGAAGGAAATGGCCTGTTCTCTGTGCACGACGATGATGTGTAGCCGGATCCTCAAGTAGTGTGCTTCTACAGTTGGACCAGCAACATTTTCTGCTTCCCAGTCCATAAAGAACTTTTTCAAGCTTTATATATGCATTTGTTGATTTCAAATTACTAAAAGTTAAAAATCTTTGCACCCCTATATTTCAAAAAAAAAAGTCAAAATCATTGGTCCTAAACTTCTTTTTTTTTCGCGAGCGGGTTCGTACCCGTATTTCATTAAGGAGAAGAGAGTTTGTTACAAGTTTCCCGGCCCAGCGTTACATGTTAAATATCGCGAGGTGTGACCTTAACAGGTGCCGCCACGGCCGAGACACGAACCAACCAGCTTAGACTATGCGGCCGTAGGCTGTGCGACGACGACGCCGAGCAGGCGCTCAGGCAACAGAGCAAACAAGGATGCTAGTGAGGCGAAACCTGCAGACAGCCAGTTATTCCCCTCTTGAATCGCTGCCCTGAGCACGTCAAGGATGGAGCTCTGCACTCCCCGGAAGACGCGGCCGTTGCGTTCCTTCCAGATCGTCCAACTGACAAGCAGCACCAAGGAGTCAAACGCCTTCGCCGTTGCTCTGTCCAGGCGCTTTCTTTCCTGCAACCACCAGTCCGCGAGTTCATCCTGCGCCGCTGGCAGGAGCGATTCGAGGCCCAGCGCACTTAGCACGGCGAACCAGACTTGGCGCGCGAACACGCAGCCAAGGAGCAAGTGGCTGACCGATTCCAGCTCCTGATCACAGAAAGTGCACGCCCCGGAGTCCTGCAAGCCGTGTCTCCAGCGTCTCTCCGCAGTCCATAGCCTCCGATGAAGAGCTAGCCAAAAGAACATTTTAACTTTGGGGGGGGGCCTCAACACGCCAGAGTTCCTTGGCGCCGAGAAGCTCGGTGGAACCGTTGAAGAAGGCGCGGTATGTGGAGGAGGCCGAATAAACACCATCCTGGGACCATTTCCAAACGAAACGATCCGGCTGCGACTGATCCAGCAGCACGCCTTCGACGGCCTCCCAAACACGAATGTATTCGACAAGTACTTGCGTTGTCAGCGCCCCAATGATGTCGCGCACCCAACGCCTATTGAGCAAGGCGTCCCGGACGGTGCGCCCCTTCCCTGACCTGGACACTGCCTTGAAGAGGAACGGGGCTGAAACTGATAGTGGCTGGTCGAGCCAACGGTCCGTCCAGAAGAGAGCACTCGCTCCATCGCCAACCCGAACGGAGACAGAGGCGTCGAACATGGCAGCAACGATCGGCTCCTGTTTTGACGGCAAGCTGGACCAAGCCCTTGACGGGTCTGTACGACGGAGCCATTCCCATCTCAGGCGCAAGGCGTAACCGAAGAATCTGAGGTCGAGAACCGCGAGCCCACCATTGGCCACAGGGCTGCACACAATCGGCCACGCGACCCTGCACTTCCCAGGTGAAACGGACTCAGCGCCTGCCCAGAGAAATGCTCGCCGCCGCTTGTCGATTTGCCGCAACGCCCAGGCGGACAAGCAGGAAGCAATGGAGATGTGGACAGGGATAGCTGACAGAGTGACCTTCGTGAGCACCGTACGCCCGGCCAGGGTGAGCAGTCCGGACTTCCAGGTGGGGATCCGCGCTGCGATGGCGTCGACGAGCGATTGCTCATGGCAGTGCCGGAGGCGGTGAGTGGACAGAGGTACACCAAGGTATTTGGTTGGGAAGGGGGCAATCCGGCAGGGGAACGTGGCCTGAATGAGACCGACGTCGCCATCAGAACAGCGGATCGGGGACACCGTGCATTTGTCAATGTTTGTGATGAGCCCAGAAGCCCCGGCGAAGCAGTCAAGGATCGCACGGAGGCAGACGAAGTCTGTAGCGACTGGCTGCAGGAAGACCACCAGATCGTCCGCATACAGCGATGCGCGATGTCTGACCGCCGTTCCGGGAATGGGAGTGAGCAGCCGCCTTCTGTCGGCCTCGACAATCATGGAATTGAGTACTTCCATGACCACGACAAACAGCATAGGTGAGATTGGGTCGCCTTGGCACAGCCCCCGTGCGTGCGCGATCCTTCGGCCCGGTCTGCCAATAATTAGCACCCGCGTGCTTGCAGTGGATAGCAGCGTCGCAACCCAGCTGGTCCACTTCAAGGGGAACCCAATGAACCGAAGCAGGTCGAGAAGGAAGGGCCAGGCCACCGTATCAAAGGCTTTGGCAATGTCGACTTTGACTAGAGCACTCGGAACGTTCCGTCCGTGTAGCCACTTGCACGTGAGCTGGACAGCTCGGAAGTTGTCGTGGATGCTGCGACCGCGAATGAACGCGCTCTGGTTGACACGGACGATTGCTGAGAGGTGAGGAGCCAGGCGACGCGCTAGACATTTGGCAAATAGCTTACTGACGCCGTGCATGAGACTGATCGGGCGATAGTCCTTCAACGACACAGGTGACTGCGTCTTCCTCAGCAAGATCATCAGAGCGTCGTTGAGAAGGTAGAAGCTCCGAAAATCAAGATTCCACAGAGCATGGAACACGGCCATGATGTCCTCTTTGATGACTGGCCAAGTTGCATGGTAGAACGCCCCTGTGAATCCGTCGGGTCCTGGCGCCCGGTCGCCCGGGATGTCACGGATTGTAGCCCAGACCTCGTCTTCTGTAAATGGATCGTCAATCCCTTCAAGGGCCAGCTGAGGCAGCCCCAGGCTTTCGAAGTTGATGCCATGGGTTCTGGAAAACGTGGAACCCAGGATGGCGTTATAGTACTGGAACGCCAAGTCTGATTTAGCCTCTTCGTCAGAGAACCAGTGCCCGTCATGGTGTAGAGAGGGCACCGAGTTCTTCCGATTCCTATGGCATGCTTGCAGATGGAAAAATTTCGTGTTCGCATCCCCCTCAGCGAGAAACCGGATTCTCGACCTTTGCCTCGCGATCGTCCTCGCGAGTGATGCTAGGCCCAGGGATTCTTTCTTCAGTTGTCGGCGCAGGTTGTGCTCAGAGTCGGTTAGCTGTCGAGTATCTTGAGCCGCGTCCAACTGCGCAACAATCTCCCTAGCCATGAACAGCTGGAGCCGAATGCTGCCCACCTTTGATGAGCTCCAGCTCTTTAAGGCCCTCGCTGTTCGCCTGAGCTTGTGGTCAAGGAGGCGACAAGCATCTGCGTTCTCCAGGTGACACTGCCAGGCAGCAGATATGACATCGATGAAGCCATCAAATTTCAACCAGATGGCCTCGAACCTGAAACGTGGCTTCGCCCAAGGCTCGGTGCAAAGCTCAAGAAGCAATGGAGCGTGATCAGAGCAATCCGAAGACAGGGTCGCAAGTCGGTGGCATGGGAAGGACTCCAGCCACGCCGGCGACGCGAAGGCCCGATCAATTCGTTCTAGCGTCGGCCTACGACGCTCGTTGGACCAGGTATACAGTCGTCCATGCAGGTATAACTCGGCGAGTTGCATGGCATCAAGTGCTCGCCGGAAACGACGCATACACCGCAAGTTCAGCCTGCTGTTGCTTTTGTCCGCTGCCTGATATATCATGTTGAAGTCCCCTACGACAAGCCATGAACCAGAAGCCTGCGCTCTAACGGAGGAGAGCTCGTCCAGGAACGCCTGCTTGCTGCGTTCATCAACTGGCCCGTATACCGACGTTAGCCACCAGCTCTCGTCGCATCCACGAGCCGTAAGTTGGACCGAGGCGGAAAAACGACGACAGTCACGGTGGGATGCTGCCCAGACGTCCTCGCGCCAAGCCACGAGCACACCTCCGGATGCACCATCCGAAGGCAGAACGACATAATCGAAGCCTAGTCCTGCCATTTCAGAGATCATAGGTGGGGTGATTACTCAAGCTTCGTCTCTTGCAGACAAAGCACACACACGCGACGCTGCGAGATGAACTCGCGGACTACATTACAACGGGCGCGTGAGTTCAGCCCACGCACGTTCCAAACTAGGAGATTGCGACGTTCCCTAATCATTACAATACTGTGCGACAAGGCAGACGGCCAGGCGTTTAAGCCGAGCACTCAACGATAGGCAGTAAGTTGCGGCCGCCTGGGAACAACTCGCGCATGCCCTCCTCCCTGGAAGACGAGAGCGGCTCCTTGAAGGTTTCCTGGAATTCAGCGAAGGAAGCCACATCCGGCTGATGCAGCTGCACCTCAGCATCATCAATACCAAGCCTCTTCATCATGACTCGACGTGCCTGGGCTTCCGGCAGGTCCGCCCTGAACTGGCTCTTAGCCGCTAGGCGGGCGCTCCGCTTGGGCACGAGGCAGGCTTCTCTGCGTTTGGTCGTGCGAAGCGTGGGCGGGCCTGTGATGAGGGGAGTTGGGAGGTCGACTGAGATGTCACCAATGAACTCCGAAATCTGCTCCTCAAGAGCTACGACAGGCACCTCGACCAGCCCCCGGGTGGGTGGCACCGCGACGTCCACCGCGACTTCGGCGGTGGCGGTGCCACACACCAAATGCTGACCCGAGAGCGTAGACTCCACCGGGATGGGCATCATTGACCGGAAGTCCGTTGGGCCTCCAGCGACGGCCCGGCCCAAAGTCGCCCTCCAACGCGACATCAACCGAGGCCCCGGAGAGGCCCAATAGTGCAGCGCCGGAAGATGGTAGGGGGGCCCACACCTGCGAGCAACTCGATGGAGTCGCCAAGCGCAGACTCCCCCACGGCCAGCGCCCGGCTTTGTGGATGCGCCAGGCGCCTGGGGCGCGCACCAGCCATCAGCGTGGCGCAGTCGCCAAGCAAGGATCCGATGTACCCAAAGGCGGGCGCCTCGTAGGCGATCGGGCGAGGCGTGCTCGAGCCTGCCAGGAGCAAAGAGCTGTCGCCCAGCAGGTCGCCGACGAAGCCAGAGTCACGCACTGCCGACCGACGAAGCTAGAAGGATCAGGACCCAGGCTAGCCACGCTGCGCACTGCCGCTTTCACGGAAATGGAACCATGCAGGTCTGCCTCCTCCCCCATTGGGCCTGGAACCAAACTGGAAGGGGCAGGAGGAATCCCGCACGCTCCTGGGTCAACCTTGTCATGGGTGGACCTCACCACCGCCCCGACGGCCTCGACCGCCGCATCAGCGGACAGGAAGCCGGGACGTGGACTCACGGGCACGCCGACAATGCATGGAACGGACCCCACCACGACTGCCTCGGGCGACGAGGAAGGAAGGCGGGCCCGCTCCCCCGGGGCCCAGCGAGGGTCCTCCGCCGTTGCCGGAGTTGCCGAACCGCTCCGTCCGGTGTCCCCGACCACGACGGCGAGGGGCGTCGTCAATCCCGGGGTGATAGCCATTGTAGTTGCTATCCCCACTGTCGTCATCTTCATCGTCGCGCCTGTAGCCCTCAGAGGAATCCGGAGAGGACGGTGGCGTGGTCCAGTCCTGGAACTCGACGAGTCGCAGGCGGACGAGGTAGCGCAAGGCGGGCAGCTCGGTGTGGATGATCTCCTCCGGGCGCAGGCAAAGGATCCCCGCCGGGTCGTGGACCTCCGGCTCAGGGACAGCAACAATCTTCTCGTCGGGCAGCAGGCTAGGGTGCACACACCAAGCGGCGACGAAGAACTCGCGCTCGTCGTCGTCGACGTCCAGGGCTTCAGGCGGTGCAACGACCACCTGGGCGCAGGAGGAGCCCAGGATGATCTGCGCCACCTCCGCGGTGCGCAGGTGCGACGGCAGGCAGCGCATGCCAACGACGACTCGGTAGCGGAAAGAGCCCGCGGAAGCCATACAGAGCCTGCTCCAGCGCCGCCAGACGAGGGTGAACGGCGCGCCCTGAACAGGAGTACCCAGCACGAGGTCCAGGTCCTCCATGCGGGTGAACCGGGCGATGAAGTCCTGGGGGTGGTGACGATGCACCGTCACATCCTGGATACCGAATGACTGAAGAAGGTGGGCGTGGACCATCGCCGGCGACACCGGCGGCCTGGAGCCGCCAACCATGGCCACAAGGGCGAACGACAGGGCCTCCTCAGCCGCGGCGACGTGCGCCGACCTGGGAACGATCACGAGCTCGGTGCGGCGACTAGAACCCCTGGCCGGGTGAAGCTCGACGAAGGCCGGAGGCGACTCAGGCACCGGCGGGGGACGCTTTCGTCCCCCATTGGGCGGCGAAGGCTGTGCGGGGACCTGGGCCGGCCGGGCGTGGTGCAGATTCCTGCGACGCCGAGTCCCCTGGAGCGGCGAGAGGGAGAGCCGCCCGTCGGGCGTGGCCCGCCGAGGACCGACGACGCTGGCCCATGCGTGGAGACCGGCCGGAAGGCGCCCGGGCGAAGCGGCCCCTCTTGGCCGCAGAGCGCGCACCGGGCGAGTGATCGTGGCGCAGTCCCGAGCCCGGTGCCCCTCACGGAGACAGTGGAAGCACCTCGACGCGAACCTGCACTCCGCCTTGACATGGTCGCTGGGCGAGGCAGTTGAAGCAACGGCCGACGAGGTTCTCGGGCACCGGACGAGGCTGGCGAGGGGGGGGTGCGACGCCTCCAACGCCGGCGACTGACGACGTGGAAGCCCTCGGCGTCCGGCCGCGGCGCCTCCTTGCCGGGTGCACGACGACCGAGGCAAGGCGCTGCCCGACAGGTGGGCGGCGGGGCGCTGCCTCGACGGAGCAGCATGGTGACGCCTGGCCGCAGCCATGAACTCACCCGGGCGCAGGGGAGCGGCGGTGGTGGTGCCGCCTGCGGCGCCGCTGGGCAGCCATCACGGCCTTGCCCTTGGCGTCAGCTGGAAGCGGTGACGGCAGCTCCGTCCCTCCATGGACTCGTCCCGAAGTCGCTGAAGGAGAGGTGAGCCCCGAACCTGGCGGAGTCCGTGGCGCGCCTGCCGGAGTGAACGGGGGGGCATTCGGGTTAAGGCCCGACGGCGAGCCATAGCCCGCCGCATCGGCCTCGTCGACCTCGTCGGCCCAGGAACGACGGGAGGAAGAACCCCGCTCCATGCGCACAGCCCGCAGCAACACCGGGAGGAGGGGGGGGGGGGGGGGGGGGGCGCCGAGACCGGGCGGCTGGACGGCGAGGCTGAGGTGGACGCCGGGGCCGGAGTGGCCACCGGCGGGGAGAGGCGGTGGAGACGCTAGCGCTCACAAAAACTACGTCACGGGCAACGTCGTCTACAATTCCACGCGGCTCGCTGCTGCAGAGGCGGGCTCAGCTGTCTGGTCCAGTCCCTTGGTCCTAAACTTCGTTCATATCAAGCCTTTGAGTCACATATTAAAATCGTAAAGTCCATGTACGTAAAATCAAAAAATTGTGAAACTATATACATGTACCTGTATTTTAAGTCTAACTGAAATATCAAAACAATTATTTTTTTATTTCATAGGCTCATATTGTACTTTCATCATCGATATATATGTATGATAATTAAGATTATGTTAAAGGCACAACAAAAGATTGATGGCTTCTCGCTCTGAACTGGTTGGCTTTAATTTTGAGAGACGTTTCAATCAGTGTCCTACGAGCAAAGTGAATACATATTCACCATTTATTTGAATTTATTCTTCCTGCTCCGTCCACCACCTTAACAGAAGCGTCCTATGTCAACAGGTTGCCGTTCAAGCATTGCCACCATGAGAGACACTACGTACAAGTCTACTGGACTCAACTCGATCTCTAGGAATGGAGGACATCAGAGTAATCCGAATCAAAATAGATGGAAGGTCAGCATCTAGAAGTCAAGCATGCATACGGTGTTGGTATGAGCTCCGTTCAAAGCCTCCCACCGTGCACCTTTGACTTGCAAATTCTTGCCATGCTCCGCGTTGTGTCCTTATTGCATGATAATGTACTGTCTGACTATAGCTCGATGGATGCAAAATAGGATGAAGACATTGCAGTGCACGATAGTGTGTAGTAGCCGGCACGGTTCTCCCAGAACATCGCACGCTTCATATACCATTGCTGCCCTCAGGCCTCAGCGGACCTGGCTTCTGCAATATATAGGCAATAGCAACACAGTTTCTGCTTGCCCACCAACGAAGAAGTTATTCAAATTTTCTACAATATTTCTCGATCTCAAATTAATAACAAGATAAAATTTTGTGCTCCTGTAATTTAAGACTTTCAAAATAATTTGTCATGAACTTTGTTCATGTCTAGCTTTTGACTGACACACTAGTAAAATCCATATCCTTAGATCGAAAAATGTTTGGTTGCCGCTGGCATTTCTTTGTGTGGGATCACATCTCCTTTCAAAAGGTGAACTTACAGACAGTTAGTTATTTGCCTTTAAGGAGGCTGCCGGAGATCTACATTGATGGCAGCTTCCTTGCTTACAAAAACTGTCACTGTAAATTATTTTCTAGAATTTGTAGATCAGGCGAAAAATAGCAATTTGTAGATCTGGCCAAAAATAGCAATTTTTAATCCGGAACACCCACCATCCAGCCCACCACGGTCATAAAGTCAAGTGATTTTTCGCAGTAAAATTTAAAGCATTTGTGTTCGGCAGTACCGCTGGATTGAATGCTGGTCTGATAGTTGTGGACAATATACCACCCACGGTTAGAAACCGACAGTGATCAACAATGAGTATCACCAATGACTTTCTCTAATCATGGCAGAACCATCGGTGACGGGGGTCTGGAACTGGCAATGATGAAGTACAAATTTCTAATTATTGGTCTTTTTATTTTACAAATGGCTAAATGGTTTACCTGTACTTCCTCAATCCATTGAGATTGTCGTTGTGGCTCTTGGCTTAGGCCTTGTTTAGTTTCATGTGAGTTTTTTGGACGGTTCCTGTAGCACTTCGTTTTTATTTGGTAAATATTGTCCAATCATGGCCCAACTAGGTTCAAAAAGATTCGTCTCGTGATTTACAACAAAACTATGTAATTATTTATTTTTTTTTATTTATATTTAATACTCTTTATATGCGGCAACAAATTTATGAGAGGAGAGAGATTGTAAAGTCCTGTAGCACTTCGTTTGTTTGTGGTAAATATTGTCCAATCGTGGCCCAACTAGGCTCAAAAGATTCGTCTCGTGATTTACAACAAAACTATGTAATTAGTTATTTTTTTTATTTATATTTAATACTCTTTACATGCGGGTACAAATTGATGTGATGGAGAGAGAGTGAAAAAACTTGGAAGTTGGAGGGTAATCTAAACAAGGCCTTATTACAACAACATTCAATGAACCTAGACTGAGGGAGGGAATAGGTGCATGGCCAATTGAATGAACTAGACATTTAAATCACCTGCTCCAATGACAGTCTCGATCAATAGGACAGAGGGAGTAACTACTATAGCTGGCTATAGCTGTTCTTAGCTACCGAGGAACCCATCTGCTACTTCTGCGGAGCTAATGATTTTAAACACTGCTTTTAGGTTAGTTAATCCATGTGTAATTTAGGTGTCACCAACGAGGGTAGCAGTCTAAATATTATGTGCTCGAAAATTATGTGTTTCAATTGTTTCCACTTTCATCGACTCAGACATTATTCTTACACTGCACCATACAGCCAACAAGAGAAACAAGGTCCGCTCACACGAGCCAATTTGCAAGCCAAGCATAGGAGTATATATTATATATACATATAAGCGCAGCAAGCAATTAATTGCACCCTCGTTATATACGTCTCTAGGAAAGTGTATAGGAGTCTATATATGCACCCTAACCAACAGGTTTCCATTCATAGTTACAACACTCACATTGCCATCTTGAGAGACACTACTATAGCCCTCGACTATCTAGGAATGGAAGACATCAGAAAAAGAGTTATCCTAATTAGAAAGGATTGACGACCAGTACATGCATGGTAGTCCAGCTTGCATGAGCCCATGGTAGCCACGAATGAATTCACAAGAATGGTGCCAGCTTCACTCGAAGTCTTCCACTGTGCTCTTTCAACTTGCAATTTGTTGCCTGGCCCCATGTGTGTTCTGTGCGTGTTGCATGACAGTGTCCCGTCGGACTGGCTAGATGAATGTGAAATGGAGCAGAGCGTGACTTCGCCGTGCACAACGATGATGTGTAGCCTACATGGATCCTCAACTATGGATGGTTCTGCCAATCAGGCCTCTGCGGGCCTGCTTCTACAGTCGCAGCAGCAACATTTTCTGCTTCCCCACCGACAAATAACATATTCAAGCATTATACATGCATTTGTAGATTTCAAATTATTAAAAAGTATAAAATATTTCTACACCTGTAGTTCAAGAAAATTCAAAATAATTTGTCCCAAACTTAGTTCGTATCGAGCTTTTGGCTCACATTAAAATGGTATAGTCCGTGTACTTTTTAGAATCGAAAAATAATGAAACTATATATATGTACTATCAAACATACAATACTCTGTATCTCTCAGTCTCAACACTGACATATCAAAACAATTATTATTACTTTTTTTTATTTCACAGGCTCAGATTGTATTTTCATCATCAATGTATCATGATTAAAATTATATTAAAAGGGAAAATACATCAATTCCACAGTGTACTATTCAAACTTTCTACAATATTTCTAGATCTCAAATTAATAGAAAGCAAAATTTCTGTACCCCTGTATTCAAAATAATTTGTCCTAAACTTTGATCAGCTATATTTGTAGTGCCAGAATACTTTTTGGTTTCAAGAAGCATGCATTGTGAGTAGGCCCATGCTCCTTAATTCCACTGCTAACCTTTGCAAAAAAAAAAAAAAAAAAAAAAAAAAAAAAAAAAAAAAACTCTAATATATTTATGTTCTATGCCAACCCAGCTCGTCATTTACATCAATTCCACGTATATACCACAATTGGAAACTCCTTACTCAACATCCACTATCCTTAGCGATTTTGCATATAGGCAGAGCCGATGCGAGACCCCTCTCCATCTGTTTAAAGTTTGTCTATCCCCAAAATTCCCATTTTAGCTTCCACAATGGCATTCTGTTTTGGACCGATCCATGCATGCAGCTGCTGATCCAGTGCGCAGCAGTGGACTCGGATCGTACGTGTACCACATAATATGATATATATGGGGTGGAGGTTAATTAGCAGCAGCAGTACCGGCAGTGCGCATTGATCTTGTTCAGTGGTCACGCGCCATGTATCATCACAGCAAGGATGAGAGGCATCTGGGATTTAGCGAGGTCAATTCGGTATGCTCTGTCTCATTGATCAATCCCTCTACCGATCCTGATTAAGTTCGTTTCAGGCACATGTAAACGTACTGGTCAATTTAATTGCCTGGCTCTTGAAATACACGTGCTGATGAGTCATATATTGACTCAAATTAATAGACATGTGCTGATGCACTATACAGTAATTTATTTTTAATTAGTTACTCCACGCATGTGCTATAATAAATTATATTATGGTCCTAGCTACTGTTTTTTTAAAAAAATTAAAATCATGCGGGACCTAGATAGTTATATAAATCAACAGTTTGGTATGGCTCTCTAGATAGCCGTAACAATGTGGGGCTTTTACAGTTTGAGCAGAAGTTAGTCGTACCTAGGCAATGGGGAGGGCCGGCGGGGCGAGGATGGGCGGAGCGATGGCAGCGCCCGGCAGGGGTGGGGGCGCGCGAGGTGACGGAGATGGTGCGGAGGATGGTCACTTCGGTGAAGCACCTTTGCCCTGATGGTCGGTGACGACACGGGGAGCACCGAGGCAGCGGCAGTTGTCGGATGGCGCGCGCTCCCTATAGCTCGGATGCCACGCAGGCCTGGCTGCGACGCCACTGCGGAGAGGGAAGGTTGGGGCGGCAGAGGGGTACCAGGGGTGCCGTAGGTTTGGGGAGGGCGGCGGATGGTACCAGGCCACGAGCGTTGCAAAATCGCAAAAGCTTCGCGATGTTTTTTCCCCTATGTGAGGGATGACCGTTTTCTCTAGGAGATCGAATGGGTAGGGTAAACCGGTGATGTGGCCTGCTGTGGGAGTAGAGAAAGAGGTACAGAAATAAGGGTAATGAAATTAATAACTGTACCATTTGCAGCCAAGTATGTCATCTGTAGTGATAGTGACACAAATTGAATATGATTGCCCACAATGTATTGGGCTTGTTGGTGACCTCATAATGAGCCACACTTGGTGACCCCATAATGAGCCACACCACGCTCAGTAGAGAAGTATATATAATTGCAGTGATGAAAAATGAAGGAACTGAAACATAACTCCTCCTGGGTCCAGCTGTATACTATGTATATATATATACATACACACCATCGCTGCCCTAAACTATCTCAATCAAAACCGAAAAGCATGCATATACAACCTCATTACGAGCTGCTGCAGCACCATACATATCATCGTATCTCTGCCAATATATATATATAGTTCCTCAGATGTTTTTGCAACGCATGGCCTCTGTTGTCTAATATGTTCCTTGATTGGCATAGAAAATGGTAGGCGTGGGAGGTCTCGAGGAAATAGTTAGCACAACTGTCCCGGCTGGGACATGGAAGCGCAGGAAGATGGACGGAGGATGCAACCGGCATCAAAAGCTAGCACCATTTATATTTACTTCAATCTAAGTGTCCATTTATTTTATTGCGCGTGAGTTAGTATACCAAAGGTGGTGGCGCTAGCTGCTATATTCTACTATAATCTCAGTACATATACTTTAATTTCCGTGAGAAATTATGCATACGTATTAGTATCCAGTACTAGCAAAAATAGAAAAAGACAAGCTAAAATGGCACCACGAGAAGCAGCACGACATTGGTGACGCGTCCAAATGATCCTGCTGCCGCCAATGCCGCCACCAGTAGAAGGAGCCATGGTAGCCATATATAGGTTCCGGGGCCAAAGCCACCTGGCTAGACGAACCACCTGTAGCCTCACGGGCAATCGCAGCATTTGTCGCCAGGTGTGCCGAAGCCAAGGCCCCGTTGATGTCGAACCCAAGGTGCTAGCCCCGCTCCGTAGCTCGTTTGGGCGTCGGCACCAGCAGCACTGAGGCCAGTTCTAGCGCAGGCAGGGTGTCGGTAACGGAAATTTCTTCGGAGGCATGGCGGTGGTAGCTGTGGCTTTAGATATATACTTCCTCTATCTCGTTAAAAACCGTGCCCTCTTCATCACAGTCACGGTTTTCAAGTGACAAACTCCATAGGATAGAGGGGGTAGGTGCCTTTTTGCAGGCTGTTTGCGTTAAGAAAATTAACTCAGGTGGCAGTCTCACCTATGTAAATTGGTTAGCAGAGTATGTTAGCGAGGCCGCCTCCGTTAAGCGATATTAATTAGGTGATTGAAAAGAGGCGAATGCCTTGCCTGCCTCTGTTAATAAATTTTATATGCCTAGGATAACCTTTGCTATAGTAGTGCAAGAAACATATAATAAGGTGGGTTTTCCTCCAAGATTGTTTCAAAGAAAATTTGAATTTCGAATATTAAAGAACATAAACATATATTTAGGCCCCATAGCATTTTCAAATATTTAGTCCCCTAGAGGTTTGATAAATGTGACCTCTAGAGATGGTTTTTCACTAACTACCTTGAAGATATATAGGTAGATTTTTCAGGAACTGTATTATTAAGTCAACCAGTCAATGGTTGAAAAGCTGCTATGCGATGAACATTTTATAGAGACGGTTTACTACATTTTTGTGTATTTATGATTTTATAAACCAATTCTGAATACAGATTTACATGTAAGAAGTTATATTACGTGCTTCAATAATAAATAGTTCAAAATTTATCGATGTGTTTACATTTTTTTTTAGGGCTTGACTAGGATTCTGTGACAGTGTATATAGACTCATTTGTGCACATGCATGCTTTACGCCTTGAAGCTTTAAATGAAAAAAACACAAATACATGTGCAGTAATAATTTCTTGTCCTGTCCTCCTGTCCACCATGCAGGTCTATATACCTCACCAAGTTTCAAAATCAACCGTTCCTTACAACCAACCGTAATGCATATCTCCGATATTATACATATTTTGCTCAACATATAAAAAGGGTAGTCATAGATAGAACTGATAGGCGAGGGAGGTATCGAGAAAATTAGTGTAGCCGTGTACTGTAGGTCTAGAAGAATACGCCTATCAAAATCCCCAAGTTGTGTTCAACATTGATGTATCTAGCTCCGGCACCCGACGTCATCTGGCTCACGAACTGCGCTGGGCAGCTCGTCAGGCGTCGGCAGCGGCAGCGGCAGCACTGAGCACACCCCTGCCGCGGGCAGCCATGGCTCGCTGATGCCAGGCGTAGGCAGTGCAGGATGCCGAGAACTTCTTCACAATGCCGTGGCGCTGGCATTGGCAAATGCCGCGCCGTAGCTGTCGGTGGGAGCGCTGTGCCGACAACAACGCAGTTGCAGTTGTGGTGTAGGTGGCTTGCACTGGCTACTCAATCCTCGGTAAAAGGAATATAGCAAAGTATTTGGTGGCCATGCATTGATTTTTCGATACAGGACAGAAGATCACAGAATCAGCAATAGAAACTGAGGAAGGAGAAGAACAGTGAAGGGGAAATCCAGGAAAGAAGGATGATAATAACCTGTTGGTTGTGTGATTGTTTGATCCCAATGCCTTCCTTCCTCTTGTCGCTGCTGCTGGGGCTTGTTGTGTGGGTGACTGGGCCATGGCCCATACGAGAGCAGCCCAACAAGTGATGCCAGTACCTAATTAACCAATATCTAATAAAGGGATAATCGTGATATCTTGGTTAGATACTGAATTCATATAGACATATAGTTCAATTAAATATGCATTAGGTGTATAGACCCGATTCCAAATATAACATATTTAAATAGCAGTACTATCTGGTTTGTAAGCGAAAGCTATTGGTTCGCAACTAGAGGGACATTATGTGAAAACCAATAGCATGCACGCTGTACTACTTTTGCTACTATAACTAGTTCGTCAACCCGTGTTGCATGGGTTAGAATCATAGCACAAACTAAGAGAAATTACTTATATTACATATTTTTTTTTCTCTTGACTAAGGTTCTAAAATAGTGGTTATAGTAGGTACTCTATAGTTTATATTCATGACTTTTTTTCTTTATTGGTTATTGATTTTTATTCATTGTTGACTTTTATGTACTTTTCGTCCATATCTATGAAGTTTTTCCTTACATAGCATCTCTGTTTATCTTCCATATACATGTAGTTGAAATATTGGTTTAAACTATGATTGTTTTAGCTACGGTTTATATTTTGAGGACACATGAATCTAAATTTTGATTCTTTTTTCCAAAATTTTGATGGCCAAATGTTTTAGTTTTTTTAAGAATTTTAGGATCTATCTTTTTTTTTTCTAGTGGTCTTATGGGTAATAATTTATAGAATTATCTTTTTCTCTAGCATGATATGTGTTTAGCTGAAACATACTTAATATATAAAAACTCTTATTAATATATGTGACATCGTAAAAATCTTTTATTTTATCATTTAGATTTTAATCATATGTTAATTTGAAATTAAAATGCTTATTTATTGCTTATTCAAAATTTTCTTTTTTATTTTATTATTAATAGAATATAGTAGGTCCTAGCCTACCCTCTTGGTCTTATAATGGTATAAATAGTTGCTTCGTGTGCACCATGGTACTAAAGATGTTGAATTTATTATATTGCATTAATATTATTTTATTATACAAATAATCTTTGAAATTAAATTACTAATATTTATATGATATAATATTCCCATCAAATTGTTTAAAGTTTTTTGAAATAATGACTTGCAAAATTTACTATCATGAGAATTATGTTAATACAATTAAAGTGAAGTGTAAATGTCATTACTATATGATTTGCTGACAATATTTTTCCATACTTGATAAGCTTATAAAACAAATATTTATCCTAACCTTTAGTGCAATTCAAGTTTTGTGCAAACAACCAATACTTATTATCCTGAACTGGAGCATTATTTATCTCAATTCCTTCTTTTTTTTCTTAGGTGAACTCCCAGTTTGTCTGTCGAACTTATATATGACATTTGGACACACATGAACTACTTCTCGATGTATCCAACATCTGGCCTCCCTAGCTCGGTTTTGCTCCATGGATGTCTCTCTCTCTCTATAATCCATGGGCAGGCTGGACTTGTCGTATAGCGGCATGCACTATGTATTGTACTTCTGATCAGGATCAGCTGCGTAGCCAATAACATTCAACAGTTCTGCACCACGTGTGTCTCTTGTAAGATGTGAGGCATCTGGGAAATGGTGTAGCCGAGATTCTATTCCACTCTCATCTCCGTTTATAGTGCACTCAGACAATGTATATGCATGGAAAAGTCCCTATGTCCTTTCCATCTAAGACATCAGTTCAAGGTGATTTTAGATGATTAGTCCCAATATCTTTTATTCTTGGTATAGGACGCTTCTCTGGGTGGCCAGAGACAGTATTGATGAAGAATTCAACCTTAAGTCACTGTATGTTTATAATGCTTTCATGAATGGAAATAGTACTGTCACCTGAGGACATTTGTGTATTGGTGGGCCTTGGTTAGCTGCTACTCATAGTTTCCAGTCATACAATGCGATAGATGACACCCGAGACACAAAGTCCAGCCAACAGAATAAACATTGAGCCATGGGTTGCCCAATCTCACCATCATCATATATAAACTGGCAAGTACAAGATCTATTGATGTTACAAACTGTGGCAGCCAGTGGCAGTGTATGTTTATATATACATGTATATATATGCGAGCAGCTCCTAGTAGAAGATAGATATCTGCAACAAGAGCTCTGTCATATGTACACTTGCATTTCTTGCGTTAATTAATTAGGCCTTCAAAGCCCACCGGCCTCTACGAATCAAGCGAGAAAATATCATCCCTCATTATATATATATACATATCTCTAATTATGCCTCTACGAATCAAGCGAGAAAATATCATCCCACCGGCCTCTACACACAATTCCGCCAGCCTCTTTCCATCTCAAAACACGTACAACCACCACAGCCGTCTGACTTAGCTAATCCAATCCTCATGGCGTTTATCGCGATGCATGTCTCTAATTATGGATTTTATTTATTTCTGGCAGTGGTACATAGTGGAGGTGGATTAACATAGGCATAGGAGGCATCGAAAATTTTCACAGCTCTTTGATGAAAGGATGATGCATGCTACTGGCAGTTCCAACAAAAAACCAACAGTGATACTGTTGGTTCCAACCACCAATTGCCATTAATGTTGACCTTCACTCGTGGTTTTTGGGACCCCAATCATTTTCTATTCTTGAAGCTATCAACCTCCATTGAAGATTCATCACTGGCAAGAGGAGAGAAACCACTAGTGATGAACCGACACTAATAGTCGATTCTGTATAGTAGTAGTGCAATATTCGGCGTTGTGCACTGATAGTGTAGTGTAGTGCAAGGTCCAGGGAGGATGGTCAAAGAGCAGGTAGATGTGCTATGTTGAAGATAAGGTTGAGACAAGATAGGGGAAAGAATGTAACATTAATGGAAGAAAGTTCAAGAGAAAATAAAAAAAATGTAAGGTATTAGAGAGATTTCATCCTTCTAATACTAGATGAAGTTGTTTTGCCAAACATTTTTCTAACATTGCAAAACTTAATGCCTCGAACCTTTGAAAGCAAGAAGAAAGAAAAAAAAAACTGATAGATGTGCATTAATGATTTCTTCTCATGTTCTGTCCACCGCATGCCTGTCTATATTTATGACGTACACTACCTACCACCTCTCTATAAACCACGATGCATGTCTCTGATATTACACATGTGCTGCTCAACATAAAAAGGGTGGTCATAGAAAATAGGCATGGGAGGTATCGAGGAAATACATATAGCAGAAGAACAGATCTACAAGTAGAGGAATATGTTGACTTTGCAGTTATTCAGAATCCTCGTGTTCTGTTCAATATTGGTTTATCCAGATTGTGCACCCGACGTACACTAAATCAAGAATTTTTAGAATATCCAAGAGTAGGTGTTGAATACTGCACAAGTTCAAGTTTCTGAATCATGGAATGGCTTAAGTGACTGGTAATTCTGTATGTACTTTTGTACATTTCAAACAATTTCGTCAAAGGAAACTTTGAAATTTGCTCAACCGATGATCCACATCAAAATTAAAGCTAGAATTCATGATACTTATCTGTGTCCTACGAAAGTGTCTATTTTTTTTCGTGTGGTTAGTATATAGTATAAAGGTGCCGACTGCCACACAAGAGCATTCCTGTCATTCCTGATAGTTGGCCTTTAGAAAAAAGGTTCCTGATGGCCAAGCTGAGGATGGCCCTGGTCTGAAACGCTGGCCATTTGCTGACGGCATAAGTTATTCAGAGGAGCTCACAAAGCAACGTGTTAATTAAAATGGAAACCCCAAAAAGGAAAGGATAGAGGTAGTAGTACACAGTTCGATTCCGTGAACCATAGTCATTTGCACTTTTTTATATGATCAAATATTGTTCTAGCTTTAGACAGCCTTCATAATATAATTAAGGAGGCTTCAATGCACGATTATTAAAAACAGGCTTGTCTTTGCAAAAAAGAAGCGTTCAGAATCATTCTTCATAGTGCTTAATAAAGAGCCATCCTTTGGACTTGAAGAATTCCGCGATTGCTTTGACTCCAGTTGACAAGCCAAAGTTATGCGCTATTTGTGTTCCAATCTGTGCACTAGAAGAGA
The DNA here is from genome assembly GCA_015844335.1 of Chrysopogon serrulatus. NCBI lineage: Eukaryota > Viridiplantae > Streptophyta > Magnoliopsida > Poales > Poaceae > Chrysopogon > Chrysopogon serrulatus. The sequence continues at coordinate 992,255 of JADLZL010007062.1, read as the reverse complement.
GCTTGATGACCAATACAGTGTTCTGCAGTCTATAGTCAATTGTATCAACACGAGTGGAAGCACAATTGCAGTAATAAGTGAAAACTATAGGGTCACAACTAGATTGACAATGACGAGAAGTCACTACTGAGAAGGAAGAATAATCCCTCCAAGTGAATGGAAGATGAAGGGGCGACTGCGCTCTCGGCACGGCCGCCCCCCCCCCGCCCCCACCTCCGCCGCCGCCACCTCCGCCCCAACCCCCCCCCCAATCCACCCCCACCACCGCCTCCGCCCTCCGTGCCCCCCTGTCTCCGCCGTTCGAACTAGCCGCGCCTCCACCCGGGCCTCGGCTTGAGGCTGCTGTCGAGCGCCGCCGTGTCAGTGCCCCTCGCCGACACCCTTGCTGGGAGACATCCTTCGCCTGCGGATCCTCACCGACTGCTACACCTCGATTGCTCCAAACATCATCGCCCCCTCTCCAGCCCCCGCTCCGATGCGGATCACCCCACCTTCCCGCCACCCCAGGTTCAATGTCTCTTTCTTGCAGAAGGTTTTACATCGAGCGCTTGCTTTTCCCCCGGATCGCTCTTGTCCCAATAGGGTAAGCCACGGTGTTTTTAGTTTCATGGTCGCGAATCGAGCGTTGCTAACATTCTCCCGTTGTCGTCGTGGCGCCATTCATCTTGGCTCGGATTGCTTCTTCCTCCATGGCTCCCTTGCCATGGCCATTACTACTTTTTGAACGGCGGCCAACCTCCTTGGGCGAGGGCGTGCTAGTTACTCCTGATGGGACCTTCCCCCCAACCCATGCTGTGTCTGCCCGGCCCTGGGGGGCCTTCAATTCATTGCTCGGGCCCCCAGGAAACATATCGATGCCAAGATTTGCTCTGTTCCGTGCCCCCTGCACCTCTTGAATGCCAGTGCTCCCTCCCCCGACGAGGCCCACCTTGCCGCCCCACTCAAGAGCGAGGCCAAGTCTTGTCGCTCCTGGCCGCGACCATGCCTCCCGCCCCAACTTACTTCACCCCTATTATGAGGCCAACCTACCTGCAGGCCGCCTTAACACTTCCGCGGCCCTCCCGCCCGATGCAAAAACCCTAAAACCCTGCACCTCCACGGAGGTCTGCTAGAGGTGCCTTGCCTCGGACCACCGTTGGACAGTGCCGCGACCTGTCCCGCCCCCCCGCCTCCGCTTCGCCATCGCCAGTTTGACGTGCCGATGAAGCTTACCACCCTCCTCGACGCCGGCCTCCGACCATCTCGGTCCAGGCGGTCTGGCCTTCGATCCACGCCGTCCCTTTCCAGCCGCGCCCGACCAATGCCCCCCTCCCGAGCCACCGTCCCCCCCACCTTCTTCTCCCGGACCAGGCGGCCCTTCGCTTGCCCTGGTTTGCCTACAAGCCCGATTCATGGTCCCTTCCTCGAGCTCGTCTGCCCTGGACTTCGAGGGACCTTTGTCTGCGCTATTGCGCCCATCCCTTGTCCTTCGCCCCGCCCGCTCGCCCCCGACAAGTTTGTTAGGGGGCAGGACAAGCGTCTTTGGCAGCCCACCCTCGCCCGGACACTTGTGCGGCTCGCTACCTTCTCCCCCCCCGCCGTTGCCCGTCGCCTCCCCACCCCGGCTGGACTGGCGGGGCTCGGGCTGGTTACCTCCCACTGCCCCACCTGCAGTCGGCGCCAGCATCGATGCCTTCCTCGGCGACAACGATGGCGGCCGGAGACCAACTCCTTTAGTGACGAGGACAACTCGACCGGCTCTTAGTTCTCCCAGGAGGGCCGGCGCCCGCCGTGGACCTGGCTCTCCCGATCGCTCACGACATTCTGGATCGCCTGCTGTATGCCTACATTGACCAACCGCTCCCCGTCGGTGAGGTCGACGGCTTCCTCCGCGCCGCCCTCGCTACGGCTGAGCCAAGCATGGCGATCGAGTTCCTGCCCTCCACCCGTGGTGCGATGGTCTTCCGCTGCCGGTCCGTGGCGGACGCGACGCCTTCATTAAGGTGGCAACCCCCATCAACCTGGGCGGGATTGTTCTCACCATGCAGCGCCGGACGAGTGCAACAACCGCTTCTACCGCATCCTCCCTGGCTCGCCTCGCCGTTGCGTGGATGACTTCCCCCGAAACACTGGTTCGAGCCCAAGATTAAAGCGGCCTTCGGCGGTTTCTGTGAGGTGGCGGAGATCGACCCCACGTGCCTCACAGGAAACTACTACGGTCCCCTGCGCCTGCTTCTCGATGTCAACGTCAGGCTTGAGATCCCCTCCTACATCCGGGTCTCCGCTCGACGCAGTCGAGGGCGATTCGGCGGTGTCGCGCAAGTCCTCCCCATCCGTATTTGGAGGCGTGAGGCCCAGCTCGACGAGCATAGTAACCTAACCCCCTTTTTCAGAACCCACCACCCCTGCTCCAGACCGCAGCTCGGCCCAACCCCTCCGTTTTGGCGCGAGCAGCAGCAGCCCCCACAACCGCACCCGCCAACAGGCTTCCCCCCTCCCGAGTACGATGGCCTCCAGGACGCTGCGGCCCAGGCTGCCTCGGCGCGGGTCCTCAGCATGGCGTTCCTCCTTGCTAGGGGATCCTTGGGCTCGGCTCTAGCCCCCTAGCGCCTCACTCCCCGCCTGTTGACACATCTTAATGTTATCTCTAATAACGGCACTAAAAATGCTAGAGTAGCGCACCGCCACTAGAATGCCAAGTTGTCATCCCTAGCATAACACCAAGGGGTGTGGTATTAATTCCATCACTAACCTTCCCAACTGAAGCAGTCCTGTATATATCTACGTTCGCCTTCATCCTAGCTCCCGTTACATCTACTCCATGTTCATAACAGAGTTAATTGTTTTCCATATATGGGTGCCATATTTTTGGTAGAAGCACTGTGTGGTTAGCAGCAGCACAGCAATGCACCATGCAGCGTCCTGCTAAGGATGGGAGGCATCTCGAATTTGGTGTTGTCAACATGGCTTTGTAGCTCCACAAATATCCGTATCTCTGGGGCAGTCGCACATCTTCAGAAGAAGAAAATGTGTGTTAGTATCTCTGACCCTGTCGATATGCAAACTGTTCAAATGGTGAGCTGCCTTTGTGGAAGCTAACCATATTAAGCAGCCAGGTGGGCTGCGACGACATGCATGGATTTGATGATGAGGACCCAAAGTTTAAGTTGCTCGGCCTGATCAGTGTACTTAGCTTGCGTATATTTGCCAATTGACATTTGGTATGCGGATGCTGGCATGTGCATGTACTACTGGCTACACTGTACTAATTGCGAGTAGTGGAACAAGAAACATGAAAATGTAAACCTTATATATGAACACCCTAAGGTAATATGTTCCTCTACGATCCCCTATGGCCTTCTTTCTCTTATAATAATAAATTCAAGCTAACTGTGTTATAATCTATTTAGAAGAAACGTGGTCATTGTTCAGGCTGCCAATAGGAGGCTTGCTTAGCTTGATTACCATGTACTAGTATATCTCCACAAGACAAGGAAGAATTAAGTATTTACACCACACGTACATGTATGTCCAAGTGCATACGAGTATATATACCCCGGTCATGCATGTCTTGTCCATTGTATTGTATGTGTGCGAAGCATCTGGAATTGGGCACACTTTGTGTGGTTCTAATATTGTCGTGCTTCGAGGTGCCATCGCTTATCGCGATCGAGTCTCCATTCCGCCAACTTTTCCACCAACACATTTTGCATAGATGGTATTCCATGCCGCTAGCAGTCGATTTCCATAGCTTCCTTAATTCAATCGTCCACAGTGTCGGTACGGAGGCACAGTCCGTCTAGGGACAGTAGCTGCCACACAGTCATTTCAGCAAAGTGTCCTTTTCTCAAGCTCCCAAAATCAAAAACGGCAATGTTTGATTTGGGCAAGAAATTAAACAAACTTAGCTAGGTTTTGTCCATGTTTGATGAGTTGGAAACTCTTCAGAACCGTCACTAATCGGCAATTACTGCTCTAGTAAAAGCGATATGGCAGAAAATTAATGCATGGGCCAGGTAAAAAAACTCGCCTCTCTATGCTATGTCCTATACGTGCTAATCGTTGCTCTCTCTCTGAAATTCTACTGATACTTCTTGGGCACTGTAGTCAGATCTTATCAAGAAGCACACAACACTATTCAGTTTTTGTAGCAGAATTTATGCTTTGTGCGAATATTATTGCCATAAAACAATATTTTTTAGGTGATGGAGGATTTTTTAAATATTAATCATATTACGTCGAGACAATACAAAGTCGTTGGGATGCTATTTCTAAACAATGTGTATGCGCCATTTTTTAATTTGGAGGTGTGCTTCATGTTAGGCAGAGAGAGATCATTGACAGTATTTTTTATGAACTCCTTGTATTTTTCTTGGAAAAACTACTGAAAGCTTCGTTATCCAAAAAAAAAGATATAATTCCTGGCACAGATGCAGTCGGTTTCATGATAGCTCAGCAGCAAATAAATATTGTCCACACAAGTTGCTCAATATATATGCTTGTTAGACTGAGAAACTCTCCAAGTCACATTTGGCCAACACACAAGGTGTAGCATCCTAAAAGAATGTAGCGTGGCTTTCAGCAGCAGTAGCAGTTGTGATCTAAATCTCAGTCTCCCCAGTCATGCACCAGAAGTGTTCATTCTAAGGATGTGAGGCATCATGCATCTAGAATTCAGTTTCTGATTGCACATCAAGTGTTATCACCGTGCTTGCTACACAATTGCTGAATTGCTCTAGATTCCACAGGTTCAAATTGGTGAATGTGTGTTATCACCGTGCTCGCTACAATTGCTGAATTGCTCTAGATTCCACAGGCTCAAGTTGGTGAATGTGTGTTGCACCCTGGTAGAAGCACAGGCAGCACTGGAATTTCAGACTGCCACGTGACCATATATTGGCCAATGTGATAGAGAAGACACTTGTGAACTCTCTACTGTTGCATATGAAACCCTCCTGCCTGCCAGAACAAGAAACACGACGAACTCACTGGAATCAGGTGCTACTGAACATAGTATATATCAGGGTTAATGTAAAGATTGGAGAGCACCGTAATTAGTAGTGACTGTACGGAATGAGATAACACAGAATTCTAGTGTTGTGGCATTGAGCCTTGTAATTAGTAGTGTTGGTAATTAGTAGTGTTGGGTGTGTGATGAGCTAAGAGTTGTCGCAAGCACGAATCAGTTGATGGTTGAGCTGGGTATATAACTAACCCGTGTGACTGTACGGAACGAGGTAACACAGAAGAACTAATCCTGCCTCATGCAATGTCTCTGTTCTTTATGTCTGGGTTCTGTTAGTAATAATCTTGTGCCTGTTAGCTAGCTAGATAGAACTGCATGTTTCTTTCTTTCAATTGATGCATGCGTGCGAGCACCGGACTGCGTGGCTGCCGCACGCATATAGGAAGCCGTGGCTTGCTCACCCACGAGCCTGGGCATGCAGGCATGACAGGCGTTGTGGAGCGTGGGGATCTAGCTAGGATGGACGCATGGCTTTCCCGGAACTTAAGTGTTCGGATCGTGCTCCTCTGCTGTAATTTTCCAATAAAGAGAAACCTAAGCACAGAAACACTGCGCTTCAATTGCAACACCACTTCCGCATCGTGCACCTCAAATTGCCTCCTGATCCATCAGCGCACATCTGCACGGAGCAGGGAGCAGACCAGCTGAGAGCTGACGCAGCACAGAACACGACCACCAGGGCACTGTACCCCCCTGCAATCGGCACAAGGCAGGGGCACACGAACGGCGCCGAGCTTGTCACTGGGACGCTCACGTGGCTCGAAAGCCAGGTCACAGTCAGAAAAACAGAGAGAGGTTTAGCAAACTGTCATGCTCCAAAGATTGTTCTACGAATTACGCAGCATGTGCGGTCAGTGCATGAGACGTCTACAGAGAAATGTGCATGTGGCCAGTGAACCCCATGGTTTGCCATAACTCCCCATTCGCACCTGATCCCTATATGTATCCTTGTTATTAGACACACAATCCTCATCCACATCCAGTATTCCTAGCATGCGTGTGTTTGCTCCTCGGATGGGCTGCTGGATCTAGACCTGTGTGTGGTGGTCGTCGTGCACATATATAGTGTCCCTGTCTACGCATGGGAGGCATCTGGAATTGGGTGTGCTCGGCCATGCTCAATTTCGTAACGATAGTCAATGCTTTGCCTTGATTGTGAGCTCTCTGTGGTAGTACAGGCACATTGAATGCAGCTGCTTTTGCATGCAGCTAGCAACTCTTTTCCCTTCCTCAATTCAGACCTCCACAATGTGGATTCGGTCCTGTGCCAATGGAAGGCGAGACACAACAAGGTCAACATGATAGCGTAGTGGGCCAGTTGCACCCAAGCAGCGTAGAGGTGCAGTTGAAGATTCGACCAGGGACCAGCGTAGCAGTCTGTAGTTGCGTTGGGCCGACTCAGGAACAAGAGGCACCAAAGAAGACAAAAACACCACCTGATTATAATTTCTCCGATTATGCAAATGTAATATGGACATGTGGCATATCTAGCTAATTGTAAAGCTGATCATCTAGAGTGCATAATTTGCAACGGGAGTAATAACGGCCACATTTCCCCAAAACATCCTTAATTTACTCAAGCTCTTTGTAGAGAATCAATGGATTGTGATGTTCAGAAAGTGATTCCATATCCTCATGCAAATATACTCCTTCCATACTCATAAAACTTGATGTTTTAGACAAGGACACAGTCTCCAAAACCTAACTTGATCCATTATTTTTTATTAAAATATATAAGACAAAATAAAAATAAAATTACTTTTTATAAAAGTAGGTTTCAAGGTGAATCTATACATATAAGTTTCACATTTTCAAACTAAATATTTTAAAAGTTATTGATAGTTTATGTTCCTAATGTTTGACTCAAATTTTGTCCAAAACATCAAGTTTTATAAGTATAGAGTAGTATATCCTTCTTAGAGATGTGTAATTATTCCTCATCCATCACGTCCAACATTCTAATATTTGGATATCTTTTTTCACAGCTCCCCTATTTGTTTGACTTAAGCAACCACACACCACACTCACTCACATCGTCATCATAGCAATCCATTCTGCTGGTGGCATCCATGGGGCTGCTGTATCATGATCGGAGTTGCTTGCCAGGCCGGACTGCAAATACATAGTTGCTTTCCAGTTGTCCTACTATGCATATGCCTATATGTGGCTCTGCTGCAGCAGCAATACGCATGCTCATGATCTCAATCTCCGTTGGTGCATGTATAGTGTCCCTTGTAAGTATGGGAAGCATCTGGAATTGGGTGTGCACATCGCGGTTCCCATCACGTCACCACATGCTCGGAGGAGTGGCTTATGCAATCTTGACTCTACCACGACGCCCTTGTCGAACTTGGTGAGGTCCTAGGTGCTGTTGACCCACCTGGCGCGGGCGGGGGCTTGGCCTTGACGGCGGCCACCTCAGCCCTGTTGGAGGCTGCAGCGAGTGCCAGCTCCGCCTTATTCGCTGCTCTTTTGTTGATTAGGAGAAGCAGCTCCCACGACTTTAAAATACTGTTAGACCCTCCAAAGCTAATTAGAAACCAGTTTTGGGTCCACATGTTTATTTATTCTAACCCACAACTTAAGTTCCATTTATCTAGTTCCTCCTATTTTTAAGCCATCAGATCTAACAAAAAGGAAGGCTCACGTTAATTCCAAGCGCTGTAAAATTTCACATATTATTATTATAGTTGAGGTACCGTATATTGGACGGGAGGTAGTGTGAGGAACTTAAGAATTACTTTACTGCCAGGGGCTTGAGCAAAATTTAAGTCGGATTGTATCTAATATTTGTGGAGCCAATGAATGAGAGGTATAGAATACAAATATCGGCGAGGTTGGAGCCATGTACTCCCATCTCGATCTCCCTTCACATCTGCTCTATATATACTTTTCTGAGCTAGAAGGACCACGCTTAGCCGCTCTGCACCTTTGAATGTCTATTAGGACCTTTCCTATTTATCTGTCACAGCCCCCACCAACATGCTAAGGGCTCGTCGATATTTGTCAAGCTCATGGGGTCATGTGGCTTGGGCACCCCATATTGCCCATTTTATGGATTGGGCATCTCGTAGATGCATCTCAGGGGCATAAGTGGTCTTGATCTAGCTCGTTCCTTTTTGGCGCTGGGCACCCCATATTGCCCATTTTATGGATTGGGAGGCATCTGAAAATTACTGTGGTTCGTGAAATTTACACAATGTCTCACGTGCAGCCACTCAACCGCTGCCGAGTGGGAGAGTTCGACGCCCCTTCATTGGATCGAGGATGAAAATGTGCAGCTAGATGGGTGTGCAGTTTGTGTCTAGCAGGTCAGTACACAAATGACCTTAGTTGGTCGATCGATCAGCTGATATTAGATATATACGATTATACAGAAATGACCTCTTCATAAATCCAGGCATGTTTCACTAGTACATTGCCGATGTTGCAGCGGTGGGTCCCAAGGGCAAACATTCTGGACACTGCCGTATTGATCTAGTTGTGGCTCACATAAGCATGTGTCTCTGCCTTGGCTGATTTCAAAAGGCTTTCTTTTTAAGTCAACTACATATGAAAAAAATTATAATTTTGACATGTCACTACTATAGAAAGGTTAATCAATATACTGCTGCTTTTACTTGTGGTTTGGTAAAAACCAAGGGTGATAATCATCACTGCGAGTTCATGTTATCACCACGGGCTGCTGGTACACGAACCGGCAGTAATAACCAGCTATCTTCACTGCCGGTTTGTCTTACCACCCTATAGTGATAGTCAATCCTCTTTCACCGCTGGTTTGTGTTATACGAACTGGTGGTGAAGATCAGATCACCAATGGTTTAGGATATGGACCGGTGGTGAAAATAATTTTCAACAACACTCTGATTTAAGGTGCAAAAAATAAAATTTATAACTTTTGGAAACAAAGTTTGATGTAAATAAACTTTATATCAATGTTGTATATCTCGACTGGATCTACAACTTTGTTGTTTTACCTTTTTATTTGAAATCATTTACAGTCCAAAATTCTTGTTAAAGCTCTCATATTTAAAATTTATTTCTATGAATTATACAAACAACCTTAGATGAAAACTTGTCAAAATAAAAGTTCTAGATCTTGATATGGATATGCCATACAGACACAAGTAATATAGGGGTGGATGCATGGTTAGAGCAGCTACGCACGAGGACAAATGTCTTTGGTTTTCTTAGGGGCTATTATATACAATAAATTCTTTGGCTTTTTTGTCCATTTTGGTTTTTCTTGGCCGTTTTCATCCCTGATCATGCATGCCGATATGACTAACTATTGCCATGATGCAGCCAAAGCGATCGAGATGGAAGCAAAAAGGTTTTTAGTCATCAAAGCTTGCATTGTACTGCGATTTATGTGTTTCCCCTGGTTCCACTTTCACCGAGTTGGTCTAATTACTAGTAAATTTGTTCATCTGATCAAGAGACATTATTCCTACACTATATAGTACAGTCATATATCAAAAAGAAACCAGGTCCACTCACTGGCCAAGCCGAGCATATATAGGAGTACATATATACTTCCTCCGTCCCAAAATAACTGTCGCTTTAAACTTCCCGAAAACAAATGCCGTCAATTTTTATAAATAATAAATATTATCAATTAGTATTATAATTAATATCATCAGAAAGATCTTTGAGTCTAGTTTTTTAATAAAATTATTCAGAGATATAAATATTACACGTATTTTTTTTATAAATTGAGCCAAACCTACGGTATGAAAATCGAAAACGACTATTATTTTGGGACGGAGTAGTACATGTCAATTGAGGAAGCAATTAATTAGACCCTCGATACAATCAACACGCGCGTTGCCATAACGAGAGACACTAGACTATATATATATAGGAATGGAAGACATCAGACAAAAAGTTATCCTAATTAGAAAGGATTGACGGCCAGCGCATCATAGTGCAGCATCCATGAACCATGAGGTCATGGTAGCCACGAATGAATACACAAGGCTGGCGTGGGCTTCACTCGAAGCCTCCCACACTGTGCACTTTCAACTTCCAAATTAAACTGTTGCCAGCCCCGTGTGCTCGTTTGCTTGTTGGATGAGAGTGTACCGTCCGACTAGCTAGATGTGCGAAAAGAAGCAGATGGTGACTTCACTTCTCTGTGCATGGCAATGATATGTAGCCTGCATGAATCCCGAATTAGCTTGGATGATTCTGCCACTTAGCTGACTATATATGGAGCCCTGAGGCCTCTAGGAATCTGCTTCTACAGTCACAGCAACATTTTCTGCTTCCCGCTGACAAAGTACTTATTCAAGCTTTATGCATACATTATTTGTAGATTTCAAATTACTAAAAATTAAAAATCTTTGTACCCGTGTAGCTCAAGAAAATAAAAAAAATAATTTATCCTAAACATTATATTGTTCATATGAGCTTTTGGCTCACCTATTAAAATAGTAAAGTCCATGTACTTATTAGAATCGCAAAATTGTGAAACTATATATATCTTTGTAAAAGCGCCTCTATGACTCTTGGGTCATGTGGCAGCATCTGCCCTGCTTCCAGAAATGCATCAACAGAATTACACGGTTGTACTAACATTTGACATATCGTTTGATGTCTAAATCCTAGCCCAACTTTTACGAGTAGTGTTGACTGATAGAGCGTATTAGTTTGTACTTAACCACCTCAACGACCATGCAGCAGTCCAGCGAATACATACATACTATCATAGCTGAGGTCCGTATATTGGTGGCATAAAGCATCCTGGTCAACCAGCATGTGTGTGGACCCATCACTACTGAAACTTAAAATTCCCTGACCAACGTCAGGCAAAACTGGAATTACCCTGTCGAGCTAGCCCTGACGGTATTTTTATTTTCCCTGACGGTAAAAAATTTCATAGCGATATTTTTACTTTTTATGACCATACGCACATTTTTATGCCGATATTTTTATTTTCCCTGACGGTAGTGCACCGTGAGGGAATTTCAAGTTTCCAGTAGTGCATGGTCCTTAATTCCATTGATAACCTTCTCAAGTGATGCAATCCTATATATATCTACGTTCTTCTTCATCCTAGCTCCCCCTTTGCATCTACTCCATGTTCTTAATTGTTTTTACGTATATAGATGCCAAAATTTTTGAGACAACCAGTAACACCAAGCTAAGGGACTGCATGGTCATTCACCAATGAACCATGCAGCGTCCTGCTAAGGATGGGAGACATCTAGAATTTGGTGTTGTCAATGTTGCTCAGCACTGTATCTCAGCGGCAGTCGCACTTCTTTAAAAGATGCACCTACACAATCATTCTCATTGATGTGATGGTGACCAGAGAAAGTGCGTGTTAGAATATATCTGACCCGCTCGATATGCAGACTGTTCCATGAGTCAAAGGCTGAACTGGTTTTGTGGAAGCTAACCATGTGAGAGGCAGCCAGGTGGGCTGCGACGATGTTGATGGATTTGATGGGCCAACCGCGACGACGTTGATGGATATGATGGGCCAACCTTCAAGTTGCTCCGCCTGATCAGTGTACTTGGCTTGTGTATATAATCCATTTGACCTGTTGGTACGCGGATGCTGGCATCTGCAAGAAGGCTGCATCTGTACGTATGAGAGGGAGTTCCTAATTATTGAGAGAAGTGCAAGAAGAAATATGAACATGTAAACTTTATATGAACACCCTACCTTAATAGATTCTCTTTGTCTAGGTTATAATAATACATTCATGCTAACTATATTATATTCTATTTAGATGGATCATGAACATTGTTCAGGCTACCAACCCCTGCCCTGTGTGACTGCGCCCAACAAGGCTTGCTTATTAGATTGATTACCATAGACTAGTATATACTAGTCCATCAACCCGTGCTTCGCACGGGCTAACTTTAAGATACTTAAGCAATTAAAATTCTTGTTTAATATATATCAACTAATAAAAAGTACTTTATGCAATTAACTTTAAATTGAGTCTAGTCTTACACACATATATAGAGAATTCTCTTTGACATGATTGAGAGAGATCGTTATGGCACAACTAATACTTCACATTTGTTTGTTTTCACGATTAGGTGTTTTCTTTTCCTTTGTTTGTTTTGTGTCCCAGTATGGTTAACTTTGTGAACTATATGGGTGTGTTGTACTTTCCTCTTGAAAAAAGAGCTATGCAGATAACAATATTAGAAGTTTAGCTCCTTTGCAAAAAAAAAATTACATATTTGAGTATCAAATATTTAGATAGGTATCTTAAATTTTTTATTAATTGTACATCTTTTATTGATTTGTTTGATGAAATTATTAGGATAATTTGGAATTCCCTAACATTGATGTTTTGTTTGTGATTTGTTGGTTACTAATCTATTGCTTCGTGAGTGGTTGTTGTCGTCAAAGTACTTAACTCATTGCTCTAACTCCTTAACACATTATTGTTGTTGCATCTTTGGACTTATTTGTTATGTATTTATTTTGCCCATGGAAAGGCAGTAACAACATTATTATGTTTCCATCCTGATCATTAGTGCATATGGTAACATTATTATGTTTCCATCTTGATCATTAGTGTATATGACTTTATAGGTCACCATGATGTTCTCTGATGTAGCTTTTGCTACATATATATGATCAATACATGTGTCAATATTTAAATTGCTATATTAATCAAGATACTGTATTTAATGGAAAAGTTACATGTGGAAGAAAGCAACAGTATTGGTAGATAACCTTGTTTATCTCGTCATTATTGTTGTTTATGCTGATCTTGAACGTCCCATGTGACAAAGATGTGCATGGCTCTGCCATTGAAGCCTTGCTAGTGTTTGCTTGTAGCGTGTACTTATTAGTAGGATTGGATTCCACTATCCTTGATTAGATTTGTTTTTGTTTGTTTTTTTATTAAATTGGGAAGATAGATTGGTTAGGATAGAAATATAGGTTGGGCACATTTTTTCGCTAATGGCAGTATTGGTGACATGCTGAGTCACATTTGTTAATTATATGTCCTCATGATATTTTAGATCATTTGACCGAAGATTAATTTATTTATCAACATGTTATTATAATGTCTTTACATTGCATATTCTAGGTTATGCTCTTTGCTATTATGATGCATAAAACTCATTATAGCTTGAACTACGACAATCAAGATGTTAAATTTATTATGTCATAAAATTAGTCATTGTGTAGTACTATTATTTGACAAAAACATAGAACACTTAAAACTATATTGCTAGTATTAATATGGAATAATTATTTTAGTCAATGTATTATAAACTTATTTAAATAATAAAGGTTATCAATTATTTTTCAAATAATTTATATTAGTGTTTACATGTAGATTTTGAGTTATTTTATATCTTATAAAATACTTTTACCAAGTATTGATATGGCATAATGTTTTAGTCGACATATACTAAGCTTATATTTTAAATAAAATGGTTTTTGATTTATTCATCATAATAACGTATATTAATATTTATATGTAGATTTAGAGATTTTATATAACAACATATATTTTAGTTTTTATATGTAGATTTAGAGATTTTTTTAGGTTACTAATTTGGATAATCAAAATTTTTACTTTATTTTTTTTTCTATTAGTGATATATATGGGTAATTTGGAGACAAAATTAGTAGATATTTTGCATTATCTTTCATAATGATAAATGTAGGTAATTCAAATATAAATTTTGGGTTTAATTTCTATAATTTAGTGTCAATTTTACATAGCTTATTTTAGTTTTTGCATGGTTGTCAAAAATTGCCTTCTCTTTATTTGTATATATAATAATAAGCAGGCAAAGGCAGCACATATGTATCTTGTTTACTTTCTATGAGATTTTTTTATTCATAATTAACTAACCACAACATCATGGGTCCTACAGATATGAATTTTTTTTAATACATTAATAAGTGAATGTGATTAGTAGTAAGACTCATCTAATAATAGAGATATTTTGTTAAGAATGTGGTAGAGGAGATATCATATTTTAGTGACGTAACCAACTAAGATGGTCTCCAATCGATTAACTTATTTTCCTCCTAAAATGATTTTTTAAATCTGTAATGATATAATCGGATGATTTTCTAGAAAATAAAATAAATCTAGTGGTTATCGATGGCTAGAGTCTTTGGTTTGATGGCCCATATTTCTAACTGTGTAATTTGCAAAGAAATAAAAGTTAGTAATACCAAAAAATACAGCAGGTTCCATTGTTTTTATGGTTCCCTTTTAAACGGTAGCTAATCTAGTTAATGATTTGCTGACAATGCAACTTGTAAACTCAAAGAGCATTATGACAACACCACAATCGTGGTAGATCAATGGGGACAAATCAAATGATAATGGGATTTGCCAACACACAACCATACCTTTAATTTGTTTAACGAATGTTGAAAACAGTAAGACGAACCCAGAATAGATGAATTTTTGTTTCCGTGTGGAACCTGAGAACGGCATTAATTTACCTTTTTTCATAGAGTGGAATTTGTAAACTAAAAGATCAACAATGATAATGGCACTAATTTTTCTTTTTCATGGATCAGTTCACAAATAATGGTAGATCGTATTTGAAAAATCAAATCCTAATGGGATTTGGCGAGATAGTTATACCTAGTCAATGATGTTGAAAACAGTAAGATGAACATAGAATAGATGGAATCCAGTTTCCGTTGACGACTGCCCCGCGCGGCAGCTCTTACTCCGGCAGCGGCGGAAGGCAAGCATGGCGTACGTGGACGGTGTGCTAGCTCGACGTGGACGCGGAGCACCTCCAGAGTGGACGCCTTTCTTATTCTTGCTTGTTGACCTAGCATCTGGCGGCCAGCCTGAAACGCCGCACGAGTGCATGCATGCTAGATCCTCTCGACATGGCCAGGACACGTTCGTCTTTAACAATCTATATAAAACGGCATTGCACAAGATTGGTAGCCATCGGGTAAGATCAGTCGAAATGTACCGGTCGATATATGTATGATCCATCACGTTTATGAATATATTATAATAAAATATTACAGGCCATGTTAAAATCAACAAACGACATATTTTGTCAAAAAGAAAAAGAAAAACTATTCTTCATAATGGCAGTATGGGTAATTTAAATACAAAATTAGAGGTTACTTTATATATTCTTCATAATGGCAGTGTAGGTAATTTAAATACAAAATTAGGAGGTTATTTTATGTATTTTTCATAGTGGCAGATGGGTAATTTTTTTGGGTTACTTTATATATTCTTCATAATGGCAGTGTGGGTAATTTAAATACAAAATTAGGGGGTTATTTTATGTATTTTTCATAATGACAGGTGGGTAATTTTTTTTATAAGTTGCAATAGATCCGATGGCTATTATCAACTATAATAGTTAGTGTCTACTAAATTAAAAGCCAGATGTTTCTGATTATTGTGGGAATTTCTAGAATTTATCTTTTTCTTAGCTGCCTGCGGTGAGAATCAACGTGGCGCCTTCGTTGGGGCTTCTAATTAGTAACAGTAAGATGCACAAGACTAGCAAGAGAAATTATACATAAATATATGTGCAAGTGCATACAGTATATATAGCCCAGCCATTCCAAGTTACAAGGCATTCCACTCTAGGCAGGCCACCATGAGAGGCACTACCATACATCAACTCTCTAGGAATGGAAGACATCAGAAAAACAGTTATCTGAATCATTAAGGAATCGCAAGTGGCGCGGGCCACTCCAAGAACCCGCTAGGCTGAGCGCGCCGCGAACTCACGTAGCCCCGTGCTGCATGCCCGCAAGATCGATGAGGTTTGATGTGCCTCGTCCGCGTAGCCCGGCAATGCCGCAACTCGCAACGACATGTATATCCCGATGTTATCCTGGCCTGCACCACGTCGTTGAATGTGTGTACTCTGCCGCCCATCGTACTCGCAGGGAGCTCGTCACTGCCGCTCGGTCAGGCTGCCAGCACGCTGCGCCAGTGTGCCAGCAGGCAGCTACCGGCGATGTCCGCGACGCCGATGGCATCATTGCCTCCGGCGAAGAACCCCTTTACCTTTGGCTGCTTCTCGTCACTTCCATGGCTGACCTCTGTGCCTCTCCGTCGTGGCTGAGAAGGGGCTCGCCGGTTCAGATCAGGGGACAACGACGTACACAAAGTCATGAACGAACGAACTGCATGAATCATGATGAAGCGCCGCTTGCTTCTTTGATTTCTTCCATGAACTGCATGATGAAGCACTACTGGCTAGTGGACACACGCAGGCCGCCGCAAAAAGTACGCGGCGCTACGCGGGCTGCCCCATGTGCCCGTGAGCGAGTTCGCGGCTCGTGTATCGCCACTTGCATCCATATCAAGGATCAGAGGCCACCCTAATGAAGTAGGCCATGCACGTGGTTGCATATAGCAGTGTGGGATTCGCAAGCGTTCCAGTGTGATCTCTCTACATTCAAATTGTTGGCAACAAACCATTAATTATATTTTTTTCCACAACATCGCACTGTTTTTTCATCATCTGAGATTCAGTGTCTTCCTTGCTTTTGACATATCTTCCAATCACTGTCCTATGACCAAGCTGAATACGCAAATTCACCATTTAATTGAATAATTGAATTTATTCTTTCTACTTCATCAATTTTAACTGAAGTGTGTTAGGCCAGATACACACATCATTGACTCATGGAGATTAATAACGGGCATCAGGATGGGTGGAAAATGCTTTTCAACTTTTAGTTTATTTCCTAGGAAGCCAGCTTTAATTTTCAGCTTTGCAAAAGTCAACTTCTGTTTCAGATTATGGATTTTGGCTGGCAGAAGTTAGATAAATTAAAAGGAGAAACAAACTGGTAATAAGAGGTGTTAGCAAAAAAAAGGGTTGAGACCCTCCCCGTGAGAAAATAGAAGTCTGTCATAGGCAATATATATGACTGACACGCTATCTTCCAGGGCAACGGCAAGGGCTCCACAGAAGCTATCTCAACATTCTTCATCTGAGACCCATGTTTTTACATCCATTCCATGTGTATACACTGGTCCAAAAAAAAAAAAAAAAAAAAAAAAAAAAAAAAACTCACTGATTGTCCACTCTTGAGTCCATGCCTCCTATCTCTGTTCTGTAGCCAGACTGCCAGAGTTGCTGGAGCGTATGGACTCAAGGATAGTTCGATTTTGCAATATGGATTTCTATGTGCTATTGGACAGTTTTAGCCCACACGATAACATGCTAAATGAGACTAAATGTAGCGCGGCTGCTAATACCTTGAATGACCCCAAAATTGACAGACTGCTAAAAATTTCAAGACATAATGGATTTATATGTGCTATTGGTCCAATTTACAAGTATATTTATTTGGTCATCAGGTCTCAAGACATTATTCCTACACTGCAAGGTACTGTGCGCCCTTATGGGTTCGGACCCGTCAACCGTACCAAGCTCAGCCCTGTGCGCTTGTAAGACACGCTTGCTTACCATATATATTACTATATTATAAATACAAGCCAACCAAGCAACTAATGACACCCTAGTTATGTGTATTGGCAAGTGTATAGGAGTATATATATGTATGTACAAGCCAACTGGTCACCACTTATAAAGTTACAACATGCATGTTGCCATCATGACTCTACTACTAGACCAACTCCGTCCCTAGGAATGGAAGACATCAGAAAAACAGTAATCCAGGCCAGGGAGGATACTAGGCCGGACTCCCAAAGTCTAGCATGCACCAGGTCAAATGGCTGGTGTGGGCTTCACTCGAAGCTTCCGACCCTACTCTTCAAGACTTCAACCCAGGCCACTTCCTACATGCAGATGCCAAGGCTCCGTGTGCCTTATCTGCATGTTGCACGACAGTGTACCATGTGAACGAGGTTAAGGGATCCTAGTACACGACAATACACGCGGAGCAGCCAATTAATTACACCCTCTCGTTACGTGTCAGAGCAAGAGTGTATAGTAGTATATATACCCTAACCAACAGGTTACCATTCATAGTTACAACACACGCGGTGCCATCACGAGAGACACTACTAGACCTTTGTCGACTATCTAGGAATGGAAGGCATCAGAAAAGATGTTATCCTAATTAGAAATGATTGACGGCCGGCATTGCGCAGTCCAGCATGCATGAGATCGTGGTAGCCACCAATGAATACACATGGCTGGCGTGGA
Source organism: Chrysopogon serrulatus (assembly GCA_015844335.1). Taxonomy (NCBI): domain Eukaryota; kingdom Viridiplantae; phylum Streptophyta; class Magnoliopsida; order Poales; family Poaceae; genus Chrysopogon; species Chrysopogon serrulatus. The sequence goes on along the minus strand of JADLZL010007062.1, from coordinate 974,131 downwards.
CTTCACTCGAAGCTTGCAGTCGTGCACAGTCAACATACAAACTGTTGTCAGGTTCCGTGTGCTTTGCTTGCTTGTTGGATGACAGTGTCCCGTCTGACTGGCTACATGAATGAGACAAGGACCAGATGGCGACATCTCTGCGCACGACGATGATGTGTAGCCTGGATCCTCAACTAGCTTAGATGATTCTGCCACTCAACTGACTATGGTGGCGATGAAGGCTCTGGGGACCTGCTTCTACAGTTGCAGCAGCAACATTTTCTGCTTCGCTGCTGACAAAGAACTTAATCAAGCTTTATACATGCATTTGTAGATTTCAATTCACTAAAAGGTAAAAGTCTTCATACCCCCTGTAGTTCAAAAAAATCAAAATAATTTGTCCTAGACTTTTTTATATAACTTTTGACTAACATATTACAATAGTGAAAAAGTCATGCATTTTGGATTGAAAAATTGTGAAACGATATGTATGTACCATCAAACATCCCATACTTGTATCTCCCAAATCTCAACTGCACATATCAAAGCAATTATTTTTTTTTATTTCACAGACTCATCAGATTGTATTTTCATCAGACCATTAAATCAGTGTTTGACAAGCAAAGTGAATACACATATTCGCCATTTACTTGAATTTATTCTTCCTGCTCCGCCACCTTATATTAACAGAAGTGTGCTATGTGTAGGAGTATATAAATACCCTAGCCAGCCAAATTTAAAGGTGGCCATTCAAATTAAATTCCAACACGATGCCACCACATGAGACACACTAAGTCTATTAGACTCAATTCGATCTCTAGGAATGGGGGACATGAGAAATATAGTAATCCGAATCAAAATGGATGGAAGGCCAGCCTCTTGAAGTCAAGCATCATGAACGAGGCTGCCATGAGCCACGCTCAAATATAATCCTCCCATGCATGGTACACTTTCAATTTGCAAATTGTTGCCAGGCTCCGTGTGCTTTTGCTGCTTATTCACGTGATAGTGTACCGTCTGACTAGCTCAATGGATGCAAAAAGGAGATGAAGACATCCCGGTGCACGATAGCATGTTTTCCTGCATGGCTCTCCAGAACGTCCACCGCTTACTCGACAAGCACCCCTTCTTAAACTAAAGCACATTTATGACATAATCATTTTTTCTCATCCCAACTTCTCCTTCGCATCTGCTGTTAGTATATCTGTACTATTATCATCCACTAGAAGCTCAATCACAAGGCAAATGCACTAGAAGCTCTCTCAATCTTTATTTGGATGCAAGCAATTAAGTAAAAAGAGTGGGAGAAAGTTTGATTAGCTCTAGGGGATGTCAAATATGTCAAAGTGCCAAGAGGAAGTCCCCCAAGCCAACCAAAACCACTTATATAGCCATCACTCAAACAAGTGAACACTGTTATGTTCTAAATGAGGCTGAGTCGGGGGCGTCGGACGGTGAGATGCTTAGCTCTGTCGCCACGTGTCCCAATTTGAATTTGACTGTTACGCGCACTACTGAGGAGGCACCGGATGCTCAGATGCCAAGCATCAGTCGCGTCAGATGCACGTAAACATGCTAACTACCCACGCGCGTTAGACGCTATCCACCGGACGCTAGGCCGAGCCACCTAACGCAATCCTAGAGAGCTCCCAAACGGTGTACACACCCACCGGACGCGTCCGACGGGGTGGCATCGAACGCCCCAGCGTCAGATGAACGCACAGCCCACGATCTTGACACTTCCCAGCTTTGCACACACACTAGACCTAATGCACATGCAAAGTGATAGCTCACCTAGTGGCACTTAGAAAACCGATATTACGCGAAATCGTCCCTCTTCATAGTATGGTTATCAATTCTAATCCCAGCCATCAACTTCTCTACTCGCCTACGGCTGGCGAAATGGAAAAAGCCCTATCACATATCTTTGCCTCTAGCTTTCTATCTGCTTTCATCATTTCCGGCAACGTGGAGCACTTGATCTTATGGAGCACCTAGCCACCATCACCTTGATCATCTTCTCCACCTCATCATGTATTGGACCATCCTCTCATAAGTTACACATTTAGCAATTAGGATTAGTCCAAGGTTTCATCAATTAGCCAAAACCAAACTAGGGACCTTCACGAGTGTTTTTTTTTCAGGCACTTTCGGCAAACCGCTTTGTCGAGTGCCGGACACTCGACAAATATTAAAATAAAAAAAACCTGAAAATAATAGCAAAAAAATTTTAATCGGGAAGGGCCCTACGGTAGCACTCATGTATCCGGCAGGATTCGAACTCACAACCTCTCACTCGCACGAAGCCTCCCCTATCACAACACTATACACTCACATATGTTTGTATTCCGTTTGGGTTCCCTAAATATTATACTAAATTAAGTGAAAATTGTTTGTTTGAGGCTCTAAATGAATTCAAATAGAAAACTTGTCAACTATAAGATTTTATAACTTTTCGATATCTATAAGTTTCATTTAAGGAGTTTCTTCATCTGAGATCGTTTATAAAATTTGAATTTCAAATTTAAACATATACAGATGCAATTTCGCATGAGAAGATGAATTCAAATAAAAAAAGTTGACAACTACAAAGTTTCATAACTTTTTGAGATCTACAACTTTCATTTTAGGTGTTTTCCCATTCGAAATACTTTTAAAATTCAAATTTTAAATTTAAGAAATTCGACCGCATTTCATTAGCAAAAAAAGTAATCCAAATTAAAAAGTATTCACCTATAAAGATATATAATTTCTCAAGACCTACATATTTTATTTTGTTCATTTAGTCAACTGATGTAGTAAGAAAAATATTGTTCACAAATCTTATATCTCTTTCTCGTAGAATAAATTTAATTTTATTTTATCAAATGAATAAATGGTTAAAATAAAAGTTGTAGATTTTAAAACGTTATACAACTTTATAGTTGAAATTTTTTTATTTAATTAATTTACTACTCCAAAATATACTCTGAAAATTCTCTTTGCCAAGTGTAATAAAAAACACTCGGCAAAGACCTTCTTTGCCGAAAGTGCCAAAGAAAAAACATTCGGTAAAGAACCTTCTATGTCGAGTGCCAAATAAAAACACTCGGCAAAGAAGCGCCTTTACCAAGTGTTTTTCTTTGCCGAGTTTTTTTTATTTAGTCCCCGGCAAAGAGCGTTTTGCCGAATATCCAAAAAAAACACTCAGCAAAGCTCTTAGCACTGGGCAAAGAGCTAGATTCCTGTAGTGGTACTGCTCCTACCGCACGTCATCCACACCAATGGACAATGCCAAACTACAGTGAGCTATACTGCTCCTACTGCACCAATGGAAAAGAAATACCGACATCGTGCACAAGAGCTTTGCAATTTCCTACTCCCACCAAACCCACCCACTCCCACCAATACTCAGTAGAAACAGGCCCTGCATGCAGAGCGTGCCCCTCGTGCTACTAAATATATGCCATGCATCCACTTAAGCTCCGCGTGCAATAATTAATATATTAGATCTCAAGACGATTAGCACCCAATGCGATCTGATTACTTTCCTTTTTCCTTTTATAATCTTCCTCATGATCCTGCAGGGATCAATCCCCATCATATCATCCACTAATACCAGATAGGAGTAACACACAACTACTCTAATTGGACTGCATGCTACTCCTAAGACGTGCGCTATAAAGACATGCAACTACATCACCTTCTCTCCACATCCAATTAAGATTGAGCTAGCAGTTGATGGTAGCCATGGCTAGGATCCCTCTACTTGTCGTCATGGTGATTGGCACCTTGCTGCTGCAGCAGGCGCATAGCCGCGACCTGCAGCTGATGCAGCTGGAGGAGTCGTCGGTACGGTGCCCCACATCGAGGTGCGTAGTAGGATCACCTCATGGTAGGATCGATTTCGTTTGTGTCTACATGTATTCAGGGATCAAATTGTGGAAAAACAAAAAATGTTATTCTGGCGATCAAATTCTGAAGTTTGGCGCTTTAATTTTGGCTAACAAAGATTAATGCAACTATCTACTTAGTGATTTACTGTAACATTATGGCAGATATATATCATTCAATATAAAGTTTCTAGTAGCTCATGTATCATAAATACTATATATCATAATAACAAGAACAACAATAATAACCCATATATAATTTCAGATGGTACGGGACAGCAACGACGACAGTAACAACAACAAACTCTGCCGTCGTTGCCGCCAGCGGCAAAGGCAACGATTATTGCAAATACGAATACAGCGTGAAGACAGCGAACAACTGGGGCGCCGGCACTGACTCAAAGCTCATCTTTTGCATCTTCAACAAGTGGAAACATGGCTTCTGTACAGCGCAGTCTGGCCGGGAGCAGTTTGAGCGGGGCTCTGACCAAATTTACAAACGAGGGCTGGTGCATGGAGCCATGCCAGCTCACCGTCCAGACCGACGGCAAAGGCAAATTTGCCGACTGGAAGTGTGAATACGTCGAGGTCGTCGTCTCCGGGGGTGTTACCGACACCAAGAAGTTTTCTGTCAACCAGTGGATTGGCCCCCACAAAGGCACCATGCGAATAGATAGCAAGGTCTGTGAACAAAGTAAGTAATAATTAACCAAGTACTGCATGCTTTGCTTGCGTGTAAACATACATACATGCAATGCATGCATCGTTCCTCCCCCCACCCCCCGCTAGCTCGCGAGGGATCAGCCATCAAATTGTTTTGTGTGTCTATGTCTCTGTCTGTGTCTGTCTATGGTTTGCAGAATAACAAGATGGACCTATCCATCGTCTGTGTCTGTGTGTCTATGTCTCTGTCTATGTCGTTGTTGTGTCCACTTGTGTTGTGTGTTTATTAATAAAATAAACTCATCATGATGTGTCAAATTATTTCTTCTATGCCATCAAATTTTAGTATTTATACCCTACTTCTGTATATTCATCAGTTCAGAACCGTGATTTAATTGTAATCTGAGCCGCATGAACTAATTGAACTCATGTTTGAAATTCTACCGAAATATAAGCAACTTAATTAATTTTCCATGACCCAAGCTAGTGCATGAAATTCAATTCTATGATGTGAAGAACCTTTGGCAAACATGTCGTGTGATTCATATTTCAAATTTTAGGGAAGAATGGAACAACTAGATATTCCTATGCTCGTGCTCACAAGACTCGCTCCACACTTTAGCATCACACGTATAAAACTCCATACACTACAGGAAACTCAGGCTTTGCCCAGTGCAAAATCATTTGCCGAGTGCCAAATATCGGGCACTCGGCAAAGGGTCTCTTTGCCGAGTGTCGCACTCGGCAAAGAAAAGCACACGGGTAAATTGCTTTGCCGAGTGCCGGGCACTGGGCAAAGAGGGACACTCGGCAAAGAGACCCTTTGCCGAGTGTCCTCCACTCGGCAAAGACCGGCACTCGGCAACGTAGTGCCGGGGCTAAACGGCATCCAGCGCCGTCAGCTTTGCCGAGTGCCGGCCGCCCGGCACTTCGACAAAACTGTTTGCTTTGCCTAGTGCCGGCCTAGGCACTGGGCAAAGTTTTTTTTTCTTTTTTCTGTTTTTTGGCACCAATTTTTTTTGAAACTTCAATACACTACCACAAAGTACATGTTCAAATATGGGATTTTTTCAATGCATTTTGATATATTTCTCCTGTTTATTTCGTTTTATTGATTTTTTCCGCATAATGTACGTTTGAATCGGAGGTGCATCGAATAATTGATTTTTCTCCTTATAAAAATGATATTCTTATTTCTTAGTGTTAATTTAGGCTAAATTCATGAACTCTCTCAAAATTTCGATCAACGTGCTCACGAACAACGCCATCCACTTCTGTGTGGGTGGCTTCTTTAATTATATAAAATGCGAACGAATTTCAAAAATCATGAAACTTAGCGACAAGTTATTATATCATATGCCCATGCCATGGTAAAAATTTGAAAAAGTTTAGAGCACGTTGTCACATAGGATGCTCACAAACCCGTAACATCATCTCATGTGAGATCTTACATCATATGTGATGATGTCTGGTTTGTAAGCATCGTATATGACATCGTGCTCCAAACTTTTTCAAATTTTTACCATGGCATGGGCATATGATATAATAACTTGTCGCCAAGTTTCATGATTTTTGGAATTCGTTCGCATTTAACATAATTGAAAAACCACTTGCATGCACGTTGGCGGCGTTGCCCCCCGAGCACGTTGATCCAAATTTCGAGACCGTTCTAGAATTTAGCTTAAATTTATGCTAAGAAACAAGGATAACATTTTTGGAATGAAATAAATCCATTATTCGATGCACCTGCAATTCAAACGAACATTATGCGGAAAAATTCAACAAAACAAAATAAACAAGGTAAATATACCAAAACCAATAAAAAGTTGTCATATTTGAGAATGTTGTTTATGGTATTGTATTAAAGCTTCAAAAAAAAATTTGGAGCCAAAAATCCAAAAAAAGTTATTTTGCCGAGTGCCTAAGTTTGGCACTCGGGCAAAAATAATTACTTTGCCGAGTGCCAACCCTAGGCACTCGGCAAAGAGGATGACATGAGCTTTGCCGAGTGCCGGTGCGGCACTTTTCGGTAAAGTGGCGGGTCTTTGCCGAGTGCCCTCGATCGGCACTTCGGCAAAGCGGCGCCCTTATCTGCCCGGCTCTCTCTCTCTCTCATTCCTTCTCACACGCCGCCAAGTGCGGCCGTCACCGCTTTCGGTCGCCCGGCCACATCCGCGCCTCCCCCCGCTGGCCACGCCCTCGCGCGGCCCGGGCTCCCCTCACCGGCCCGGGCTCTCCTCGCCGACCCCGCGCTCCCTCCCCTCCCGGGGCGCGCTGCGCGGTGCCCCGTGCCGGCCGCCGCCACCCGCCGGCCCGTGCGCCGCCCCGCGCGGTTCCCAGCGTCGCGCGCGCCGTCTCTGGCCGCTCGCTGCGCTTCGCCAGCTCCCCGCCCGCGCCCGTCCGTCCCAGCGTCGGCGCCGCCGCCCGCGGCATCGCTATATGCGCCGCGCCAGCGCCAGCGGCGGCACCGGCGCGCCAGCGCCCCGCGTCACCGGCAGCGCCGGCGGCCGCGTGCCCCCGCCCGGCCGGCCCTCCCCCCCCCCCCCCGGCCCACTCCCTCCCTACCGGCTTCCCCCTCCCCGGCCACCCACACCCCCACCGCACGCTTGCTCCGGATCCGAGCCCGCCTTTATCCTCTGAACGTGGATCCACAGGTGCCATCGTTCCACCGATGGAGCTGCACCCCGTCGGCCCCGGCTACATCCTCCTGTCAGCGACCACGGACACGCCGCCGCATCGTCAACGCCGCCCCGCCCGCTCCGGATCTGCTCCGCTCGTCACTGGTCGACACCGATGACGTCGCCTCCATCCAACAGACGCAGCACCTCATGTGAGCTCGTTCACTCCCCTTCCCTCCACTCCCAATCCCGTCGAGCCCTGAATGGTTTAGATGTTCTGATTCAGTACTACTGCTGGGGCTTGCAATTGCTGTGCCTAGTGTGCTAATTGATTATTGGGTACTTCCCTTGACAGATTTAGACTGTTCTGGCAGTAAGTTCAGTGCCCGTTTGGATTAAGAATTTACCAATCAACACTATGCATATTGTGAATTAGGATGGACATGCATATTGTGATTTTTTTTATTGATGGTTGTCAGATGCTAAGTCGTAAGATTTGTGTTAGTTATATCTACAACAAATGGTAGATGTAGAGTAGATGGCAGTTCTGGCTGTTCTGGCTGTTCTGGCATATCTACAACAAATGGTATATCTACAACACTATACACTACCATGAATTTTTTATTGACTGTTCTGCCAGAAGCTAGAAGAACCCTGTCCAAACCTGCAATGTAACTAAAGATCCAGCTCCAGGTAGACTTGTCTCAGTGATCATTAACTTGGGAAGCTTACTTTAAACTTAGAGTGTAAAGGTACATTATCATATCAGCACTATCTAATTTCTTCTCCCATACCAAAGCACTGTGGTGTGTTCATTTTCCAATAGCCAGCTAACTACTTCTGAATGTTTCCAAACTGTTGGAAATCTAACTGTAGATTTGTCAGTCTTGGCGATCAATTACTTGGGTACTTATGAGTGACAGAGGGTACATCAAAGATGTTCCACTTCCAAGCCACAACACATGTAGCAGTTTCCCATCTTCAACAACCTGCTATGATCTTTTGAACATTGCCAAGCTAGCATTGTTATCTGAATTTGATCCGTTCGTGAATATACTAGCCTAAAAATTCATGGTAGTGTATATTGTTTTGTTTATGATGATAGAGGCACACATTTGTCAAATATCTGCTGCATATATCTTTATCAAAACAGAATTAGGGCCTAAGATTCCAAAACCAATAGGGAGAGAATTAACAAGAAACTGTTTAGTGGCACCTGAAACCTGCTGCGGGACAATGAATTCAAGAGATAGGACATTGTTGCCATCTTAATGCCTTGTTCCTTTTGCATAACAGAGTATGAGGAAAAAAATACGCTCCTGCAAACAAAAGATTGATAAAGCAAAAAGCTGAAACCATTGCTGACGATGAACTTAATGCACTGCAAACCAACATGGAAGAAAAAACTGCAGGAAGAGAAGCAGCTTCGCCAAGAGTTAAGATAAGTTCTTGCATTAGAATTTGTATTCTTGTGAAAATTGCTTCTTAAGAATTGAGAATTTGATGTTCTGTACATTATGCTATCAACACAGTGTTACAGGATGAGCTTGATGACCTAGACAGCCAAAGAGTTCCTATAAAAAGAAAGAAAGGATGCTGTCAAGAAGAAAAGAACGACACACAGAAAGCAGAGTAAGGTGAGAATTGTTCACAATGTTACTGATGAAATATCAGGCATTTAGTTTTCATAAATATATTGTAAGTTTGATAACTGTATGCATGCTGAAATTATTGAAAATTCCATCCTAGAAGAGCTAGATATAATAAATAATAAATACTAGTGCTATGCTGCTTGAATTTTGGAGAAGACAACGCACTAATCTTTCCTTCCCTTTCTACATTGTGATTGCACTAGCTTTCCTTGATTTTAGTGATTTCGGTAACAATGTTGCAAACATTGCTAAAAAACATGAATAGTATTTGTTCAAACAAATTTAAATCGGACCTACTAATTCAGAGTTTTATGCCTATTGGTTACTCTATTTCCAAGTTGGAAGAAGCAACTGACTACACTTCTCATGCAGACGTATGCTTTCCATGTGGAGACAAGGATAAGATTTCAGGCTGTATCCTTTCAATCTGTTACCGTTTCCCCTATTTATATAAAAAAGAAGAAATCTGTAAATGTTTCAAAAAAAAATAGTACATATTCTATGCTGCTTAGTGGTTGCGTTTGCACTCAATATCATCTTTTCCTACAAAGCTATGGCTGTATGGAAGTCCTTAGCTATGATCAGGCATTGTCGACCGGACCAGGAAGGAGGTGGAGAAGTTTGAGTTTGAAAACACGACGCCAGCAGTTGAGATATGCAACGAGCTCTGGAAGAAGATTTAGCGTCTTGCGCGCAGATCATTGTTGTTTTAAGGCCTCGGAAACTCTGTTTGTATTGTATATTGTCGTGGGGTGCTAGAAGGATGCAGTTTGCCCTGTTGTTTGTATCATTGTTCGTAACGTTGTACTGTTTTCGGTTAAGGGATACTTTGGAACACAGAATAATAAATTTTATAGTTATCAATTCATTTTTCACAGAAAAAACTTTGCAGAGGGCACTCGGCAAAGAATTTTTTTTTAAAAATAAAAATCCTCTTTGCCGAGTGCCCTCCTCCAGGCACTCGGCAAAGAAATTTTCAAAAAAAAAATAAAAATGCTCTTTGCCGAAAGTGCCGGGCACTCGGCAAAGATTTTTTTCAAAAAAAAAAAAAAACCTCTTTGCCGAGCGCTAGCCGTTCGGCACTCGGCAAAGAGACCGTCAAGGCAAACGGCTGAAAAACCGTTTGCCGAGTGCGGTCTTGGCACTCGGCAAAGCCTTTGCCGAGTGCCCGACATTCGGCACTTCGGCAAAGAGGGCTTTGCCGACCCTTTCTTTGCCGAGTGCCCTTTGCCGAGTGCGGCGCTCGGCAAAGCCTTTGCCGAGTGCAAATGTGGCTTTGCCGAGTGCTCCCAGCACTCGGCAAAGAACCTGTTTCCTGTAGTGATACCTTAAAGTGTCGATTTATGAATTTCAAATATTAAAAAAAATATTTACAAAGGACCTTGAATTATTGCGCGCAAAAATGTTAAGATATATGAGGACTGCCTCAAGCAACCTCTCTGCTCATATAACGCCACTGTGGAGGCCCAAATGGTTGGCACTGGTGGCAAACTCATTACTGTTCCACCAGTCATCGTTAGTTCATTTTCCTGTGCACCACTATTTATGTTCCAAGTCAAGAGTATAGTTTGTTTCCTAGCACATGCGGAATAGCGTCGAAAGTGTAACAGCGGCCACACGCACCCATGACCAGAAGTCTCATTTTTATGCTCCTAGTGAGACAGTGCTTTTTTGGTGCAGACCAACCAAAGGATGAGATACCATTTATGCTCCCTGTTTTCCTTCTGTATTTTACGATAATCACACGTGTTAGGCTAGTGGGACATCACATGATGGCCACACCAACCTGCCCTATATATTTGTAGGCTCCTTATTCCAGCCCAATCATGTATCACTACAATATCCCTGTCCGAAGACAGCAAAGCCTCCAACCTTGGTACTACCAGTTTATATGTCGATAATACCAGCCAGGCGTTTTCACAATGACATGTCAAGTTGATTGTAGAAGATTGGAATTGGAGACATTGAGAAAATTTGTAGAACAAGGGTCGTGTGAAGACCTACTAGCTCTATAGCATGGAGTCGTTAAAATCTTTGTACCACCTGATGTGGCACAAAAAAAAGGACGATTCAAGGGTATGTGTTCAATACACTTGTTTGTATTGCACAAAAGAGATGGACACTTGGGTATATAGGTTTTGCTAATTTGTATTATTTCACCAAATAGTTCAGGGGTATTGAGGGCTAGTAGTTTGACACATTCGTTCCACCGAGCTGAGTAATGCACACATGTTCAACAAATAGTTCAGGGACGGCTTGTCAATACATAGAGAAGGCTAAGAAAACAAATTTGACAAAATTCTGAGCAAGAACAAATAAATTGGAGTCAAAACAGAAAAAAATGTGTACACCGGATGATGTGAAACTCTGGATTTTGAATACAATGGATAACCCAAAGTACTGGAGTACTGATGAGCACTTAGTGGATCCTACTCTTTAACAGAGTCGATTCCACAGTCTGGCGATGCGGTTTAAGTCATCAGCATTTTACTATTAATCAAGAGCTCATCTGACCAGGGACCTTGTCCAAATTAAGCACAATTAGAATAAACTAGATGGAACATTGTGAATGTACCATAAAATTGTATGGACTGGACATTATGGTGGTTTAACTCCGTGAGAGCTGGGCTATATGTTGTGAAGATGTCATGGGATTGTTGCCTTGCACACGCTATGCAAAAACATTGACCGGACGGTGCAGCTGTGATATACTGGTATTTTCTGCACTCAGGCAGTGGCTCTCAACATACATACTTCCCTGAGGTTAATTTGTGACTATAAAATTACCTCATGGGAATCCATTTAAGGTCTCTTGGAACCATGGAAGGCTAATCTTGTCGTAGTGTGCTCAGATTTTATAGGTTTACTTTTTACAATAAGAATTTCGTTGCTAGTGCGTGTCATCTTCCTTAGGTGCTCATCTTAGTTTTCACAATGAGATTGGAGAGCTTGGATCAAATATGGAACGTTTTTAACTCGGGCAGGGAAACCGGCTAAGGTATGTGCTGGTTTTTGCAGGCAGCATCGCGCAAGTGAGAAAACTGGCCTTGTTTGATTTAGGAAGACTATTTTCTTATGGTGAACAGTAAAACCGGCTTGGGCCGGTTTAGGAACACTGTTTTCGTATGGTGAACATTAAAACATGTTTGGGCTGGTTTCTCGAACTGGGCCAGTTTTGACTGGATTTTTTTTTTCTGAATCCTTCCAAATTATATCATTTAATTCTTTTCCACTTGTACTTGATCCCCAAGCTCGAATACAAATACCTCCAATCTTTTTTGCTGTCAGTATATACATAGTTTTCGTGTAACATAGTCTATTGGGTATGCAACACCATGTTCCCATGTGCCCTCACATTATTATTATAGAGCGAGTTTTTAAGCTCACAAAATTTTCAAACAGGAGTCAGCGCGTGCATGAGTGTCTATTTATAGTCTCACATTATTATTACAGAGCAGGTTTCAAATATTAATCTATGGAGCTCATTCTCCACCAATTCCATCTATATATAGGATTTCACAATTTATTATTTGAACACCATGATGTGCCATTGTCCTCCATATGTATATATTGATATTGATACTATATGCTTTGCCTCTCCCATGCATACGGATGCTTCAACTCTGTTTTATTTTTTTGTGTGTGTCCCATCGCTCTCACTCATAGTTGTTGCTCCTATGCTTCAACTCCAGCCACTCACCACCATAACATCATCTCTGAGCCGCACTTATTAAGTTAATTATTTTTCTGAATCAAGTATCCTGTAGTCCCACCCAGGTAAGAACGGGAGTTGCCTGGACCGTGTAGTGTTGTCACTAAGTATGGGATGCATCTGGAATTTCTTAGTTCTTCTAATTAGTGAATACAGTCACATGCTTACCCAGTAGTGTGATGCCACGATTTGTAGCTGAGTACACGAGACAGCCAGAGACTAGCGCTGCACACACCAAAGCTTCGGATCGGAGGGCATGAATATCTCGCGTATTAGCTGTCTACTGAAGTGGTTTTCATTTTTGCACCGTGGCTTGGTTCCCATGGAGGAAGGATTAGGACACTATTAGGGCACTTTTATTATTACTCACATTGCAGAACTTGATATTACGTTTTGGACATGTCTCCTATTGGATAAAACCACCCCCTCTATATATATCGGAGGATCATGGCCAATTGAAGGATCCAATAATTTATCATGTTTTTACATTTATTACACAATTTTTACCGTTGTTAAACTCTCCTGCTGTTCATTGCATCTCTAAGCAAGACTCATCAGCATTGTAGGTTGCCTTGTTGATCCTAGAACAACCCTAGGCATGCACTCTTCTCCAACATGTCCTCGTCAGAGGCATTCCCAGGCTTTTGTGGCGAAGGGCAACCTCTAGATTAGCCTAATCGATCTCTATATCAGTTTATTCGATCCTTAGAGTTGCTTGATACATGATTGGTTGATTGCAACCTAGGACATGCTAGACCTTAATGGTGGTGTATGATTTGGGTCTCAATCCAACATCAACACCTATATTAATCAATTTATAGATGCAGGTTATTATACATTCTACAATTGTAGACCGACTGCCTCTAAAATTCTCTTTGTATATTTTGAGATATAAATTTTCTGATCTTTTGTATGTGCCTCCTCCTAAAATGGTTTTTGTGTTAGTGGCATGTACCAAGTAATATCATGGCCCACCTGGCAGTGAAAGCTAATGATAGGAGTAGCAGGGGTGGCGGCGATGGTATAGTGAAAGCTAATCCAACAAGTATAGTTACCTAACAGTTACAACATGCGTGATGCCATCATGAGAGAGACAATACTAGACCTCGACCATCTAGGAATGGAAGACATCAGACAAAAAACTATCCTAATTAGAAAGGATTGATTGCCAGCATATTGTAGTCCAGCATGCATGAGGTCATGGTAGCCACGAAGAGTACACAAGGCTGGCATCGGCCTCACTTGAAGCCTCCCGCTGTTCATATTCAACTTGCAAACTGTTGCCGGGCTTCGTGTTTGCTTGTTGCATGATAGTGTCCTGTCTGACGGGTGACATGAATGCCAAAAGAAGGAGATGGCCTCTTCTTGCACGAAGATGAGCCTGCTTGGATCCTCAACTAGCATGATTCTGGCACTCTCAACTGACTATGGCGGCCCTCAGGCCTCTGCCGACCTGCTTCCACAATCGTAGCAACAACATTTAATTTTCTGCCTCCCCACGCACAAAGAACTTATTCAAGATTTATACATGCATTTGTAGATTTCAAATTACTGAAAAGTAAAGTTTTTTGTACTGTATAGTTCATAAAAATTCAAAATAATTTGACCCAAACTTTGTTCATATGCTTTTGACTCACATATTAGTAAAGTCCATGTACTTAGGATTGGAAAATTGTGAAACTATATATATTGTAACACCCGTGTTTCTGCATCTATTTAAAAATCACTAAAAATTTAAACTTTTTAAAACTTTCCAATGAATTAAAACTTTGTTGGGGGAAAATATGTGCCCCCTACTTCCGCTCCTGGGCGTAGGCCCCTTATGCTAACATAATGTCCCTCTCGGCATTATTTGGTGTCTTTCAGGGCAGGAACCTCCGCACCCATGACCCGGACCTCCGCCATGGGGGAACCAGAAGGTGGAGGTCCTCGAAGCTTCAGGACGGCAGCGTCGGTTGCAGCCTTGTTGGCGAAGGTTCGGACCTTCGCCCGGCCGAGAAGCCCACGTGCGCTCCGGGCCTGGATCTCAGATGAGGCCCAGCTCACGGCCAAGTGCAAGACAAAGACTGAAGTACCCCCAGAAGATGGAGTCGCAGCAAAGTGGGTGACGGAAAAGCCCCTAGGGTTAGAAGAACAGGATGGTAAAACTTTGAGGGGGGAGAGCCAAGACCTCTCCTATAAAAGGAGGAACTGTGTATTGTAAAAGGGTTGTTGAAAATATTAATGATACACCATCTACTATGCACGATTTCCGAGCCACCTCCATTTTCCCAAGGTGATAGAAGAGAAGGTTTCTAACCTTCGCTTCCCCACTGAGGAACCCGGCATCGCGGGTGACCTCCGCTCATTCCCAGAACTCTACCCGGTTGGCAGATCCCCTATTCCAACAAACTTGATTAGTATATTTTCTGCCTAACTGTTTTGAAAATATATTTTCCAAAACCATGTATTAAAAACTCATCATATGCAGCATGTATGTTCGGAATGCTTGTATGATTGTTCTGAGTTTTCTAAAATTTATTTGCCGCACCAAATAACTTTCTTGAATTTCTGAAACCTTCAGCTAGCGGCTCAAATCTCATGGCCTATTTAATTCTTCCTAGAAGAAATATCAAATTAATTCTTTTTATAAGGAAATACAAGGTACGATTAATTATGTGATATACAAATTGTATTTCCTCTTGTGTGGGCCCTATAGCCTTTTTCCTCTCTCCCTTCCCATGCAAACCTGCAGCACACCGAGAGGCCACAATTGAACCGCCCTTCTTCATTGTCTTTCATCCCTTCTCAAATATCCCTCGATGCTTGGCAAGCAGCAGCATGCGAGCATGGCCTATAAATTGGGTGAAGAACTCACCATCCCAGTGACGATCGAAGGAAGCCGATAGCGCGAGCATGCGAGGGAGATGTTGACGATGCCGGGCAGCTGCCGTCTGCCGAGCTTAGAGCTCCCTCCCTGTCCACGGGCACTTGAGCAGAAGGGACGGAGCCGCGCACTCACCGGCCACCCGCTCCGCCGCTGCGACCCGAGCCGCCGGAGGCCTGCGCTCGCCATGCTCACAGGAACGCCGCGCGCCACTGTAGTTGTCACCGTGAACGCCGTCGCGCTCGTCTCTGCCTGCCGCAGCCAAGCACCGCTGCGGCCTTGCACCTCCGCCCCGAGAACGCCGCGCCCTGCTTCGCCGCCCCGCACTAGGACGACCGGACCGACGCCGCCAGTGCCCTGTGCCCGAGCAAACCCCTCCTCTGCTTCCTCCTCACCTTGTGCCCACGAGCAGGACGCCATCGTGCCGAGCCCTCGGCCGCCGGCGCAACTCCGCAACCTCCCTCATGCTCTCTCTCCCTCCCTCGGACTCTCCCTTCCTCGGACTCTCCTTTGGTCTTGAAGAATTCCACAATTGCACTCGACTCCAGTTCGCAAACCAAACTTATGTGCTATTTGTGCACTAGAACTGAGCTCAAGACTACCAACACAGTGTTCTGCAGTCTATATATATTCAATCATATCAACACGAGTGGAAGCACAATTGCATACTAAGTGAAAACTATATATAGGGTCACAACTAGAGTCACTACTGACATGTGAAAACTAAGATCATGAATGCTACACTACTTTTTCTACTACAATATCTATCCATTTATTATTGTCAAATTTTGAGTGAAATTATAATTGGCAGCCTAATAACATCAAGCAATCGCGTACTCTCAAATGTTTGCAGTGTTGTTGGACACGAATTGAATATGCTTGCCTGCATTGGGCTGGCTAAAGATCTCATAATGAGGCACGTACACCAAACTCCTCGGTAGAAGTATATATATATAAATTTGTAGTGCCAAAAAAAACTGAATTAGATTAAATTAACTCATGGGGAGCATGCCTATACATACACACGCACCACATCTCTCTATATATAGCTACCTCAATACACAAAAAACATGCATATGCAGCCTCATCACGAGCTGCACTGCACCGCCGTACCATATCTAATCTCTGCCAGTGTGTGTGTGTGTGTGGGGTTCCCCCTTACGTTTTCATAGTGTGCCCATGTGTCTAATTATATGTGTTATTAATTGCTTCATCGACATGGAAGATGTTGGCCACGGTCTCACGGATGATAGGCATGGGATGTATCGATAAATTCTGTAAAGCGAGATGCAATGCAACTCTAGACCTAGCTGGACCAGATGGACGTGAAGTTCGCCATGGTTGTCATGTTGATCAAATATTGGTATACCTAGCCAGTTATACTAGGAATGTTAACAATATTTGAGTGCGTGTGATCAATACTTTATGTGTACTAGTTTCTGAATGCATGAAACACCCTTCTTAACTGACTGGTAATTAATTGTGAATTTACCCGTGTACATTTCAACAACGAGCTTCATCAAAATGTTCAACATAGCTCATCGATTGATGGCACAAAAATTTATAGCAAAGATTCATTTTTTTCCTCAAACCAAAATGTGTACACGTACGTCCAATTTATTGCGAGCGGTTAATTAGTACAGTAAACACACTGCTACTAATCCTATACTCCTATAATCCTAAGACCCACTAAGGGGTCTCCTCCAATCAAAAATGAGGATTTTTAAAAAGTGATGTATGATGATATCATCAAAGGAGTTACCTCCACTTAGTCTTAATTAATTATCTCCCACTAGCTATTTTTTAAAATAGAAAAAAGTCATAGCACCTAAACCAAGTATCGTAATTAAAATCCAATTGCACCATGGTGTTTCTCGTAAAAAACTCTTCAAAAACAAGACCCCACATGGATATATTACGATAACTTTTTTTTTACAGTTCACTATAATACCGAGTAATAGATAAGCTATAGATGAGAATTCTTTATATACTATCATTATATGTCTTTATCGATTGAGACTCATGGTAATGGATGATGTATTGCATTCAATTGCACCATGGTGTTTCTCGTAAAAAACTCTTCAAAACAAGACCCCATATGGATATATTACGATAACTTTTTTTACAGTGCACTATAATACCGAGTAATAGATAAGCTATAGATGAGAATTCTTTATGTACTATCATTATATGTCTTTATCGATTGAGACTCATGGTAATAGATGATGTATTGCGTTGTTTCATTTGGTTTTATTCCACTTTTTCACCTCTTTTTTCTATGCGTTGTCAAGTAGTCATGTATAAATTTATAAAATTTAGATCTTAGATTTTAATACTTATATGATCTTTGGACAATAGCAATTAGCGAAGAAAATACATATTATAATTTATGAGTTGTCCAATAGCAAGCTAGCTGCTTATCTTTTCAAATTATATCTAAAGTCAGTTCTAAATATTTTGTGCGTCATAATGTAGTATGAAAGCTATTACTTGCTAATTCCCGCAGCAACGCTAGGGATTCCTCTAGTTGGCACATATACATACATACATACTTCAATAGTTCAATTTACCTGAGAAACCATGCATCAGTAATAATATCTACCACTAGTACGTAGTAGTTGTAGTAAAAATAAAAAAACAAAAGCTAATAATTAAGCGAAAATGGCCGCAGAAGCATAAGCCACCACGACGTTGGTGACGCGCTCAAGGCCTGCCGTCGCCGGCGCGCCGCCCCCCCAGTAGAGTGGTCCACTATAGCCATAGGTTCCGGGTCCAAAGCCGCCTGGTCCGCCGAACCAGCCATAGCCTTCCGGACCGCCGCAGCACACGTCGCCAGGGCCGCCGTACCCGAGTCCCCATTGCTGCCGAACCCCAAGCTGCGCCGCTGGCAGCTCGTCCGGCGTCGGCACCGGCAGCGCACCCACCACCTCCGCCGCGGGCACGTACGGCTCACCAACGCCGCCACCGTGTGGTGTCGGCAGGACAGGCTCAACGCCGCCATGTGGTGTCGGCAGGTCTAGCTCAACGCTGCCGCCATGCGGAGTGGGCAGGTCCGGCTCGCCGGCGCCGCCAGTCGTCGGCAGCGGGAACTTCTCCTTCGAAGCTGTGGCGGCGGTGGTTGTTGGGGTTTCGATCAGAAGCCACCGCTGTTGTCCCTGATGGGAGCACCGCCACTGCTGGAGGTGACATCAAGTGTCCCTGATGTGAGGCATCTGGGAAATGGTGTAGCCGAGATTCTATTCCACCCTCATCTCCGTTTTTAGTGCACTCAGACAATGGCTATGCATGGAGAAGTTCCTATGTCCTTTTCCATCTAAGACATCAGTTCAAGGTGATTTTAGATGATTAGTCCCAATATCTTTTCTTCTTGTTATAGGATGATTCTCTGGGTGGCCAGAGACAGTATTGATGAAGAATTCAACCTTAAGTCACTGTATGTTTATAAGAAATAGTACTGTCACCTGAGGACATTTGTGTACAGGGTGGGCCTTGGTTTGCTTCTACTCATATATAGTTTCCCGTCATACAATGCGATAGATGACACCCGACAAACAAAGTCCAGCCAACAGAATAAACATTGAGCCACGGGTTGCCCAATCTCACCATCATCATATATAAACTGGCACGTACAAGATCTATTGATGTTACAAACTGTGGCAGCCACCAGTGGCAGTGTATGTTTATATATACATGTATATATATGCGAGCAGCTCCTAGAAGATAGATATCTGCAACAAGAGCTCTGTCATACGTACACTTGCATTTCTTGCCTTAATTAATTAGGCCTTCAAAGCCCACCGGCCTCTACGAATCAAGCGAGAAAATATCATCCCTCATTATATATATACACACAATTCCGCCAGCCTCTTTCCATCTCAAAACACGTACAACCACCACCGCCGTCTGACTTAGCTAATCCAATCCTCATGGCGTTTATTGCGATGCATGTCTCTAATTATGGATTTTATTAATTTCTGGCAGTGGTACATAGTGGAGGTGGATTAACATAGGCATAGGAGGCATCGAAAATTTTCACAGCTCTTTGATGAAAGGATGATGCATGCTACTAGCAGTTCTAACCAAAAACCAACAGTGATACTGTTGGTTCCAGCCACCAACTGCCATTAATGTTGACCTTCACCACTGGTTCTTGGGACCCCAATCATTTTCTATTCTTGAAGCTACCAACAGCCATTGAAGATTCATCACTGGCAAGAGGAGAGAAACCACTAGTGATGAACCGACACTGATAGTCGATTCTATATAGTAGTAGTGCAATATTCGGCGTTGTGCACTGACGGTGTAGTGTAGTGCAAGGTCTAGGGAGGATGGTCAAAGAGGAAGTAGATGTGCTATGTTGGAGATAAGGTTGAGACAAGATAGGGGAAAGAATGTAACATTAATGGAAGAAAGTTCAAGAGAAAATAAAAAAATGTAAGGTATTAGAGAGATTTCATCCTTCTAATACTAGATGAAGTTGTTTTGCCAAACATTTTTCTAACAACATTGCAAAACTTAATGCCTCGAACCTTTGAAAGAAAGAAGAAAGAAAGAAAAACTGATAGATGTGCATTAATGATTTCTTCTCATGTTCTGTCCACCGCATGCCTGTCTATATATATGACGTACACTAGCTACCACCACTCTATGAACCACAATGCATGTCTCTGATATTACATATGTGCTGCTCAACATAAAAAGGGTGGTCATAGAAAATAGGCATGGGAGGTATCGAGGAAATACATATAGCAGTGAACAGATCTACAACTAGAGGAATATGTTGACTTGGCAATTATTCAGAATCCTCGTGTTGTGTTCAATATTGGTTTATCCAGATTGTGCACCCGACGTACACTAAATCAGCAATTTTTAGAATATCCAAGAGTAGGTGTTGAATACTGCACAAGTTCAAGTTTCTGAATCATGGAATGGCTTAAGTGACTGGTAATTCTGTATGTACTTTTGTACATTTCAAACAATCACTAGTATACAAAGCATTTGTGCCGACAGTGTGAATTTATTTATACAGACGGTTTCAGCTGTTAGACGCCATTGAAAATCGAAAAGTGGGCCCTAGCTTTGGAGCCGCCTGTAGAAAGGGCTAGCATGGCGGTTCCTTAAGTGAACCGCCAGTGTAAATGGTGTCATTTACACCGGCGGTTCACTTAAGGAACCGCCGGTGCTAATGTATATTTCCACAGACGGTTGCATAAGAAAACCGCCTATGAAAAATGACGCCATTTTCACAGGCGGTTTCCTTATGTCAACCGCCTATGGTGAGCTTCTCCTATATATACCCCTCTTCTTCCTCCCCCCATCGGTGCTCCAACAGAACTATAGCCCGACAGTTCTTCCATGAGATAATTACTTTTTGTTGATATATTTCTCATAATCAAATAGCCTTTGTATTGATCATAGTAAGAGGGAAAGAGAGGGGGGAGAAGGGAGGAAGATGAGGGGGGAGGGAGGGAGGGAGGGGGGGGAGAGAGGAGGGAGGGAGAGAGGAGAGGGGCGCCAACTCAAAAAATGAAAATTCAAATGAATTTGGGTGGAAAAACAATAATACATGCGGTTCATCTAAAGCAACCGCCTTTGGAAATGCCATTTCCACAGGCGGTTCCTTATGTAAACCTCCAGTGGAAATGGCATTTCCACGAGGCGGTTGCTTATGTGAACCGCCTTGTGGAAATGTATTTCCACCGGGCGGTTTTCAAGCAACCGCCTTGTGAAAATGCAATATTTTCACGGCCTCCAAAGACAAAGGCGGGCAAAAGCACAATGAAAAAGGCGTCTGGAACCGCCTGTACAAAGCCTCTGTGTACTAGTGAATTTCATCAAAGGAAACTTTGAAATTTGTTCAACCAATGATCAACATCAAAATTAAAGCCATGATACTTGTCTGTGTCCTACGAAAGTGTCTATTTTTTTTCCGTGTGGTTAGTATATAGTATAAAGGTGCCAACTGCCACACAAGAGCATTCCTGTCATTCCTGATAGGTGGCCTTCAGAAAAAAGGTTCCTGATGGCCAAGCTGAGGATGGCCCTGGACTGAAACGCTGGCCATTTGCTGACGGCATAAGTTATTGAGAGGAGCTCACAAAGCAACGTGTTAATTAAAATGGAAACCCCAAAAAGGAAAGGGCAGAGGTAGTACACAGTTCGATTCCGTGAACCATAGTCATTTGCACTTTTTTATATGATCAAATATTGTTCTAGCTTCAGACAGCCTTCATAATATAATCAAGGAGGCTTCAATGCACGATTATTAAAAACAGGCTTGTCTTTGCAAAAAAGAAGCGTTCAGAATTATTCTTCATAGTGCTTAATAAAGAGCCATCCTTTGGACTTGAAGAATTCCACGATTGCACTTGACTCCAGTTGACAAGCCAAAGTTATGCGCTATTTGTGTGCCAATCTGTGCACTAGAACAGAGCTGGATGACACCAATACAGTGTTCTGCAGTCTATAGTCAATCATATCAACACGAGTGGAAGCACAATTGCAGTAAGTGAAAACTGTAGGGTCACAACTAGATTGACAATGACGAGAAGTCACTACTGATATGCGAAAACTAAGATCATGCATGCTACACTACTTTCTTTACTATAATATCCATTTTTGTCAAATTTTGAGTGAAATTATAATTGCCAGCCTAATAACACCAAGCAGTCGTGTATTCTCATATGTTTGCAGTGTTGTTGGACACGAATTGGATATGCTTGCCTGCATTGGGCTGGCTAGAGATTTCGTAACGAGGCACGTACAACAAACTCCTTGGTAGAAGTATATATATATATATAAATATGTAGGGGCAAAAAAACGAATTAGTTTAACTCATGGGGAGCATGTCACGCGCACCACATCTCCCTTTTCCACATCTCCCTATATATAGCTATCTCAGAATACACTAAAGAAAAAACATGCATATGCAGCCTCATCACGATTGCGTGTGTGTGTAGTTCCCTCTGACATCTTCATAGTGTGCCCCGTGTTTTAATTATATGTGTTAGTTGCTTAATTGATATGGAAATGATAGGCATGGGAGGTATTGATGAAATCTGTAAGCGGGGTGAAACTCTAGACCTAGCCGAGCATGGTGGACTTGCAGTTATGTTCCTCGAGATTACCATGTTTGTTCAAATATTGGTGTACCTAGAGAGCTAGCTACTAGGAATGCTAACAATTTAGAGCAAGTGATGATTCAATATTGTACATGTACTAGTTTCTGAATTCATGAAACGGTTGTCTTAATTGACTGGTAATTTTGATCGTAGTACTCCTATACATTTCAATAACGAGATTCATCAAAATGATCAACACAGCTTATTGAGTACACAGTCTCTCGAAACTCTGGAAGAATGAGGCTTCAGCATTTCTCGCAAAACATGCCATTAAAGCCATCCAGCCCTGCGCATGATCAAGAGGCATGCATTGCAGACACAGCAATTTGAATTCCCTCATCAGTAAAGTCACTATCCATGATAGGCAAAGCAATCACTTGAAGGATATTGTGCAGGCCATCACAAATAGCTGAAAAACCAAAGCAGCCCAATCTCTCTTCCAAAGCTCTAAACAACAGACCTGCCTACCTGCCTCGTGCTCATGTTCAGTAATTAAAGAGTGTCTGCATCTATACTCAGAGCAGCAATATAACTCCTTCTGTAGGTACGAGTTACAAAAGCTTGAAAAACTACGATCTCTGCACTAGAACAGACCCGAAGACGACCAACACAGTGTGTTGCAATCTATAGTTAATCATATCAACAAGGGTGGATCAATAGTTGCTTGGTTGAAATGGAAAATGTTGGCCACGGTCTCACGGATGTTAGGCATGGGAGGTATCAATGAAATCTTTAAAGCAAGACGCAGCTCTAGAGGTAGCCGAGCTTCATGCAATTGCAGTTCTCCAAGAACACTATGTTGTTCAAATATTGGTGTACATCTACTACGAATTTTATCAATATTTGAGAGCGAGCGAGTGATGAATACTGTAGATGTACTAGTTTCTGAATGGATGAATGAAACGGCCAACTGAATTCATCGACCACTGGTAATTGTCAACGTACTAGTGTACATTTCAAAAAAGAGCTTCATCAAAATGCTCAACAGATGGTCGATCGATTCATGACATCAAAAGCTATAGCAAGATGAGAAATGCTTCGGTGGTCCCTTTTAAAAAACCTGCACCGATCTAAAAGCACTTATGTACTAACTAAATAAAATTAAATTTCGTTTGGATGTGGACTCGGGCTCGGGCTGATCCTATACATTGACCTGGAGCCGCCTCTGCTTGCTCTATCGAAGGCCTGTTCATCGAGCTGCAGCGGCCGCCGTGACTGTCCCTGCCAGACTCCTCGACAACCTCGTCACAGGTGCTCCACGTCCGGTCCGTGGACTCGACCGAGGTGGGCTCTCAGGAGGGTGCGTCATGGGTGTAGCCTGAGAGGCTGTTGCTCCTGGCCGACTCCTGAGGCTCGGTTTCCCCGCGGACGGCGTCCCGCACCGGCGGCAGCTGCTTGCGCTCGGCTTCATGAACACGAAATCGTCGCTGCTGGCCGACGTGTTGATGGAGCCTTTGTCGTCGGTGGAGTGGCCGGGCTCATATTCGTAGGTGCGGTTCTCGGATGACGAGGAGTTGAGGTCGACGCACGCGAGGAGCGACAAGGACGGCGTTGCCGGGGCGGCAGATGGAGCGCTTGCAGAGGTGGACTGCTGGAGGTAGTTGCGGATGTCCTTGAGCAGCTCGGTGGTGTACGTACGAACCGAGATTTTGGTCAAAATCGTGCAACGCCTGCAGCGATCGGCACCTGGCTGCTTCTGCGCGGCGGGTGGCCTTTGGGTCAGGCTCTCGGCCACGCCGCTCACCATGACCGTCGCGTTCGTCTTCGATGAGCGCCTGACCACCGCCACTACCGAGTGGCAGCTGTGCGAAGGTGTGCCGGCGCCATTGCCGTCGCTGGCCTCAGCCTCGCCTCAGATCCCTTCGCCCCCAACGTGCACCGCCGCTGCCAAGCCCAAGCACCTCCGTGTTAACGTGGATCGAAGAAAACTCAAGGTCTAAGTCTAACTAATGCTGTGGATCTGAGTGGACTGGGGCTGGTTATGGGTTGGACATGGATAGGGTCAGCCCGAGTCCACATCCAAATGAAAATTAATTTTAATTAGTTACTCAGGTGCTTTAAGATTCGTGCAAGTTTTTTGAAAGAGGATCACCGGAACATTTCTCAAGCAAGATTCATTTCTTTTCTCAAACCAAATTATTATGTACGTCCACCTTATTGCGCGCGGTTAGTACAGTAAAGGTGCTGCTACTAATCGGCACATATGCATATACATACTTTAATTTCCATAAGAAAGAAACCATAATGCATATGATCAGTAATAATAATTTACTACTAGTAGACGCAGTAAAAACAAAAACAACAAAAGCTAATTAAGCGAAAATGGCTGCAGAAGCATAAGCCACCACGAGAGCCACCACGACGTTGGTGACGCGCTCAAGACCTGCCGTCGCCGGCGCCGCTCCCCAGTAGAGTGGTCCACTGTAGCCATAGGTTCCAGGACCAAAGCCGCCGGGCCCGCCGAACCAGCCGTAGCCTCCCGGACCGCCGCAGCAGACGTCGCCGGGGCCCGCCGTACCCAAGCCCCCCGTTGCTGCCGAACCCGAGGCTGGCGCCGCTGGGCAGCTCGTCGGGCGTCGGCACCGGCAGCGCCCCGCCACCTCCGCCGCGGGCAGGTACGGCTCACCAACGCCGCCACCGTGTGGTGTCGGCAGGACAGGCTCAACGCCGCCATGTGGTGTCGGCAGGTCTGGCTGGACCCCGCCGCCATGCGGCGTGGGCAGGTCCGGCTCGCCGGCGCCGCCAGTCGTCGGTAGCGGGAACTTCTCCTTCGGAGCTGTGGCGGCGGCGGCGGTGGTGGTTGGGGTTTCAGAAGCCGCTGCTGTTGTCCCTGATGGGAGCACCGCCGCTGCTGCAGGTGTCCCTGATGGGAGAGCCGCCGCCGCTGCCGCCGCGGTGGACGACGATGACGATGCAGGCAGTGTGGAGGTGGTCGTCGGGCCTGCAGGCATAATGCACGTTTTATTAGTATTAGGCGGACGCCGGTGAGGTTGCATTCATGGTATAGAAACACCGGCCGATCGTCGGCGAAGCGGTGAAGGCTGGTTTCAGCAGAACTGCAGAAGCAAGTATTGGAGTTCAGGTGACAGTATACTTGCCTGTGGTAGGTAGGCTCGGCTGCGCCGCTGCCGCTGACGACGACGCCGCCGCCGGCTGCACGGTGTGATCAGCCATGGCCGTCGGCAGAAGCAGGCAGGACGAGGTCCACAACGCCATGGCGAGGAAGACGAGGCTCGATGAGCGGAGGAGCTTGGAAGCCATGATTATGGTGGGAAGCTACCTGGGACGTCCAAGCTGGAGCTGGACTGATGAAGAAGAAGGCTGACGCCATTTTTGTACGTGATGCAAGGTTTTTATGATCGGAAAAAGAAAGAAATCTGGCCGGGTAGACGGGAAAGGAAGGGTCGACAAGTACGATAGAGCATTACGTCTACTTAGTAGAAAGCAGGGTTTGGTAGGCAGCTCCATCTAATTCGTCTCGCTTTGATTAGCGAGTCAAATCCAGCAAGATTCTTCGTCCACTGGTTGGTGGACAAACGACCAACCGTGCCATATGCATGCATAGTGTGTGTCCTTTTTCGCCGTTTTTTTTCTTCTGATGGGCTTTCCTCGTTAGGGGTTGTTGGGCCCCCATGGATCGTAGTTAGCCTGGTGCAAATTGATGGGCTACCTGCGACGCACTGATTTCGTGATGGGCCACACACCAAGCTTTGGTGAGGGAGGAGGAAAACAATATAAAGACGAATCTTTACTATATATAAAAAAACCCACAAAGACCGAAAGGTTTTTTTTTTTTTTGGTATAGCCAACAGGCAAAGAGGCTTTGGCTATTCATAACATTTATTATCATTTTTGTCAGTTATTTATTCTAGGAAGAAATTGCTTAGTCAGCCAGTTGTTGCATTGGCAGCTAACTCATCAATTGGGACGTATCAGGTAACTCTATGCTTCCCATGATCTTTGTATGTTGTTTGTAGATTCATTTACATGAGTGATCATTGTGCATTGATGTATTAATTCACTGCTACTAAAATAGTTTTTGGAGATTGTCATTTTTATTAACGGACGCGAAAACATGGCGTCCGCCCAACCTATTTATCTGCCTTGAGGTGCATGCCATGCCTGCGTGCCTCGGACATTTTAAGGTGCCCATCTCTGTTAATAGCCTCTACTAAAACTAAAAACTAAGAAAATTGTGGCCTCCTAAAGCTAGCCATCCCAAAAGAATTCTTACCTACTCACAAATTAAATACACGGTGAGCTAAAGCATGTTCTAGGCCCGGCTGCAACTATTGCCCCTGGTTGTGTGCCCTCTTTTGGTCAGCTGCATGCAATTTATAATACTAGAGGAATTCTCCGCGCGTTGCTGCGGAAATTAGCGGCGGTAGCTCTCATACTATATTATGGCGCAATATTTTTTTAGAACTGACTTTAGGTATAATTTGAAAAGATAAGTAGCTAGCTTGCTATTGGACAACTCAACTATTGGACAACTCATAAATTATAATATGCATTTTCTTAGCTAATTGCTATTGTGCAAAAGATCATATAAGTATTAAAATGTAAGATCTAAATTTTATAAAATTGTACATAACTACTTGACAACGCATAGAAAAAGAGGTGGAAAAGTGGAATAAAACTAAATGAAACAACGTAATACATCATCCATGACCATGAGTCTCAATCGATAAAGACATATAATGATAGTACGTAAAGAATTCTCATCCGTAGCTCATCTATTACTCAATATTAATGAATTGTAAAAAAATTTATTGTAATATATCCATGTGGGGTCTTGTTTTGAAGAGTTTTTTTTGTGAGGAACACCATGGTGCAATTGGATTTTAATTACGATACTTGGTTTAGGTGCTATGACTTTTTTTCTATTTTAAAAAATAGCTAGTAGAAGATAATTAATTAAGACTAAATGGAGGTAACTCCTTTGATGACATCATCATACATCACTTTTTAAAAATCCTCATTTTTGATTGGTGGAGACCTCTTAGTGGGTCTTAGGATTATAGGAGTAAGATCCTCATTTTTTATTGGTGGAGACCCCTTAGTGGGTCTCAGGATTATAGGAGTATAGGATGTGGCATCCATGAGAAGTGACTTTAATGCCACAACCTGCAAATATCATACATCGTGTGGCATTCTTTATATATTGAAGGAGACATAAGGAGAGCTAGCTAGCTAGGCTAGATCAAAACATGGCCAGGGCTACCGCCTAGAAATGGAAAGAGGTTGTTTGGAGCAAGTGCCGTGGTAGTAATAGATAGAATGGTAATATGGCGATGGCTATATATATGGTTAGTGTCGGTATTGGTATGGGAGGTATCAGGTATCGTGAAATCTGCAGCAGCACAAGGCACTGCCTCACCGCATTCTACTGCACTCAGGTTGCTCATATCGGCTAGCCTTTGCGCTCTTGCTGCACATCCACATCCTAGAGGTGGGTTGATATATACCCGCACCCTGCATGCCACGATGCTGTTAGACGCAAATGAATGGGTTCTGATCGGTGACACATTGGTGGGATGGATGGGAATGCCTAGGACAGTATCTTCGACGATCGACCAGTTTAACCCATCACATGCAGAGGCGATACGTGAACTCTTTCTAGATCTGCAATGAGGGCGGCTAAGGCGACTCGCAAGCCGGTGCGTCTGATCACCGAAGTTGGCTAAGTAACATCATTAGCGAGTAATAGCCATAGTCTAATTTTGTTAGGGGGTCAAAGCAAATTGTATAACACTATCCCTAGTGTACCACTTCCATGGTGCGTCATTCTAACTTTCACTATTTCCCATTCTTAATATAAAATATACGCAAACCTTTTGTATATTTGAGAAAAAAATCTACAGGTTGCAAGATTAAACCTTTTAATTTATATATTTAGATAAAGAAAATAGAGAATGTTTTGCTTGACTTCGTTCTAATCAGGAAAAAAAATTAGGCCAACTTACTTCTATACATGCAACTATTCCTCAAATTAAAACATCACATTTCAAACAAATGTCGTTGTCAATCTCGAGATTTGCCGGTATAACTTAGTTCTTTGAAGGTATTCATAAGGATACAGTGTGCGTTCGTGTAATCATAGGGTTGAGTGCGCGTATATGTGAGTGACTGTGTTTATAACTAGGTCTTGAAAAAAAAACAATCCAGATATGAAATGACCATAATTACATAGCAAAAGAACGAGAAGCACAAAGTTGTTGCCTTAGGGGTCCGTCCGACACACAAAAAAGACGACGCTCTGCTTTTGATCATCACACGACTCTAATTGTACCTCGAGGCAAAGACAGTGTGTCATCCTAGGTAATTTTTTCATGAGTTGTTGGTTGGCATTAATTCATTTATAGAAAAACTAGCAACATTTCCTGTTAGCCACGGTGTGACCAACAAAAAATCAGCAGCCACAGTCAGCAAAAGATATACTAAAAAGAATGAACAAGTATAAATGAAATCAGGATTGTCGGACATGAAAAAATAATGCTGTCTGAACACATCCTCGTCGATACCAATAGGAAATCGGCTATTGAAATCTTGTTAGGAACTTCAATCCTCATAAACATTACATCAAATTTCTTCCTCGGTAGGGGTTGCTGGGCCTCCATGGACCATATCACAATGGGCCGGCCGGTTGCAGATAATTTTGGGCTACCTACGACGCATCAATTTCGTGATGGGCCACACAGCAAGCTTTGCTAGGCGAGGAAGAAAAGGAAAGTCTATTTTTCCTTTCACAGTCCGTTTTTTTTTCATGTAAAACCGAGTAAATTATCTCTCTCAACTTTTTAAAAATGCATTTTACCACTCTCGAGTGGTTTTATCTTTTATTTTTTATTTTTCTTAATTGAATCTTTGAAAAATCATAGTAAATCATAAAAACCGTAAAATAAAAAATCTAATTTTATTGGACTCCACATGAGTAGATATACAGAGTGAACATATAATATGATATGCTTTAGTACAAAGCTTTACTATAGAATTTAGCTCTATGCTTTTCTGTAATCAATTGAAATAATTTATAACTGTAATTTTTATGGTCTAATTATGGTAAAATTTTTATGTTAGCCTAATTATTGTAATGCTTAAAATGCAGTAAAAAATTTATACTCATTGGATCATGTATAATTTAGTAAGAAATTGTTCTAGTTTTAGATTAATTTGTTTGCAGCTGGACCTAATTGGAATAACCAGAACATGAGCCAAAGTTGGATCTTCGGCTGGAGATTTTTATAAATAAAACAACACACGAGGACGGAAAGATATTGTTTTTTGTTGGTATAGCGAACAGGCACAGGCTCTGTCTATTCATAACATTTACCACTTTTTCTCAATTTGTTCTAGTAAGAAATAACTTGTTCCGAAAAAAAAACCCCTTAGTCAGCCAGTAGACGTTGCAGCATTTTTGGCAACTAACGCATCAACAATAACGTGACGTGTCTGGTCACTTTATCCACCCATGATCTGTGCGTGTATCTTGTTTGTGTACATATATATAGGAGCAGTTGTGCTTCTTCGTGATGGATTATTTTAGGAATGAGTGAGTATATCCATATATACATATGGTAATACTTCTATATTTGTACTGTGTTTCCTGTGCTGACCCTGCTCAAAAGAATTCCTACCAGTATCTTCAGAAATTAAATACACAACAATGAGCTAAAGCCGCATGTCCTCTCTGTATGTGGCATCCACTGCAAATAAAATTAGCGAAGGTAGGTGCTTTTGTAGTATATATAATGAAGGAGACAAGGCGAGCTAAGATCAAGGCTTGGCATGGGGCTACACCATGGAGCCTGGAAATGGTAAGAGGTTGTTGGCGGAGTGCCGTGGTAGCTAGATAGTCTAGATAGAAAGGTAACAACCAAAAGTAGAACTGATGGTGTTAGCATAGGTATGGGAGGTATCAGTGAAATATGCGACAGTAAGAGGATTTGCCCCCGCTCCTGCCTACTGCTCCCATATCGTTCATATCAGGTAGCCCGTGCTGCACAGTGCAGTCCGACGACCTAGTGATGGGTTGATATATACAGGCACTCCGGATTGCCTCATAGCTGCCACCTGCTAGCTGCAACCCAACCATGCATCAACCAAAGGGTACACATTGAAATATACACATTGAAATAAGGTGCGCAACAAGCAATAGGGTTAACTGAGTATCAAGCATGCAACGTTTGAGACCAAGGTCTTGTGCCACACTGGCATGTGGAGCAGTACGGTGAAGTAGGTCGTGGAGGTAGTCAGGGAATTCAATTTGGTGCAGAAACTATACAAGTATGGTGCCACACACTGGCATGTTGATAAAAGTAGGCTTTTATTAATCCAAATCAATGCCCACTAAAACAACTATACAATTAACATATACGACTTCTATCTAGGGCCCTTGGCAAAGTGGGGGCCTTGCGATCGCCCAGGCAAGCTTCATCTATATGATGGGTCATGGGTGGACAAACCGAATGCCCTCCAAACTACTGTTCTCTAATGAAAAGCACGAGGAGGAGCAACCCAGTGTTTGGTGTGGGAGGCATTAGGATCGTTGATTTAATTTGACCCTGCCACATCTTACTAACTCATGTGGAGGCGGCTAGCAGCTTGCTGTCCAGCAGTGCGTGTGCGTAGATGGCAGGTTGGAACTTCGCGGGCAGGAGGAGCTCTGCGTGCGAGTACATGGAGGGCGAGCAGCGGCATGTAAACGTCCAGCTCGGTGGGGCAGATTGATTGCCTGAAGCATGTCAAGTGTGACGATCCTACTATGGTGGAAAGGGAAAATGGGAGGAACTGGCCAATTTTATTGCAACGGGGAACTATGTTCTTTACAGGATGCGGACGAACCACAGACAAACTTAGTAGCTACGCTATCTACTTTCTATTCAGTTCATCTTCGATACCCAAACCGATGGGCGCTTGACCCTTATGTAGTCCGGAGCCTGTCCAGCTCATGCCGGTTGGGCAACAGTTACCGCCTCGCCTTGGTCCACCAACCCCGGGTCCACCGTCTTGACGTCAGCCGTGACATTCTCCCCTCCTTAAGCCGCAGGCTGTCCTCAGTCTGCTGTTGTCGTCACTTGTTGTCGAGGTACCTCCGCTTCATCCTCCCATGTTGCCCATTTGAGGTGTCTGAGAGGACCACTGAACCAACACTTGGGGCACCATCTTCGCTCCTCGTCGAATGCTTCGTGCCTGCAGAATCTTCTGTGGAAGTAATACTTTCAGAGGGTCAGTACTCACAGTTGCGAAGTCCGTGGAGACTAATGCATCCTGGGGAATGTGCTTCTTCAACTAGGACACATGAAGCACTGGATGAATCCGGCTTCCCTCCGGTAACTGCAGCTTATATGCTACTGATCCCACTCTTTGCAACACCTTGTATGGCCCATAGAATCGAAATGACAGTTTCTTGTTTGATCTTGCTGCAACTGATGACTGAATGTATGGCTGCAACTTCATGTACACCAAGTCACCCACCTCAAACTGTCTCTCCATCCTATGCTTGTCAGCTTTAGATTTCATCCTCTGCTGGGCTCTCTGTAGCTATTGCTGAATAACCCGAGTGAGAAGATCTCTTTCTTGTAACCACTGCCCCAGATCAGGTACCTGACACAACTGAGGATTTGCAATGCCCTGTCTTGGAGTCTGACCATACAGTACTTCAAATGGAGATCGTCCCAACACTGAATGGTAAGCTGTATTATACCAGAATTCAGCCACTGACAGCCATTTGCTCCATTGTCTTGGGCATGATTGCACTGTACAACAATGATTGCACTGTACAACAAAGGAATCCTTCCAAGCATTGATTTAACCTCTCTGTTTGTCCATCCGTTTGAGGGTGATATGCTGAGCTCATCGATGGCGAGTATCGCTTAGTTTGAACAATTCTTTCCGGAGGGAGCTTGTGAAGATTGGATCTGGCCGAGATGATTGCCCTTGGCAGCCCATGCAACTTATACACATGATCCAAGAATAACTTTGCAATATGCATAGCAGTAAATGGATGATGCAATGGAATGAAGTGTCCATACTTAGAGAATTTGTCCACAATTACCAGAATAGCATTATACCTGTCTGACTGTGGTAAGCCTTCTACAAAGTCCATGCTCACTACTTCCCAGGCCTGCGTGGGTACAGGCAATGGTTGTAACAGGCCAGGCAGTTTAGTATGTTCAACTTTTTCTTGCTGACAAATGGTACACTGCTGAACAAATTTGTGCACAGTTTGCTTCATCTTTGGCCATGCAAATAGTGCCTTTATCCTGTTGTATGTTGCAGCAATGCCTGAATGACCCCCAATTCCACTTGCATGAAGAGCCTGCAAGACATGATTCTGAGCTAGAGTGTTACTTCCCACCCAAATTCTACCTTTCCATCTGATTACTCCATTCACCAGAGTGAAACCCTTCTCATTTTGCCCTGTTAAACTCAGCTCAGTTAACAACTCTTTGTCTGCATCATTCTCTTCATAGCCCTCAGTCAATTTCTGAATCCATGATGGTATTCCTTCAGAAATTACACAAATTCCTTGCCCACTTGCACATCTAGACAGTGCATCAGCTGTAGCATTGTTGATCCCCTTTTTGTACTGAATGTGGTAATCTAAATCCATCAGCTTGACCAAGGCCTTGTGCTGAATTTTAGAAGTGACTCTTTGCTCGGTGAGATGGAGCAGACTCTTGTGATCAGTTCGAATTGTGAACTTCTTATGTTGCAAATATGGCCTCTACTTCTCCACTACCATTAATATGGCCAAGCATTCTTTCTCATATACTAACATAGCTTGATTCCTTGGGCATAAGTGCTTGCTGAGGTATGCAATTGGGTGTCCTGACTGCATGAGTACTGCTCCTATCCCTCCATCACTAGCATCAGTTTCTAGCATGAATGGTTGGTCAAAATTTGGTACTGCCAGCACTGGGGCTTCTATCAACCTTTGCTTTAACAACTGAAATGACTCCTCAGTTTGTGGTGTCCATTGAAATGGGACTCCTTTCTTAAACAATTCAGTCATTGGTCTAGCTAACAATCTATAATGCTGAATAAATTTTCTATAATAGCCAGTGAGTCCAAGAAATCCCCTCAATTGCTTCACATTCTTTGGTGTAGGCCAATTTCTCACAGCTTGAACTTTTGCAGGATCAGTAGCTACTCTAGCTACAGATATAACATGCCCAAGATAGTCCACTGAGGTCTGAGCAAATAGGCACTTTGATCTTTTGATTAGGAATTGATGTTCCTCTAAGATTTCTAATACTTGCTGTAGCAGCTGTAAGTGCTCCTCCAATGTTTTGCTGTACACAAGGATATCATCCATGAACACCAAAACTCCTTTTCTAAGTAGGGAAGCAAATATCACATTCATCAAGCTCTAGAATGTGGCTGGAGCATTGGTCAACCCAAAGGGCATGACCATGAATTCATACAATCCCTGATGGGTTCTAAAAGCTGTTTTATGCTCATCTCCAACAGCCATCCTGATTTGATGATAGCCTGCACTAAAGTCTAGTTTTGTTAACCATTGTGCTCCACTAATCTCATCTAACAGCTCATCTACTATGGGCATGGGATGCTTGTTCTTCAGTGTAATAGCATTTAGGTGCCTATAATCAATGCAAAATCACCATGATCCATCTTTCTTTCTGACCAAAAGGACTGGAGATGCAAACTCACTGGTGCTAGGCCTAATGACTCCAGTTTTGAGCATGCTTTGCACTTGGGTCTCAATCTCATCTTTCTGAATTGGTGAGTAGTGATATGGCCTGACTTTCACTAGTTGTGCACCTGGCATCAACTTGATCTGATGATCTGCATCTCTAGATGGAGGTAGCTCAGTAGGTGATTTGAACAAATGGTCATATCTCTGTAGCAATTGCTAAACTGAATCAGGAATGCTTATTTGTTCCTCTGACTGTATGGCACACACAGTGTTGAGCATATCTGATAGGTCTTGATTTGAATTGTCTGTGCCCAGCTGAATACAAGCCATCACTGCACCATGCTGTAAGAGCTTCAACAGATTCTTGGGTCCAATTGGTTGACACTGAGTTTACTGGTTTTTGATGCCATGCAAAGTGACTCTCTTACTATTGATAGTAACTCTCATCTCTTTTGTCTTGTAGTCCACCCAGATTGGACTAATAGCCTCAACCAATCTTCACCCACTATCATATCATAACATTTGAGCTCAAGGACGCTGGCATTAGATGTGAATTTCTATCCTTGCACCCACCTCTGCAGGGATGCAACTTGTGTATCACTGTGTAGTTGACCCCCATCTGCTGCCTTGAATGTTACAGCATTGCATGATTCCATTTTTAGGCCTAATGTCTGCACCAATTGGGTACTGACAAAAGTGCCCACACTTCCTGAGTCTACTAACACCAGCACTTGATGTTTCCCGATTCTTGCCAACAGTTTCAGAGTTTGCTAACGACCCTTGCTCTTTGGTATTGTCAGGTCCACTGCAAACATTGAATCTTCAGTGGAAGTTGTTTCAGACTGTTCTACCTCCAAATCTTTAGACAGAGATAGATCTAGAGCATCCCATAGCTCCTCCAGCACGTGTAATGGCACATTCTCAGCACAAGTATGTGTGGTACTCCATTTACCCCCACATTTGAAGCACAACCCAAGCTTCCGACGATGTTGCTTAAGTGAGCTCAACTTGTCCTCTCCTTCTGTACAAGTGTTCTTGGTAGCAACTTTGTCCCCAGCTGGTTTGTCAGATGAGCTTCTTTCATTGCCTTTGTTGAATCCTTTTCCAGAGAATTTTGGCTTCATCAAACTAAGCTCTTCTTCTTGCAACATTGCCAATGTACATGCTGTGTCCACATCAGTAGGACGATGCAATGTGATAGCAGCCCTTAACTCTTCTTTCAGACCTGACAGAAATCCTGGGTTATACAGAAGAATGCCATGGGCTAGCTTCTCAAACTCCGTATGATACTCTTGCACCGATCCAGTTTGCTTGATGGTCTCCAACTGCCGCAACTGTTTTTGGTACTGATCTCTGTCGTACTTCACAAACACCAACTCACAGAGCCTATCCCAATCAGTGATTCTGCCATGGCGTTCAATAGATTGTAGCCACACTGTCGTGGCGCCCTAAAAGTTGGGGCCGTAAATCTCGTCCTCATCGTCGGGTGCACACCATACACCTCGAAAAACAGAACACAGTGATCACGCCACAACCTCAGATTATCCCCATCAAACTTGGGAAAATCAAATTTCAGCACGTGTGGAGCACGAGACGAAGACGAATCCTCAAAATCATGCGGGGAAACAAGAGGATTCAGATCGTAAGTGTTGGCATTTCTAACGTCACTACTAAGAAGTAGAGATAAATCCTACCCCTAGCAATGACGCCAGAAATGGTCGGTATATAATTACTTGTCATTAGCAACTAGCCACTCTTGAATTACTGACATTCCTAAACATGAAGTAGGTTGTCATCCCCAATTATATTGCTAGAAAATTAACATAGATTTACATTGTACTATTGTGACTAGGCAGATAAAATATATGAATAAAATATGAATGTAAACTTATGGGTTCTGCAAGCGGACAGATAATTATACCGTTGTAGCATTTTACCTAGGGAAGTATCTAGGTTGTCGATTTATAATTATACCTCTGGAAAAGCTATGTAATAAACTATCATTATTATATTGATAAGAAACTATATAGACTGAATAAACGATATTACCTAAGTCATATATCTACTCATAACAGGCAGAGGTCACAAGATAAATAAAGATAAATATGGGTGATAGCATAATCATCAAGTATCATAATTAAGGATAATCATCAGAGCATCTTACTAGTCATAATCATAGCTAGCCATTAGATAAACTAGGGAAATAAGTCTATAACTACGTCAATTGAATAACTCTAATTAGTGCAACTACATATAGTAATCATCGCTAAGTCAACCCTAAATCATCATTGCATGTAAAGAGGCATCAACTAATGAGGGTATTAAGACCTAGGTCACCTCCTTCACGACCGTGCCCATGCTAGTCCTACATACGGGGGGTGGACTACGGAGGAACTAACGTAGCTGTCACCTACGTAAACTACCACACGTCCCGGCATATCAGGATGCACTTGCAGATAAATAAGACATCTAGACACCACGTCTACATATCGCCTATCATCTACCCATTGTACATATGGATAAACGCTATACGAGCAATTACATAATTTAATAAGATCGAAGTAACTAAACTAGACATATAATCAAAGTAGACAATGACTATTGCAGTTAAGAACATATGAATCTATTTAGAGTAAAGTCTCTCTAATCTGAATAATGAATACAATAAAGTAATTAAGAACTAGATCTATTACCGAACTCTCGCGTTCTAGCCAGACGCTAGGGGCTCCAGATCCGATGAAGAACTAGATCTCCTCTACTTCTAATCTAGCTAGCTAATCCTATGAACTAGAAGGCTCTTGATGAACTTGAAGGTTCTTGATGCTTGATGGCTTGAGGCCTTGATGAATAATGAATTGGCTCTCTCGTGGGGGGGTCTACCCATATATTTATAGTCCGGTGGGATGCGCTGCGTGCGCCGCAGATCAAACCGACGTAACGTAGGGGCTGAGATGCATCCTTGGAGGCGGTGGAGGAAGCTTCTAGAAGGAGGGCACCAAACCCTAGAGGGGGCGCCGCCCGGCCCTGGGTGGGGCCGGCCCCCCACCTGGCGGCGCCGGCCCCCTCGCTCCTTCCTGTCTTACGAGTCTTCCCCGAGTCGTCCCCGCGATGTCCTTCGTGGCGGATAAGTTTCATGGTTATTTTGCGCTAGAATCCCTCTTTTTTAGCTTTTCTAGAAATTACCCTAGAAATTACAGAACATGTAAAACTCATGAAATTTGTCGATAAAAGCCCTAGGCTAGTGTGTTTTTATGTTGTCCTTTGGGTAAAATATCCTAGTAAAAGTTGACGCTAACGAGTGTCAACAATACCCCCAAGCTTTTCCTTTTGCAAGTCCCTTGGCAAACAAATTTAGCCTAGTTGATATTGTATCTGGATCAGGAGTTGCTACAATGTCATTATACTTCCTAGTAAACATGCTTTCAAACGAAAATTTTCTCTGGATTAAACAATGTATGCTCTAACCTTTAAACTTACTCATTTTACCTGTAATATGGGGCTTCACAGCTTTTTGCATTAGTCTTGAGCAGTCGAAAGATAGAACAATCAAGCTAAATACTATGTCTCAAATTCTTTACAATACTAATATTCTGGAGTTTTTGATAAGTTTTTAGAATAAAACTTAGAGCTTAATTGTATGACAACCTCAAGTCTCTCAATGTATGTGGTATTTGTGGTTCTCTCTTGAGACATTAATGTTGTTATGCCTCCTATAGCTAAAGGTATATATAGTGGAGCTTATAGGAGTGGCATTAACAAGGATAGGCATACTTGCAAACATGTATTGTAAAGTCAACTAGTGGATCCATAGAGAATCGAGGCATACAATCAAACCAAGATGGCATGTGTATGAAAATATGGTGGATGGGTGCATATGTGTTATTTATGGCTAACTCCTATTTCTATTGTTGCTCTTTTGGGAATGACTCTCTTTTAAAACTTTTCGGGGAAAGACATGGGCTATCTTTATTATTTCTTTTTTTTTTAGGGAGGCGGGCATCTAGTACCCATTGTTTTTAATTACTAGGACACTTGTCCATCTTTTACTCCCCCCTTTTCTTTTCTTTCTTTCTCTTTCTTTTACTTTCCTTTCTTTTTGCACAGCCACATGTATCCTTTGAATACCATAAATAAATCGAGAGATATAATCAGGACTTAGAGCATTTAAAGACAGAGGTTATTCTATAGGGTATTAGTATATTTTTGTGTCCTCTCCCAGTGTAGGAGGTGCACATTTTATGATGAACATGTATAGAAATATGGTGAATAATTGTGATTACGCCTTAAAGTAGGAATAATGCATATGTGGACTGGAGTGTGCAAGTGTTTCTTGGTTTTAAAAGCATGACAAGACTCTCATAAGGTATACAACACAAGTTGACTAAACTCAATGCAAAGCAAGTACTTAAATGTGAAAAGGGTTTTCCTATCCTCTAAGATATAAATTATGGCTTTGGTAGGATTTCACATTTATCATACAAGAGCTCATCATGTAATTTTTAGATTTTCAAAATAACACCTCCAGAACTTAGCAATGCTAGGAATAAGATAAATAGCAGCTCAACCTTCATGAATCATATCAATAAACTACCTAGACTTAGCGCAAGCTTATGCCACCACAATTAAGGTTCAGACTAAATTTTCCAATTAAAACAACAGTGCTTAGAACCAGAGAGATTTTAAGTTTGGCAAGTAGGTACTTAGTAAGCATTATAACAGAATAACTATTCATCATCTCTAAAATAATTTTAATGTTCATCAATTTTAATAGCTCTAGCCTGGACTAATCATATTCTACTAAATATAAGACTAAGTATTTCTTTGGTTTTATTAATTATATATCTTTTTATGGTTTTATATTTAATACTTAACAAAAGACTCTATGACTTTGTGGACCTTCATATGTGCCCACATATTTTTAGTATTTTATGACTATTTATAAAGTAGACTTAAAATCGCTTAGGTGTAGTCACTGATAACTAGGGGAGGCTCCTCCCCCAAGCTTGATGATTGCAATATCCGGTGTAAATGTCCTTCAGAGCGAACTAACCAATAGCGAACCCGGTGGTTGCCACTGATAGCCTCTATCCTTGCTATAATATTTTTCCTGCATAAATACTCCAAAAAAGGGAAAACCAAAACTCGAGTCTCTAATTTATTAATGGGTTAGCGGTCAGCCAAAGAGTAATTGATTACCTTTATGAGTTATCTTTAATGTTGTTTAATTTAAGCAGAATTCTTTTCTTTTTTTTGAATTTTTCAGTTTATGATGCAAGAACCAAATATGAATGCTATATCTCTATCATTTTTTTATGCCACCACAGTGGATATTCCTTTGAAAAATGCCATATCCACATGGGGCTTTATGATGTCATGAATAATGTAATAAATATTTTTGTTTTAATATGTGAATAGATGATGTTACTAAATAAATTTGAATTACTAATGCATTGAATGAGATAACTACCATTCTAACTTTTTGGCTAGGGTACGGAATTTAAAGTCTACCGACAGGACTTAGACAGAGTGAGCACTTACTCAGTGGGTTCATCATCTGAGGTAACCTCAGTCAACTCCCTATCTCGTGGTGATGCGTCGTGTGCCTCCTTCCATCTTGCTTCGGTCTCTTTTGCTTCTTTCTCTTCTAGCTCCAGCTCTTTATCTTTGTTTGCTTTCTCCCACGCTTCTAATCTTGCTAGGATCTCCTCTTTTTCTTCCTTGACGATCTGGACCATTCTTTCAGTTTCTTCTGCCCAGCTACTCCAGCGAGGTACTTGCTTGTTCTCTTCTTGCTCCAGGAAGCGGTCTTCATATTTCACAACCTTGCCAGGAAAGTCTTTCCATTCACAGTGAGGCTGGACAGCCTGACGATGTGCTTAGCGTCTTCTCCTATTGCGTTGCTTCCTGGCCTGCTCATGGTTATTTAATGTTCTGAATTGACAGCGTACCTTTCCGGTAGGTAGGTTGAAGTGGATGTGTTCGAACCCAATGTAGATATTGGCGTTGGCGGTGCAGAGGAACAGTCTTCCCAAAAGGATCGGGGAATCATCGTCTCCCTGCATGTCAAGGACTAGAAAATCTGCAGGTATATATTGTCCTTGAATTCTTACCATGACATCCTTGACTACTCCTTCAGGAAATCTTAGTGATTCGTCCGCCATCTGCAACTGAATATATGTTGGGTATAAAGGTAAATCAAACAATTCATCATATACCTGTTTTGACATTACGTTGCAGCCTGATCCAGTGTCGCAGACGGTGTGAGAAAAAGTGGTGTCTTTGATTGTGCATTCAATGATTAGGACACCTGGATCACCTCTCTTGATTGGAAATGGCTTGGGTAGCATGTGATCGTTTTCTATGTTGAGAGCAGTGATTAGTTGAGTTGTCGCCTAAAGTGCATGCTTGGTCCTCCTCCATCTTCTATTGTTTCTATTATTCTTCTTCTTCGGCATTGGTTGTTGTTCTTGCTCTTCTTGTTGTTGGAATTACTTCGGGGCTGCAGGAGCTTTCAGGATGCGGTTCTTGAATGTGAATCTCTCCTTCTTGTCCTTGATAAACAGGACGATCTTGGTGTACTCCGCATAGATGATGGCATTTGTTGTGCACAGGATTGGTCTGCCCAGAATGATGGGTGCCTTCTCATCTACTCCTGTCTTCATGACCATGAAGTCAACTAGGACATATGATTGCCCCACTCTAATGACAACTTCTTCTAGTACTCCCTTAGGGTAGCAAATAGACTAATCTGCAAGCTGTAAACGCATATTTGTGTACAATAGAGATCATTTAATATTTTCTCATAAATTACCTTGGGTATAATATTGACACTTGTGCTGAAGTCGCAGATAGCCTCTAGAAAGCTGTGGCATCCTATGGAGATAGGAATGACAGGTCTTCCAGGGTCTCCCATCTTCTCTGATAGAGAGTGGTCAATCCACTGTACATCTACAGGCTCAATATGATATTGGGTTGCATTGTGAATATCAATAAGGTTAGCAGTTTCTAAATCTTCTGGTTGGCCTAGAATCTTACCTTTCTCTAATAGAGGTACAGCAGCAGCTAACTGAGCTAATTGTGACTCTAACATTTTATTGAAGCTATACTGATTCTTTATGGCAGAAGCAAAAGTATCCATTCTAGCATGTATGTTTTCTAAAGTTTTATCATTTGATGTTAGCTTCCTAGTCATTTGATCTAGCAGTTTGGATTGACTAGTAACTAATTCTCTCAAAGGCGGAAGGTTGTAATTATTAAAGTTGTAACCTTGGTTGTTACCCTGGTAATTACCTTATCGAGGTTGTTGATTCCATCCTTGATTTTGCTGAGGACGATAGTAGGTGTTGTTGTTGATGAAGTTCACATCCTCTTATAGCGTAGGGCAGCTGACAGCTGAGTGCCCATAGTCTCCACATTCTTCACATGTCATATGGGAATCATTGACGTGCATGACTTCCTTCTTCTCTATGTCGAGCTTCTTCATGATGAGGTCTAGCTTGGCAGTGACCATGTCAGCTTCCTTGAGATGATGGATTCTTCCTCCCTTCTTGCGAGGCTGAGTACGTTCTTCATTGCATGTTGAGTTTGAGGCCATCTTCTCGAGAAGTGCTTTAGCATCAGAGAGCTTTAGTGATAAGAAAGCTCCCCCAGCTGCAGCATTAATAGACTCATGGGTGCTAGTGATGAGCCCGTGATAGAAAGTCTGCATTAACAGCCACTCCTCTATCCCATGATGAGGACAGTCTTCAATGTAATTCTGGAATCTTTCCCATGCTTCAGTAAATGATTCATCATGTTATTGTTGGAAACTTAAAAACTTCCCACGCAGAGCATTGGTCTTGGCTGTAGGAAAGAATTTTGCCAGGAAAGCGGTCGAGCATAGGTCCCATGTAGTGTGCTTATCTTTGTTGATATAGAACCATTGCTTGGCTTTCTCCAATAATGAGAATGGAAAAAGACGAAGTAAGATAGCATCTTTTGATACTCCTCTGATTGTGAAGGTGCTGCAGATCTCTAGAAAGTGTTGTAGGTGTGCACTTGCATCTTCATGTCCGTTTTCACAGAATTGGCTGGCTTGAACCATGGTGATGAGAGCGGTCTTAAGCTCGAATCCATTCTCCCCGGTGTGTTGACCGGTCGTCCAATCCGGATGTTTGTTTGTTGTTGGGGCAGAGAACTCTCGCAAATGACGACTTCTCAGCCATGTCTTCAAACACAGGAGCTAGGTTTTCACCTAAATACTCTTCTGCTTGTTCTTCTACTTCTTCAAATTTTTCTTCCAGTGTTGGAGCTGGCTCCTCCGTTGGAGCTAGCTTGAGCAGCAGAGGGTGTTCTTGATGGTGACTCAAATTTATCCCTTGCTTCTATAAATCTTTTCTTTCTAAGGAGTTTCTCCGGATCGTCGGTAAAGTTCTTTGGAAGAGAAAAAATCATTCATTCATCACCCTACATAAGATAAGAAAATGATAACAACGAAGGGTGTACCTGATAGAGTTAGAGATCGATTGGTAATATGACTTTAACCATGTGTATATAGGTTATCAGTATGTTCTAAGTTTATTGTGCCTACCCCGACAACGGCGCCAAAAATGCTTGTTGGCATTTCTAACGTCACTACTAAAAAGCGAGATAAATCCTACCCCTAACAATGACGCCGGAAATGGTCGGTATATAATTACTTGTCATTAGCAACTAGCTACTCTTGAATTATTAACATTCCTAAACATAAAGTAGGTTGTCATCTCCAATTATATTGCTAGAAAATTGACATAGATTTACATTGTACTATTGTGACTAGGCGATAAAATATATGAATAAAATATGAATGTAAACTAATGGTTCTACTGAGCGGACAGATAATTATACCGTTGTAACATTTTACCTAGGGAAGTATCTCGGTTGTCGATTTATAATTATACCTCTGGGAAAGCTATGTAATAAACTATCATTATTATATTGATGAGAAACTATATAGACAGAATAAACGATATTACCTAAGTCATATATCTATTCATAACAGGCAGAGGTCACAAGATAAATAAAGATAAATATGGGTGATAGCATAATCATCAAGTATCATAATTAAGGATAATCATCAGAGCATCTTACCAGTCATAATCATAGCTAGCCATTAGATAAACTAGAAAAATAAGTCTATAACTACGTCAATTGAATAACTCTAATTAGTGCAACTACATCTAGTAATCATCGCTAAGTCAACCCTAAATCATCATTGCATATAAAGAGGCATCAACTAATGAGGGTATTAAGACCTAGGTCACCTCCTTCGCGACCGTGCCCATGCTTGTCCTACATATGGGGGGTGGACTACAGAGGAACTAACGTAGCTGTCACCTACGCAGACTACCACACGTCCCGGCATATTAGGGTGCACTCGCAGATAAACAAGACATCTAAACACTACGTCTACATATCGTCTATCATCTACCCATTGTACATATGGATAAACGCTATATGAGCAATTACATGAATTCAATAAGATCGAAGTAACTAAACTAGACATATAATTAAAGTAGACAATGACTATTGTAATTAAGAACATATGAATCTATTTAGAGTAAAGTCTCCCTAATCTGAGTAATGAATACAATAAAGTAATTAAGAACTAGATTTATTACCGAACTCTCACGCTCCAGCCAGACGCCAGGGGGCTCCAGATCCGATGAAGAACTAGATCTCCTCTACTTCTAATCTAGCTAGCTAATCCTATAAACTAGAAGGCTCTTGATGAACTTGAAAGCTCTTGATGCTTGATGGCCTCAGGCCTTGATGAATAATGAATTGGCTCTCTCCAGGGGGGTCTACCCACATATTTATAGTCCGGTGGGATGCGCGTGCGCCGCCGGATCAAACTGACGTAACGTAGGGCTGAGATGCATCCTTGGAGGCGGTGGAGGAAGCTTCTGGAAGGAGGGCACCAAACCCTAGAAGGGGGCGCCGCCCGGCGCCCTGGTAGGGCCAGCCGGCCCCATCTGGCAGCCGCCGGCCCCCTCGCTCCTTCTGGTGTCTTCC
Source organism: Chrysopogon serrulatus (assembly GCA_015844335.1). Lineage (NCBI taxonomy): Eukaryota > Viridiplantae > Streptophyta > Magnoliopsida > Poales > Poaceae > Chrysopogon > Chrysopogon serrulatus. The sequence goes on along the minus strand of JADLZL010007062.1, from coordinate 929,954 downwards.
GGAGTCTTCCCCGAGTCTTCCCGCGATGTCCTTCGTGGCGGATAAGTTTCGTGGTTATTTTGCGCTAGAATCCCTTTTTTCAGCTTTTCTAGAAATCACCTTGGAAATTACAGAATTTGCAAAACTCGTGGAATTTGTCAGATAAAGCCCTAGACTAGTGTGTTTTCATGTTGTCCTTTAGGTAAAATGTCCTAGTAAAAGTTGACGCTAACGAGTGTCAACAGTAAGCCATACCCATGACCAGGTGTGGCGGGAGGGCGCTCGGGGCCCCGCCGCCAACAGCCCGGTAATCGAAACACTGGCCGTGCCCGTTGGGTGATTGCGATGTCGATCCTAACGCCGGCGCGGTGTTCAGGTCGAATCGCGTCGTCGGAGCGGGGGGAAATGCTGCAGGGTGCGCGGCCCCGTCGCCTAAGTCATCGCCGGTTGATGCATCAGCGGTTGCGGCGGCTGATTCCCCACCAGCGGCACCTTCGGCATCGGCTGAGGCTGAGGTGGGGTAGTCCGGTACACCTTCAACTGCTGTAGCCGATCCACCGCCTCCTGATTCTGGCGCATCATGGAGCCCATGGACGTCTCCGCGACTGAGCACCAAGCCTGCAGATCATTGAGCTTGTCGAGCGCCGTCTCCATCATCGATTGGAACCCCGCGAACTACTTCGCCATGTCACTGACGCCCGCCAACTGCTGCGTCACCGACTCCATGGTCGACCTCAACTCCTCCAGGGAAGTCGCCATGTCGCGCTGGAACTTCGTCGGCTTCTTCGCTGGCGCCAGCTCCGGTGGAGAAAATTTTTTCCCAAAAATCCAGGCTCTGGATACCAAATGTGACGATCCTACTACGGTGGAAAGGGAAAAGGGGAGGAACTGGCCAATTTTATTGCAACGGGGAACTATGTTCTTTACAGGATGCGGACGAACCGTAGATAAACTTAGTAGCTACGCTATCTACTTTCTATTCAGTTCATCTTCGATACCCAAACCGATGGGCGCTTGACCCTTATGTAGTCCAGAGCCTGTCCAGCTGTTGCCGGTTGGGCAACAGTTACCGCCTCGCCTTGGTCCACCAACCCCGGGTCCACCGTCTTGACGTCAGCCGTGACATCAAGGGACTGCCCTGTGAAGTCCTTGAGCCCATGGCGCAGCGATGTGCCCATGGAGAAGTGAGGAGGCGAAACCCAGGACTAGCTTTTGATAGTTATTCAGTTGGTCCTCATCATGGATTAACAGAATGATGGTGCATATAAATCCAAAAAAATAGTATAACAGGAGAGACAAAGATAGCTCCTATATATGGTACATGATCTTTCCACGCTCAACCTATTGGTGCAACAAATGCCCTGATTGAATCCACCTACTAACTAACAATTAGTTGGCTAATTTTTAGTACACAAGGATCCAAATATAGTAACTAATCTTTAAGCTATGGCCTACTCATTGATGAACTCATTGACGGCTGCTGTTGCCACCTTTCTTGTTATCTTAGGGGTACATGGGCTGGGTCAAATTAATGCTGAACTTCAAAAGCAATTGTGACTACACACTACAATGCTATGATTCTGGCAACCTCAAAATAATTACGTGAGTAAATGTAGAGTTCAATGACAGTTTCCAGTGACTGCCTGATGAAGCATGTCACTGGAAACTCCGTTTGGCCGCGAAGCTCCGTATATAGATTTCTTTATTAACACGGTCTTCAAATTACTGTACAGATTCCTCGGTCAGATTTGATTTGGAGAGTACATGAGACCATCGTCAACAGCATCACATGGCAATTATAGTATTTCACAGTTGGTGCTTTCATTTGCCATCATAGTGCCCATGGTATCTACTCAGTTCTTTGGTATATATATGGGGACGGGGGAGGGGGGACGATCCTCCATCTGCGTGCTTCATCTTCATCTATACATTTCACACTAGTAGTCTGGCTACTACAGTTCTCTAATAAGAAGCATGAGCAGCAGGAATGCAGTGTTTTTTGGGTGTGGGAGGCATTAGGATCGTTAATTTGACCCTGCCACATCTTACTAACTGATGTGGAGGCAGCTAGCAGCTTGCTGTCTGACAGTGCGTAGAAGTCAGCTTGGAGCTCGGTTCGCGGGCAATTGGAGCTCTGCGTGGGGGTACACGGGGGACAAGCACTGGCTTGTAGGCATGCAGCTCGCCGGGGTCGAGTGACTGCCTGAAGCATATCCAGTGCCAGCCCTGGAAAAGTCCATGAGCTCATTGCACAGTGATTTGCCCATGGAGACAAAGACGGCCCATCGATCAGCTGGCTCAACCTACTTCGGCGGTGGGCTTGAGACAAGTGTGGAGCTTAAAACCTGTGACTAGCTTTGGGTTAAATGGACAAACTCGTCATAGATGTTCAATTAGTTCTCATCATGGATTAACATGACAGTGCTTGCAACTCCAAAAATTTAGTATAATCAAAGAGACAATGTGTTTCGTATGGTATATGATCTTGCCATGCTCAACCTATTGGCACAACAAAGGCCCTGATTGGATCCACCTAACTAACAACTACTTGGCTAATTATTAGTCCACAAGGATCCAAATAATGGCTAATAGAGGGACTAATCTTTAAGCATGTAAGGGCAAGCAATCTCAAAATGATGAAAATAGCCATACATGTTACCTTATCTTCTCAGATGTTCTTCCTTCGTCATTCCCCGCACATGCACCTGAGTGGCACATGCATCTGAGCGGTTTAACATGATAACGTGCATGCACGCGTCTATGGAGGCATAAATGTTATTCCTGCAAATATTTTCATTCATTAGTCCTTTATCCAAATAGTATAGAACAAAATTTTTATCAACTAACTATTAGCTATCTGACAACTAGTTCTTGTCCTTGTCCAGACTAACAACTCGTCCTAATCCATCGAAATAGGGCCTAAAATGCACTAGCGCATGAAAACCATTTGATGCAATAGACTGAGTCCATGCCATCACTACCATTCCAGCACAGGCGGCTTGTTGCTGGAACAATAAGGTGGTCAAGTTTGGCGTGGCTAAAAGGATTAGGTTTGAAAAATATTTTTTCGGCTATGAAGAAATGGCCGTGGCACATAAGAGTAGCATGATGTTATAGCATTGCTGACAGCCAAGTCCACGGCTGCCCGCCAAGCATCTACACAGGCCGTCAGAGTACTCAAGGGCTTTTCGGGCATTTTGCGGGTTTTGAGGTCTGCATGTGGTACATGTTATCTTCTATCATTGATATTCATCAACGAATCCTCTGGAATTCATTAGAAAACATACAGCATAGACAGTCATATGCACACTGACCAAGAACGAGTCAATACTAATAATACTCGATCAGATTTGATTTGGAGTACAAAAGTACATCAGACCATGAGCAGCATCACATGGCATTTATATTACTTGACGCCTCCCTCTTTTAATTTGCCATTACACACGTCAGTATCTACCATGTTCCTAGGTGTATATATAGTGAATAACAATGCTCCACCGATCTGCTTGCTTCATCTTCGTTTGTATATGGTTACAAATGTGTGGTGCTTGCATTGCACACTAGTAGTCGAGGTAGCACGTATAGTCCTCTAAGAAGCATGCATGGGAGAGGCCCAGTAATATAATCCAGTTTGTTGGGAGTGGGAGGCATCAGGATAGTTGATTGCATGCTGCGGCAACGCATAATCCGAACCATCTCAGCTTTTCCACGTTCAGAAGATGAACCATGCAGGACAACCGGCCGGCTGATGACGGGCAAGCCATTCATCGGCTGCCTTCTGTGGCGACCATGGGGGTCCCTTGAGGAAAGGACAAGCTGGCAATGAGCCTTCCACTTGTGTAAGTGGGAAACTGACGCTACGGGCACCAATTGCAGTTGTGACTGGCTGCCTAAAGCCCGTGCCACAGACTGTTTGCGCGAGGAGTATTGGTCGGAGATCTTCTCAAACTTCTTGCATTCTGGTCCCGAGTATACAAAGATAATAAGTGTGATCGCATCAAGGCTGCTTGAAAACCCACAGATTGCTGATATATGCTTGCCGGTTATTTGATTTGTCCACCCTAGTAGATGAAGTGCAAATCAGGCCACGCCACTACAAGCTGAGTGCTTTTTTAAAGAGACTACGGAGTGGAGAGGTTCCCTGCCTAGATTTCATTACGAATGAAATGGTTCAGGGTACAAAACGTGAATTAGGAGCTAATGAGGCCCTGAATAAAGGTACAAAGATAGCAAGAAAACACGCCAGCGGCGCAGCCCAGGTAACCTAGTGAAGGAAGCAAATCTTCATTCCCAAATAGACAAATCATCACGCAGACACGTGACACTGCATTTCGAGTGCTATGGTGTTCATTCCTGAAGATAGCTCTATTTCTTTCATCCCACAGACGCCATAGGACATTCTGGAGTATTGATAGCAAGGGAGCAGAATACAAGCTGAGTGTTCGATGTGTGTAGGAGCCTTGCACCCTGAAGTGTTGCTGTTGTACCCACGGGAGTCTTGCTATTGTATTGATTTGCCTGTAAGTAGGAGACAATCTTGTCAAATGTTTGCTTCCGTTCTTAATTGATACGCAAAGGTCACGAACTAAGCGTAGCTTAGTTGCATGGTTCCTTGTGGTACCTACGCACCCGGGTTCAAATCCAGACTTAACACGGTGCTCACATTTTTCTAGATTTAATTTATTTTAGGATTCAATAGCTCTATTCTTTCAGGTATAGGTGATATGACCGTCGACAACGAGGCATTTATGATGATTTTATCGATCTCGAGATTTGCCGGTCCAACTCAGTTCTTTAATTTGAAGGTGCTCATAGAAGTAAGATGTGCGTACGTGCATTCATAGATGTGAGTGTGCGCTTATGTATGTGAGCGTTTGTGTCTGTAACTGGGTCTCACAAAAAATTTATAGGCAGAGCTCCTACCAAAACTCTTAGGAACATAAAGAAAAATAAAACCATCATTGAATGATAGTGAAATTCAATGATGGTTTTATTTTCCTTAGTGTTTTTAAGAGTTACGATAGACCTATGCCTATCAATTAAGAACGGAAGCATAAATTTGTCAAGATTGTCCCTAATCTAGTATGGTTGACACATCTTCAATATAATGAGTCATGCTGATTTCATTAGAAAACATAAAACACTTGACAAAGATTCCTCGCTCAGATTTGATCTGGAGAGTACATGAACATCATCACATGGCATTTATAGTATTTCGCGTTTGGGGCTTTCATTTGCCATCACACTGGGCATGGTATAGTATCCACCCAGTTGCTTGCTTGCTTTATATATATGGGGGATGGGGACGCTGCATTATAATTATCTGCTTGCTTCATCTTCATCTGTATATACATACACATGCTGCGTGCACGTGGTGCATCCATTTCACACTAGTAGTCGACCTACTACATACAGTCCTCTAATCAGAAGCACGATCGAGGAGGAGAAATGCAGTGTTTTTGGGTGTGGGAGGCATCAGGATAGTTGATTTCATCCCGCCACAACTCACAAACTGACACGGAGGCGGCTAGCAGCTTGCTGTTGGACGGTGCACAAACGTCCGGTTGGAGCTTCGCGGACAATCGGAGTTCCACATCGGGGTAGATGGGGACAAGCACCAGCTTGCAAAGGTCGAGCTTGGTGGGGGCGAGTGACTGCCTGAAGTCTGGAAAAGTCCTCGAGTCCTATGGCACAGCGTCGTGCCCATGGAGACATGGATGGCCCATAAGCCGGCTCTACCTAGTTCGGCAGTGCGCTGAGCAAGTGTGGAGCCCAAACCTGGGGCCAGATTATTTGAGTTAAATGGACAAACTCGTCACAGTGATTCACTTGGTCCTCATCATGGATTTAACAGAACGTGGTGCTTGAAACTCCAAAAATATATTACAACAGGAGAGACAAGGTATTTCGTATACTTCATGATCTTGCCATGCCAAACCTATTGGCACAAGAAAGACTGATTGGATCCACCTAACTATTAACAACTAGTTGGCTAATTTGTAGTCAGCAAGGATCTAAATAGTGGCTAAAAGGGGAAGCTAAAAGGGAGACTAATCTTTAAGCTAATTAAGGGCCTAACTAGTTCTTGGTTCACTAGTTGGCAAAACGCATCTAAGGGTAAGTGATCTCAAAATGATGAAAGTAATGTCTTTCCATGCAAATATTTGTATTCATTATTTTTGGGGGTCCACTCTTTATTCATCCAACAAAGCCTACAAGTCACTTTCTGGAAATCATCAGAATCATCCCATTTTCAGATGGCTTTGGGAGTCGGCCTGTCAAAACAAGAGGAAGATCTTCTTCTGGCTTCTACTTAAGGATCGAGTAAGTACAAGGGAACTTCTCAAAAGGAAGACTATGCAGTTGCAGGATTACAGTTGTGTGCTATGCAGTCTTGGCATTGAAGAATCACTTCATCACTTATTTTTTGACTGCCCCTTTGCAACTTCTTGCTGGTACTCCTTGTTGAATTTGTTTGTGCCGGTTAATAGCACTGCAATTCAAGTCATTGAAGCTTTCAAGGACCAGCTGCAGCTTCCTTTTTACATGGAAATAATTGTAACCATGTGTTTGTCAATTTGGATGGTTAGAAATGATGCAATCTTCAGGGGCATGCCAGTATCAATTCAGAGGTGCAAACACATCTTCAAAGCTGAATTTGCCTGGGTTATCCTATGAGCAAAATCCCGTCTCCACCCCCAAATAGATTTATGGCTAGAAGCATTTGTACAATTCTTCTTATTTTCTTTGTTACCTTCTTTGTATCATGAGCCTGACTGGGAGCACTTTAAGTTTAAATTAATAAAAGCACAGTAGGGGGTTTTCCCCTCCTGTTTTGTTCAACAAAAAAAATATTTGTATTCATTGTTAGTCCTTGTTCCAACTAACTATTAACCAACTAACAACTACTTCTAATCCTAGTCTGCACTAACAACTAGTCGTAGTCTGTTTAAATAGGGTCTAAATCGCTCTGTCACACGAAACCATTTGATGCAGCAGAGGAGTCCATGGGATCACTACCATGCCAGAGCATGGCTCGCTTGCTGCTGGAGCAATATCATGGTCTCCTCGTAAATTGGTGCAGAAGGATTAGGTTTGAAAAATATTTTTTTGGCTAGATTATTTGTACATAATAATTTAAAACCTAATGTACAACAGCAAGCCGTGCTCTGTTAAGGGTTATTTAAAACCATCATTGGCTAGGTTATTTGTACATAATAATCACGGTGCACCTAATAAAAGATAATGAAGGGAGTAGCATTTTCAGAGTAGAGCGCTTTAATAAGTTGCCCAACTCCGTTATTGGGAATAACAAAGGTGGGCAAGTTAAGGTGCTGGCCTCCGTTAACCCTTAACAGATGCGGGTAGTCTTTAGAGGCCACCTGCGCTAACCCTTAACAAATTCAAAGCATGCAAGGACTAAAGTTTCCGCCGTTAATGATTAATAGAGGTGGGTATATCGCAATAGTGCATATTAATATTTTCTAGATTGAAATTTTATATATCACTGGATTGGCATGGTATATTTATTGTTTCACACTTGCCTGAATTAATTTGACATTACAGTACTGTACACGGTATCTGGTTCCTAGTAGGTATATATATATATATATATATATATATGAGCGGGGTGCTTGCAATGCAAACTAGTAATCCAGCGAGTACAATCCTGTAGTAAGAAGCACGGGAGGAGCAACACGTACAGTTTATTGGTGTGGGAGGTATCATGACAGCTGATTCCTGTAGGCCATTATTAAGCAGGGTGATGGCAACCCGACCTAGACCACAGGAGTTGCAAGCGGACTAGATGGGTAATTTCGGCTGCATTTTGCTTCAGGGCCAGTACTCCTCTAGCGAAGCCTACCCCTAGTTGATCAAATTTGGGACAGGGTGTTGGGCAACCTGTAACGACTTCCATTGCCGTGGCAGCCACTCGGAGTTATCTAGGCACAGACAGCTTGTCCTTGGCACATGGTTGCTATCTCAGATAGCACCTGCATGCTTTGCTGTGGAGCAGCCAGTCATCCTGCCTCCTTGGTCATCCATCCCAGTGCTGAAAGCCAATATGGTTGTGTTGCAGTGGCACGAAATCAACTATCCTGTTACCTCACACTCCCTACAAAACTTGATGATGATGACTCCTCGTGCTTCTTAGAGTAGAGAATTATACTAGCTAGACTACTAGTATGCAATGCAAGCACCACGCATCTGTATATATTTACAGAAAAAGACGATCGATGCAAGTGAGAATTGGACAAGATAGACTAATGAATATCAAGAAAATAAATACCACATGTGCGCTGCATCAAGACGCACAAAATGCCTCAAAAGCCCGTGAGTACTCTGACAACTTGTGTGGATGTACTCTGTATTGTCTACAAGTTATTGATAATTGCACACATGGACACCTAAATAGACAGCTTGTACATGGACACCTAAATAGATAGCTTGTATAGTGCGTAGACATAACCATTATCAGGTGTGTGGACAAGATCTGTGTATATCATTTTATTCCTACACTATGTTGCCTTTTGATATATGTTAATTATAATATTTCCTTGGAGCATTATTAGAATCATATGTGTGTAACATGTTTTCTTTTTTTCATACAAATAAGATTTTTTTATAATGGAACAAACGTCCCAACCTCTACCACCTGAAGATAATACACAGCTTGTTCACTGAAGATAAAGAATTGGTGCATCAATGTAGTATTTGTTTAATTCAAATCATCGACACTAGAACTTCCATGCATGCAAACTTTGCAAGGACTTTCATGATACAAATAAGATTAATCATATATTAAACTTGATCACAATATTTGTTTTTCTAGAACACGACTTCACGCGTATTTCATTAAGAAGAGGAAAGCCGCAAGAACGGCTTACAGGAGAACCCAAGGTACATGCTACCAAACCACAAAGAGAGTGGTTTAGAATTAAAACGACAAAAGAAAAAGAAAATGGCGAGGAGGGACGCTCCACCACAACCATAACCTACTGAACCTGCAAAAGAAAAATACATCAGCACAAGGCTGTCAGCACACAAGATGAAGCCGCGGCGTGGTGGCAAAGCATCCTGTCGGCCCCTAATTTTTAGGGTCCATCAGGCATCATATGTCGGTCCCTCGGATCGATAGGCGACACGCACAAGTACACAAGATTGATATCAAAAAGCATACTTTTATTGCTAATGGGAAAACATGATACATGGTTCGGGTTTACATAGCTTGGGCCACTGGCCTTATATTAAATATCAGAGTTCTAAGACAGCGGTCCTATACTATTATGGCTCCATTCCTACAGGCAACCCGGAGTGCGGACAAAACCCTAGCTATTCCTATATCACGAACACGTAGTCCTAAGCGTAGTCCTAGCGTAGCTTCTTCATGTAGTCATGCGGCTCCGTCTTCACGTATTCTTCAGCGTTCTATCCTCGCGTAGCTCCAGTAGTCCATCTTAGTGTAGGCTCTCGATCGGCTTCATCCTCGGATATACTCCTGCAGCTTCCTGCCTAAAAACATAGGGAGAAGGGGGGGTTGAGTACATACATACTCAAAGAAGCCCCAACTTTGGGTGGATGGAGGTTAAATGTGTAGTAGTTATAATTATAGGTTGGGCCCTGGGTAGGGTATTCGCCATCCTCACCGGTTTCGAATTAAGTTATGGTTACAAAATCATTAATACGTCTTACCAGATTATCCATTGTTGTTGTAGTCTAATCATAGCGTCTCATCCCAGCATCTGCCCATTCCAAGGACGTGGCTATTCGAATAGATTCAAGTAAACTCTGTAGAGGCTGTACAAATTTCCCCACATGATAGACGTAGTCCGTCACCATCGTCATGGCTTAGACAGGTCTAACGAGAACTCGTACCCGATAGTATGCGACCTTAGATATCCATATGAATCCACTACGGCGCTCGGGGTTGGAAACACACATCACATATCACAAGGGAGACACCATGTCTCAATTCTCAAAATATATAAGGGCTCGAACACGGCCAAAAATCTCAAGGGCTTAACGTGGAGGATCACATAGCAACCACGCCCAACCAGGCCATGGAAGATCACACAAAGATCCATGCCTTCTCCCCGCTCTACCGTTTGCCTACACCGGCCCCTAAGTGGAAACATACTTCAACCTAACGGGGTGTGAGATCCAGCCTACCCATATAGGCATGTGGTGGCTGTACGAAATATCACACAGGATGAATAAGAGACTATGAACCGGTCCTTAGGGGTGACTAAAAACAGTATCTCCGACAGGATATCCTTCGCAGTAATATCCGCCAAGTAATCTACACCTAGATTACCCCTACCCGTTTCAAGTCATAGCATATTGAGTCACTTTATCAGATCATTTTATTATCACATTATCACGTTAGCTCATTATTACTTATCGCATTATCTCATCATGAATATTCAAATGATAAAAGGGTCGTTATGTTAGAAGGATGGTAGGAAGGTGGAAATTAGGACTTGCCTCCGCTCGCTGACGAGTATATCCAAGGGTCTTGATTCCTTCGCTTCTGTCTCCAGTGTCTTGGTGTAGCGGTACTTCGTCTTGGTGTAGTAGTAATCCTTCAGAGTCTTGACATCACCGTGCTTCAGGGATCCGTCGAGTCCTTGTACGTCTTCTAATCTACGCGATCTATTGCTTGACAAACAAGAGAGCAAAACCAAACAATGCATACACAATAAGCATAATTAAGCAAGCACGATCAACCGTAACAAGAAGGGGGGATCCTAACGGGGTTGGTTGTAGGTGTTGGGTAGGTTTATCCTAATTCTATCATTACTATGTGAACTTGAAGTAAGAGGTGGGTGAAGGTTATCTAATGGAAAACCAGGCCATATTATTATCTTTCACTATTATGTAAACCTGAAAAGAGAAGGCTTGACCAAGTCACCATAGACAGCTTGACCTACTTCTATAGGTCCACTAGGATTTGGCGGGGTTAGCTAGGTGGGTTCACGTATATGTACAACTATACGCAAAGATGGGGTTTATGTGGTTGGTACGGGGATACGTAGTTATATACCCGCACATAGGGTTTAGGCTAGCTATATATGGATAGGTGGTGGCTAAGGTTGGTGGCATGTATGCGTACGCATATACGTTGAGGGTTAGATTAGTGACGCATACGCACATGCATATGTATGCGTCTTGGGTTAGGTTAGGATAAAAGGGGTGGAAGGTAGGGTTAGCCACACATTGGTATATGCCCTAATATATATATAATTGTATATATATAGGACATACCATGTATGTGTGTATATATACGGGGTTAGCTATTACTACGGCGAAGGGTTATGACTAAGATTAATTATGGTGGTGCGGAGTTAGCGTCACAGAGGTGTGTCCGGTTATCGGACATGTCCGTGCGTGTGTTTGTATGTAGGTGTACGTATTTTCGGTGATTGGGTACGGACATGTCGGAGCATATGACATGTCACAAAACCTACTCACCCTAATAGGAATGTGGTTAGCTAACACTACAGGCGACTATTACTACGGTTAGCATTTATATTAATTAAAGCGGGTTAGCACTAATTATAACAGAAAGAGAGCAAACAAATATTACTAGAATTTAAATGGGCACCAAAATTAAGGACAGTGACATGGATAAATAGGGTAGGATTTTAGGAGAATTTTGGTGGTGGAATTTCAGGAATCGAAATTGGGATAGAGGAGATATGAATTATCGAAGTTTATTGGCGAAACGCGAATGAAGATAAACTTGGGAATTATTTCTGGAAAATGGATTAAATGAAACGAAGTGGAAAGGATTGGGTAGGATCTAGAGTGTACCTAGTTTATTTACAAATTTTCTGGGAATTTTTCAATGCAAGGAAATGGCATTTTCTCTCCTCCGTGTACAATTTTTGGGTGCCCGTAGCAATTTCCCAGTGGCTGACGCGCGGGTCCAGGCTGTTGGACTCAGCTGGTTGCACTGTGCTGCGAACCGTCCTTGGTACTGTGCTGTGCACCCGCCTCTTTCTCCTTGGTTCACGTGGACTATGCCTATGTAGAGAGAAGGGTGGGAAATGGGGATGCTGCTGCCCTGCCGAGTGGGCCCGTGTGGGCGACGTGGCGCCTCCTGGTTGGCCGTGCGGGTGGGTGGAGAGTGTCGTCATCCTGTACTGGTGTGCTGCTCGTCCCTGTCCTTCTCTCTGTTCTGTACGGTGGTGAGAGAAAAGGGGAAGGGGAGAGAGAAGTGCTTCCTATGACGTGTGGGTCCCACAAGGAGGGGTGCTGCCTCCCCATTGGTTGCACGGCATGGACAGCAAGACCGGGTGGGTGTCGACATTCTGCTCCCACCTCTGTCCGTCCTTGTCGCGCGACCAGAGAGAAAAAAGAGGAATGGGAGAGAGGAAAGAAAGGGAGAGGAACGGAGGGAGAGACAGAGGGAGCAGAGGTGACCGTGCTCACCTCCGGCAATATGGCAGGGCGGCTCGCTGCTCCGCGGTGGCCTCCGGTGGGCCAGAGCCGGGGTAGCGCCTCCTGGTGACGCTCTGCAGCAGCGAGAGAGGGAGGTAGAAGAAAAGGGGATGGGACGAGGAAGGAACAGAGGAACGGCGGCAGCGTCTGTGGCAGCTCTGGCGCGGCGAGGGCAGCTCCGGCGAGCGCGAGGCTGCAGCGGTGCTCCTCGGCTCCGGCACGGAGGGGCGGTGCTCGGCCCCGGGCTGAGCAGAGGAGAGCGCGGCAGTGGAAACCGGCTCCGACGCGGTGGTTGCCGAGCGGACCAGAGAAGGAGCGAGAGAGATGGAGAAGGAAAGAGAGCTCGCGGGGAGAAGGACCGAGCTCGAGCTCGTCGGGGCGAGGCTCCGCGGCAGCCGTGGCGGGCTATTTATAGCCGGCGGGGAGCCACAGTAAGGCGGTTCGGCCATGGAAATATCTTCATGGCCGTTGGAGGCCGCGCGGTGGAACGAGCGTGAGCTGGACGACGGGGCACCTAGAGGAGATAAGAGCGGCGCACAGTAGGGCGGTTCATGGGAAAATATCTCCGCAAACGACATGGGAAGGAGTCGGTTCGGCACAGTGGCCAGCGGCGTGGACTGGGCGTACGTAGACGCGGTATCCCCGTCGAGTGCCAGAGGTAGAAGATGATGATGACAATCGGGTCCCACTTGTAAGCGAGAGAAGGAGAATGGGAGGGAAGGGGTGAAGGGCTGCGCTGTGCTGGGCTGCTGCTGCCGCTGTGCTTGCTGGTTGGGCCGTTCGGCCGGTTCGGCCCCCAAACCGAGAGGAAGGGAGGTGAAGTACGGGTGGGCTGGCTGGCTCGGGCCAGCCCAGTTCGGGGGAGAAGGGAGGGACGGGCCGCGGTTGTAGGCCAAGGGAAGGAGAGGAGAAAAATGAGCCCGAGAGGCATTTCTCAATTACGTATTGCTTTTCCATTTTCCCAGAAAATAAACTATGGCACATATTTAAATTGGGTTTGGAAAGGATTTGAAAGGTGGGTGGTTGGGAACTAAAGAGAATAATTCAAGGAGGATTTGTCAAGATAGATCAAGGGAATTTTGGGAGCGGATTGTCAAGGGATTTGGGAAGGGATCGAGGAAAGTATTGGTGCCAAGTAAATTCTAGGAACACTCAAACAAGCAAACATTTCAAGCAATCACACAATCAAGACAAACAAGCAAGCACATGATTAAAATGCATATGGTGAATTTTAATGCAAGGGTTTTGGAAAAGATTTTTAAATATGATTTTGGTAGAAAATAAACTAATCAAGTTTTAATTTGTTGTAAATTATAAAAAGTTCAAATTTTTAGTGATTTTTAAAATGATGCAAAAACACGGGTGTTACACATCCACCACAAAGAGATTAAAACTACGGCGGCAAAATATCCGCCCGAGCATCACGACGGCAAAGCATCCGTCAAGGAGAATGCGGCAAAGTATCCGCAAAAATATGGAGCCAACGCCCTTAGCTACAAGCATAAGGGGGCATCCAACAGCGACCACGGCGGTCAAGCATCCGCATGAGCAAAAGAACCACGGCAAAGCATCCGTCAAGGAGAATGTGGCAAAGTATCCACAGAAATATGGAGCCAACGCCCTTAGCTACAAGCAAAAGGGGGCACCCAACAGCGACCACGGCGGCCAAGCATCCGCACGAGCAGCGACGACGGCAAAGCGTCCGTCAAAGGAGAAACGACAGCGGCAACACCAAGCAGGATGGACAGACCGTTGTCAAGATGAGCTTGAAGCACACACAGCAATGGAAGAAGCGACTCCGGCGAGAGCAACAGAAGAAGGGCTGCAGTAATGCTCCAACAATGCCTTCAAGAAGGATCTTGACATCCGCAGACGCCAACAAAGCTGGGATGCACAAAAGTAGGTCTTTCGACCAGCCTGCTCCGATGAACAAGACTTCGACGACGCCTCCAAGAAGGCAGATGACGTGGTTGCGCCACCGTCGCCGGCCTAGAGTAACCAAGCAGGGTTTTCACCCAAATACTGAACGTAGACAGGAGCGGGCCACCCACTGCACCTGAAGCAGTTGCATGGCCGGGCCGGCAACCATGGCCGGCAAATCCGACACCGTCGGCGCCGGGCAGTGGTGCTCCGCCAGGCCCCGCCAACAAAGGCGTTGGCCCCTGTGGCCAAGAGGCCCAACACAGTCATTGAGGCCACCTGCGGAGGCCACCGCGTAGGAGCCTGGGCCGCCAACGGCGCAACCCAGCAGGACCACCGCTAGTAGGTCCGCAGGAGACGCTGGCCGAAGCCACTCCCACGGGCCAATCCGCCGGATCGGCGCGGGCGGGGGGAGGCATGGCGCCCCAAGCTTGCGCCTTGCCTATCGAGGCCGCCAAGCCCACCGACGCGCCATGCCCGAGAAGCCAAGGCCAACGAGATCCAAAGACAGGGAGCTAGATCCGCCTCGGGTGCCTCGGATCCTCGCCGCCGGGCCGGCCCGCACATCCGAAAAGCACCGAAAAGGCAGGTTGGTGGAGGGAGTGGGGGGGTGCGAGGGGGAAGAAAGAGATGATGCGATGGTGACCTTTTTCGGGCCGCCGTGGGCCACCGCCGCCGCCGCAGGAGGGCAGCGGCGACACCGGGAGGAGGCGTAGGGGCGGCCTTTGGGCGCCGCCGGCGAGCACCCCCCCGAAGTCGCCCGACGGGGAGGGCCAAAGCTACGATCGTTGTTCGTGGCCAAAGAAACTACCGTAAGTTGTTTGATCACAATATTTGTGTAACTAAAATCTTCAATCCAGAGGGCCTATGCTGCATCAGTGGATCACACTGTGGCAGCAGTATCACATCATCACAAGATGACTAAACAAGAAGCTGATGAGCTCTGTACGCAGGGTGCTCATCGACTCATTTCTCTATGCTCTCAATTTCTTAGATAAAATCTGGCTTCATCAACTATAGGTAGAATCAAGCCAATTATTACAAAATTTGACTTTATTGTCTACACACACTGACATAGCACACTTAAATTTACATCCAGACTTGAGTAAAACAAAGCGGTTTCGTGTCTTCTTTATTTCTCTACTAGGAATTTAAATTTGAAGAGACCATGCTAAAGAATCTTAGGTACGGAACTAAGCTGATGAGACCATGTTTGCTGGTTGCCTCTAGACCAGTCTGCCCGAGTTCACCAATGTTTCCCGGATTCCTTCGCACCCTACTCCTCGATCGGGCGAACTGTGGAACTGTGGCACGATCCTCATCCGCTACTGCACGTGGCATCAGCCTCTCGCACAAGTGGTAGGCGCACTGGCAGCATGTCCTTAGCTTGCCGCAAGGGACCCCCATGGTTGCCGCGGGACGCGGCTTTTGCATCTCTTGCTCGGAACAAGCCGGTTGTCCAGCCGCATCGATGTTCTCGGCATTTCGCTGAGACGATTCTGTTTATGCATTGCGGCGGCATGAAATTAGCTATCCTGATGCCTCCCACTCTCAACCAACTGGATTACTGCTCCTTGCATGGTTCTTGGCTAGAGGACTATGCGTACTAGGTAGTGTGCAATGCAAGCTACGCACCACGCATGTGTATCCAGCTATCTGGGAAGAGGCCTGCCTACACAGATCGAAGTTTCCGCCTGCGTTAATGATCAATAGAGGCAGCTATCCCAATAGTGCCGCCTCTATCAATGTTTTCCGGATTTGAATTTTATATATATATCGCAGGATTGGCGTTCGCAGCCTAGCACATGACGGTATCTGGTTCCTAGGTATATATATATGTGAAGGGCGTGGGGTATATATATTGGTCCCTACTGGTGCAAAGTTTAATTAAAATCATCAATACTATGACTACCATTCAAACTTTGCAAGGACCTTCATGATACAAATAAGATTAATTAATCATATATTATACTTAACCACAATGTTTGTGTAACTAAAATGATCAACCTAGAGCGCCTATGCTGCATCAGTGGATCACAGCATGACAACAGCAGTGTGTCACATCATCACAAGGTGAATAATCAAGGAGCTGATGAGCTCTGTACGCAGTATGCTCATCAACTCATTTCTTTATCCTCTCTCATGTCAGTTCTTATCTCTCTTAGCCTCTTCTTTATTTCCCTAGTAATCTGAGGCGACCAAAAAAAAGAAAAATATGTACGGAACTAAGCAATAAGTAATATTGTATTAGCCAAGTTGGTTGTTTCTGGGCCAGCCTGCAAGAAGTTCGCGAGTATTTCCTAGAGACCTCCGATCCTTGCTCCTCGAGTGAACTGTAGAACTCAGATTAGGGGGGCGGGTAGTTAACATAACCCGCCTGGCCGCACCCCAAAATTTTTCTTTATGGCCGTTGCGGTCTAGCTGCAACTTTTCTGTGGCCCAGTGTCCTTAAACCTATCAAGCCCGTTGGGCAAGAGACAAAGCTCGTGAGTGAGAACCCGCAAGGCCCACAAAAAATATCCACCTGGCGCGGCAGCGCCCCTGCGACGCCGCCTGCGTACCGGCGGCCTACAGTGGCCACGTGCTTGACTGGCAGTCAGCTCGGAGTTCACTCCTCTTCCCGGTGGATGGGCTATGGCTGCCGCCGATCCCAGCACCTTGCGCGCGGCGGCCGGCCAACGGCCCGCATGGAAGCAGGCACAGAGGCTGAGCGATTGGTCGCAGGCTGCCGGAGTGGGCGACATATATAAGAACCTCGCCGGCTGGTCGTAGGCTGCTGGAGTGGGAGCGTACTGGGCAAGCTCCTCCGAGGACGCCACCACTTCCGCTTCCGCCGCCGCCATCTTGCGGCTGCGAGGAAGCAGCAGTGACTACGTACCACCGAGACCTCGCCGGGGAGAGGCCCTGCTCGAACTCAGAGCGACGAAAAGAAACTCTGCTTCCTCTTGATCTCGGTTCTCCATTGCCTTGCCTATGGATATCCCCCGAAGAAACGGCAATTAATTAGCAGTAAGGAAAGGTTTGCAAGCAGCCAAGAGCGGACGAACAGTCTCGCACGTACGCGGGTATTTGCGGGTTCTATATCATCAAGGCTGCAAAGTCCATGAAGTATTTGACAGCAGCGAATGTGGGCTAGTGGCCAGCCGCAAACCCGCTTAATCAGTTTTGTGGCGAGCTTTGTAGGTTAGTGGCTGTCCAAAACCCGCCCCACTTGCAACCTGACGTAGAACTGTGGCACGATGCTCATCCATGCATGGTTGCCCTGGGCACCAGTCTCTCGCACTAGTGGTAGGCACACCGCCAGCATATCCTTGCCGCAAGGGACCCCCATGGTTGCCATGGGACGCAGCTTATCCATATGTTGCTCGGAAGCAGCCGGTTGTCCAGCGGCGTCGCTGTGTTCAGTATGGAAAAGCCGAGATGGGTCGGTGTATGCATTGTGGCGGCATGAGATTAGCTTTCCTGATGCCTCCCACTCCCAACAAACTGGATTGTATTACTGCTCTTCTCATGCATGCTTCTTAGAGGACTATACGTAGTAGCAAGCTAGTGTGCAATAATGCAAGCACCACGCATGTGTATCCATATGTATATACACGAAGACAAAGCGAGCAGATCATCGGGCACTGTTATTCACCAGACATACATATATATATATATATACACCAAGGAAGAGGGTAGATACAGTACATGTGTAATGGCAAATTAATTAAAGGAGTCAAGCGTGAAATAGTATAAATACGCCATGTGAGGTAGCTCATGGTCACATGTACTCCAAATCAAATCCAATGGTGTATGATTGGTATCGTCTCATTATTGGTCAGTGTGTTGTATGTTTTTAAATGAAATTCTGGAGGATTCATTTGATGAGTGTCATGGAGACACGACAATATCCAGCACATGTTGAGTATCAAGTTGACACGACAAAATGCCCTAATAAAAGCCCGTGAGTACTCTGACGACATGTGTCTAACATAGGGTTATGCTATCCCAGACTCACTCTCTGCAAATCGCTCCGGGGCGATACCAGTTGGTTATGCTTGCGCATACACTTGCTTCGTCAAGATAGGGATGGCTTGGTGGACTGCAAGCCGACTTCCCCTCGAGGACTCTTGCGAGGCTAGGAGGATGAGCCCAAGTAGCCATGGCTCGGTGATTGGGGGCCTTGGGGCTTGGCCACAAACCGGGGCTCGAGACCGCCGATTGGGAGCCCTGGCCTGATCTCTCCCCTAGTGACCGCACGGACCTTTGCATGGGGGAACAGACTGACATCCGAGCCACAGGACCAGAGCGATGTTGCATCATCTTTCTCTTTCCATTCCACAGCTGCGAGGCACTGTTAGTGACTCCCTCGGCAGGATCACACAATGGCCATGACACATCAGGACCCACCCCAAAGCCATGTGAAGCATTCACAATGTGCCTACTTTTATAAGGATGACATCTTTTATTATTGGTGCTTTAATTTACACGTGGACGCAATACTGCCAGTGCGTGGTTTCTAGTGTTACTGGGGAAACGCCACCCTTTTTATTCACACATGGTGACATGAAAAGCCATTGGTAGGCTAGAATGCATATGCATGAGAAGCATCAGGAACTTCAGGGCAACCAGATGATTTTGTGGGTGATAACGCTTAGCTAGAGCTCACCTAGCTTGAAGCTCTATTAAAAAACGAGGAGCTCGGGGGACATGAAACCTGACTAACGCTCCTGATACAGAGACAAGAAGTCCTATTATTGAAGACATTGGTGTATTGAGTCCTTTGCTGTTCTCTCTATTCTCCACTGGACCTCTTATTTTTTAAGGAGTGGGGTAATTCAGCTATGTCAACCTTATATTAGTTTACAACATATAAGGCAATTTGTACTTTACTCTAGACTCACTATTATCAACAGGCATGATCCGATAGGCATATTCAAGAACAATATTTCAAGCACTCATCACGAGTTTCTTTTCTATAATAATTTCTTCTATTGCTGCTGCTTTAATTTGTACATGAAACTCCGCTTGCAACGCATTGCAGGAAGTGCTTATAAATGGAAAAGTTGTGAGCCATATATATAATTGGGTTAAGAACATCGGGTTAAGAACACAAGTGCTACGTCTACTTCTGCCAGGCTGCCACATCCTATATACTACTTGTCATCGTTCGCATTCTTCCTTTGTGGAAGACAGACAAAGGCAGAATCATAGGCTGCCTAATGCATGCCATCTTCTATGCTAGACCCAGCCTGCCCCCCTTAATTAATCACGATAGCAATTGCATAATTAAGGTGTATGCTAAGACAACAAGTCACCCTAGGCATGAGAAGCAGCAGGCATGAGAAGCAGCAGGGACAATCTGTGTATAGGAGATCTCATTACGCCGGAGCTCAATCCCAACTGCAGATAACTGACATTTTGGTGTAGTTGTGGCAACCATCCCTACGAGGTCTCAAGAAATCTGTGGCCATCTTTCAAATGATCTTGCACTGCAGCTCCCTTTAAGCAATCCTCTCCCCCTAAAACCTACTAATAAGGTCAAGTTTGGCTGCGCGAAAATACACTCCAATCCATACGGTTTGGAAGAAATTAGAGTGTATTTTAATTCAAGTTCCACCTCAGTTTCTTCCAAACCGTTTAGATTGAGGTGTATTTGTGTGCAGCCAAACAAGCCCTAAACTGAAATCTCATCTCAATACAACTAACAATTGTGAATGGTTGGCATGATGTAAGGTCTACAATAGTTAATTTTTTATAGCTGGTAGTTTTTAATTTTTGCTTGCTGCAGAGACGAGACATTTATAATTTTGGATATTTTACTAGAATTTATGTTTTCTTTCAAGCAATGTATGTACCAACTTTAGTTACCTGTATGTGCCAATTTGTACTTCAGTATTACGTTAATCTAGTGGACTATGTGGAAGGGAAGAAGTCAGATGATGACTGTACGACGTGTTGGGTGAAAAATAATATTTTTGCATTTCTAGGAAATATTATGTGTCCTTTTCCAATGTTTAATGGTTTGGACATAATCGATGTGAAATCCTATGCAAATAGAGATTTTCTAAAAAATAAAAAAGAAAATGATTGTTTAAGGCAAACACCGGGGCTACAGTACCCACCTGAATAGATTTCCCTTGATTTTGGGCAAAGCCCATGATGGTCCGTGCTGTTGCACCGAGTTTACGAGGGATTGCATGGTCTTAGCCTCTTAGGCCGAATAGAGGGGGATAAACAAAGAACTGGGACGTACGAAGACTAATTCATAGTCAACATATATAGTACACCAATCACACAAGATTTTTCTATAAATCCAATAATAAACTTCTATAAATCCGATAAATGAGTTTATCAGTGACCTGGGGTATTTTTTTTCCCCCTACCAATAAAGTGTACCTGCTGATGAGTACAGCAATTTCAGGTGCGCATCAATTTATTACTATACATACGTTACAATAAAAAATGGACAATTTCTGATAATAAAGGGACAAAGTTAGCAACAATCAAATATGAGTGCATCCAAATGATATCTTTCATTCAAAATTACACTAAATCCTGCATGTGTGGCTAGGGATGGCAAAGACTTAAAGAGATACGTCACCATTGGATTGTGCGGAAACAAGATAATCACCTACTAAAGCTTTGCTGGTTGGGGCTAAGCTTAACTTGTACTACCACCTAAAGCTTTGCTGGTTGGCGCTAAGCTTAACATTACAAACCGAATGAAATTTATAAAAACGTAATTCATCTTTAACAAAGATGAAGATTCCGAATAAATAAGATGATGACCATAAACAATGATGTAGTGACGTGCATGGGGGGATATTAGGATGGGAACGTATGCTATGCAAACTAGGTTCTTGTGCAAACTATGCAAACTCTAATCAAGACCACAGGAATCTAATCCGATGGCTGGTAATTTTAGCACTTAAACCCCTCCACTCATCCCATCTCGGCTGTTGCAAAACACCCCCATGAGTGGGAGGGTTTAAGTGCTAAAATTACCAACCACTGGATTAGATTCATGTGGTCTTGATTAGAGTTTGCATAGTTTGCACAGGAGTCTGGTTTGCATAGCATATGTTGCCTATTAGGATATGGAGGGATATTAGGATACAACATTCAGACAAATATTCCATAATATTTCCAAGCAAGTTTTTAAAGAAAATCTTGTATTTGTGTTGTAGTTGGAGAGGACCTTCTTACACGACCTCCAATAGTTAATCTCCGCAATTAACCACGTACTAAACCACTATTATATACACCATCAAACCTAAACAACCAATCAAATTGGGAAGATTATCTACCGAGGAGACACTGTCACGATCCTGACCTGTCGTCGTTGTAGTTGTGTTGCAGATGAGCTACTCCGTCTTGGTTTCCAGTTCCGGACGTACAGCAATGTGCCAATATATCGTGTCGTCGTGTGCATGCGACTCGTAATTAATGTCGTTATACGGGATGAACCAGCGACGAAGCCAGGATTGATGGCAGGGAGGGCTGCTTCTTCTTCTTCTTCCTCCAGCCCCTCCTTTCCTTCTTCCTCCTTCTCCATGGCCTAGGGGGGGCTTAGGTAGGGCTCCTTGTTTCCATGGCCAGTAGGGGGGGCTGGAGCCCGGGTAGCCCCCCCGCTGGCTTCGTCGCTGGGATGAACTCCAACTCCCAGATCTCCTGAACGAAAACTATCTCAGGTAATTACAAGCCTACTTATATTATTCTTATCTTAATAATTTAAACCTAAACATACATGCAGCTGGATTGATTGATTGATCCGATCCAACAAACAAGCAAACACAGTAACACACGACATGACAACAACGAAATACGTGGACGCAATTGGGCAAAGGATCTGCCGAGGAGACACCGTCGTCACGCTCGTCAACTCGTCGGGCGGCGGCATTTGCCGACTCGGGGGTGGTGCTCGGCGCGGGCGGATCAGCGGCGAAGCTCATCACGCGGTGCGCCGACGGCAAAGAAGGTGGCCGTGGATGCCACCAACGTACATGTCGCCGACCGGAGCTACATGCAGCCCGGCATGGTGGTGGCGCTGTCGCCGACCGAAGACGGTGGTGGCCAGCGGGTTGGTGATGATGCGCCGCCACCGAAGCTTGACCTCGCCCGCTTACCATCACCGGCAGATGGCAACGGCGACGACGACGACGAACGCGGCGCCCCATGGGCGGGTTGTTGCGAGGGCTGTGTCTCCGGCGGAGGTGCGACGCGCCGGCGGCGAAGTTCAGCGTGCGGCGACTACGTCGTGTCGCGGCCGCCGGCCGTGGCTGGGCCGCATCGAGGTGTGCCTCGGCGCCGGCGTGGTGTTCGACGACGGCGCCATGTGCAGTGGTCGCGTGGGAGCAGACCGCCCGGCTGTGGACGGCGACGGCGCACCGTGAACAAGGAGGGCTCCAAGAATAAGGATTTTTACACAGGCAGCGGCGTCGGTGCCCCGCCGAGCATCCTCAAGGGGTCCCGGTGACTCAAGGGCTACCGGAAGCCCAACCATGGCGAGGGCACCGTGGTCCAGGGTGGAGACTAACGCCGTTCTCGTCTCTCGGGGTCACATCGCCGCCGCCGCCGCCGGCTGGAGGCCGGCGAGGAGTCCGCGATGACGCGCCCGGCGAACCTGCAGAGTCCTCGCGACCTCACCTTCTTGTGCCCCGCAAACTCTTGGAGTGCTCATACTTTGGGGGCGTGGGCGACCGGTGCTTTTTTCGTGGTGGCGCGCTGTTGGAACCGAGATCGGGCTCGGCTTCCGTCCGCCCAGCTTCATTTGACGCTGAAAGCCGAAGCCGGCGCCTCTCCACAGTCCAGCCCACCGAGCACACATATCAAGGTCCGGGCCTAACTCAACCCAAAAGACTAGCCTGATAGGTGAGGATCGCCACGCCTTATATGTTTGTGCTCCCCCACCATCGACACCGATGTGGGACTAACCCAACAATCTCCCCCCGTAGTCACACACATCGGATCCAACTCTTTTTAACTCACACACACTGGTGGCCAAGACGTTGTCCGGACGGGCTCTCCCGCCACCTGCGTGACCTTGCCGAGATTTGTTGCGGTTTTCCGGACCGGCTCGATACCAATTGTTGGAACCGAGATCGGGCTCGGCTTCCGTCCGGCCCGGCTTCAGACGCCTGTGAAGCGCGAAGCCGGCGCCTCCACAGTTCCAGCCCACCGGAGCACACATATCAAGGTCCGGGCCTAACTCAACCCAAAAAGACTAGCCTGATAGGTGAGGACTGCCACGCCTTATATGCTGTGCTCCCCACCATCGACACGATGTGGGACTAACCCAACAATCTCCCCGTAGTCACACATCGGATCCAACTCTTTTTAACTCACACACTTTGTGTGGCCAAGACGTTGTCCGGACGGGCTCTCCCGCCACCTGCGTGACCTTGCCGAGATTTGTTGCGGTTTTCTGGACCGGCTCGATACCAATTGTTGGAACCGAGACCGGGCTCGGCTTCCGTCCGGCCAGGCTTCCAGACGCCGCTGAAGCGAGAAGCCGGGCGCCTCTCCACAGTCCAGCCCACCGGAGCACACATATCAAGGTCCGGGCCTAACTCAACCCAAAAGACTAGCCTCGATAGGTGAGGACTCGCCACGCCTTATATGTTGTGCTCCCCCACCATCGACACCGATGTGGGACTAACCCAACAATCTCCCCGTAGTCACACATCGGATCCAACTCTTTTTAACTCACACACTTTGGTGGCCAAGACGTTGTCCGTGACGGGCTCTCCCATCCGCGTGACCTTGCCGAGATTTGTTGCGGTTTTTCGGACCGGCTCGATACCAATTGTTGGAACCGAGACTGGCTCGGCTTCCGTCCGCCCAGCTTCAGACGCCAAGGAAGCGCCTTGCCGGCGCCTCCACGTGTCCAGCCCACCGGAGCACACATATCAAGGTCCGGGCCTAACTCAACCCAAAAGACTAGCCGATAGGTGAGGACTGCCACGCCTTTATATGTCGGCTCCCCACCATCGACATCGATGTGGACTAACCCAACAATCTCCCCCCCGTAGTCACACATCGGATCCAACTTTTTAACTCACACACTTTGTGGCCAAGACGTTGTCCGTGACGGGCTCTCCCAATCAACTGCGTGACCTTGCCGAGATTTGTTGCGGTTTTTTCGGACGGCTCGATACCAATTGTTGGAACCGAGATCGGGCTCGGCTTCCGTCCGCCCAGCTTCATTTGTCTGCTGCAGCGAAAAGCCCGGCGCCTCCAGTGTCCAGCCCACCGAGAGCACACATATCAAGGTCCGGGCCTAACTCAACCCAAAAGACTAGCCTCGATAGGTGAGGACGCCACGCCTTATATGTCGTGGCCCCCCACCATCGACACCGATGTGGGACTAACCCAACACGCCGGTGGCTTTCGCCTTCGCCGGCGGCGGCCGATCACCATCCACGACATAACAAATTGCCTGCAGCCAGACCGGGAGTGGCGGCGGCCGTGGAGGCAGCGGCGACCAAATCGGAGGCGGCACCGTTAGACGACGACGACTGAGCGGCGGCCGCTGGCGGTGGCCAAAGACTCGCACGACGGTGGACGCAGTTGTGGCAGACGGCACGCCGCGCGGGGCGCGTGCCGCCGCGCCGCTGGTGGTCGTTTCTGAGCGTGAGACCACCGCCCACGAGCTGTTCCCGGGGCAGCAAGTTAGAGGACGCCGGCGACGACGACGGAGCCGCCGGAGGAGGAAGAGAAGGAGTGTGTCGGCGCGTGAGAGGATACAACTACAAGGAGCAGACCGCGCGCGTCATGGGATCTGCCGGAGTCCGACGAGGAGACGTTGAGCGCGCACTCACGTTAGCAGGGTCTACTACTACTTTCCCGGCGATGACAACATCTCCGGGAGCCTGCACTATGGAGATATCGTTGTCCGCCGCTGGCAGCTTCCAACTCCGACGACGACAGACTCGCCGTCGTCGTCGTCGACTGGTACTAGTGCAAGTGCTGATGACCTTTCATGGGTGGGGCAATACGTCTACTCTGAGTGTGATGACTGTAACGAAGCACGGTATATCTACGTCAAGTGGGGTGACGGCAACACGTCCAAGGTAAGCATCTCTTATTCTCTTACTCCCTCCGTCCCAAAATAGATGACGTTTTGAGTGTTCGTGCCACAAGTTTGACTCAATTTACAGAAAATACGTATAATATTTATGTCTTTAAATAAATTTGTTAAAAAACTAGATCTAAAGATCTTTCCGATAATACTAATTATGATACTAATCGATGATATTTATTATTTATAAAAATTGTCGGCATCCGTTTCTCGGGAAGCGAGAACGTCATCTATTTTGGGGACGGAGGGAGTATATTATGCCATATAGAAACACACATCAAAATGATGGCAAAACACCCACGCACAAGCCAACACCACTTTAACTATTTTAAGGCATTTGTTTGGATGGACATGTATGTACCTTAATCCATTTGTGTTGCAGTAGGTTACGGTAGAATTTAATTAGTCCTCCAACGCATGGATAAATTAGAGTAGATACATGTGTATTCAAACAAGTCCTTAGAGGGGGTAATTTTCTGTTTTTTTTTAGAGTTAAGGTGAGTATGTTGTCTCGTTTTACATTTCAGGGTACGGTTTTCCAACAAGTTAATAAGACCGCAAACCGGCTTGAATCTCTGAGCTGAACTTGTAGCTCATGATTTGAAGAAAACAATTTCAGGTGCTGTTTCATGAGATAACCATCATCATGGAGCGAAGTGTTGATGATCTCCGTAATGAATTAGGTGAATGGGTAGATGAAGACGGAGATATGAACAACGCCGTTGACGAGGCACAACAGAAGGTCGATGCTGATGTATGTGGCGTGATCGTGATCCACCAGTAGTTTCTATATATTCCTGATGCAACCATGATCCACGCATTGATCATGAAATATAGTATGACATAATTGTATTGATTTCAGGACGACAACATGAACCGCGAAGACGACGAGAGTGATGACAGTTCTGGTAGTGATAGTGATAGCGAAGACAGTGGTAGTACAGCGACGACGAGGATGAATCGGATCAGAGTTATCATCCAGGCAGTCACCCAACTAGCTGGTAAAGTGTTTGCACAAGGCAGAATTTATCTGAAAAGTGGTTTCATGGAAGCAGAAGCGTCAAAAACAGAACTTACAGCCACAGAGAGCATCACTGCGTCCACACAAGTGCTCGGCGCTGATGGTAATGTGAAGAATAGCTCCACGATGAAGGCAGGCATCAATGGAGATGGTGGCAATAGCGGTGACAAGATGGAGGCAGATACCACGGGTCCACGGCTGCTGGTTATGATAAGCCATTTCACTTGCCACAATTTGAGATTGTGCAGCAAAGCCCTTCTGATCACCATTACCTTGACAATGTGCAGCAGGTTTGCAGTTTCTTATTCTCTGACCAATTAGTAAAAACAAGGCATAAATTAAGCGATATGATAAATCCATCACCAAAAAAACAATCCAATGTAACATTTACTTGATATACATTTAAAGAGACCATATATATGGGTGGGGATACTAGTTACTGTTACTAGAATATTTGCTACTCATAGATTATACTTCTGAGTTTAGGGGAAGTTCAAATATTGTAATATTTTCCCCTGATCTCTCTTGTTTGTTAGTATTCACTGCAAAATCATTGTTGCAAACTGCTGATGCGTTACACAGGGCACAGCTGGAGGAAAGAAATGGACGAAGAGAATTGAGAAAGAATGGAAAATTCTTGAGAATAATTTGCCAGGTAGTCGTCAAACTCTCAAATTAACAACTCTACATTTGATCTATCTAATTTCTGCTATCTATCTAATGGTTTATTAATTGCTCGTACATGGATGCAGACACTATCTACGTGCGTGTGTTCGAGGACCGCATGGACCTTGTGCGAGCAGTGATGGTGGGAGCGAGCGGGACACCATACCACGACGGGCTCTTCTTCTTCGACCTCCAGCTACCGCCGTCGATGTACCCCGCCGAGCCGCCGCTGGTGAACTACCGCTCATTCGGCCTGGACGTGAACCCTAACCTCTCCCCCTCCGGCACGGTGTGCCTGAGCCTGCTCAACACCTTTGGTGCCCAACACGAATCCGAACTGTGGTCGCCGGAGGCATCCACCATCCTCCAAGTCGTCGTCTCCATCCAGGGCCTCGTGCTCACCGCCATGCCCTACTACAACGAGCCCGCCTGGGCTCCGGCCGGCACAACGATAGGTCAGCGCTGCGAGATCCCGAACAACGAGAGCGCCTTCCTGCAAAGCCTCCAGACCATGCTCCACCTCCTGCGTCGGCCACCGGCAGGGTTCGAGGAGTTCGTCAGAGACCACTTCCGCCGCTGTGGGCAGCGTGTGCTCAGGGCGTGCGAGGCGTACCGCGATGGCTGGCTCGTCGGCACGCTGGACGAAGAGGGGAATCCAACCGAGGGAAGCAAGAAGCGGCCGTGCTCGGCCGGATTCAGGATTGCGCTGCTCAATGTCCGGCCACGGCTGGTTGAAGCGTTCGCCAGTATTGACGCCCAAGGGTGCTAGCAGCTCCGGGTGCCGCCTGTTGCATTCAGCAATCTGTACTCATGTCAAACTATGCATCAGCATGTGGATACATTAGGTAGCAGTTTGTTTTTGTTACATGCTTATGTATAGCGTAGAATCGCGGGCACAGCATAGAGCACTGCTAGAAAAAAGGCTTTCGGTCAAAGTGCATTAGTCCCGGCCAAAATTGCACCCGGGACTAAAGGAAGATTTAATCCCGGTTTGGTTCACCAACCGGGACTAAATCCAATCCCCAATGCCTATGGCAGCATCCTTTACAGGCCGAGGAACCTTTAGTCCCGGTTTGTGAACCCAACCGGGACTAAAGGTTTACCTTTAATCCCGATTTGTGGTTGGAACCGGGACTAAAAGGTTTAGTCCCGGTTTTAATCTCAAACTAGGACTAATACTTGATTTCTAGTCTAGGTTATAATAACAAACTGGGACTAAAAGTTCCTGGCATATGCTCCACCTTTCTTCTAGGCAACTGTTGAATTACTGATTTTTTAAAGTTAATGAATTTTAAAGTCCGGTAGGCCACAAAATGAAATTTGGGGCACTAGATGATCTCTAATGAAGAAGTGCTGAGTAGAAAAGTTATAGGAAACAACATTATGTGCAACTTTTGTATAGACCGCTCCTTCATTTGGTAGAGTTTGTGAGTTTGGAGGTTTGAATTTTAAGTTTTGAGCATGTTTTATGCGGTAAATGGTTTTAAATTTGGCTCTAATGAAAAAGTTTTGAATAGCAAAGATGGAGGGAGCAACAAGATTTACAACTTTTATCTTAGTCACTCCTTCCTTTGAGACTTTTAGAGTACATTATGCTCATCTAGTGCTAATCCTTCACATTGTCACTTAAACTCTCCGAGAGATGTGCCCACTTGTGAACCATCTATGATGCTACATCATTAAAATCATTCCATTATTTTTTGTGGATCTTTGGTGGTCAAAACATATAACCACACAAAAATTTGAGATTTTCTGATAAACTGTTGAATTACTGAATTTTTTTAAAAGTTTATGAATTTTAAAGCCCGGCAGGCCGCAGCTGAAATTTGGGGCACTAGATGATCTCTAATGAAGAAGTGCTGAGTAGAAAAGTGGTAGGGAACAATATTATGTGCAACTTTTGTATAGGTCACTCCTTCATTTGGCGTAGTTTGTGAGTTTGGAGGTTTGAATTTCAAGTTTTGAGCAAGTTTTGTGCGGTAAATGGTTTTAAATTTGGTTCTATTGAAAAAGTTTTGAATAGCAAGATGGAGGGAACAACAAGATTTACAACTTTTATCTTGGTCACTCCTTCATTTGAGACTTTCAGGGTACATTATGCCCATCTAGTGCTAATCCTTCACATTGTCACTTAAAACTCTGAGAAATGTGGCTACTTGTGAACCATCTATGATGCCACATCATTGAAATCATTCTATTATTTTTTTTGTGGATCTTAGGTGCTCAAAACATGTCACCACACAAAATTTTGGGATTTTCTGACAAATTGTTGAATTACTGAATTTTTTAAAAAAGTTTATGAATTTTAAAGCCCGGCAGGCCGCTGCTGAAATTTGGGGTTCTAGATGATCTCTAAAGAAGAAGTGCTGAGTAAAAAAAGTTGTAGGGAACAACATTATGTGCAACTTTTGTATAGGCCACTCTTTTTATTTGGCAGAGTTTGTGAGTTTGGAGGTTTGAATTTTAAGTTTTGAGTAAGTTTTGTGCGGTAAATGGTTTAAAATTTGGCTCTAATGAAAAAAGTTTTGAATAGCAAAGTGGTCAAAACATGTCACCAAACTATCTATGTTGTTAAGTATTGCCGTTAACTAATGCTGTCATGTTATCCCCCATATTATTTAATCCAGTTTAATAAATCAATTTGTACTTGGTGTTGATTTCATATATATGGAGAATGTGTGAGTCAGTCAAAAACCAATGATCTACATCAATAAGACGTGGAAATTAATTTCCTGCCGAAAATCAATAGATTTAAATATTTTAATTGGCATCTACATTTTTGCATGGGCAAAATTGTGATTGTTATTTTGACTATATAAAATTATTAATAATGTAAGACAAAAGATTATATGTTATAGATTTTTCATGTGTGCATTAATGCAAAAGCAGGTCTCCATTTGTTTATTCATATTTTTTTGGCTAATATGCTATTTACTAGGCAATTAACAGCTAGTTGTGTATTTTAAAAGAAAAATAAAACAAAAATTAGAAACATGCAAAAGAGAGCCAAAACAGACACGCCAAAAATAACCTTTGTTTTTTCATATTTTTTGGCTAATATTCTATTTACTAGGCAAATAAATGCTGTCTCAAGCGTAATTTAGGTCAAAGTGCATTCAGATTTTCTCCATTTGCAGTGAAGTGTGACCCAAGTATCGTGGTAAATGAGGAGGACATACCATGGTTACGGAAAGATCATCATAACCAAGAGACATATGTTAGAAAGAGGGGATATAGTGTACCCACTTGATGTTTTTATGTATTATAATTCTGTCTTCTTATTTTAATTAATTTGTACATGTACTTGATGTTGATTTCATATGTATGGACAATGTGTAAGTAAAAAACCAATGATCTACGTCAATAAGATGTGCAAACTAATTTTCTGCTGAGTATCAATGGTTTTAAAGATTTTTAGTAACAGTTACATTTTTGCATGCGCGAAATTTTAGTATTATTTTGACTATATAAAATTATAACCCATTTAAGACATAATATTATATGTCACATATTTTTCATATGTGCAATATCTCTAAGGTAAGTCAACCTCTTTTTTTTTATAATTTTTTTGGCTTATATTCCATTTAATATGCAATTAAAAGCTTACTTTCCATTTTAAATAAATATAGTCACCAAAAATGGAACCTGCAAATTGAAAAAACACCTTTAGTCCCGGGTTGATTAAACAACCAGATTAAAGTGGGTCTGCTTTTTTTTAGCGTCGAAAATTTCACTTTAGTCTCAGTGGCAATTTCTAACCGGGACTAAAGGTCTAGCCTTTTAGTCCCCAAAGTGTATCAGCAACCGGGACTAAAGGTCTCAATTACAACTGGGGCTAAAGGTTGGGGGATAAATGGGCCGCCGAGCCTTCCTCTTCTTCCCCCACCGATCGAGCACGTCCAAGCCCTAGCCAAGCGCCGCCGCCGCCGCTTCATCGCCTCCCCGACGCGCGTTGCTGACGCCAGACTAGAGCTGAAGCAGAGAGCGAAGGTCGCCGTCACCGGGCATCGAATCCAGCTCCTCCAAGGTGAGATCTCTCCACCCCTGGATCCGCCCTACGCCACCACTCCCACGCGCGCTCCCCGGCTCACCTTAGCTTATCCGCGCAGGCTCCAGTGCTGCCCCGACCACCGCTTCCTCTCGTGGATCATGGGCGCGATGTGGTGGTGCACCAGCGCCGGAGCGGGGACTCCGGCATGCCCGACCGGCGGAGGCTCGGAGCCTCGGCGCGGGCCATGCGACATCGGTTCCATCCCAGCGGCGCGACCCTCCCCAATCCACATCCGTCAACCACGGATCCAGCAAGGTTGCACGTATATGTGAGCCACGCACTATTTTCCCCAATCTGAGAATGCATATTCTATCTTTGATCTGGGAATTTCCAATCTAACAATGCATATTCTATCTTTGATCTGTGAATTACTTGCAAAAAAAAATATATCTTTGACCTGGGAAGATTGGCATCTGAACCACGCACTGTTTTTCCCCCAATCTGAGAAAACATATTCTATCTTTGATCTGGGAAAATTTGGAGCTATGATTCTATAAACCAACTACCGATGTTCAGTTTTTTTCACTTGAATAAGAACTTATAATACCTGGTATGTGGATCTAAACACTATTTTGTGAAATTAATTTTCTGGTTTATTTTTAATAGATTTCATCAACCATTGAACATGCCTTATTTTTGTCTAATATCGATTTTATTTTCATGTAAGGGAAACTATGCCGTGCTGAGGTACCAATGAACTGAATATGCTTGCTGTTGCTAACAATGACCATGAGACTACAAATGCTTGTCAAGATGCAGGTAGCATTCTTATTTCAGTTGTGACTGTACATTCTCGAGTTTTTTAGCAGCATATTGAGATCCTGCAACCAAACTTCTAAAATATTTATTATGTGCCGCAAATTTAGGGATCACAAAGCGAGCTACATGGAATCTGGATTAAGTTGTTCCTTATTGATCTTCTGAAAGAACATGACGTGCCAAGATTTATAACACATAATGCTTGGAGTTCTCTTTTCATTTTTACTTGCATTTTTGGCTAGTGCATATAATAATATAGCTACCTTTTCTTCTACTGAGATAGCTTTGGAATCAGCAAGTAGATTGTTCTCATGCAACTTATTGACCAAAGCTTGGAAAACATCAACTTCCATTTGGAAGTTCCTTTAACTTTAGGCTCTCATGGCCGACACGTTCTGCCCTGACATTTTTTATGTATGTATGCATTGCTTACTAGATGATGGCTGTGAAGGACCTTCTATGGTGGGGAGAACATACAACTTGAACTCGTCTTCATTTTGTGATCGCCGTCGATAGTTTGGGTCCATGACTAATGCAATGGAAAACCATCTACTCGAATATGTTGTTGTTCACTGCACAGATGTTTACAAATGTCTACTGCCTGATGTATATGAGAGGCCAAACAAGGAAATAACTTGTCCATCATGCATACATAAACGTTCATATTTGCATAAGGTAAAGTTTGGTTATGAGACTTGTGACTTTTTACTGAATGAAGTAGTTGGCGGCTGTGAGATCTCTTGCCATACCGTGTGACTGAGCAAATTTGGAGATGTGCTAGATGTGTGTGTTTGTGTGTGTGTGTCTGTGTGGCTGTTTGAAATGCAGATGTGAAGGTCTTGTGATGCTTTGTGAATAGTAGAGGAGATCACGTAGCAGAATGCAAGTGCGCAGGCTGTGTTTGTACCATGGTTCATATATGTTGGTGTTTTGAATGCAACGCCTAGCTGTTCATATTCCAGCTGCTATATGAAATTCCTTTGGTTTTGCTGTGGTGGTACCAAAGGGCTCCTTATCTACATTCCTGTGGTTCTGAATCCCACAGGATTATAGGAATCTAACAAGTCAATTCCTTTATTTTTCCTATCCCTCCATTTCTCCTATCCTAGGTTCCAAAGGGGGCCTTAACATGTACTGTAATTGGTTTTGGCAGGCTGCAAACTTCCTGGACATCAAGGGGCCTGCTTGACCTGACCTGCCTGAGCGTCATGGACATGATGAAAGGGGAAGACTCCAGAGGACATCCGCAAATAATTCAACATCAAGAACAACTTCATAGTTGAGAAAAGGAGGAAATGATGAGGGAGTACCTGTGGGCCTTTCGATGAGTCTGAGGCTCTAATAACAGCAATATCCTATAACCAGGCTAGAGGAAGGGGGTGCTTGCTCTGGATGTTAAGTTTGGAGCAGGTATAGACTGTCTTGGGTTTGACAAATCGCTTAGTAGAAGGTGTACGTTGGTTTTAGTTGGCCGTGAGTGAACTATTTTGCTACTCCGATGGTAATTTTGAGCCAAAATTCAGAGATTGGTTAAGCAAAAGATGTGGACGCATAAATGGTTTGCTGGGTTGTTTCATGTGTGAGTTATTTCAACCGCCTCTATTTTTCTATGTTATCTACTTCCATATATTTTAATTAGTGTACAATTCATGAATTATTAGCAGCGTACAATTCGTATGTTAGCAGCATATAATTCGTATGGTAGCAGCGTACAATTCGTATACGAATAACTAAATTAAATTGAAAATAAACCATAAAGAAAAAGAAAATGAAAATAGAAAAAGGGCAACACTTTTTAGTCCCAGTTTAGAAAGCCAACTGGGACTAAAAGAACCTGGGCCGAGGCAAGGCCAGACGCACCTTTTAGTCCCAGTTGGATTTCTAAACCGGGACTAAAGGGATACTTTTAATCCCGGTTGCCACAACCGGGACTAAAGAGGGGACCTTTAGTTCCGGATTGGCAATCCCGGTTGGGCAACCGGGATTAAAGAGGGGTTGCCAACCGGGATTAAATCCCGTTTCTGTAGTAGTGGAGTGCACGCTGTTGCGCCGTGACCGCATACAGGGCTTAGTATCCCGCATGTCGTGTACGCCATGCATGTCGCAAGGGCGACCACAAATGACAGTGCACTGTGCAGCTGGTCGGCGTGGCGGGGAAGACAGACCAAGCTCTATGTATCCAGATCAAGCAATGCATCAGAAAGAAGCTTTGACATTGGCAGTGAACAACCTCCCTCTCCTCTTCCTCTCTCGCGTGTGTGTGCGCATTCTTCGTTCCTCTGGTGATTGCGGCGAGTGCGTAGGCGGTGTGTCCTGACCGGAGCACGGCGCTAATCGCGGGAGTCCAACAGCGCCGTCAACTATTCTGTGCAGCTTGCAACCAGCCAGCATGTTGTCACAAAGACGACTTGAGTTATTTCATTACTAGTTCATCAACCCGTGCTCTCGCACGGGTTAGAACCTTATGAGACACTAACTAATCAAAATACTTTTATTAAATGTCTTTTCTCTTCCCTGATATTCTAAAATAATAGGCGCTCTTCATCTATATTCATTTTTTTTCTGTACATAGCACCTCTGTATGTTATAATATACATTATTTTGAGTTGAAACATTTGATATATTGTGATGGTTTTAGTTACAGTCAAAGATATATTGCGGTGGTTTTAGTTAGTCTTTTTTGAGGACATGTATCTATTTTGATTCTTTTCTCTAAATTTTAAGCTTATTAATTGATAAGATACAATGATTACTATTTACAATGGTGATTATTGTGTACTGAGCTGACTACATGTCTTAGATTATTATTTGTAGCGGTTAGCTGAGTAATAATTTCTAGGATTAATTTTTTCTTGAACCACGTGTATTTAGTTGAACATAAAAAAACTTTAAATATATAAACTATTATTTCATCTCTTTATGTAATATCATAAGAATCTAGAGTTTAACTTTCAACTTTTGATCTAGTTAGTGTATTATTTTATACATGTGTTAATTTGAAATTTTAATGCTTACTGTATTGTTGATTCAAAATTTTCATGTTCCACTTTTTCTTTTTTTAAGAATATTCTAGGTCTAGGCTACAATCTTAGTCTTACAATGCATAAATAATTGTTTCAGCATGCACCTGCCCCTCAAGATGTTAAATTTATTATATCATATTAGTATAGATTTGAAACAAATAATTTTTAAAACTAAGTTACTAATATTCATATGATATAATATTTCAATCAAAATGTCTAAACTCCTTTCAAGATAATGACTTACAAAATTTATTATTATGAGTATTAATATAACTTAAAGTTAACTGCTAGTGTCGTTATTACTATCTGATTTGCTAATTAAGGATATTTTACCACGCTTGATAAGTTTATAAAATAAATATTTGTAGTAATGTAAGTTTTGACTATTGATATCTTATATTACTATTATTTACACATAGATTTTAGAGATTTTTGTTAACTTTTTATAATCATTGAGGTCGATAATTTTGGTACAAATTATAATGATATATATGTCTTTACATTATCTTTCATAACACCATGTATTGGTAATTTGAATGTATTGGTAATTTGAATGCCAGGAGTTAACACATTCTTTCATAATGATAAAGATGGATAATTTTTAAAAATATATTATTGGATTGGTATAATTATCATTTATAATTATGGAGGTTTGAATGTTTCCCTACATGCTTTATTAATAGTTGCACAAATCATGGTCCTGTAACTTTTCAGCATCATTAGCATATAAACTCGAAGTAACCATAAACCAAAAAAAAATTGTACCTGATGGTCAATAAGGATAGTATGAAAACTTATTTGTGCGAAGTAATCTAATTAAGGACAATTAAATAAAACTGAAAATTATATTTAATGGTGA
This sequence comes from Chrysopogon serrulatus, assembly GCA_015844335.1. Taxonomy (NCBI): domain Eukaryota; kingdom Viridiplantae; phylum Streptophyta; class Magnoliopsida; order Poales; family Poaceae; genus Chrysopogon; species Chrysopogon serrulatus. The sequence continues at coordinate 894,167 of JADLZL010007062.1, read as the reverse complement.
ATAAGGATCATATCATGTATGTCGTCAGTTAAGACAAATGAAATTGTAATTTTGAGATCTAGTAAGATTATTATACCTTTACTGTGCAGTGCCACCGGTGTCAAGGTTGAAGTAGATGCTATGGTAAGTCAACAGATAGGTAGAGTAGTCGAAGTAGATCTAGCACCATTGCTCCTTAATCATGACCTCTTGTTACAATATCAGCTCTAAAACAGAGAGGTCCCTCACCCAACTTCAGAAAATATCATGTTCAAAAGGTTAAGGCCATATCACCTGAATTATTTTGTGTAGACAATTTGGAAGGGAGCCTTTTCAAATACGATATAAAAATCAATTATAGTTGGTACTCAGAATAGAAGATGTAATGTTATAGGTAGTGGCAAATTTTGCAATTAGATAGTGCCGAGAAAGATCTTTCATACATGTGCGTGTGGTGGCATCTCGGGAGGCCTTGATGAATCAACATTGGATTATCTTCAATGTTCATCCAAAACTACTTCCTTTATTTCTTTGTCGCATCGACTTGCCAAACAGCAAAATGATGTTGCCGTGAACTTCACTGGTGTTGGTCATCTGTACGTGCACTAATGCTCCGGCGGAAACACTACACTAATAAAAGGAAGAAGCAAGTTACCCGAGGCCTTACCCTAGAGCAATTGGTCTTCGGCATGCACCGGCGCCGGAGCATCGCCGTCCCCATGTCCGCCTAGCATGCAGTGAGGGCAGTTGGTGTTGCCCAGGAGAGAGACGTCAGCGTAGATGAGGTGGAAGATGAGGATGCATGGGAGCACATAGCTCTCGGACTCGCCTACGGGAGCGGCAACTCGGCGGCGGCGCCTGCGAGGAGCCGAGGATACACACGAAGCAACATGTGGCAGCCGTGAGATTAATTGTATTTGACTTGTGACTAATAATTCAATGGTTAGGTGATAAATAATAGATTTTTTCTTCTTTTTACCTATAATATAATGGCAAAGGTGGGTAATTTTTGAGAAAATAAAATAGATCTAATGGTTACAAATTGTTTTAGCCTATCAATTTGATGGCCAGATGTTTCTAATTAACGTAAGAATTTCTAGTATTTATCTTTTTTTCTAGCGCGTCTGGTGAGAATTAACGTGGAGCCTCCTTTGGGGTCTCTAATTAGTAATAGTAAGATTAGCAGTCCAGCAGCTATTATGAAATGGTAGGCTTATTTACCATATCCTATCTTGAAGGAATCAATTGCTTGCCAGATATTTCGTTCAATATTCTTCCAACAACATCCCATACGTATTAATTAAGTTCATATATATGTGATCTCTTGTCCTGCATAACTTTATTTCATCTACAAGTCTAGTATATGCGTAAAAAGACGCATGTCGTTAGTGTCAGCCATAGCCAATAAGAGAATGCAGAGCGCTAGCGTAAGTGCAGATAGAGATTAATTCAGCAGAACACAGAACAGCAAACCTAGCATATATATTGTCAAAAAAAAAAACTTGCAGATACTATCGATCCATCGACGGCACACACAGAGAGAGTTAATTTGTAGACTATCGATAAATTGCTCAGATCACCAGAGACCATATTCCTTCCCAGCCAAATCTACCAGGAACACTAGAACGAGGTAACCCAAGCCCAGGAACAGGCTAACCCTTAGGCTGAGGAATCCCATGAGCATCAGACTAAGCAGCACGAAACCTTCCAGAGCCACCACCACCACTGCGGGAGTGAAACAAATTAAGCGCCCCTGCCGCTGCCGCCGGTGACGGTAGAAGAGCACGGTCCTCCTCCTCGGCCGGCATGAGGGACCAGTCACTACAGCAGGCGCCTTCCTTTCCGAGTGGCTCCTGCACTCGGCAAAACCTTTGCCAAGTGTAACACTCGGCAAAGAGACTCCATCGAAGAGTTTAACGGTAAAGCCCGCTTTGCCGAGTGCCAAAATGCGGGCACTCAGCAAAGGCTTTGCCGAGTGCCTCGGTGGCGCTCGGCAAAGATTTAACGCCGCCCGCCCGACGGGTCACGCCGTTTTCTTTTTTTTCTTTGCCGAGTGCAACACTCGGCAAAGAATTTTCTTTTTTAGAATCACTAAATTCTATTATTCCATACACGTGCAGTTCAAATTTGGATTATCCGGAAAAAAATCAACGAAAAGAAATAAATGAATTAAATATAGCAAAAAAGTCAAAATTGTCCCAAATTTGAACATGGAGTTTTAAATAATGTGGGAATGCCTCACAAAAAATGGGTAAAAAAACAAAAAAAATTATTTTGCCGAGTGCCGGCCCTGGCTCTCGGCAAAGAGGCCTTTGCTGAGTGCCATGCCCTGGCACTTGGCAAAGCAAGCCTCTTTGCCGAGTGCCTCTTCCTGGCACTGGGCAGAATAAATTTTTTTTTTTGAAATTTTGACGGCGTGGGCGGACTCGGCCGTCAAGTGACACCTTTTTTTGCCGAGCGCCGTCTTTGCCGACTGTTGCACTCGACAAAGGGGGCCTTTGCCGAGCGCCACTCTTTGCCAAGTGCCGTGGACTCTGTGGCACTCGGCAGAGCCACCCTTTGCCGAGTGCAAATCTTTGCCAAGCGCAACACTCGGCAAAGATTGGCTTTGCCAAGTGCCCGCGTTTTGGCTCTCGGTAAAGCCTACAACACTCGGCAAATTTCCCCTCTCCCATAGTGAGTAGAGATGTCAGCCAACTTCTGGAGGAGGGACCTGAGCTCCCCGTCCTACTTGTACTGAGGCCACTGCGCGTACCTTCTCTCTGACGGGGTGAAGGTCCTTGTTGAGGTCACGGAGTCGATGGCATCGTGTCTTGCGGATGTAGCGGCGGTGGGTGACGGACCAGACGCCGTAGCGGTTGAGGGTCAGTAGGCTAGGGCTTCCCTAGCTCGAAGGTGAACCCTCGCCACCGGATTCTGAATGCTAGTCGTCGTGGACCCTTGTAAGCCGGTGTAATGGTGATGAATCTTCTATTGCCAGATGATGCCGCCTGTGTAGTACTCTGCTTGTGCTCATGCCGTACATCCATCGTGAAGACGACCTTTGAGATTATTGTGTATACTACCGGTTACTGTATACACATATATAGAGAAACAAGCAAAGAGCAATAACATGATGTCACAAAGCCCGACGTATATATCATGTTGTTCTAACGTAAGTCATGTAAGTCCGGGTCACATACAAAATACGTCACTACAGGAAACTGCTAATTTGCCGGGAGTAAAACTCTTTGCCGGGAGCTTTTTATCGGGCCCCCGGCAAAGGCAGTTTTTGCCGGGTCCCTGACAATGAGACTCCCGGCAAAGAAAGACCTCCGGCAAAGCAACCTTTGCCGGGAGTAAAACACCCGGCAAAGTTCGACCTTCGGCAAATTTTTTTCTTTGCGACCGTCGGCAAAGTCGGCTGTCGTGACGGCGACCACCTACCGTCAGCTTTTGCCGGGTGCCACTCCGTTAGGCACCCGGCAAAGTTTTTAATTTCTTTTTTAAAAAACATCTTTGCCGGGTGCCTCCTGAGATGGCCCCCGGCAAAGGCCTTTTTGCCGGGAGCCTCCGTTGCCACCCGGCAAATTAACTTTTTTTTTGTTTTTTGGGCCCCATTTTTTTTCTATGGCCTTGCTACAATAGTTGAGTCCATATTTCAAAATTTGGGATAATTTTGAGTTTTTTAACTATATTTCCTTAATTATTTTCCTTAGGTTGAATTTTTCCTACTACTCCAAATTTGAACCGCAGGTACATGAAATAATGGAATTTAGTCTTTCCAAAAATCTTTGCCGGTGCTCGGCAGGGACGGCCGCCGGCAAAGAAAAATCTGTGGAAATAAAATTTAAAATCTTTGCCGGGCGCCTCGACATGGCGCCCGCAAAAGAATCGGTTAACGGACAGCGCCGTTACGGTGACTTTTCTTTGCCGGGTGCCCGACAAAAGCACCCGCAAAGACTCCTTTGCCGGGTCGTTTTTTGCAGGCTCTTTGCGGGTGCTGCACCCGCAAAGGCTTTGCTGGTGGTTTTTATTTTGCCGGGTGCATTTTGCACCCGGCAAAGCGCCTGATTCCTGTAGTGCGTAGAGTATATGTATTGGAATCGAATTCTGTATTAATCCGCAAGCTGTGTTTGTTGTTCGAGTTGTTGCATGGCAGCTTCGTTCACTCCCTCTCTTCCTTTTCTGGGCGAAGTCTCTCCATAGTCGTTTGGGCAGAGCAACTGTCCGGTTGTAATGTTGTTTCTTGTAAAGCTCTTTTTGGTTGGTTGGTTGGTTAGTCATCGGCTTCCTCTTGCTGGCTGGCTTGGCTCATCCTAAAATCATTTATAACCATTGTCAGTGAACAGCGCCACCTCCAAAAAAATAAAACCACGTGTCCGTAATTAGTTAATTAGCTTGGCATTTTCGTAGTTTGAGGAAATTACTAGAACGACATTTGACCGTAATTAGTTAATTAGCTTACTAAAAATCAGCATTAGTTAGCTGACCAAAAAATTGATAGTTAGCTGACCTAAAAATTGATCAAATGAACTAGAATGGCATTCTTTTCGCAGTGGTTGGTTGTGATCGGGCACACAAAAGGATGTCCCTCGCTCAGTTGCTGTGCGCAACAATCGATACTTTTATGTATCAAAAATGGTTAAAACTTCTCCCTCCACCATTAAATACTTAATGGTTTTAGGATTTTTAAAATAAAATAGTGCCCCCGTTTAATAAAAATGAGTCATGGATTAAGTCAATTTATTGAAGATGATCATTGGTAATTATTATCATCATCATCTCATCACACTATAAAAGTGCGAATTTTTTCGAGAGGGCTCTCCCTCTATAATAACCGTCCGATCTAGATATCGTCTAATATGAGCCCTCAAAGAACGAGTTTTTTCGAGAGGGTTCTCCCTCTATAATAACCATCCGATCTAGATGTCGTCTAATATGAGCCCTCCAATTAATTTTTGAGATCTTACTCTTCTCTTTTAATGACCGTTCAATTTCGATATCATATTATATGAGCCATCCGTCTCTAAGATCTTACACACATCATCGTGCTATAAAGGAGCGAAGGAGCGAGCGGTCAGGCACGACGTCGCGACGGCGACCGCCGGCCTGTGCCCCTCCTTCGCCTGCAACGGGACGCCGCCATCCCATCCGTGTGCGGCTCGATGCTGCTCCTTCTCCGCCTGACGGAGAACCCGCCGGCGGGCGGACGCGACCTCGCTCACGGAACGGAACCCGGTGGCCACACCGCGCCTGCCAGCACGGACGAGGACTGCGACCCTGCGTGCCTGCAGATCGAATCGGCAAAGGCCGGCCGAGCGACGTACTCCTACGCATGAGACTTCGCCGATCGGTATCCGAATCCGAGGCCGTGCGATCACGGATCTTTGGTGGCCACAGGCAACTGCTGGCTGCATCGTCGCAGCCAGGCACTCTCGCATGCACGCACATTTGTTGATCTTGAATTATCCATCGCTTAATATGATGATACTATTATTGTGTTCTTATTTCAGTGACGAAATGTCCGGCGACCCGAGCTAGGGCTACCACCCATGGCCATTGCACGCTCACACATCCTACAGCTTCTCGATGTTCAGTTTCAGGGGTACTATATTCACTGGATTTTAATCATTGCTATCTAGCTTGTGCTGAATATATTGGCATGAAGCAAGAAATAATTATCAGAAAGGTGTCAGCATCTCGACCAGTAGGATTCTTGTGTCACCAGTTTGAGAGGTAAGCCATGACTATTGTTTTCTTATTTTTTCATATCAGCACAATGCACTTAGTTTTAGAAAACTATAGCATTCTAGAAAGGGGAAATAAAAATAGCAGCAAGGGGTGGAGCTTTATTTTCCTGTCTCTGATGCCGTGCTATATGAGCCCTCTTCATTAATAACCGTTTGATCTATACTCCGTGTCATATATATGAGCATGCCATTGTTTAAGATCTTACATATCAGATGTAAGACTCCTCTTAGATCAAGATCGAAGGTATTCGGTGCCCCAGTGTCATCTCCTCCGGCATCCTCATCTACGCCGACGACAGGTGTAGTTTATCTCGGTTGTGTATACTCGTATAGAAGTCACCTTCCTCCACGGCTCCCCCTCTTCCCAGTCGCCGCGGGCCCGTCTCTGGTGCCCCTTCTGCTCCTCATCGACCTCAACAGCCTCTCCGCTGGTACTCGCCACATATCCCTTTGTCCCCGTACTCCTAGGGTTTTTGGATTTACATATGCTAGCTGGTTTCGATTGCAGCGTGGATTCGATTGCAGCGTGGATTGCCTGCCATATTATGAAATTGATGAATTGCAACACCAAAAACTCCCATATGGTGGTGCTCCAAGACGGACTCCAAAAAGGAGGCAGATTGCCTGTCTCATACAACAAGGCTTCAAGCAGTATGCCTGTACAACAAATCTAGGCTTCGAGTAGTATGTCAACAGCTACTGATGAGCCCCACGAGTATGTACTTGTGCATTGTTCCAATGTCTATCTGTAGATTTGCATATTATTTTAGCCTGCTTTCGATTCTCAGACATGACCATTTAATATGGAAAAATTGCTTTGGTTGCCTTCATGTTTTAGGCAATACGCAGTCGACCAGAACAGAACTTATTACTGTCATAAATAATAGATGATCACTCTAAAGCAAACCGAGAACCAATAGGTTTGATGTTATCTCCAATATGAATTTTGTAAACTATTTTGTCAGGCTTGCCTTGGCAATTCATTATACGCTGGTGGTTGTTTAGAGAATGATGTGCACTAATGGATTTTTCTGGGAAACATATGCACTAATGGATTATGATCAAACATATATACACAACCACTCATACTCATATTGTATGTTTGACTCATGGGAGGTCTATGAAATATTTGAAATGGCTCAAGAATATTTCAGGATATTATTGCATCCTAAATTTAACATGTTCATTGTATTTAACTAATTAGATTCAAGTTTGCAAGATTGGCATGAATAAAAATTTACATATTATGAAGTAGTTTTTATAGATACGTGCAGATGCAAAGTGCAAGAAAACAAAATTATGTTCCACTGATTTTTCAGTATTTCCTTCACTTTCGATCAGTAAATAATCAAATTGCTTCTAAAAATAACTGAGCAAATATTACTTTATAAATTAATTATAATATAAACATGTACCGCTTCGTATAATCATGGTGCGGTCACATATTGCCTTCCATTAACCATCACTTTCCATCTCCTTGGTATATATTTTTTTTGTTTTGTTAATGATGACCCTACCCGTCAACTGCGATAAAGTTGTTTTTCCAATGTCAATGAGATGGATCCTGGAAAAGTAACAAATTTTGAGCCCTTCTAATTAATGCAAATAAAAGTAACACTATGAGCTTTTGATTATGTGGATATATTTAAATACAATTGTTAACACACAAAGCTGTATTAATTATTCTACCACGTGCATGTCGCACGTGCATCTCCACTAGTAATAAACAAACAGGTGATTAAAAGAGCTGCGAGCATGCGTGCTCAAATTCTGAAGTGGCCGTTAGTGCGATTGGACAATCTCTATCATTTTTTTTGTGGCCCACCCTAGACAAAAAATTTATGGGATCCTAAGAACCCGTAAAAAGATACTTGAATCAAAAAGTTTCACTGGCCACTTCATTGCAAATTTGGTGGAAATTAATCACAGGTACAAATACACATTGTTAAAAATAAAAGCTGAGATGCAAAAAATGTTTTGTTAAAAAAATCACCCAGGAATAAAAAATATCAAATGCATTCATAGGTCCTCTTCATCAATAGAGACAGATTAGATGCAAGAGCGGCCTTCTAGATATACGTTAGAGATCTCTACAGGCGACAACGAACCCCAACCAGGCTTGGAAACACACTTCTAGGGGCGACTGGTATTTCAAGCCGTCTCTATAGATAGTGCCAGGAAATATAAAGTGCCACGGTACAGTTCTTTTCCTTTTTGAGCTGGTCTAATCTAAATATATGTGCAGCATATACCAACACGTATAGCGCAGCATCTGGATCGTCATTTGTAATATAAAATCTGTCTATATGTATGATCGATGTGATTGGTGCGTAAGTATATATCCTATGGAAAATATAATGCACGTTTGACGATACGTAAGTATACGTTGGAAAAAGAGAGGAAAAAACTGTTATTGATGCAGACATGTGCGGTGACCAGCCGGTTTTGGTCTGCATAGGATGGGCTACTGACTCGTGGACTTGTCCTCAAGTCACATATATGCACAGATTTAATTTGTCATGATTTCCAAATTCAGGATGCACAAGGACCACAACTTGGCATACACGGCAGAAATTGATCAAAGGCTATTTTGGATCGGTGTATTTACATTGAAACTAGACAAACATGTATAAAATCTTTATCATCCTTCTGTTTATGTACGTATATTTGATTTGCGGTAACATTTACATAATTTCTGAGAAAAATTATTATATATCTTTCTTACGTTCGCGCTAATAAAATGACATCTCCACGCTATATATGGTAGTATAGTACTAGTACTACACATGCATGTTTTCAATGTCATCAAGACGTTCTATCCATTGAACAAGCAATTAATATATATCTTGCATGACCATGCAATGTGTATGTTGTAGTGGATTAATTTTTCAGCACATCTAGATGAACGAAGTACGCTGAGGCCAGCTGAGTGCAAGGTAGACAGCAGCCAATCCTATGACTTGTAATAACGACGTTATTATAAAGACTAGGAAATATGCCCGTGCATTGCAACGGAGTAAAAAACTTATTTGTTCAATGTTTACTCTAGTAGAAATCTAGGTAATTATCTGTTTATGCTCATAATTTTGTTGGTACTTGATATACTCTCGCCATAGGCCACCTTCACAGAATAACATACCATCTTCTGAATCTCTTCCATGCGTCCATCCTAGAATGCACTTTTATATAATAGTAAATAATCATTTGAAATCTATAAGAAAAAAAAAATGAAATCTATAAGAAAAAACAATGGAGTATATGCTTGTGCTTGCAATGGAAAATTAAAGCTATAGAAATAATTATTGTGCTTTATTCAAAGCACAGTATAGGCAGACATTGACTTGAATAGAGTGGCTAGCTAGGTTTAATTTGTCAAATTTAAGTGAAGATAAATGAACAAACCACGGGGAGATATATATATATATAGATAAACAATGAAAGATACACATGCTGAGACGTTGAAGGAGCCAACACAGGCTGAGACGTTGAAGGAGCAAATGTGCCAAAGCAGCACAGCCAGCCACCAAAATTCTTCGTGTTGGCCACACAGAAGCGAGCACGGAGCACTGCAGGACCCAAAATAGCGAGCGTCGCCGATCCTCCGCTCTTGGAGTGCTCCTGGTAGCTATCGTCCCTGTGTTACTGTGTCTCATGTTTGCCGGCTTCGTGCCGCGTTCGTTGGCTGGAGCAGCAAGCCCTCCTGCGGAGCGCGCCGGTGCTGCGCTTCCTTGTCGCGATTAACTGGCCAGCGCGATTAGGCTCTTGATTTTGGTACAGCAGCGTGGATGTGTGATTGCTTCTTATGCCGTGGAGAACTGAAGATATGAATGATTTCTTTAAGCTTTTGCACCTTGGCTATGATGTTGAGGTGGTCTAGAAACCACGGGCTGATGGGTTAGATGCTCCCGCAATTACGAGACATCTGAATCACGCTCCTATGACCCTTTCGCGTCCTTGCGGATGGCCAACGACGACGACATAACGGCAGCAAGCCGGGAGGACCTCATCGAGCATAGGGCATACTTATTGTCGACGAGGTCGGCAGTTGGCAGTTTGACACCCGCTTCATTCCCAACTTCTCGACTTCCCCGGCTGATCCAGCGGCTACGGCGGCCGGTGCATGGCAGGTCGGGCAGGAGGAGCCTCCCCCTCGAGCCAGCACTCGACCGCAGGCTGGCATGATGCTCACGACGTCTCCGTCTGCGACTGCGCAACGCCGGGGCAAGAGCCGGTGCAGCTGCGTCCTCGGTGGTCACTGATCCCGCCGGCTAGCTAGGCAGCTCACCTCCTTAGGTACCTTGACCACTAATTTGGCACTTGGCAGGCAACAATCCTTGGCCCCTTCGATTCAAGCCTAGCAGGAGAGCGCGAGCCGCTCGAGTTTGGAGTGTCCTGATCTTATTTTCGGCATAGTTGCCTGCCCGGTTCGAAGCAAAGCAGGACTCTAGCTACTCAATTAGGAAACAAACACAAGGAGACCAGACCAAAAAAAATATTAATTCTAAAAAAACCAAAAATTATTAATTTTTCCAACAAGTATGTTGGACGGTCGGACTGTTTGCTATTAGTTTCTCCTCTTCTTCAGTTCGATATGGAAACGAAAAACTAAACGGTAACCGATTCAATCTCTTAGTTGGATGAAAGATTTTATCGCAAGAAATTTTATCTTTTAAGTATTAGGGATAGATATCATGTAGACCAGACTTTAATTATGGTTTCGTCTAGATATCGTAAAGACGATCTAGACGCACACACGTGTACGTGACACACGTGTACGTGAACAGTGTTTGATGGCGACGTTTTAATTTATTGGCTTCATACAAGCGGATGCAAATTTACTCAAGAAAATTTATGATATTATTATTGTTGATTAGAAACAAACAGAAATAAGTTCAAATTTGGAAATATTATTACCACTACAATAAAATTATTACTCCTTGCTTCTCCACACTAGAAACACAGGCGCGACCTTGCCGCGCCATACTGGATGCCCGGATGGTTCATTTCTCTTGGTTTGCATTATCTTCTTGAAACAATGATTATGGGCTGCTATATATGGTAATGTTAGAGTTTCAACATAATTAATTATAATTGAAGTGCCTATGTTGGACCAATCACGTTTTGTTGGACAAGGGCAATGTTACTTTGTAAAATAAATTTATAGGTCATAGTAGTACGAGTAGCATTGTATGGATTATATTCTGGAAATTGTAGACTAAGTTGTTTTTGTGCTTATTGTCTTTTGATAGAAGTGCAACAATTGTATTTTTGAAGATAAAGGGGATTGTTCTCTGATCAAGTTATGGATCTTTATTCTGTCCTTTTTTCTGAGAAAGTAAATATTGTAGTTGATAATTTTGAGTAAGCACGAATAAAGAATATATCAGTTTAATGTGTGTGGATTATGAACACATGGTCATATGAAGTGTTTATATGAAAGCACAATATAGCAGAAGCATCTTTTTCATTTTTTACATATTGAAATTAATTGTAAATTGTAAACTATTTAGCAAGCATAAACCTAGGTAAATCGGTAAATCAAGTCATATATGCAAGAATGAAGCTGAAATGTTTACTACTGATCAAGCATCACATATAAATAATAAGGTACCATAAAATCTTCATAGTAATGGGAAGAAGATAATTTTATAGGCCAGCATGTACAACAAAAATTTAGTACTAAAATATGTGGTATTATCTCTTCATATGTGGATCTACATACGCAGAGCTCAACAAAATCTGTTTTATCATTTTTGGATTTTTTTCTGCAAATTACTACGCATTTACTAATTTTCAGCCGATTTAAAGAACAAAAAGGAAAACCTAATAGGACAAATGCTTTGCATCTACGACCTTGTACTTTTCCTTATTCTCAACTTGCTCTGGTGTAATGTCAACGGCTGTTCATATGAGTCAGGACATTTTGCATTAGGACCCTGGCAAAGCTTCTATTCTGTTTTCCCCTTTCACGAGCGTAGAGGTAAAGCAGAGGGGAACGGGCCGATTCCGGCCGATTCGTTTGTGTGATCGCTAGCGACGACGATGAGGGCCGCGTGGGCAGCGGGGTGCTCGGCCACACCAGCAGGTGGGCATATCCTTGCCGTGGTCGGCTCGTGGCCACCGGGCCACACGCTGGCGGAGAGCAGAGCACGCACGCAGACTGCGGACGTCAGCATCGATCCGGCCATGGACGGCCACCGCCATGGCGGTTGTGCAGCGGCTCACCGGTCGATGAGCTGCGACGGGCCCGCGCGGTCCCGGGGCCTCCCTCCCTCCGAGCAGTGGCCTGTTGACCACGCGTGCAGGCCTGGCTGCGCCGCCGCAGCATGGCGGCGAAAGTTGCATGATGCGAGCGCCGCGAGAGGGCAACAGTGGCGGGGCAGGCGAAGGGAGAGCGACAGGTGCTGGGCGCAGCGATGGCCTGCTGAGGCAGAGACGGGATGAATGCTCGAGCGAGTTCTCGACGATTTCGTGCGGAAGCAGCGGCGTGAGACGAGTTGTGCACGACACGTGGCATGAGAATGGGCTAGCCATGTGGCATGAGAATAAGGCAGGAGTTATGGTGCAAAATTCGTACTTGTAAAGATATGGATGTAACCTAAAACATGATTTTCAGTATCCTTGTCCCTGTAGCTGGAAATTCGGCTGCGTGCGCGTTCAAACCCCTACAAGTTGCAAAGTGACTCATCGACAGAGTTAGCCAAAAAAATCCACATCATGCATGCATCCAACCACACTTCCCAATTCCCAATTTGCTGGCAGCATCTTAGCGAGTCTATCCTTCAAATCTCGGTCAAAAATAAAGGGCCGTTTTGTCATAATTCCACTGGCAGTTATACTTTTCAAACCTCTCGTCGTCCCCGGGCCACCTACTATAAATACACGCACGCTCCCTCCCAAACTTCCCAAGCATCTCGTCTAGTTCCTCAAGAAAGAAGCTAGCTTAACCGCACCAATGGCCACCTCGCCGTCGTCGATCCTCCTGCTGCTCCTGGCCGCCTCATTCACAGCCACCGCGAGCGCCGCCACGTTCACCATCACCAACAACTGTGGATTCACGGTGTGGCCGGCGGCGACACCGGTGGGCGGCGGCACGCAGCTGAACCCACGCGGGACGTGGACCATCAACGTCCCCGCGGGCACCCAGTCTGGCCGCGTCTGGGGCCGCACGGGCTGCTCCTTCAACGGCAACAGCGGGAGCTGCCAGACCGGCGACTGCGGCGGCGCGCTCGCCTGCACGCTGTCCGGCCAGCCGCCTACGACGCTGGCCGAGTTCACCATCGGCGGCAGCCAGGACTTCTACGACCTCTCGGTGATCGACGGCTTCAACGTCGGCATGGCCTTCTCCTGCAGCACCGGCGTGGGATTGGTGTGCAGGGACTCTAATTGTCCTGATGCCTACCACCAGCCTAACGACATGAAGACTCATGCGTGTGGCGGCAACAGCAACTACCAGGTCACCTTCTGCCCATAATGAGGTAGCATACATGTCTGGATGTATGTATCTGTATCGGTGAGTGATTTCGATGAATAATACGTGTTGTCGTGGAGACATGTCCAAGCGTGCACGCATGTGCTCGCATATGTACCTGGAGTCCTGGATTTATTTGCTGTGTACGTATACACGTGCCGTATACTAGATATTATGTAATACAAAAAATTAAGTCTCTGTTTTTTGTCATGTTGGAAAACAGGGATGATGCAGCAAACAAAGTAAAAAAATGTTAATTAATACTTCCTCCATTTTAAATTATAGTTCGTTTGATTTTTTTGACCATAAGTTTGACCGCTTTCGTCTTATTCAAAAAATTTATGCAAATATAGTTAAATTTAAGTCATTCTTGAAGAACTTCTATTAATAAAGCAAGCCATAATAAAAAACTGATATTTTACATAATTTTTTGAATAATACGAACGATCCAACTTGAGGTCAAAAAAGTCAAACGAACTATAATTTACAATGAAGGGAGTACAAAGCAACCCCATTGGGTCGATATTCAGCCACTAGATGCACGTGTGTTTTGTGTCAGACAAAACCTGGCCCCAACCTAGTATTGATGTGGACAAAATTAGCTGCCAACCATAAACATAGACCGATTCTGTTTGGCATATATATCTGCTAGGAGCATGATTTATCTGAGAAGATTGTTGGCCCACACAAATTAAACAAGGAGTTTGGCAAAAAGCATGTACACAGTACACCTGCCACTGATCTTGGCTACCAGATACAGAACTCATTTTGCGTAAGATGACGATTTTTTTTTTCAATCTGGGCAAAATTATATTTAAAGGCATGCTTCGGGCGGTTGAGAAATCTAGAATACCTAAAAATTGAGATAAATAATAGACCTTTGATATATGTATGGCAAAATATCTGACTTTGCATATTCCCTGGCTGTCATGGGGTGTCCGCACAGTTTGGACAATGGCACACACAGGGATGGATATATATTTCCACCCATATGGAATTATTCAAATGATTTTTCTCATTCGTTTTATAAAGAAGGATTGTCTTATTTGTATACTCCCATTAGTTTGCAGATACTTGACGTCTTGGATGATGACGTGGTCTACCAAAACATACTTTAATCATACAAGTAAATTTTTCTCATATTCAAGCGATCCTGGTCTTCAGGACTTATCCTTGTTGAATCAGCAATACGGTAGAGCATTACATCCTCATCAAAAAAGACAAAAATGTCAGCATACGTCTAGATATGAATCACTTATGGACATCCTAGGTAACTAACTTTGTGAAGAAACTAAAGACGATATATAGCCATGCATCACAAATTAAAGAAAGTCATCCACGTGCTTTCATATTCTTCTGATCGTGACCGAGTCAAAAAAAAAAAAAAAAAACAATCAGAGCATCACTGACATCTTCCAATCGTTGGTCATTAATTATATATGATCTCCATCTTGCACACAGGGCAGCTGTGCAGGGAGTCCGATGCAAGTCTCCATCTGCAGCAACCGACAGAAACACTTGACTTAGTCACTACTCACTCTTAAGTTTCCAGCTGCCTCTTGTTCTCTGTAAATATAATCGTGCCTAGAACATAATAAAACACAGCGCTTGTTCTACTCGGGTATGTAGAACTGAATGATTTAGATTATAAGTTCTCTGAAAATTGGAGGGATCTGCAATATTCCGTACTACTAATGTGAATTAATAAAATCCTTCCTTTTCAAAAAAAGAGATTCGTTTATATATTCATCACCTTTGACGGAGTTGTTAATTACTACTATAGCAGATTCTTTTATTTATTCATCACCTTTGACGGAGTTGTTAATTTGAGGATGGGGGGTATTTTTTTCTTAGATAACGGGATTACATAATTCCTGCCTCGATCATTCACAATTGAATGGATATATATAGCCAGTTTTAAAAGTAATCGATAGTACTCATACTAAAACTTCACCTCAAAGTCTTCGAAAGACTCAAAACAAAAACAAGACAAAGGAAAGGCTCTCGATCCTTAATCCAATCTTCCATCCAAACTAGTTGAACAATTCCAACACAATAGAGGTGTCTCAGATATAGAGCCTCTCAGCTATTCTTGTAGTAGCCATTCTGAAATAGAGCCCTCTTTACGAATGAGTTTCTAGGGATGGTTTACGTTACTATAGAGACGGCAGCTAGAAATTGGGCCGCGTCAAAAAAGAAAAAAAAAAGAGCTCCCGTTGCTGAAAATCAATTTTGTGGCTGTGCGGATTGGCATCTCAGATACTAATAACTTTGCTACATAATTTCGAGAAAACATTGGTCAATGAAAATGGTGACGAAAGAATACTAGAAACGACTGGATTTTCTTGTGCTACCTGTACTGTACGTTTGTGGTACTGTTGTTTTTCTCTTCCTATCGTAGATGCTGGTCTGTCGTTTGTTAGTTGGGAGGGTTGAACATACGTCGAGACAATATGTGTGTGTCGTTACAATTGTATTAATATATATATACTCTATATCAAGCCTAACTTGATTGACATGAAGTTGCCATTCTCTTAGTTATGCGTTGACAGAATCCGGATATGCACTTCCTGGGATGGGTTTAGTTAGTCTCGTTAATAAAAAAGAAAAAAAGGGATTGCTATGGTGCAGGCGCCTATCTGTTTATAAAGCTACACATCAGGACTATTAGATTGAAAAAAAAAAGATGCTTGGTGTTCATCTTCTACCATTGTTCCTAAACATCTGTCTGAACCCAGTTCACATGTGCCCCTTCCTACTGCCTGATTTCGGCTTCCTAGAAGGTCTGATTTCCTACAACCGTAAAAAAACATGCGGCTGTGGGGTTTCGATCTCAAGATCTCTGACTCACTTCGGCTGTGGGGGTTTCGATCTCAAGATCTCTAACTCACTTCAAATCTTGCATGCACTGCCATCTCAACTCCCACCACAAGTTTATCTAACATAGACAAGATATGCATACCTTTTAAATTCACTCTGCAAGCATGTTTATTCCAGGTCTGAGACACAAACCGGGACTAAAGGTACCTTTATTCTGGGCTCGCATCTCAAACCCGGATTAAAAGGCTAAGTCACACTTTTAGTCTAGGTTCGTGTCTCAAACTGGGACTAAAACCTTTTTGCACTGACACGTCTTGGTAACTGTTACAACCGGGAGTAAAAGATGAAATTAATTTCAGCTTGTATTACAAACCGAGACTAAAGTTACTAAGCCTCCTTTAAAGGTCCCAAGCCTCATTTAGTCTCGGTTTTCCATTTGAAACCAGGACTAAATATTTTTTGGCTATTGACGGAAAGTCGTTTCTCTACAAGTGGTCCTTGGTGGCCACCCAGTAGTAGTCTCCGGCCAAGCCCCCCGCACGGTAACTCGACCTCGCCGTTCAAGGTGCAACGGCCATCCTTCTTTGATCGCCCACGTACGGCCAACAGTAGCTCCGCCTCGTCGTCGCCCCTCCATTGCGCTCCGACCTCCTCCACCTAGCCTGCCAGCTTTCTCCAAGCGCCTTTATATAAAAACCCGCGGAGCACAACTAACTTGAACCCGAATGTTATGTCAGCGCAAGGATAGTGTTGCCTAAAATCGGTCTCGATTTTAGGTTCGTGTAGTATAGGAGATGTGACAAAATAAAGCCAAAAACTAAGATCACGATATCATTATTGTCGCTCATAATTAACAAAGACATAGTACTTGGTACTTGATACTTACTGATGAGACACATACGTCATCCATGTTTCGAAAACACAAATCAAAGATACATATGCGCGAACATCAATGCACGCGTGGACGACGACTTTTCTCGACATCGTCTTATTGATCTACTTTTATTCATTCTCCAGTAGCTAGGATTGGACAATCGGACAGACATACGTATACCTAAACAAGTAGGAGCACCGGAAGGTGCTCTTATGGTCGGTCGGTGATCATGGGCAGAAGGTGACCTGGTAGTTGCTGTTGCCGTTGCAGGCATGTGTCTTGGTGTTGTCACTAGGAAACAGGTAGGCGTCCGGGCAGCTAGGCCCGCCGCAGTTGAGCGTCACGCCGGTGCTGCAGGAGAAGCTCATGGCGAGGTTGTAGCCGTCGATGACGGAGATGTCGTAGAAGTCCTGGCTGCCGCCGATGGTGAACTCGGCCAGCGTCATGGGAGGCTGCCCGGAGAGCGTGCAGGACAGCGCGCCGCCGCAGTCGCCCGTCTGGCAGCTCCCGCTGCCGCCGTTGAAGGAGCATCCAGTACGGCCCCACACCCTGCCGGACTGGGTGCCCGCCGGCACGTCCACGGTCCACGACTGCCCGGGGTCGAGCTGCGTGCCGCCGCCGACTGGCGTGGCTGCCGGCCACACTGTGGAGCCGCAGTTGTTGGTGATGGTGAATGTGGCCGCCCTCGCGCTGGCCGCGAAGGCGGTGAGGAGGAGCAAGCTGAGGACTGAGGAAGAAGCACGCTTGAACACCATGGTTGCCAAGCTACTTATGCTGTGTATGGCGAGCTAGCTAGAGCTTTGTAGTGTGGAGAAGCTAAGGAGGATGCATGCGTATTTATAGCTTCCAGGAGAAGGGAAACAACGGTACTGACAGAATGACAAAATTACCCTTGAATTATTTTCATCGCCAAATTTGGATGACAGTGAGATTAAGCTGTTCATTCTTTCCTCCATTTCAGATAGTGAATGAAAATGATATCGATCATTTTTGAGTAATTTTCTGTACGTGTGTGACAAACGAAGATGACACAAAAAATTTCAAGGAATCATTTAACAACTTCACGTAAACAGTTCGAAATTTCACATAAAAGTACATCATTAATTAAGTATCCGTTTCTCCCAAGGGTGACCATAGTACTATAAAAATCTTGGCGCACAAATCAGCTCCCCCAAAATATGTTATGCAACAATATACACACAAGGGTAGACGGCATATTTGACTAGAGCCACTAATAGTTTAGCGTTGCCGTGTAACATTGGTTAGAATTGTCGGTGTGTAATTATTCATGTAGAATTCTAGATGACCGACCTGGAATTCTAATCCTACGCGACCAGGACGTACTGAAGGTAAATTGCAAGTGTTTGCTTGTTCACATAAATGGATAAGAGAGACTAGTTACTTGATTTATTTTATTATTGTCATACAAATATAGTCATACACATATATATAGTGTGCCCATTATTCTATTTACACATGACTACGTATCAAATTTTTCTGACATTCGGGTATTTGTATGTTCTGAATTCATATAAGTATATATACATTGAAAAAATAAACCTGTCAATTTCAGCTCGGTCGGTTTGTAGTCTTGTGTATAAAATTTCTAATGTGTATCTTGTAGAACTTATGGACACAAAAAAATGAGCTTGTGGAAATACGTGATTGGCGGGCCTAACTTGGATTGATGGATGGGAATGGTCAAGAGACCTACGAGTCAGCAGTCAACCCTTTTGAGACCTTATACTATTTATTATCTTATGATTACTGGACGTACACGCATGTATATCAGGATTTCATACCCTTCACTACATGCCGGATCCTAATTCTAGACACATTTGATTCGGTCCTAGATACAAACAAAATACTCTCTTTTTAAAAAGAAGTGATTTTTGGGGGCAAATTTGAACCTATTCCTATAAATTAATTTTCCCGGTCAATTTAGCCCTAGAGGACTGATCAATATCACTAGATTTATTTTTCAGTTCGTTTCACGCAAGTGCAGCCACAGGGACTCAAACTCACGGCCTCCTAAGACAAATGTTCCCCGGCATACTCATTATAGACGGTTTCTTCTCTCGCGTTTGTCTCTGTTAAAACTGGACAAAATCATTTATTTGTACTAGTGTTACCTAAGAAATGGAACCAAATGCCCAGCCAAGCTGGACGAGAGCTGAAATGGCAAGGGTTAGTTTTGACATCGAGCTCCACATTATTTGCTAGTAAAGAAGGTTATGTTGCGACTTCATTTTCAAAAAAAAAAAAAAAAAAAAATCGGATGAACCTTGGGTATAGAAGCAGTTCTTAGCCTTGTGGCGATCTGAAATCACCGGAACTGCAAATATCAGCTATCTTGAAGTATTAGTGAATTATCCACCATTTCCCATCAACTTAACCTGTTGGAATTATTTGGCCAGTGCATGGAAGACAGGTGGTGGTCTGACACCACCGCAAATATCGGCTACCTTGTAGTATTAGTGAACTATCTATCATTTCCCACGAACTTAAACTTTTGGAATTATTTGGCCTGTGCATGCAAGTTACGTCTAGTCGCCATGTATTTCTCCACAAGGTCATTTTTTTCTCTCACTGGTTCTATAGATGTAGAAAACTACAAACAGCCCGAACTAAAATTGAAGGCTATTTTGTAGTGTATATATGTATATATTTTTGTTGAAATAACAGGAGGGGCAAGGAACTCGTACAGGATAGATAAAATAAAGGAGCAAATGCAGGACCAAAGGAAAAAAACAGAACAGCTTGATCAGAAAGGGAGGAAATAGAACGATTTGATATATATATTTCACAACATACAACCAGATGTAGTAGGCGGATAATGTAATAATAACCCGAAACTCACAAAATTGCAGCGACTGATTTCCATAGGCATTCATGTGCAAATAGAAAGATTTGATATGTGAACAATGATAGTTCCTAGGAGTATATATGTACTACTAAATTAACTAGCTAGGCTCTCTTATCCATTTTTTTTCGAACAAGCAAACAACTGTACAATATAAATGAGCTGCCCTTCAATCCGGTCTTGTCGTGTAGGATTAGATTTTTTTTTTCCAGGTCATCTGGAATTCTTTGTATTGGCAAATTCTAACCAATGTTACACGGCAATATAATGCATGCATGCCACAAATTTCTACGAAGGAACAATAGCATATGCTTCGCTAGTGGGTCCCGGTCAAACGTGCTGCCTACCGTTGCGTTGGTTTTTGCCTAACTTAATAATTTGGGGGAGCTAGTTTAATTGTGGACGAAGCTTCATATAATCATATTAGATGTAAATTTGTCATAACTTCAAGACTATGGCCCTCCTTGTTCTTGATAGCAAAGGATTTCCCCCTTAAAATCCTGTATTTTTCTTGTGAAATTGAACTGTTTCATATACTTTTTTTTATGACTCAAGGATATAGCTAGCTCTGAATTATTGATAAAATCTCTTTCCTACTAAACAATTTTTGGGTTAATAGTGTTTTTAATAAATCTCTAACGTATCATCCTCTTGAAACCTTGCATGCAATCCAATGACATATATAGCCAAGCTTTCTCTTTTACTACTATACTAGCTCCTAACAGAGTCAATATTCTACCAGAATTAATTGAGACCCTCACTTGTTTGTTATTGGCAGATGTTCTTTTTATCTCAACAAGTTCATGCAAACAGTACTCCTCAACAAGTTCATGCATACAGTACTATAGTAAGGGTTTTCTGAGGTGAAAAAAAAAACTTTTTTTCAAAGGCAGCAGCAAAACCTTCTAGGAGACGGCCTGTTTTATTCTTGATTAATAATAGAGGTGGTCCAACTCCCCACCAGTGAAAAAATTACTTGATGGCAAGTACGTTATGACAAGCAAATGCCTCAAAGGCTATAATGAAGAGCGAATGGTCATAAGGTTGGGATGCGAGGATCAGACTATCCAAGAATGCCTGATTCTTCATTGATGTCGACTGGAGAAGCAACTTTTTCTCTTTTTGAGGCAGGAGAAGAAGCAACAAGACACCATGCATCGTGAGGGGTGGTTGGGCCTTCAATGGGCCTATTTTACCTGCTGGGCCAAATCAAAGTGTGTGGCTCAGCCCAGCCAGTAGCCACCGGGCCGCTCCTCGCCACATCGCGACCTAAAATGTTTAACATTTCTAAATCAGTGAAAGATGAACCAGTTCCGTAACTTTCTTTTTTATTTAGAAAAAACTATTTCGATAACATTCTACTTTTATAAAATTTGAAAGATGTATACACAACTTTTTACGTATAATATTTTATAGAGTAAAGTCCATGGCCGGTCCTCAAACTTGTAAGGGTGTATCATCCCGGTCCCTAAACTCAAAATCTGTGTTGTTTTGGTCCTTAAACTCAGTTCGGGTCTCGTATTCATCCAAACGCAGTATGGATCATACCCACGTACCGAGATAAGACTTGACTGCTTCAAATAAAATATTAGAGGGTTTCATATGTAAAATCGCCTAGATACAAAAATTATTGAAATATTTTATAACTTCATGAGGGCTTTTGTGAAAAAGAGTCTTCTTCCTCTCGTGGCTGAGGACCTGGCCGACCCGTCGCTCTCCTGTGACCTGTGGTCGGCAGGCGCGACGCAGCAGCAGCAGCCGGCGGTGGTGCAGCCCGCGGCCTAGCATGGCAGGCAGCGGCACGCACTCGCCTGAGCCCAGCTCCGTGCGACCGGGCGGGCGCGCGCCGCTTACTCCCAGCACGCGCGGCGGCGCCCGCAGCCCACGAGCTCACCTGCACCTTATCGTGCATGGCAGCGGGCGGAGTGAGCGGCCGACGGCGCCCGCAGCCAGCGCTCGCCTGCCTATAGAAGCGGCAGGGGCGCAAGCTGAGCACGCCCCGCGCGGCGGTTGCGCCACGCGGCTCGCTTGCCAGCGGCCTGGGGCGCGGCTGGCGACCAGCGCACCCATGCTGATGGCGCGAGCATGGGATGGAGTTCGTCGGCGCGGGGAACAGCTCACCGCCGCGGGCTTGCCAGTGCACATGCTGACGGCGCGAGCTAGATGGGGCAGCTTCCTAGGCGCGAGCAGCAGCACAGTGGTTGGCACGGTAGTGAGCGCGGCGTAGGCGAGCGGCCACTGCCACCAGCGTGGGCAAGCCGGGGCAAACCGTGGCACGCCGGTGAGCTAACCATGGCAGAGAGGTGAGAGGTGAGGGATAGAGCTGATATGTGGGGCCAAATCCATTTAAATGAATATGAGACCCAAACAGAGTTTAAGGACTGAAATGACACAATTTTTGAGTTGGTGGACCGGGATGACACACAGTTACAAATTTAAGGACCGGCCGTGGACTTTATTATGTTTTATAAGATATAATGGCGGGTGATGAATAAAGAAAGAATGCCGCTAGGGGAATGGATTTGGAGAGCGCACCTTGGATTCTTCACGCACGATGTCTTGGATCGCGCCTCATTGCCTTCAAGCGACGACCCTTCACCCGGGAGGATGAGCCCGTCGTTGTCGCCAAGCAAGATGACAGTGTCACCCTGCTCCCTGCTCGTAAGGGCTCTTTTTGCAAGATGCGTGACTTACAGCCCACTGGAAACGGGACACGCCGTGCCATATGTGCCGTATCCCAACTTGAAGTGGACCCGTCCATAGCCCATTGGTGACACCTCCATACATTAATTTCACCCCTGGGAGCAACGGTTGTGGCACTGAAAAATACGACATGTTAAAAACTAGCTACTGAATATTTTAGTTAGGATAAAACTCATATGACATGTAAAAATGAAGGGATGTGGTATCAGTGTATCCTAGCTAGGCTTGTACGTACCTTTGCAGTCTAGCACGGAAAAAGGTTCAGCGCGTACGGCCAGCTACATCGAAAAAAAAAAAAGATGGAATTCCAAGTTATCTAATGCATTAATGTCATGAAACTTGAGCTGATTGCTGATTCTTGTTGATGTAAATTGGCATACACTGGTCATCTCATCTCTCACATGTACGGAGTACTATTGAAACCAAAGGCTTGATAGATGACCAGTAGCCACTCGTCTATATTTGACCAATGCCCGCGGCAACAGGTTGCAATTTTTCCACATCTCTTGACGAGCATGCCATAAATTCCAGCAGATTATGCACGGAAGTGCATGCACGGAATAGTGGACCAAACTTTTTTCAATTATTACTTTTCAGAAAAAAGCTTATTTCCCAAACATTTTCAAGAAATTAAATATGGTTTCGCCAGCAGGATGACTAGCCCGTCTTCACAAATGATTAGGGCTATAACAAAAAAAGCTGGCAAACAAGAAAAACTTATGTCTCTGTTTCTATAAATAGTTCCATAAAATATTAATTCATTACTTTTCGTATGATTTTAGACAAAGACAATTTATATATCAAAATTATAGCTCTTCATGTAAATGTACAATTTTATAGTTGAGAAGTTTTGTATTTGAAACTATTTAGAGTCTCCAAAATATTGTTTTAATTAGTTGTAGGGATTTTGAGATTTAAAATTTTATATTTTAAAAAACCTCAGACATGTCGAAATGGTACGTACTGAAGTTGTAGCGCTCAATACAATCAAACTTTTTTTTTGAAAAGTTTTTTATCTGTAGTATTTTAGAGTCCCAGATTATATTTTTAATTTTATAGATTTTGCAATTCAAACTTTAGAATTCCTAAATGAACTTGAATGTTCTTCCATGGAACGGTTATGAGTAAATCTCACTTTTCAGCATATGAACATGAATCGGTGAACATGTGGCTTTGCATTGATTCTGATTTTGTGGCCTAATGGTTCAATGCTTCTGATGATTCACCATATAAAATGATATTTTCAGAGAGAATCTAGATCGATCTGAAATGTTTATATGTCGATTTATATACATTTATAAAGGCAGAGATACTTTTTTTGAGGAAACTAGAGGGGCCAGGGCCCCTACAGAAATATATGAAAGAGAATTAAAATTTGCAACTTTACAAAAGCCAAGAACCAAGAGCCAGGAGCCAGAGGCAAACAAACTCAAGAAACAAAAAAAAAAAAAAAAAAAAAAAGAAACAAAGAAATAGAACAGAAGACAAGGGCTAGATAACATCTAGGGAATCTATCCATAAGTCTAAGCGACAAGCTTGCTCTCACTCAAAGCCTTATTAGGCAGCTTGAGTTCTCTGAAGAAGAAAAGTTTGCATTCCCGAAGGGCTTTGTTGATTGGCCCTGAAGACTAACTCATTCCTGGTTGTCCATATCGTCCAACACATTAGGATGAAGTCTTTCATAGCAAATTGTGAGTTCAACTGAGTTCTAAAAGAATTCATGAGGTTATCAAAGGCATCTTCATCGATCTTGTCTGGTTACAGTATGAATGATTCCCCAACAAAGCTGAGCAAAGGGGCAATCAAATTAAGAATCGATGCTCCATCGTCTCCTCGGTTACTTGGCTGAGATACTTCGCACGCCATATATATATGGAAATAAAGCTGGTTGTTTTCTAAGATCGGTTTTTGTTTGATATCGATGACAATGCAATATTGACTGCCCTAGTTCCTCCGGTTAATAAAGGTGTCGTGCAACATCTCCTACTCACATAGTGACCTTTCGTGCCAGTCGATTCTTCTCTGCAAATCTTTGCAAACACTGATGCATGCGTGTCTGCCAGAGCGAACTCCACAAAGCCTTATATATACTACCTGGTACCTTCCTAGCTCGCTCAACTCGTAGCTAGGTCGCAGCTAGCACGCACAGTCCACCTCACCTGCTGACGGGCACCACCAATGGCGTCCCCGGCCGCCACCGCTGTCCTCTTCCTCCTCGCGGCGGCCAGCTTCGCCACGGGCGCCAGCGCGGCCACCTTCACCATAAGAAACAACTGCGGCTACAACGTGTGGCCAGCGGCGACCCCGGTCGGCGGCGGCACGCAGCTGACCCCGGGCCAGACATGGACCGTGAACGTGCCGGCCGGCACCAGCGG
This sequence comes from Chrysopogon serrulatus, assembly GCA_015844335.1. Classification (NCBI taxonomy): domain Eukaryota; kingdom Viridiplantae; phylum Streptophyta; class Magnoliopsida; order Poales; family Poaceae; genus Chrysopogon; species Chrysopogon serrulatus. The sequence continues at coordinate 869,350 of JADLZL010007062.1, read as the reverse complement.
CGGCCGCGTCTGGGGCCGCACGGGCTGCACCTTCACCGGCGGCCGCGGCCACTGCGCGTCGGCCGACTGCGGCGGCGCCGAGTCCTGCACGCTGTCGGGGCAGCCGCCGCTGACGCTGGCCGAGTTCACTATCGGTGGCCAGCAGGACTTCTTCGACATCTCCGTCATCGACGGGTACAACCTGGCCATGGACTTCGCCTGCAGCAACGGCATGAAGCTCCACTGCGGCGGGGCTCAGTGCCCCGACGCGTACCTCTACCCTAGCGACAACTCCAAGAACCACCCCTGCCGTGCCAACAGCGACTACACGGTCACCTTCTGCCCGTGAGCCGGCCGCCGGTGATCGCCGTCGTCAAGCGAGGCGAGACCGGCCGGCTACACGGTAGACGTACGCGCCCATGAACAATGGTGCCAGCGCAATTGCGTACTATATAGCTATATATCCACTTAGGTACCTATACAGCTATACTATACGTACGTACGGTTATACTTATACGTAGTTAATTACCTATGTATGCAGTTTGAATGAAAACAATAATAATATATCCCTATAATAAAGACACAAAATTTCTTTGCACCTATATTTTGGTTCGGTCTTCCCCTAACTAACTTTATGAATGTGGAAGCTTATCTTATTTCTATGCATACGATCCTCCCTTTTTATAAAAGGATCATCAAAGTAACCTAGATAGCTAGGAATTCTAATCCTAATCCAAATAGATCCTTTTGATCTTGATAGCTAGGAATTATAATTTTAATCCAAATAGACCCCTTAGTAGTATGAATAAAATAAAAATCTAACTCAAATAGGAATAGGAAAAATAATAAAAATCAAATAGGAGCATAGGGAGGAACGCGGCAGGACAGGATAGGTCCGGACACGTAAGACGATAAAACAATAGCAGAAGAAGAGAAAAAAAACAGTCCAGGCCGGATACGGTAACATAAACGCAAAAAGAAATATTAGATAGATTTCCTTGCTGCATGTATTTCTTTAAAAAAAATCCACGTGGAAAGTAATTAAGACAACACACAAATAGGGGAATTTCTATTTCTAAATTTATTTATCTCCAATATTAAACCATGGGGAGAGCTTTTAAAGTCACGGTCCATATAGTAAATTAAAGATATCTTTATCTCTACGTAATAATAAAACACTAAAATTTCAGCCCATCTATTTTCGTCCATCTATTTTTTTTTGTCCATCAATTTTTTGGGTTTATCTCTCTATAGCTACTGGATATCATGCTTATATGAGGCTCGTGTCTAGCATAATATGGAGTTAGATTTTAAAACGGATTTGTTCATATATATGACTCGAACTCATCAGAGTCCTAAACTAAACAGAAAAGGATACAAGTTTTTTTTCACGATGAGGTCTTTTACCCGTTTTTCATTAAGAGGAATGGCCAAAATAAAGGCCGGATAACGGTTACAAAGGCCCACAAGTAATCCTAGGATTACTTACGAAAATCCCAAGACATAAAACAAACAGCAAGAAGACATGAGAGGGGAGGGGGTGGAACCTCCACCGCAAAACACCAATCAACTATGCCTTCAAAAGAAAATAACATCCTCCCAATGGTCGTCGACGGAGGTGGTGAAGCCGTGGTGGCAAAGCATCCACCGGTAGAAAGCCAAGCATATCCGCAAGCGACTAGGTAGTCGCTGCAAAGGGTGCGACGATAATTGTTGACAGTCGTTATTGTACGAAACCAACCGTCAACTAGCCATGAAAAGGATGCAATTGTGATCATCAAAGTAGATATAGGGCTTACACTGACCGAATTCCACGAGTTTTAGTGTTTCATTGTTTCTGCAGGCGTAAACTAGAAAAGATGCAAACCTAGGAGCTTATCGGAACAAAGAATGGGACAATGAACACCGCGGCAACACAGGAACACTCTAGAAGGGACGAGAAGGCACCACGCTGAGCCGGGGGCAATGAGGCCACCAGGCCAGACCGGCCGGTCTAGGCCTGGACCGATCGGTCTGGGCCCTGGCCCGTTCGCGGCCCGCTTCGCCCAGGTTGTTCCACCGCCTTAGAGTTTTAATCTCAGCCGTCCGCCAATATCGGTTTGATCCGATGGCTCACGATCATCGCCCGGGGCTATAAAAGGAGGCGGGGGCCCCCCACAGGAGGCATCCCCCCCGAAACCCTAATTCATTATTCGTTGGGATCCATTCGAGAGGCGTCCCTTTGAGGATCATACTCTCATGGAGATCAACACACCAGGGAGATTAGGGCTAGACTCTTCAATGTAATAGTTTAGCAACTTGAGAGCTAGGGTTGAGAGGCTTCGTTTCGGATCTTGCCGTGAAGCCTTGGAGGTCTGGTATATCTCTATATCTTATATTTGCAAGACTTATGCTTTAGTATAATTATCTTCTCTATTTACTTCTATGCCTTATTTGTATGATTAGTGTAGTTATTGCATCTTAGCATAGGGTCTCCGTCTGTATTAGGTGCTCTAGTTATTACGTATGACTAGAGTAGTAATCGATAGTGTAGACATGGTGTCTAGGCTATAGGTTACCTGAGGTTGCGCGCAATTCTTACGGTTAGTTGTGGTAGCCCATAGGGGTGACAGCTCTATGTGGCCTTCGTATTCCACCACGTCGGAATTGGTGTTTCGTAGAGCTTTTGGCAGCCTTCTCCAACTACTTCTTTCTTATCTATTCGAGAGTTGGAAAGGTACTGCTGCTCCGAAGTGCTATTGTGTGTGCTATACTACCCATGCACTAGTTACATTCTAGTGTCAACTAGAATAGAACCCAAGTAATAGAGAAGTACATAGGAACCTTGAACTCTCCCATTGGCCTCTCAAGTTAGTTTGACTATATATATATTATAGGATCTCCTCTGTGTGTGATATTGTGTATAACTCTTATCATTTACCACTTACCCCTGCTTAGGTCTAGTTGGTATACTAGTTAGTAGATACATGATGGTGAACTATCAATGTCTTTAGCCGATGTTTCCCAGTTGTAAAATATAAATAACGATACCTGGAATACTCCTGGTAAAATGCTACAATGGTATTTGATCTGTGCGCTTGCGGATACTATTACTACATTCTAAATGGTGGCATGATTTAATACCACACCTCTTGGTGTTATTGATAGGGATGACAACTTGGCGTTCTAATAGCGATGCTATGTCCACAAGCATTTTTAGCGCCGTTACTAGAGATAACATTAAGAGGTGTCAACAAGCATTTTTGGCGCCGTTGCCGGGAAAACAATTGGCGTAAAGATTTTGATATTGATCTTGATGTAAGCTAACTTAGTGTACCACTAGCTTTAGTAGGATTACCCCTGTGTTTGTTGAGTTGTGGAATAAGTAGGAAATCAATTGTTCAACCTTCTGGTGACATTTCACAAGAACAAGACAAGGGAGATATTAAAGAATCCAGGGTGCCTAAACATTCATGATCCATCAACAATGGAGCCCTGCCATCTCACAGGTTCGTATAAACATATATTACTCTAACCATGTGTAGATTGGAGAAAAAGATCATCATCACAAGAATTCAAATCTCATCACGTGTGACGAACAAAGATGCTACACTACTCACAGAGTCTATTGTGAGTCATGGTAAGTATGATCAAGAAAGGTGAGATAGTCGTGCTCATGGACTTTAAACTTAATGAGTAGTTATCATGTTGCATTACACTGTATGTTAGCTTTGAACAATCCATGCATCTACTCTATCTCATATTAAATCCATAGCATGATTAGTTCTTTGCACACATGCACAACACTTACATCTCTACTTAAAAATGAAAAAATACATTCTCACCATACGTGATCATGATTTCATCTCTATTTGAGTAACTCTCTACGTGCTTTCATGCTACTTTTGTTTGTTATAGTATGCTTGGTTTAGAAGTACTCAACATACTTCTATAGGCTTTTTAAATTAAGCATGGTGCTTAGATTAAAATGTCTTCTTTAGTCAAATTAGACATGGAGTCTGCTTTGATTATTGAACTAAAAAAGTGCTTGTGTAGACATAGGTTATACTTGTTGGACTGACCCCTGCAGAAAGCTCACACATACAATCTGGGTAAGTCCTGAGATGAACTCACATCCGAGATGAATCAAGGCTTGTGATGAAGTCCAATAGCTTTACGCAAAAGAAGAACAACTCAACATTCATAGAAGAACTGTAAGTATCAAAGTTTGTCTTTTCTTTGCAAAGTTACCTTTGCCTTGAGCCATGAAAGGATGTAGCAAACAAGGAAAAGATGATAAACAAAATCTATGCTAAAAGTGATCCCGAAACCATCTTTTTCATTAGCGTAGATGAAAATGGACAACAACCCATGTTTTGAATTGTTGCAATCCTTCGGGTATGTGTCCACTAATATTTTTGTAGGAAACAAAAAAAATAAATGTCTATTCATTGTTTGCAATGAAAAGGAAGAAGAACAAGTGTATAGAAAGGACCAAGATAGAAAGAAATCAATGTGAGAACACTTCAACACTTTCTACACTTCACCATGTAGTGGACCAATCACCCTGCAAGACAAAAGGGACCTTCAGGCCAGTAAGAGTAGATTGACCAGCTCATTCTATGCATTGGCCAGTCGACCTACCCTTTGTGCTCTGCCACAGTTCACCATCCTCTACAAGTCAAAAGAACATAAGGCAAGTTTGAGGTTGGTTAAGGAACATGACATGGATCATTGAGATAGAACTGGAGTGACCCTTACTCTATGTCTTCAAGTGAGGAAGGCGATGACAAGCAGGATGCAATTTTCTCTATATGGGCCAAACCGATGCCTACTCTTATCAGCATCTTCGAAGACACTCGAATGCTGACAGCAAAGACCAAGATGACGGATCCCACTACAGTATAGTGTGCATCTCTATATCAATAAACATCAGTCATCAATGGTGGTATGTCGATGGTGTCTCCCAAGTTTGTGAACAATTATGGATGGAGGATGACACCCACAAGTCAGTGGAGATGAAGCTCTCATACAAGTACTAATGGAGTTCTTTCCTCAATCATCTAGACGGCTGGTGCATCATCAAAGAAGAATAAACTTTCCACCCGCTGTTAGAAGACAAAGAAAAGGAGGAACTCAAGTTTGCAGCTCCAATGGACATCAACTCGTCAACCCAAAACTAGTGAAGATCAAGAAAGGTTAATAAAAAAAATGCAACCATCTGCATCATCATCTCCTAGATCAGATGGTGCAAAATAGGTCAAGATAAATATTGTCAACGAGGAGCCTCGATCAACGAAACACTAAAGGAATCAACCTCAAAAAGGGCAAGATGGATGAACAAGGAGGATGAACCTGTCCAAACAATATCAAGTCCAAGATCCTAATAAGTTTGGTACAAGAAGGTAGAATCATTCAGTCCTTCATCTCCATCATCAAACGAGGCACTCATCCAAGAAACCTACAAAGGAGAAGTCCGGATCGGCAGACTTAAAACCACCGAACCTTCGCCGAAAGGATGACTCTAAGAGCTAGTCCACCTAGGAATCATCATCTTCATTACTTGAAGTACACCTTCCCTACACACAGCCTAACCACTGTGTGAAGGAAGCAACTTCTTATTGGATGAGATGAAGGTTTCCGGTTACAGCAGCTCTTGCAAGCATGAGCTCCACCGAGAGGGTTGCTCAGCTTCAATGCTCAACCACGACAACAACTAGCTTGGGGGAAGGCATCCCCTAGGTACCCAGGTAAGTGTACCTACGCGATTATCGAGTCAGTCATAAAAATAAAAAAATACCAAAAATATGTGAGCACATGAAGGTTCACCATAATATCTAAGAAAACCTAAAAATACCAAAAATATATGGGCACGTGAAGGTCCATGCTTTTTAAGAGTCCTAAGAGTCTTTAGAGTCTGATATAGTTTGAGTCTTGAAAAATGAAAAACCAAATAAAAATGTTTGTCTGCTTTAGAGTCAATAAAAAGGAAGCTCTTGAATAAATTGAATTAATGATAAGTCGCTCTGTTACAACACCTCTCTGAAATGCTTAGAGGTTAGACATAAGTTTTCCCAAGTTTTAGCTCTAACTGTTTTGACATGATAATTTGCTCTGAGCCTAAAACTTGTGGGTTGCATACGCTTGAACTAAGTCTAGGTACCTGATTGATAAGATTGAGAAAGTCTGAGCTGCTATCTATCTTGTTCTAAGTGACACTAGAATTTTAGAGATTTATCTTTTGAAAAATACAAAAACATGATGAGTTCCTATATGACAAAGCTTACATTCCCACCAGAGCCAAACATGATGAGATAGGCTAGTTAAACTTCCACATACATGCTTGCTTGTCTTGCATTGAGTATTGTCAACCTTTGTGACCCTAGTGAGAAATTTGTCATGCTCTTGAATCAAGATCCACCTTCATATGCACTACTCTACACTAGAGTAGACGCAATAACATGCCATTCCATCTACATCCATTCCAAAAATATTTTTCTTCTACACTAGGAGGAAACACCAAAAACATTTCCATTAGGATAGCCACCCAATAAATGCTCCATGTTCCTATTGTTATATATCTCTCCAACCTATCAATGCCAAAAGAAGTGCTATGAGCTATGCAAAAAGATATTAGAAAAGAAAAAAAAAAGAGAAGAAAAAAAAGAAGGGAGAAAAGAAAAATGGACAAGTGTCCAAGTGCTGAAACAATGGGCACTTAGAGGCCTGACTCCCGAGAAAAAAAAAAATATATAGCTCATAAACTCTGGCTAGTTTGCAAAGTCCAAGAGAGAGATAGGCATTCAGGGAGCTGAGTAGAATTAGGTTCCATCATATATCCACCATATTCATCCACCTATATATCTTGATTCAACTGTATGACTTGTTTCTCCATGGATCCATTGTTTGACTTTACAACACATGCAAGTTTGCTCTTTTAATTTTCTCCTTACCTATGAGCTCCACATAAGCTTTAGTTATAGGATGAAAAGAAAGGCAACCATCATCACCGCCTTAGTGAGAATCCACAAATACCACATATATTGAGAGACCTGAGAGTATCATACATAGAAAGCTCTGAGTTTTATTTGAAAAACCTCTAAAAACTCTAGAATGATGGTCGATTGAAGAGCTTGAGACATAGTGCTTAGGTGGGGCCTTTCTATCTGTCAAGTACTCAAGACTCAAGGAAGAGCTAAAAAGCCCCACAGTCAAAGGTAATATGGGTAAGTTTGAAAGTCATTTCGCTTATTGCATAACTTGGAGGAGAATTTTTGTCCGATTTGCAGTATACTTCTAGGGAGTTGCTCGAAGATGGCTCCAATGCTTAAACATATATATATATATATATATATCTTACAATAACTTTTTTCGAGTTTTCTTTGCTAAGGGACTAGCAAAGATTAAGCTTGGGGAGTTGTTGATGGTCGTTATTATGCGAAACCAACCGTCAACTAGCCATAAAAAGGATGCAATTGTGATCACCAAAGTAGATATAGGGCTTACACTGACCGAATTCCACGAGTTTTGGTGTTTCACTGTTTCTGTAGGCGTAAACTAGAAAAGACGCAAAACCTAGGAGCTTATCGGAACAAAGAACGGGGAAAATGAACACCGCGGCAACACAGGAACACTCCAGAAGGGACGAGAAGGCATCATGCCAAGCCGGGGGCCCGGAGGCCACCAGGCCAGACCGGCCGGTCTGGGCCCTGGCCCGTTCGTGGCCCGCTTCGCCCAGGTTGCTCCACCGCCTTAGAGCTTCAATCTCAGCCGTCCGCCAATGTCGTTTTGATCCGATGGCTCACGATCATCGCCTAGGGCTATAAAAGGTGGGCAGGACCCCCCTGGGGAAGGCATCCCCTGAAACCCTAATTCATTATTCGTTGGAATCCATTCGAGAGGCGTCCCTTTGAGGATCATACTCTCATGGAGATCAACACACCAGGGAGATTAGGGCTAGACTCTTAATGTAATAGTTTAGCAACTTGAGAGCTAGGGTTGAGAGGCTTCGTTCCGGATCTCGCCGTGGAGCTTTGGAGGTCTGGTATATCTCTATATCTTATATTTGCAAGACTTATGCTTTAGTATAATTATCTTCTCTATTTACTTCTATGCCTTATTGTATGATTAGTGTAGTTATTGCATCTTAGCATAGGATCTCCGCCTGTATTAGGTGCTCTAGTTATTACGTATGACTAGAGTATTAATCGATAGTGTAGATATGGTGTCTAGGCTATAGGTTACCTGAGGTTGCGCCCAATTCTTATGGTTAGTTGTGGTAGCCCATAGGGGTGACAGCTCTATGTGGCCTTCGTATTCCACCACGTCGGAATTGGTGTTTCGTAGAGCTTTTGGCAGCCTTCCCCAACTACTTCTTTTTCATCTATTTGAGAGTTGAAAAGGTACTGCTGCTCCGAAGTGCTATTGTGTGTGCTATACTACCCATGCATTAGTTACATTCTAGTGTCAACTAGAATAGAACCCAAGTAATAGAGAAGTACACAGGAACCTTGAACTCTCCCATTGGCCTCTCAAGTTAGTTTGACTATATATATATTATAGGATCTCCTCTGTGTGTGATATTGTGCATAACTCTTATTATTTACCACTTACCCCTGCTTAGGTCTAGTTGGTATACTAGTTAGTAGATACATGATGGTGAACTATCAATGTCTTTAGCCAATGTTTCCCAGTGGTAAAATATAAATAACGATACCTGGAATACTCCTGGTAAAATGCTAAAATGGTATTTGATCTATGCGCTTGCGGATACTATTACTATATTCTAAATGGTGGCATGATTTAATACCACACCTCTTGGTGTTATTGCTGGGGATGACAACTTGGCGTTCTAGTAGCGATGCTATGCCCACAAGCATTTTTAGCGCCGTTACTAGAGATAACATTAAGAGGTGTCAACAATAATATCCGCAAGCGACCAGGTAGCCACTGCGAGGAAGACAAAAAATGACCAGGTAGCCGTTATGGTGAAGAAGACGACAGCATCCGCAAGCGACCAGGTCGCCGCTGTGATGAAGAACATGACAGCATCTGCAAGCAGTCAGATAGCCGCTGCAAAGAAGAAGACTGTGGCAACAACAGCACCTGAAGTGGACAGACCAAAGCGAAGAGGAGGATAAAAGCATTGCGAGCACGATGTAGTAGAAGCTAGGAGCGGCTCCGATGGATGGTGGCCAACAACGAAAAACCTCCAAGAAGGGAATGACGTCCTCGGACGCCAACAACGTTGAATCCTAGAATCAACCCCAATGAGCCATGTGACGAACTAATCCTTCGACGACGCTTTCAAGAAGGTAAATGATGCACGCTGCGCCACCGCCGCCGGCCCGAAACAAGATACCGGGCAGAGTTTTCACCCAGGAGGTTGTTCGATTATGCTCGCGGGGGCGTCCCAAGGCCGCGACCATCGGCCCCTCGAGGCGCTTGCCACTGCTAGAGGGTAGCACGACCACGACCCTAACCAGCAGCCGCCAGCGGCGCAGGAAGCCCCAAAGCTGCAAAGGTTTGGCAGCCGCAATGCCCGGCTTGTACTGGCAAGCCGCAGCCCCATGGCCACCGGAGACGTAGCCGAACAGGGAGAACCAAACGGCTGATTTGGCCCCAACGGGACCGGATCTAGCCGGCCGGTCGGCCGCGCCGCCACCGTATGACGCCGACGGGTCCACCACGACACAGATCCATGCCCAAGAAGGCCGGATCCAAGTGCATGATGCACGCCAGCAGCAGCTGCACCGAGCAGCGGCACCGGTAGCAGCCAATCCAGGCAACCCATGCCGCCCCAGCCCAAGGCTGCCGCAGGTTGATGGGGGAAGGGCTCGTGGAGGTGGAGGCACCAGATCCGGTCCCTGGGGCCTCGAATCCGGCCGGCCGGCCGCTCCTCCTCGCCGGAGAGGTAGGTGTTCAGGGGTGGAGGTGGAAGAGGGAGGTGGGAGAGGAAAGAGGGAGGGAGGAGAGGCTGCGGGACGGCAACACTTCGGGGGACCGCCGTGGGCCGCCGCCGCCGGAGGGCAGTGACGGCGGCCGGAGTGGAGGCAGGGCGTGGCGGCCTTGGGCGCCGGCAAGGTCGCCCCGAAGTCGCCCGTGAGGGGCGCCGGGGAAGGGAGAGCGTCGGTAATTCCTAGTTTATCGCTCACGCTGCAGCTTTGCTGGCTCCGGATACAAGTAGAAATAAGCTTAAAAACCTAAATAGAAAAGGATACAAGTAGAAATTAGTTTAAAAAAACAAAATATTATCCTACTTCTTATTGCCATGAGTTCAAGTCCTACCTGAACTTGCCAAAAGAAATCTATATATATCTATTCCTCCCTTTTTAATCTTATTTTCTAATAAATATTCAATGATGGTTTTATTTTCCTCAGTGTTTCTAAGAGTTATGGTGGGACCTCTGCCTATCAATTAAGAACGGAAGCAAAAATTTGACAAGATTGTCCCTAATCTTGTATGGTTGACACATCATCAATATAATTAATGATGAGTCGTGCTGATTTCATTAGAAAACATAAAGCACTTAACAAAGATTCCTTGCTCAGATTTGATCTGGAGAGTACATGAGACCATGAAGAGCATCACATGGCATTTATAGTATTTCGCGCTTGGTGCTTTCATTTGCCATTACAGTGGGCATGGTATCCTATCCACTCAGCTGCATGCTTGCTGGGGTTGGGGACGCTGCATTATCTGCTTGATTCATCTTCATCTGTATATACATACACATGCTGCCTGGTGCTTCCATTTCGCACTAGTAGTCGAGCTAGCTACTTCCATTTCACACTAGTAGTCGAGCTAGCTACTACATGCAGTCCTCTAATCAGAAGCACAATCGAGGAGGAGAAACACAGTGTTTTTGGGTGTGGGAGGCATCAGGATAGTTGATTTCATCCCGCAACAACTCACAAACTGACGCGGAGGACGCGGAAGCGACTAGCAGCTTGCTGTTGGACGGTGCACACAGAGGTCCCATAGGAGCTTTGCGGACAATCGGAGCTCCGCATCAGGGTACATGGGGGGCAAGCACCAGCTTGCAAAGGTCCAGCTTGGTAGGGGCAAGTGATTGCCTGAAGCCCTGAAAAGTCCTCGAGCCCTATGCCGCAGCTATGTGCCCACGGAGACATGGATGGCCCATGAGCCGGCTCTACCTAGCTAATTCGGCAAGTGTGGAGCCCGAACCTAGGACCAGCTTTGCGTTAAATGGACAAACTCGTCACAGTGATTCACTTGGTCCTCATCATGGATTTTACAGAACGCAGTGCTTTTGAAACTCAAAAATATAGTAACAGGAGAGACAAGGTAATTCGTATACTATATGATCTTGCCATGCCAAACCTATTGGCACAAGAAAGGTTCTGATTGGATCCACCTAACTAACAACTAGTTGGCTAATTTTTAGTCCATAAGATCCAAATAGTGGCTAAAAGGGGGACAGGTAATTTGTATACTATATGATCTTGCCATGCCAAACCTATTGGCACAAGAAAGGCTCTGATTGGATCCACCTAACTAACAACTAGTTGGCTAATTTTTAGTCTATAAGATCCAAATAGTGGCTAAAGGGGGACTAATCTTTAAGAAAAGGGGGACTAATCTTTAAGCTAAGGGCCTAACTAGTTCGTGGTTCACTAGTTGGCAAAACCCATCTAAGGGTAGGTGATCTCAAAATGATGAAAATATCCTTACATATAATTACCTTGTCTTATTGGATCTTCTTCCTTCGGCATGATGACGTGCATGCATGCAAGTAAGGAGGCATAAATGTCTTTTCGTGCAAATATTCTATTCATTAGTCCTTGTTCCAACTAACTATTAACCAACTAACAGCTACTAATCCTAGTCTGGACTAACAACTTGTCCTAGTCCGTTTACATAGGGCCTAAAGCGCTCTGTCACATGAAACCGTTTGATGCAATAGAGAAGTCCATGCGATCGCTACCATGCATGCCAAAGCATGGCCCGCTAGCTGCTGGAGCAATATCCTGCAGCAATATCATTTATCTTATTATGACTTATTTTATCATTAAAAATACTTTTATAACGATTTATTTCTTTTTATAGTGTGTACAAATTTTTTGAATAAATGAATGGTCAAACACACTGATAAGTAAAAACGACGACTCTCTTTCTGTGACAGAGGGAGTACGTATACTAATGATGTTAGAAACATTGTACTGACCCAATGCTTTGGCTTCTTTGCTAGCTACCTGTAGGCTCACCATGGTGTTTGCCATTGAACAGCATCACACGGCATTTATATTATTTCACTCGTCAGCTTTAATGACATTACACTGTGCACGGTATCTAGTTCTTATGTGTATATATATATGGGGGCTTACAACAATGTTGGATCCACATGCTTCGCCTTCTTATAGATATATAGATCATTCACAAATTGTGCTTGTATTGCAAACTAGAGGTGTAGCAAAGTACGGTCCTGGGTCCTCTAATAAGAAGCAAGAAAGGAAGAGCACATATTTTTGGGTGTGGGAGGCATCAGGATAGATGATTTCACACCGCCGCAAGTCTTGTCAGGTTTAATGGCATTACGCTGTAGCAAGGTTACTGTAGCAAACATCTGTTATTGTAGCGAAACTGCGTTGGAAACCGTCTAGAGGTAAAATAGACGGTTTTAGAAAGTTCTGGGAGTAAATTAGACTGTTTCATAGTTTGGGAGTTATGTAGTCTACTGCCCATATATAGTTTGGGGATGAAGTAAACTTTTTCATAAAAAAAAGGACACTCCACTTGTATTGTATGGCGCGAAGTACTCTTCATCTACTTGGGTGGACAAACGAAACTCTGCTCTATGTATGTCCGCTGCTCCTGCCATAGCATGTCAGCATATAATAGTTTAGTAATGCAAGCAGGACAGTCCGCAGCTGCCCACCAAACATCAGCACAAGCTACAAGAGTGCTCATGGGCTTTGTGGCTGCCTACACGGAACTGCTATCATTTTGTAGTTTTTTTAGCAGCCCGCGTGCGATCCGTGTTGTATTGTATGGTTGACACATCATCAATAATGAATCCTGCAGATTTTATTAAAATAAATACAGCTAAAGCAACGTATGTATGCACACTGATGACCAATGAATTAATACCAACTAGTTCATCAACCCGTGCTTCCGCACGGGTTAGAATTTTAAGGATATATACTGTTTAATATATCTAACTAATAAAAATATATTAAATTATATGTTTTTTCTTTGACATAATAGGTGCTTCGTAATCTATATCAAATCAAATTATTTATAAATAAATAAACTGATTAATTACTTTTTTGGTAAAGAACTAGTTCATATGTTTTTCATCTGTATTCATATTGTTGATTTTACAGAGCACATCGGTATATTTTGAATATGCAATCAGATTTAAACCTTACGATTAACTATGGTGACCTTTGCTGCATCACATATCTCATGAAGTGTAAAGCCCTAGAGTCTAAACGGCTCGAGATCCACTCTAATACTAAGTGAACCATACCTACCACCAGCCTATTTATACTTTTTGTCCTCACTTCACATAAAAGGATTAGTCTGGGATAATAGTCTAGATGAACTCTAGAAACCTTATGTATTGGTCAACCCACCATTAATGATTAAGATGGGACTAAACCCTCTACAATATCTCATAACATGCACATGGAGCATTATGGCCAAATTCTAAACTGGACTGGATGTCACATGATTTTTCAAATTTTATTCTTGTTGACCGTTACATATTTTTTGTCCTCAAGTTGAAACTCTTATGCATATTGTATGTTTTATTAACTCTCCTTTTTACACTTTTTTGAAATAAGAATTTTAAGTCATGGAATACGTTTTTAAATACTACCATACCATAAGCAATCAATTGAAACTTTCACCATGTCACTTAACATAAGTGATAGAGCTTGAAGTAAAATCTTGGATGGGACAAGAGTGCTAATCTCAAAAGAATTTTAATACTTAAACCTTATAATTTTAAACTTTTACTCTAAAGTAATTTTAAAGGGCTAGAAAAATATAGCCATCGGTGGCTCCCATACTTCTCCAATGATTGATTTTCCTATAAAAATACATACGTAGTTGTGGTTATACTATTGATATAGACGTCTCAAGTTTTTTGTTCAATTATATTGATGCATGCTCTATGATTATTTAGATAATCTTTTTAATAGAAGATGTTGATAATTTTAAAATGTAGATTTGAGAGGATACTTGATGTTTCTAATAATGAGATGACAATTGGGTTACATAATGGGTAATTAGATACAAATTTAGGTCTATTTAAGATCATGTTCCTTAATGTGTAGTTTACTAATAGAGTCATGAGTTACTTTTTGTAGTTTTACACAACAACAGAGGATTATTTATACTATTATTTTATATATCATAGTGTCCACAAAATTAAACTAATAGTATTGATATGACATAATGTTTCAATTAAAATATATAAATTTATTAAATAACAACTTATGAAATTAATTATCATGGATCATTAATATAATTTAAAGTGCATTGTCGTCCATGTTATGTTGTTCCTATGTGGTTTGTTAATCAAACATAACATTTTTCTATGTTTCATAAGCTATTAAAACAATATTTGCACTAATATATATATGGTGAAGCATAATATTCTAATTCAAATTATTTAATTTATAGCTGCACGTAAGTTTGGAATTAGAAATATATATGTTTCGTAATTTATGGATACTTTTTTTTTTTTTTTGGTAATACCATATAATTGTATTTACATGTAAATGTGAGAGATTTTTTGTTTACTTTTGTAATGACTAAGGTAGGTGGGTAATTTAGATACAATGTCACCGTGTTACTTTGAGTTATGTTTCATATCGGTAAAGTTAATTTAGATGCAAAATTAGGTGCAATGCAAATTTAGGGGATATATTGAATTGTTTTTTGTAATGATAGATACGGGTAATTTATATATAAACTTATGTTTAGGGCTATTTTTAATTATTCCTCGTAATGGCAGAGGTGGGTAGTTTTTAACTTTTTATAAGTTACAATAGATCCATCGACTATTATCAACGATTATTATTAGAATCTACAAAGTTAACGGCCAGATATTTCTAGTTATTATGAGATTTTTCTTGAATTTATCTATTATCCTAGCATGTCAGGTAAGAATTAACATAGTGTCTTTGTTGGAGTCTCTAATTAGTAATAGCAAGAACAGAAAAGTGTTTTTGAATTTTGAATAATAATAGAGGTAAATAGTTTCTAGCCTACCCCAACTTACTTGGGATAAAAGGCTTTGTTGTTGTTGTTGTATAGAGGTAAATAGTTTAGATTTAAGGACACTTTAAATTTTTGTTAATAATTTAGCGTGGGTACAAATTTATGTGTTATTACTTGGTAATTCAGAAGAATATTAGGGGCCTACTTTAAGATGTGTAGGAGAGCTTAGGTGAGAGTCTATTTTTAATTTCTTTATTTTTTTTATAGTATAGATAGATTATGGTTTACCAAATAGATGGTTGTGTAAATATACAAGCCTCACTATTACTAATAGATGGACGCCTCACGTGTATTATTTTATTGGACAACGTTAATGCACTGAGTAATACATTATCAAGTGATGGGTACTCGTACTGCACTACTCCGGATAACTAATCATTAATAACTAAGTGGCCCTATGTTATATTTTACATACATTAATTACTAATAAACTGAGTTTCGGAGTATTTTTATTAACCAACCGCCTTAGAATCTTTCGTACCACAGGACTTGTTACGGTACTTTTTTTTCTCCACAAAAAATAGAATTAATAAAAGCCATTTTAATGTGCGTAATGGCAGAGGTGGGTAATTTTATAGAAAATAGATTCAATGGTTATAGATTGCTAGTCTCTCGATGGATGTCTAGATGTTTCTGATTAATGTGGTAATTTGTAGTATTTATCTTTTTTCTTAGCACGTCTGGTGAGGATCAATGTAGAGGCTTTATTAGGGCCTCTAATTAGTAATAGTAAGATGATGATCAATCAGATTTAATTTGGAGTACATGGCCATGATCAGGCTCACATGGCACTTTAATTTGCCATTACACTGCATGATATATCTACCCGGTTCGAAGGTGTACATATATTTGGGGTGTGTGTGTGGGGGCCGGGGGCGGGGGGGGGGTGGGGGTGGGGGGTGTCACTCGATCAGCACTGCTTGCTTAGTCTTTGTCAGTATATAGGTACACATGCATGCGTGGTGCTTGCAATGCACGCTATTAGTCTAGCTAGTACAGTCCTCTAAGAAGCATGATAGGAGCAGCAATCCAGTTTTTGGGGAGTTTGAGGCATCAGGAGCAGTAATTCATGCCGGTACAGTACAGAAACCACGATGTATTGGCTTTGTGCGCTATGAACATTAACAAGGCACGATGACCGGCTGGCTGCTCCCCAGCAAGGCATGCAGCGGCGCGCCGGCCATCTCTGGTGGCAACCATGCAGCTGCGTCGCCCCAACGACGTGCTGACTGTGCACTTGCCACTTGTGACAATTGGCAAAGGACTCACTCCACAGGCAAGTGGAAGCCGTTACTAGTTGGGCAACACTCTGTACCACATTGGATGAACGGGGATGTATCAGCTCTCGTGAAATATGCAGCTAGCTCCAACGAAGGAGTATGTATCACAATACACATTTGGAAAAGACTGCAGTTTGAATAGCATATGGGTCCTTTGCTATTCCGTGGAGCTACGGTCTTTGCGTGGGCCATATATATATATATATATATATATATATATATATATATATATATATTGGAAGCTCTGCTGGTAGTGCATATCAAAGGTAATCATACAATTTTTTCCAGACCGGTGGATGAGGGTGTTTAGACTGAGAATGCAGTTCTCTCCATTCACAATATAGTATTGCAATAGTTGCAAAGTTTGACAGTGCAAAATGCGTGTGCCAATTCTTCATTATTCAGATCCTTTGGACTCTCAACAGCAAGAACCAATATTGAGCATACTTCTTCATTATTCAGATCCTTTGGACTCTCAACAGCAAGAACCAATATTGAGCATACCCTTTCAAAGATGGTACAATTCAGTAAATAAGCTCTTCGATGAGAGAACTGGCTCTTTTTTAATATCTGTAAGCCAAAAAAAAAAAAAAAAAAAACCACAAGAGATGTGCTCAGATAGAGTACCTATTTGCGTGAATATACTCAAAATGGGGCATTAAAAATCATACATTACACTCCTAACAAGTTTAAATGTGCAGTCAAGTTTAGAGCTCAAAAACTAGTTCTATTAGAGTAGAACGTAAGTGATAGGAAGTTCCAACAAATCCTTACCAGCCTCTATGTTGTCATTTTCACTGCATGACTATGGGAGTTCACTGCTGATAGGCCTCAGCTGCCATGCCTTACCAGTGCCATTCATACTAGCACCAATCACTAGGGATCACTCAGACTAAATCCCTGAAGTAATTCCGAACTTTAATCCAACGCCATGAGAAAGAGGAATGTGTACATTGGCCTGGCCTGGAGACATGAACAGTTTATTTTATTTTCCAACAGAAACATGAGCAAAGTGGCATGACTACTAAAGAATTCAATTAAGCAAGGAAATATCCCTCAGAAATTTAGAGAACTGTACTAATCACCAGCGCCCATAGCAAGAACCCTCCCCATGCTCCCCATGGATCTCTATGGACTAAAACATCTATTTTCCTGTCACATGTATTGCTCTGCAGCTAGGTTAAGAAAAAAAAATTTTTTTCCCTCTGAAAACCAAGCAGAAACACCAAAATTGACAGTGCGCAAGCACTGCTTGAGGGTCACTGAACAATAGTGCAGAACTAAAAAGCTATAACATCCTATAATCATAGTCATTTTTAAAATTTTCCTTGTAATCTCTAGATCCATATATCCAGTTCAATAAAAAGGAAGAAAATCCCTCTTGTTATCGCCCCTAGCCTGCAAAATACTATATAATTTAGTAAAAACTATGTCTCAAGGTGAAACTGCCTAATGCTCATAGCCTAAATTATGTGTCAACAGAAACCAATAACTTATGAAAAAATGGTGTAATTTTGTCTCACATTAAGAGTATAAAAAAGAAAGTCGATTGATATGAAAGGGTTAAGCATAAAAACAATACTATACCTGATGTCAGAATAAGGAAGACACATCCACCCATATCAGTAAGTTATCAGCTACACGACACCCAACCCTATGGCTGCATAGAAAAAAAAAAAGAATCATAGTTGTAGCCCAACTAATATAAATATATCAAACAATAGATCAATATCTAATAAGCCCCATTCAACAACACACAAACAAAAAAGCTTGTTAACTAGATAAAACTCTTATCTCTACATATTATCATATATTGTCTGCTCAAGAGACGGGAGAGCAGAAAATGAACAATGGATGCATTCTATATTTTCTGCAGAGATACAAAATCAAGTGATTCACTATACGGTGGGACAATGTCTAATCCAATGTTAATCACATTGATCCTACTATTTCAAGTGAACAACAAACACTAGTACACAAAGTATTTGTCTTGACGGCATGGAAAAATTTGTACAGGCGGTTTTAGGAAAAGGACGCCTGTGAAAACCAAAAGGCCGGTCCCACAACTAGAACCGCCTGTGCAAATATATTAACACTGGCGGTTCTCTTAAGTGAACCGCCAGTGTAAATAGGCACATTTACACTGGCGGTTCACTTAAGGAACCGCCTGTGTTGGTCTAGATTAACACAGGCGGTTACTTAAGAAAACCGCCCGGTGTAAATGAGGCTATTTACACAAAGCGGTTTTGTTAAGAGAACCGCCAAGCCAGTGCTAATCTTTTTTACACAGGCGGTTCCTTAAAAATGAACCGCCTCTGCTGATCCTGCTATATATACCCCACCTTCTTCCCCCTCCTTCTTCCCCACCAGAACTGTAGCCCGCCGCCACCCTCCATTGGTGGCGATTTTGGAGGTCCAGATTTGAGAAGAAACAAGGGGGAGAGGTTTTGGTCTTGATTTCTTTGA
Organism: Chrysopogon serrulatus; assembly: GCA_015844335.1. Taxonomy (NCBI): domain Eukaryota; kingdom Viridiplantae; phylum Streptophyta; class Magnoliopsida; order Poales; family Poaceae; genus Chrysopogon; species Chrysopogon serrulatus. The sequence continues at coordinate 850,393 of JADLZL010007062.1, read as the reverse complement.
AGGAGGTTGCTTAGAAAGGTTAGTTTTAATATCTCTTACCTCTTTTTAACCATTGATGCTCAATTCTAGACACATTTAGGATTTAGGGTTTCACTCTAGAGAGAGAGAGAAGAGTAACTAGCTTTTTGCCATTTTTGATCAATTTTAGCCACAATTTTGAACTAGATTTTCACTTTTGTATCTAGAATTTGGACTTTTAGGTTACATTTCCACCATTCTCTTGCTCAACCCCACTCACTTTTTGAGATTTGGGGTTTCACCTCAAGTGAGAGAGAAGTGTAGCTAGGTTTTTGTTTTTTAATTATTATAGTAATTATTTATCTAGGGTTTCACTTTTTTATCTAGAGTTTAACCTTCAGCGTTTTATTAGTTACTCTTATTTAAATTTTTAGTTATATTTAGTTTAATTAGCTAGTAGTGATATTTTTAGTGATGATTCTTTAATTAGGGTTTCATTTATATATTAGTTACTCTTATTTAATTATTAGTTTATGTGTCATATTGATGATTGAAATTAGTATTTGTTTAATTATATAGTTATGTTTTATTAAATTAAGTAGTGTTGAGGCTTTGATTAGGATTTTATTATTTAGTTTTACTTTAGTTTTTAGGGTTTCATCTAATAAATTCATGCTTTAAATTATTATGTTTAGTTTATTTAGTTATGTTTACTCTTATTTAATTACTTTTTTATTTGTCATATTGATGTTTGAAATTAGTTTTTCCTTAATTATTTATTTTTGTTTAGTTAAGTTAAGTAGTGGTGAGGCTTTAATTAGGGTTTCTTTAATTAGTCTTCTTTTAGTTTTTAAGGTTTCATATAATAAATTGATGCTTTAATTATTTAGTTATGTTTTATTTAATTAGGTATTGGTGATTCTTTAATTAGAGTTTTATTAATTAGTCTTGCTTTAGTTATTATTGAGAGGCATATTTATTTAACTAGTTCTTTTAACTACATATGATTTAGCCTGGACGTGTATTATTTGAGAAACATAAAAGCGTGAAGTTCTTTTCATCTATAATTCCTTGAAGGAGTTTGCTGATCATCTTAAGGTTTGTTAATAAATATCACAAAACATTCATGTCTTCTTTTAAGTGATTACATTATTTAAATCTATTAAACTCTATAACAGGTAACGATGGACAGAGCATTTTGGATGTATAACTTAGACAGAGTAGATCCATCCTACGTACTTGAGGTCCGTAGGTTTATCGATGCTGTTAAAAATCATGCTTTCAGAACACGGACGAAGCACATATATTGTCCTTGCGCCGATTGCAGAAATCTAGTTGTTTTTGAAGACACAAGTGCAATCATGGCTCATCTGGTCTGCCGAGGTTTTATGAATGATTACTTGATTTGGACAAAGCATGGAGAGGGTAGCTCTGCAACGTATATAGCTGAAGACCCTGTGAATCTAGGTGGCAATGGCCCAGATATGCTTGTTGACAATGTATGCCAGTTCGGACACGAGACAGAACACCATTGTCCCCAAGAGAGTGAACATATTGTGCCCGATGTTCATGATGATGTAAATGTTGAAGGAACCGATGCCAACAGAACTCAGGTGGAGGATGAAGACGCAGAATTGATGGCTGCTTTATTGCGTCGTCATACGGATCCATCAATGTTTTTTATGAAAGGGATGGAGGCCTTAGAGCAGGCAGCAGCAGAGCCCTTATACGATGAGAGTAAGGGTTGCACCAAAGAGTTCACGACATTACGGTCTGTGCTTAAGTTATTGATGTTGAAGGCTAGGTATGGATGGTCTGATGCTAGCTTCGATGTATTGTTGAGTACTCTCAGAGATATGCTTCCTAAGGAGAACAATGTGCCTGCTAACACTTACTATGCAAAGAAGCTAATCAGTCCACTTACTATGGGTGTCCAGAAGATCCACGCTTGCAGAAACCACTGTATCTTATATCGAGGTGATTACAAAGACTTGGATAACTGTCCAAATTGTAGTGCAAGTCGGTACAAGACTAAAAAAGACTATCTACAAGAAGAGAATGCAACTTCCATTTCCAAAGGAAAGAAGAGAAAGAAGACCCAACAGAGTTCAAAAATTTCCAACAAAGAAAATGAAGAAGAAGACTATTATGCCAAGAGAAGGGTTCCAGCTTTAGTGATGTGGTATCTTCCAGTGGTTGATCGTCTGCGGTGTTTGTTTGCAAACCCTGAGGATGCAGAGCTTATGACCTGGCATGCTTCTGAGAAGCACAAAGTAGATGGAAAGCTTCGACATCCAGCCGATGGGACGCAGTGGCAAAAATTCAATGCTGACCACCCAGAGTTTGCTAAGGAAACAAGAAATGTTCGGTTCGCACTATGCACTGACGGAATGAATCCCTTCGCCGAAAAAAAGCAAAGACGCATAGCACATGGCCGGTGCTCCTCACTATCTACAACCTCCCTCCACACTTGTTACAGAAGCGCAAATACCTTTTGCTGACCATTCTTATTTCTGGACCTACACAACCTGGTGTTGATATGGATGTATTTTTGGAGCCATTAATGGAGGAAATGAGAATATTGTGGGAAACTGTGTGTCGCCATGTTGGGCGAATACCGGAAAGAGTCATTCACACTAAGAGCAATTATTTTTGTTACGATCAACGATTACCCAGGTCTATTTGTATTGTCAGGACAGTTCAAGGGTAAGGTCGGTTGTGTAGTATGCTTGGATGAAACTTTTTATGTGTCTCTCAGTGCCTCCAACAAGATAGTATACATGAGACACAGGCGTTTCTTATCGAGAGGACATAGGTACCGCTTGCGAAAGATGGATAGATACTTTGACAATCACGACGAAATAAAGTCCACTGCTCCATCAGGTAATAGTAAAGGTCAAAGAGTGTATGAGATAGTTAAGAACATCAAGTTTGTATTTGGCAAGAAGACTAAAGATGGAAAAGCAAGAAAGGTTGTGAAGCCAACTCCACGGAGCTACATTTAAGAAGATGTCAATTTTCTTCAAGTATTTGCCATATTGGAAAGAGCTTGACATACGGCACGCGGTGGATGGTATGCACATTCAGAAGAATGTGTTTGAAAGCATAATTGGTACGTTGCGACAAAGGAAGGACTGAGTTCACGTCAGGACCTGGTCAATTTGAAGATAAAACCAGAACTTCATCCAGTCTTGCTAGATAATGGAAAGTACCACCTCCCGGCAGCAAGCTACAACCTCACTACGGATGAGAAACATGCGATGTGTGTTTGGTTGAAGAAATTGAAAGTTCCAGCTGGATTTTGCTCTAACATTAAGAGCATTGTGTCAATGAAGGATCTTACAATAACCAACTATAACTCACATGATTGTCATATGATGTTGACAACCTTTCTCCCTATTGCCATCGGGGCAATAAGCCCCATATTCTTAAAGATGGCAATCACACGGTTATGCTACTTTTTTAATGAGATATCTCAGAAGGTAATTGACCGAGAGCAGTTGGATTCTCTTCAGGAATTCGCGGTTGAGACAGTATCACAGCTTGAGATGTGTTTCCCACCATCTTTCTTTGATATAATGGTACACCTTATCGTGCATTTGGTGCCACAAATACAGGCTTTGGGTCCCATGTATCTGCATGAGATGTGGACGTATGAACGTTTCATGTCAATACTGAATGGGTACGTATCCACTCGTGCTCGTCCTGAGGCCTCCATGATAGAGGGATACACTACCGAAGAGGCCATTGATTCCGGAGGTCCATTCTGTAATAATTTTTCTAAAAGACCAGTTGCAATAGGTTTGCCTTCGTCCCGACATGAGGGCAGACTACATGGGTGTGGGAGGATGGGCCGAAAATCATTCATCCCATTAGACTATAATGTAGTCCTCGAGGCGCATCATAGCATCATGCATCAACTCTCGATAATGGATCCTCTGATCACACAACACATAGAAGAGCTAAGCGATCAAAACCCCGGGCAAACAGAGGAATGGTTATCAAAGGAACACAAGCGTCGATTCACTTCATGGCTAATGGAGCGAGAACATTCCAAATGGAGAAACAATTGAGCAACAAACAATCAAGAGGTTGGCGGTTGGACCATCTCGGCGAGTAACATCATGGCGGACCTATGACATCGGTGGCTTCACGTTTTGTACCACTTCTAGGGACAAAAAGAGCATGACGCAAAAACAGTGGTGTTCGTTGCGAGGCCATAGATGATTCAAATGAAAACGCTACATACTATGGCTTCGTTGAGGAGATATGGGAACTAGACTATGATTTATTTAAGACACCCGTGTTTCGATGCCAATGGGTTGATGACAAACATGTCACGGTGAACAACTATGGCCTAAGAGTTCTTGATCTAAGTAAAATAGGCTACAAGGATGATCCCTGGGATCCTTGGTATTAAATCTTTGCCACGTGTCTTCTATGCCGAACAGATCCTTTGTAAAGAAGAAAAGAAAAGTAGCGACAAGACCAAGCATATAGTTCTTCCCGGAAAGCAACAAGGTTTAGGAGTTGATGGTGTAATTGACCTAGATGACTTCAACCATTTTGGGCTCATGTCTCTCTTTGAAGATCATCCTTTGAAGATAAAGAATGTTGAGCGTACCATCCCCAAAAATTCATTGCCATGGGTGCGCCACGATAGAGAAAGGCGTAACGATCGGGCTAGCTAGATATATAGTTAAGTTAAAAATTAGTTATTGTCAAGGCGAGAACAATCTATCTTTTATAATTTGTACTATTGTATGACTTGTCTTGGTATTTATTTTCTAATTGTTTAAGTTCTTTTCTTTATAATTCTTACTATTTAGTTTATAATTATTTAAGTTCTAAAACAAGAAATATCCTAAAAGAAAAAAAAGCTATAAGAAATAACCAACAAGAATAACCTAAAAGAAATTGCTCTTCTTGGTATTTATGTTCTAATTGTTTAAGTCCGTTTCTTTCAACTTGTAAAAAAATATTCTATATCCTAAAAAAAATATTCCACAACATACAATAATTAACCTAAAAAATTAAAAAATAACCTTAAAGGAATTATCTAAAAAAGAAATAACCTTACAAGAAATATATTAAAAAGAATTAACCTAAAAGAAATAACCTACAAGCAATAACCTACAACAATTAACCTTTAACAAATAACATATAAAAAACACCAAAAACAAATAGTCTAAAAAGAAATATAGTACAGTACATATCCTATATAAATTAAATTTTCTAAAAGAAATAACTTAAATATCCTAAATAGCTATCCTAAATAAAATCTGAAACACATTTCCACTAGCGGTGGTCTTAACCAACCGCCGGTGAAAATATATTTCCACAGGCGGTTTGTTATGAAAACAGCTGTGGAAACGATTTCATGGCGGTGGTCTTAACCAACCGCCTGTGGAAATCATTTCCACAAACGGTTCTTGAAGACCCCGCCTGTACAAACTTTGCCCTATATATACCCCCACCCACCGGGACTGAAAATTTTCAAGTCCGGTGGGCGCGATTCTCTTCTCCGACGCCGTCCGCCGCCCGATTTCAGCGCGCCGCCCTCCTCCGACCGCCATCGATTGCGCCCGGTGAACGAGATCCGCCCGCGCCCTCCCTCAATCCGCCCGTCGAGCGCCGCCCTCCCTCTTTCCGTGGGCCACCGAAGCTGCAGCGCCCGCCACCGATCGAAGCTCCCTCCCGCCCGGCCATCGAGCTCCGCCCGCCCGCCACCGAAGCTCGCCCGCCCGCCAGCGAGCTCCGCCACCGACCTCCGCCCCGCAATCCGCTCCATCCGAGATACGCCACCGACCTCTCCGCCCCAGCCTCCTCGCGCCGTGCCTCACGCGAGCGCCAGCGACTTCGAGCTCAGCGCCTCCGCGTTATCCGAGAAAGGGACCGAGCAAGGTGAGATGTGATGTGTTGGGCGGCAAACGACGGCGGTATGGCCTACGACGGTGGTGGCGGCGCTGCCTTGCGGGGCGGCGGCGGCGCCGCCTTATGCTCGCCGGCGGCTTTGCCTTGCCCTAAGGGCGTGTTGGGCGACGGCGGGCCGGCTGCGCGATAATGGGCCATCATGGGGCCCAAAGGCCCAACAAAGGCCTTTTTTAATTTTCTCGAACAAAAATCCCAAACATTATGTGTACAAAAACATTAATATGAATCCAAAGATACATTGCTATACATAATGACTTAGTGTAGAACAAATGTGTATAAAAAAGAAATTGCTTTACTTTGTAAATATGTTTTATTATTTTGTGTAATATGTTTTTGATATATTAATATTATAAAATGGGTAGCTAATGGTTATATGTAATAATTATTATTTTACTTTGTAAAATATTAATATTGTTAAAAAGCAAATGTGTATTAATATTATGAAATAATGACTTTGTGTAATACTAAATATTATTTGTATCAATTATTAATGGATACAATATTGTATGTGGCAAGTACTTGTATTAATTATTAATACTAAATATTAATTGTATCTATTATTAATACTAAATATTAATTGTATCAATTATTAATACTAAATATTATTTGTAATACTAAATATTGTATGTGGCAAGTACTTGTATCAATTGTATCAATTAATATTAATACTAAAATTAATTGCATCAATTATTAATTGTTTCAAAAAGAAATTGTATTAATTGCATAATATAATATTTGTGTTTTAACAATTGACAGTCACCATCACGATACTCCCGAGCGAATCATCGTGCCACCATCTTGCGATCGTCCTTCATCGCCCAACATTCACTAACTCCTCCACGCCGCTTTATCACGGTACTTATCTCCTCATGACTAAGTATTATTTAATTAGTGTTATTGACTGCCATGACTTGATTTAGTGTTAGTGACTTAATGACTTAGTGTTATTTACTTAGTGTTATTGACTTAGTGTTATTGACTGCCATGACTTGATTTAGTGTTAGTGACTTAATGACTTAGTGTTATTTACTTAGTGTTATTTACTTAGTGTTATTGACTGCATGCCATGACTTAGTGTTAGTGACTTAATGACTTAGTGTTTTTACTTAGTGTTAATGACTGCCACTGTTAATGACTTTATAATTAGAGCTTGTTTAATTAGAGCTTGTTTTAATTAGAGCATTCTTATAGTATTTATGTACTTAGCACTCTTAGAGCTTGTTTTAATTAGAGCATTCTTATAGTATTTATGTAAGCCACTGATAATCACTATGATCTTAGAGCTTGTTTAATTTACATGTTAATAACCTAGTGTCAACACTTTAATTAGTGTTAATTACGCATTGGTAATGACTTAGCATGTTAATGACTTAGTGTTAATGACTTATTAATCACTATGCTACATATTATGCTAGTGTTAATGACTTTAGTGTTATTTACTTAGTGTTAATGACTTAGTATTAATGACTCAGTGTTAATGACTTTTTAGTGTTATTTATTTAGTGTTAATGACTTAGTGTTATTTACTTAGTGTTAATGACTTAGTATTAATGACTTAGTGTTAATGCATCAGTGGTAATGACTATATGTTAATGACTTATTATATTTGAAGTTATCGAGAAGATGACGTCTCCAACATCTAAAGACCATCAGGCAGAAGAGCAGCGTGCAGAGTCACCCACTAAGACTCACACACCCCCGGAGGCACGGTGAGTCTCACGGCATTAAGAAGCCTTGCCCTATCAAAGTAACTAACATAGTTATTGCCATGCATAGAACTGTAAATCCTCTGGAAGAAGAAGAGCAGCGTGCAGAGTCACCCCTAGCGGAAGAAAGACAAGAAGAAGATTTCCATGGTGACATGTTGGAAGAAGAGGAAGATGACGGCGTACGAAGTGATCCATGCCCTAGCATAGATAGGCAACGCGAAAAAAGTGTTGACCCGGATTATAATCCGTATGATGAGGTATACTCATAATATGAAAACCAACACTTCCCTTCATAGTATTATAGTCATAATGATCCTTACACTCTTCAATACGGATGGGCCAGGAGGTTATGTCTCAAATGCGGGAACTTCTCGCGGAAGAAGAAGACGTGCCCCAAGACGAAGAAGACGTGCCTCATGACGAAGCACCAGAAACGACTGAGACAACCACCTCCAAATCAAGAAAAAGGAAACAGAGTGACCGAAAACGTGGTGACCGAGGAACAAACAAGTGGCCAGAGAAGACATATATAGTTCCTAGCATCGCCCAAAAAGGAGAGCCTCAAGTGGTGATGAGGTGGCGGCCAAGATAAGGAATGCAATTGGTTGGTCTGGTCGAGATAAATTGGACATCACAATCACTAGGTGGAAGGATGTGGATGCGACTAAAAGGAAAGAGTCGTGGGACAAATTTATAGAAAGGTTTGTGTACCCTACGGGGGACAGATGAGAAACTTGCGAAGGGGTATTTTTACAAGCAGATTGCAACATCATTCCGTAACTGGCGATCTGAGATGAATACCAAGTTTGCCAAGCATGGGTACGACCCAACGAGCAAGTATAAGATCACACAAGCGCAGTGGGAGATATTCAAGGCGCAGAAGAATGACCCACCGCCAAAGCCAAGAGTGAAGCCGCTTGAGCTAGCAAGGAAGAACAAATACCACCATCACCTTGGCACCGGTGGTTACAAGAAACAAATTCCAAAATGGCGGGCGTAGGAGGAGCTAAAGAAACAAGGGGTTCGTGTGCTATCGAGAGGAAGTTGGCGAGAGGTCGGCAAATTGGCTCGGAGGTAGAGGAACAAAACAAAATCACTACCGGTGTGAATCTGTCCCTTAGACATCACAGCCCAAATGATAAGATGTTGGAGCTAGCAGTGGAGGTCAAACAAGGGAAACTCAAGCCACGAAGGGAGAGAGACATCCTGAGTATTGGACTGGGCAACCCTGAGCATCCTGGCCGTGTACGAGGCATCTCCTCGAAGATGGGATGGAAAGAAGGATTTGGTGAGGAGTGGGTGTGCATGTATAAGAAACGTGATCAATATAAGGAAGACATGCAGCATTTTTTTGAGGAAAAGGCTAAGGAACAGTTCAACTACATGATGTCAGCCTTTCTAACAAATCCTGATCCACGGCTGGTGCAGAAGTTAGCTAGTGCAGTATCTATTCAGCAGATGAGCACACAAGGCCCACAGATGCAGCTCGTTCCAGCACAACCCTTGCCTGGAGCTCAGGAGATGAGTTATGGCATGCCCGCTCATTGTACTCCTTTTCCAAGTAGTGTGGGGTCTACGGGAAACACACACCGCTACCCTGTCGATGACATCAATGGGCCGACACCTTGCAAAATTGTCATACGATATGGTATGAAGCATCAACGTACAAGGGAGGTAGCCACAGGCTTTGCGATTCCCGGACGTGACTACCACGGTAAACCTATACCAGAAAGAGTACCGCGGGGTAGAAGTGGTGACGGTCGTCCCTGTCTACGAGGATAACATGCTAGAAATTTCTGGTCCCGAGGGTATTGAGACACTCGGACAGGCCATTAATAATTTCATCTTGTGGCCTCGAAGAGATGTCCAGCTTGACGCAGCCCACCACCTTCCACGAAGCCACCCCGAAAACTCGAGAGTCCGCACTGATCTCGACCGTCAACAGGATCCAAACCCACCATCGGCACCTCTTTGCCGATCCTTCAAGAACCCCACCGTCAACATTGAAACCAAAGCAGGATCTCCGCCACAAACAAGTCCACCGGTCTATGAGCATGCTCCGTCCCCACCGCCACAAACAAGTACACCAATCCGTGAGCCCGCCGTCCCCCCACCGCCACAAACAAGTACACCAGTCCGTGAGCCTGCTTCGTCCCCACCACCTCAAGACATGGAAGCATCGCCTTGGACACCACCGCCACCACCAAAGAAGGCCCAAGAAAAACCAGCCGCCACCAAGAAGAGGAAATTTTCTATTCCTAAATTGGTTTTCCCTTATGAGCCGAAGAAGAAAACAAACAGCCACTCGCCAAATTTTTAGAAGGGATTAAACTTTCTCGCAAGTCAACTACCGTGGACTTAGCCGAGCAAGAGAAGGCGTAGAAGAAGCAAAGATCCGAGCTCTAAAGATAGTGAGGCCAACATGGGATGACTATGAAAATGTCCCGATAAATATGTACCCTAAGCAGGCCTCTACCGAGTTGGGAACAACTCCAAAAGCTTCCGCCTGGTATAAAAAAGACTTCATGACGGGTACATGCGAAGCGGCTCGAGTCGGGATCGACGCAATCCAAGTGGACATACCACCAGCTGCTTTCATAAGTGAACGAGACACGGCTTTTCGTTACTTTTGAGGACATATGGTTGGTTTTTAACCTTAAGCGGCTCGACGTTCAGCTCGTCACGCTATTTGCATTGTAAGTGTACCTCTCACACTAACATGAACTTTCGTTTATTATTATTGACTTCTATCTTGTGCCTTGCGAATGCAATATGAACAAAACGAGTTCGTGGTATGCGGTCCCGCACCAAACAAGAATGACTTCAAAAGGACTGGGTACCTAAGCCCCAAAAAATTTACGAGAATGAGCACACCTTCCGAATTGGTGACAACAAATGACGAATTGAAGGGGTTATCAAAGAAAGATAAAGAAAAGAGAAAAATAGAATTGGAGAAGGATCATGAGACTCACTACGCCACATACATAGGCAATGCATTGCTCCAAAGACAAACACAGGGGAATGTGTAGTTGCCCCTTATAACTTTTTGGTAAGTATGGGTTCATATACGTACATCAGCTTAAGTATCGGTTTATATAAATGCATGACAACTCGGTTTCGATCTTGCACAGTGACCACTGGATATGCTTCTTCATTTATCCTAGAGACGGAAGGGTGCTGGTCTTGGACTCCGCCGACTATCCACCTAAAAGATATGCAAAATTCCAAAGCATCATAGAACGGTAAGCTGACAAAATGTAGCATGCATCTTTTAATCGATGAGAGTTTAAAATTGCTGCTAACTGATTCTTTTTGAGATCATAGATGTTGGAGATTCTATAAAATAAGAGGTGGAGTGTTTGACCCGTCTTTGGCGGGAAAGGAAATACAATTTTTTCACAAATGGCCGGTATGTAAATTTATTATGAATCAATATCAGGCATGTTACATATATAAGATGTTATTACAAGTAAATAACTCTAAGCAATTTATGTAGTGCCACAAGCAACCAACCGATTCCCTGCACTGCGGATTCTACACGTGCGAGTTCATGAGAACGGCCGGACGGTACATCAGGAATCCTAAGGTAACACGTTTGTATTTATATCGTTAAAAATGCAAATTTATTTAGACTCATGGAAATATATATAATATTTACAAACTTCTTTTTCAGGCGTATCAAGAAGCGGACTCCCAACACTTCGACGAGCTAACTATGTATGGAATAATTGAGGATCTCTGCTCATTTATCATGAGAGAAATTATTCCTTCAGAGGGGAAATTTCACCACAAGGAAAGCGCTTTAGCGAGGCCAGAGTTCAGAGCGCTAAGGGATATTAGCGCTCTGAGATTAAGTCGAAATGATTATTAGAATCCTCTCTAATGTAAATTTTATTATCACATGGTGGCCAGAAAACAATTTTGATGAAAACAATGTATAGTGTAATTAAATTGTTAATGATGTATATATGTATATAAGTATTGCATGGTATAGTTACTTTTCCTTAATGTATTTTTTATAATTAAATAGTCTTTGCATTGATTATCGTAAGGGAGAAAGATAAGGGGGAGAGAGAGGAGGGAGGGAGGGAGGGGGGGAAGAGGAGGGACAGAGAGGAGGGGGGTGGAGGGGCAGAGAGGGCGCCAATTCAAAAAAATGAAAATTCAAATGAATTTAGGCGGGGAAAACATTAATACAGGCGGTTCACCTAATAAAACCGCCTGTGGAAATGGCATTTTCACAGGCGGTTGGTTAAGTGAACCGCCTGTGGAAATGCATTTTCACAGGCGGTTTTTAAGCAACCGCCAGTGAAAATGCATCATTTTCACTGGCCTCTAGCACTGGCGGCAGCCCAAAACGCCAGTGCTGAAGCCTCTACAACCGCCTCTACTAATGCTTTGTGTACTAGTGAAAAATGATCTCAGTTCCAAGCTTTTCTTAAATTGAGCAAATTTGAGGGGATTAAATTCACTAGAGGCTAGGTTGGGGCTGTGGGGCAGGAGGGTTGGAATCGACATGCACAGCGACTGTGCAGCAGCAGGAGCCATACTGGCATCAAGTCGCTCCTGGACACTCATCCGGTGTTCGCATATGTGAGCAGTGGAAGATAAAAGCTGCAACTTGGGGAGACCTTGGTATCAGGAGGGGGCGGACAAAATGTGAAAGGTCTCCAAGTGGGAGGGTTGCCATCAGCCGCTGGCCAGCATCAATCATGCAAGCAAGAGAAAAATGTCCATGCCCTTCCAAAAATATAAACGACGAACATTCATATAGCAAAAGAATAACCTGATTATCTAATCTAATGTAGCATAATTAGTCAACCAAACAGATCAGAGGACTATATTGATATGGTCACCGGAAAGTTATTGTCAAACAGATCGGAGGGCTATACTGATATGGCTAGTTATCAAGCAAAGAAGTAGTGACACGGACAAAGATATACAAGATGAAAATTCAAGCATAATAATTCAGAACGACAAATTAGGAATATTATAAAAATCATCTCTATGAGGGATCATGAGGAGTACCTATAGGATGGTGCTCTGATGGAGAATGTCTGGGATCTGCACACAGAACCAAAGAAAGAACAAAAAGAATAAAAAACAGCATGATCCAAGATATTCAGGGTACAATGGTAAAAAAACAGCATGGTGCCCTATGGCATCTGACAAATATCAAGTCACTAAAACCATGTTCTATGTTACTGCATAAAGAGAAAAACTCAAGAACTGTATTCCAAGTCAAACTAGAAGCAGTAACAAAAGAAGCACCATTGTATAATACAGTACAAACACTGTTTGGATACAACTACTCACCCATCGAATACATCCAGAAAGATGCTTTACTACTTTTTTTTTTTCCGCCATCACACATAAATAACAAGAGAAATGATTCTTGATTTAGAACTCATGCCAAGCAGATGCCAGTGGAGCAAGCACTAAAAAAAGCAAGAGGTGGGCGAACAGACTGATAGGTCCCTTGTGCTAGGTGGTGCCATCAAGCTCGGCAGTCTAGCTCGTAGTGCGTAAAAGATTAGTTCTTAACAGTAATCAGTTTATCATGTCTGAAAAAAAAACATTTTTCATGAACCAAGCAGAAGCTTGGCTCAAGCAGCCTAATGAAATGTATTTAAACAATACTGCCCCATGCCAATCAAGCAACAGGTGATGGTGATCTTGGCTTGAGCAAACAAACTGTATTTAAACAATAATAAAACAGAGCTAAACTGAGCAGCCAGTGATGACAAAACTGAATTCACCAAAGTGCTAAAGGATAGAATAGAAGAGCGAATGTAAAACCCTCCTCTTCATTCCATATCAGTAAGTTAACAGCTATAGGACACACATCCCTCTTTGGCTGCATAGAAAAAATTATCAAACAAATACACTAGTGAACCATAGCAGTAGCCAAATTAACATTTGGTTACATGAGATTATTGTCAGAACTATTAAAACAATTCAACACAGATGACGATCGTCTCGCTTAAAACCTGTACGGTGGATGCTCTGCATACCATATTCAAATCAGAGTCAACAAGTATTGGGAACTTCATGACACGTTGGTGGGAGTCAGCTCATCACTGGGGCATGTGAGCATGGGAGCAGGACCAATCTCATCATCCCTGGGAATGAAATAGGAATAGGCATTCAAGAGGAGAGGCAGTGATACATGTACATAAACCTATGCAGCAGATATTTAGCACAGGAAAATATTATAAACATGCATTGCCTAGAAAACTACTACAAAAAATATTTTATAATGATATAATGCACCAATAAAGTTTATGGTTCAATTTTTTGTATTGAAAAAAGAAGAATTCAGATCGCTAAGCACTGTATGGGATTATATTTATCAGATTTTAGTTAAAAATCTAAAATCTTGGTTGTTTAGCCAACCTGCTTGTTCAGCTCCTCCACTGAGTGGCATTCTCAGCTATTGACCTTATATTTTAGATAACAAAAGTGACCCAAAAATTTATAATACATTCTTCAAGATAAATAGTGGGTTTCCACATAAATTTTGAACTGCTTAGCCTCGCACAAATTGAGCTTAGTTAGCTCACCATTGAAGTGACCTCCAGTAGACTTAGAATAAGTATAGCAGCAAGTGTTTACACAAAGCTTGATCCTGCACTAGAAAAGCATGTCCAAATTAAAAACACCCTTATTCTTGTTATTACTATTATAAAACCATCATCAGTAAAAGTCATAAGCTCTGCTCATAGTGCAAATCAAAGGTAATCATACAATTATTTTCAGGCCAGTAGATGAGCGTGCTCAGACTGAACAGAGGCCCCAAAATTCGAGTTAATAACTAATAAGCCTACTATAGTAACTTGAAGCCTTTATTTGTGAGGTGCGTACCTATGTGTCCCTTTGGGAGAATGAAGCAAGCTGACCTAGGTGCGGCGAACTGATGAGGTGAGGAGAAAAGGGCGGTGCGGATGAGCCAGCGGGGCAAAGAGGCAAGGTACAGGTAGCAGCCCCTTGGCCCAGGTGCGGCGAGATCACCGCTGCCGAACCAGGGAGAAGCAGGCAGGCGCCCATACCCCCGCCGAAGAAGACGCCCGGCCCCCCCCACAGCGCCACCGACGAGGACACCGCCGCCGAGGCTGAGGCAGGCAGACGCCAATAGCCAGCCCTACTCCCGCCTAAGATGCCGTACGCACCTATCCCGCCGCCGACGAAGCCGACCTGACAAAGCCGAAGACTCCTCGGATCCGCCCTGACCCAGCCGAAGCCGACCTGAGTAGCCGCAGGCCCAGGTGTGGCGAGGAGCCGGTGCCGAACCAGGGAGAAGAAACCAGGCTGTGCGCAAAAATTGCGGCGGCGGTGGAGGTGGGGAGCTGCGGCGGGGGCAGCGGCGAGCTGGAGACGGGCGACGGCAGCAGGGAGAAGAAACCGCCGTCTCCCAAATTTTTTCCCACGATCTATCGAGATAAGAAAAAAAACTGCGGGGAAACAGAGCACGATGCGGCTCGCAGCACTGACGGGCTGGATCCGGTATCGCCATACGGATGATTTGAGTGGGCTCGGGTACTGATTATTATTCAATACCCAGGTACTACATAGAATAATTATATATATATATATATATATATATATATATATATATATATATATACACACACACACACACACTACCAAGGGTATATCATGGGGAAGATGGGAATCAAGAGCAAAGAAATCCACTTGTCCATACTAATTTCAGGATTGGTGAATCTATATAATCATTTTACCAGCCATGTCATGGGCGCGATGACCTCATGCACATGGCATCCCACTTATTAATGTGCCATCGCATTAATAGGGACACAAGCGAGTCAAATTATATTTCTTTTTTTTTTTTTCTGTGTGGACAACTATATTATTTCTAACAAATTATGCCAAGTGTTCCCATCATTATTAATTTATTATTACCAAAGAATGTTGGGACAAAAATTTCCATTGGCAATGATACAACAGGGCAAGATCGTATATAGAAAACTTCTTGCATCAGTTCGATCTCATGCAGGTTTATTACCGGTTATTGCGGAGAAGATTTTCAGAGAGACGTTTTGTTTTATTCCCAGAGTAGATTCCTGAAGACTCATCAGGGTGGGGCACATTGAGGTTACTCTAGAGTTGGCAAGGCCATCATGAAAGCCGCCAATTATCGTTGAGAGACTACATGTGTTTTTTGACGATTGGAAGCTAGTTAGATTTCTCAATTGCTCGTTAATCTCTCATATATAGAGGTGTGGTGGTCTTATCCAAGTAGAAAACATCTCTAGGATGAAATGTTCAAGTTTCCTGAGACAAAATAAAAAACAAGGCAGAACAGAGAGTTGGCTCATCCGAATCTTGTTACAGCAAAACTGGGATAAGCCGCTTCTGGAAACAGGCTTAGAGGGATTTTTCGGGGCTGGGCAGACTTGGCGAACAGAGCATAGGCATATACCGGCTTTTATTCTAAGCTTTATTCTAAGCCGGTTTTTATTCTAAGCCAGTTTTGCCTGGCAGTGCTTAATTTTTTTCATTTGAACTCTAGTTTTAATGTTCCAAATACATTTCTAAAATATCTTGATACTAGGAACTGGATGGTCGAGTTCCATTTATCTTATCGGCACATTTTTGCTCTCCGTAGCCTCTAATATACACTATATGCAAAGTATATTGTACTCAGATCTACTTGGACAGGCTCCTGATTCTATTCTATGCCTAAAATTGAGCCCGTAACTGGATTAGCTATTCCTATACTAGAACAAAATATTCAATATGCCCACTGAGTTATCAGTAGCGTGCCTCTGAATAATCGCTTTGAATGGGAATTTATTAATACATCAAAACCATGAAATCAACATGTCCTTAGTTATTGTTCTATGATACTTCTTTTTTCCATATGACAAAGATTGGTACTGACACATGCATTGATGCGTCCCTTTTGCAGTGCATACACTGATATGATGAAGACCGGCGAAACTGCATCATATATACTTTGCGTGCACACATGATGGAAGCTAGCTCTGCTGTCACTACTGCTCCTGCCAGACAACATATATGTCAATCGCTTTTCTTATGAACACAAAGGCTCATCTTAGCATATATATATTCCTAACAAGGCTTGCGAACCAGTTCCTAGTAGATCTGAGTACAATATACTTTGCATATAATATATTTTTATTGGAGTTAACCTAGCTAGCTAGTGCGTTCTTTTGACGATGTCTATGCCATGAAAAGTGTCATATATGCTAGGCCAGCCAGCATTCAGAGGCATAAGAAGCATCAAGAACTTTGGAGCAACCGTATCTTCCTGATGCTGGAGCTGGTAACGATCCTGAGAGCTCACCTAGCTTAAAGCTCTGTCAGAAAACCAGGAGATTGAGCAACTAAAAAGGGTTCAGATTGACAGCTAGTTAGCCCTATTGCTGAAGACAAGGCCGGTTAGGCTTGTGAGGCATCAAGAACTTTTGGATGCCTATGAAGACATAGCAGTCAAAGCCGGTAAGGCGTGTGAGGCATCAAGAACTTTTGGACAAGTTTGACTTGAGATATGGTTAAGATGAAGGCTGAACTAGACTCACTGAGGAAACCTGAAGCTCGTTTGTCCAATAACGATCATAGAGGTTGCAAATAGTGAGCGACAAGATAGAGAGTCTGGCAGCCACATGAGAGTTTGAGATGACTAAAGGAGGCATCTGGGAATTGAATGACTCGGCATGCACACCGGTCTAGCAATTTCTGCTAGTATTTAGCCTCTTGCATATCTAGTAAAGTATGGATCAAACTCCAAATCTGTATTCTCCTTCGCCTAGCTACATCCAAATTACCTGTGGTTTGGCACAAACAATACTGTAAATTCTTGCATTTGTGCTACCGCAATGCAATTAAGAGGGACTTGTTTCCTTAGTATACTTAAAGCAGTAGAAATGCGCGAGGGCAAAGAGACTAAAAACATTTTAATATAGCTCAACTGCCAAAGTAATGTGTAATATGCGTGCAGATATCCAAGAATCTGCATTGTAGTATATATGTGTGGTTTTTGGTATTTTCGTACAGATTTTGTTCTTTATTTGATAATCTGTCCGTTAATATAGTATCAGAACTCAGCATTTGAGCAGATAGGTATGCAATAAGGTGAAGCATTCACCTGGAGCTTAGCTTATTATTGCTGTTTTGATTTACACGTGGGCATATGCACTCTGCTTCCAGTGCATGACTATACCTTGAAGTACACATATATATGGTTGCCTACCCGTACGAAACTCCGCTATATATCTCTTGCTGGTACTCCTGCCACAGCATATATATCTACTCATCAATCAACCACACATTTTCTTTCTATCTGGTATCTGGAATAGAAAGGCTAGCTTCGCACCTACTCCCTATGAATAAGGAAAAATACTAGCTGCCATAGCTAGGCATGAGAAGCATCATGAATTTTTGGACAAGATTTCAGCTCAAGATGGGGAAGATGGAAACTCCATTGTCCCAGAGGAAATCTGGAGATCTGTGAAGTCGAATGAAATGAAAGTGGATTGGGGTTAAGTAAAACAACCCCTAATGTGGGATCAAACTGTGAAGCTGAAAAACATGGTTTGCGAATGCGTGATTTTTTTTTTCTTGTTGCAATGCAATGGACAGGTACTTGTTGTCCTTGGAACTTTATAAGAAACGATACATTGTCCCAGAGGAAACCTGGAGATCTGTGAAGTCGAATGAAATGAAGTGGATTGGGGTTAAGTAAAATAACCCCTAATGTGGGATCAAACTCTGAAGCTGTCAAGTTTGCAAATGCATTAGTTTTTTTTTCTTGTTGCAGTGCAAAGGATAGGTACTTGTTCTCCGTAGAACTTTACAAGAAAAGATACAAGGGGGAAAGAAACTTAAAGGTTTCTAAAAGCCGAACTGTCCAAGAAATGCATAATATTCAAGTGGCCACAGGCATGCAAAAGCATCATGGACTTTTGGACATGATTTCGGCTCAAGTTAGGGCAGATGGAAACTCCGTTGTCCAATAGGAAACTTCGAGATCTAGTGAATAGTTGCAGAGAAAAATAAATTGAGAAAAATAAATTATTAATATATTTAATTTTGGAAATGTGCCTAAAAAATACGTGGTTGCACAATGTCCTAGCGAACTTAATAATTAACCTTGCTCACATACCAACTCCTCTGAAGCCACCACTGCCAAATATGCAGAGCTATCAAGGACTCAAAGATATGTTCCTAATTAATTGTCTCCTCTTTTATGATACAGGCTCCCTATATGCATCCTTGACAGTTGTTCACTTGTGCTTGATTAGACTATCTTTTATCACCATAATTTGTCACCGTCGTCATTCGACGTGTGACATAATTTTATATATCACCAGATTGGCATGGTATTTATATTGTTTCACAGTTGCCTGCTTTAGTTTGACAAAACACTCTGCACGGTATCTGGTTCCTAGGTAGGTATATATATGGCAACCCGATCGACCTAGATCACAGGGGTTGCAAGCGGACTGGATGGGTAATTACTGCTGCAATTTGCTTCAGGGCCAGTACACTTATGTGTTCCCTGGTTAACTCCGCCCAGTCCTCCTCTAGCGAACCCCCTAGCCCGGTTGATCAAATGTGGGACAGGGTGTTGGGCAACCTGTAACGACTTCCATTGCCGTCCGTGGCAGCCACTCGGAGTTATCTAGGCACAGACAGCTTGTCCTTGCCACATGGTTGCTATCTCAGATGGCTCCTGCATTCTTTGCTGGGGAGCAGCCAGTTATCCTGCCTCCGTGGTGACCGATCTCAGTGCTGAAAGCCAATATGGGTCGGTTCCTGTGTTGCAGCGGCACGAAATCAACAATCCTGATACCTCACACTCCATACAAAACTTGATGATAACTCCTCTCGTGCTTCTTAGAGTAGAGAATTGTACTAGCTAGACTACTAGTATGCAATGCAAGCACCACGCATCTGTATATATTTACAGAAAAAGACGATGCAAGGGAGAATTGGACAAGATAGACTACTATAGGATTCATTAATGAATATCAATCAAGAAAATAAATACCACATGTGCGCTGCATCAAGACCCACAAAATGCCTCAAAAGCCCATGAGTACTCTAACCATTACTTCTCGCCGTTGGGGTCTCGGCGATCAAATCTCATACCAGTCTATATGCTGATGACCTGGTCCTCTTTCTTGCCCCGAAGAGACGGACTTGCTAGTGCTGAAGCCATCCCTGCAGCTCTTTGGAACGGCGTCGGGCCTGTTCTCCAACCTCGACAAAAGCGTGGCAACTCCAATCAACTGCTCCCTGGAGTACATCGCCCGGGTTCAGCAGATGCTGTCTTGCAGGGTTGAGCAATTCCCAACATGCTATCTTGGCGCGTCGTTGTCCATCTACATGTTGAAGCGCTCAGACGAACAAGCTCTTGTGGATTCAGTCGCCAGTCGCATTCCCAAGTGGAAGGGTACATCTGCTCAACTTGGCAGGTAGGACCACACGCGTCTCTTCCACCCTGTCGGCGATCCCGGTGCACATGGCCATCGCTCTCTACCTGTCACCGTGGGCGATCAATGCAATTGACAAAAGGCGCAGGGCCTTCGTCTGGTGCGGCTCCGATGTGGTGTCGACGGGCCACTGCAGGGTGGCCTGGTAGACCGTCTGCAGGCCTCGTGAGCTGGGCGGGCTCGGCATCGCTGATCTTCGCCGGGCTGGGGTCACGCTCTGGGTGCGTTGGGCCTGGCTCCAACGCACAGCCCCTGATCGTGGCTGGAGCAACATGCCGCCTATCGGCGAGCGAAGGGTTGTTGCCCTGTTCAGGGCAGCGACGGTCGCTTCTCTGGGCGATGGACAGTCGGTGTTCTTCTGGACGGATAAATGGGTTGAGGGCTGCAGCATCGAATCGATAGCTCCGACCCTGTTCGCCGCTGTCAACCCAAGAAAACTAAAGGTTCTGGTAGCAGACGCGTTGCCGGCGTTGGCGTGGACTAGGCACATCAGTGGACCGCTCACGATGCGAGTGCTTATTGAGTATGTGCTTGTCTGGGAGATAGTCGTTTTGAGCTACGACAGAATACACCGGACACCTTGTTGACGCCGAATTGATTTCGGATCACACACCAGCTAGGGCTTTGGACGCTCGGGTCGCCACAGACCGAAGAACGCAGCAGGTAACCAACACGCTTTCGCGGTGAAGAGCGGCGAGGTTTACGAGCAAACCACCAAAGGATAACCAACGTGCTTGCGTGATGAAGAACGGCTAGTTTCCAGGCAAACTAGCAAAGGAACCGTCGAAGCTCTCGCCCAGGAGGGACTCCGTCGGGGCAAGCACGTCGCCGGCTTGCCCTAGGTTGGCCGGCAAGTCTAGGACACCATCCTTGGTCGTCGGATCAAGGGATGAACAGCATGGGGCTGGAAGAGCAAAAAAGAGGTAGTAGGTTGATTTAGTCGATTGTGAAGTTGGGATCCCTCAATCGGCCATCACCCTTTATATTTATAGGGCGGCTGGTCTTTCCTGAATATAATTGGTCATCGGTAAACGAGGCTGTTCCCATTATCCGTGAACGAGAATGCTGCCTAGACGGTCCTTGTATATACGTGCTAATTCAAAGGCACAGAAGTCAAGTCCGAATTGTATTTAGCTTCCTTCCTCCTCGTATCGCTGATGGACTCTAATCCACCGCAAGCACCGCCAACTCTGTATACATGATGCTAGATTCTATAACCATTATTTTCCTTCCATCATGTGTAGATATACGTGATGCACTTAGAGCCTGGGAACGTATCTTTTCAAATCCAACACCTAGCCACGATCTTTCCCTTGTTTCCCGTGACATTAGAAGCAAACTGAACTCCATCTGTTGTTGCAACTACGTCTTTGCCAATTCACTCCAGTACTTCACGCCTAAATAATTGATGAGCCCATGGCTCCTCAAATTATTTAGCCCCGGTCATTTTTATTTGATGCAAAGAAAAACAAGATGAAGGAAAGAGTTCAACATGGTACTCATAATCTACCCAGCAAGCTAATATTTAAAGGACCTAATTGGCAGGTGAAACAACCCAAGCTAACGAGGGTTATCACAATTGGATCCATACCTGTGGAGATTGGTTGAACTCATTTATAAAAGTTACATTGGCCTCAGTTTATTTATTCTCCCTGGAGGTTAATGAGGTTTTCGTAATGTGAGAAGCATGGCCCAAGTATTATTCTATAATATTACTTTTTATGCACGTGAGTTTATTTACTTGGAGTTATCCGTAATTTATTTCCTTGGAGTCCGTCACTTAGTTTGGTTGCGTCAGGTTTAGTTTGGTCGAGCCCATGTCTGGTTCGGTGGGGTCGAGGCCTGCGTGCCTTCTGATCTGGTGGAGCTAAGGCCTGCGTGCCTTTTTAATCCTAGAAGCAGCTCACCGTGTAATTAGATTAGATTGGAATTTTATTTCGTGGAGTTTATCCCTCGCCGAGCCATAAAGTTCGAGAACCCTAGTTGCTGGGGTGATTGATCCGGATCCTTCGGGATTTGTGTAGAGTGTGTGATCGAGAACTGATTCTCGGGCTCGCACCGGTTCCTATCGGAATCCCTCTCTGGATCGCGCTCTAATTGGAGTACGGGTTGGAGAACTACTGCTCAGATTGCATCAATTGTAAGCTGAGTTACATTATCTAATACACCTCCGCTGTTATCTGTGAGAATTTATCATCGGAACCTGCACAAGTATTTTTGGTTTGCATCTACCGCAGTTCCAATCGTGACCACCGTTATTTTATTCTGAATACTATTGAGTTGGCCGATCTGTTTGTTTGGCGTGAGATCAAGTGGAGTTCAGTTATCCTTGCTCTATTGGTGTGATTACCTGACACTATTATTTATCCGTCACGAGAAGGATCAAGTGTGTTTCAGTAACTGTTCATTGTTGCCCATCCGAAACTGTTGCTGCCTGAATTGTTCAGTTGAAAATTTTTTATACTAACTAGCTGCGAGGTATAATTTGCCCACACAAATATATATATAGCTGCAGTTTTCTGGATTGATAATTTCAGAAAAATATTTTGCTTGCTATTGCATCGTGAAAGATTGGGACAAATATTGTGCATCGTAGGCATGTCTTTATCAGGTGGTATCAGCTTCTAGGTTGCTCACGGAGCATTTGATTTTATTCAATGGCTGATTATAGTCTTGCTTGCAAGGACATTAAGTGTGTGCCAACACTTTATACAGTATCCTATGGTTATCTTTACTATGATTGGGAAGATACCATGCAGAAGTTCTTGCAGGGTCGTGACTTACTCCACACATGCAATTGTTCTTTGCAAAGAAAACATTTTCTGATAATCTTTTGATGTGGTGGTGGGACTTACATAAAGGACACATCATGAGAGGTGAAGAACCTTGTAGAACATGGACTGATATGAAAGATGGGTTGCAGCACCGATTTGATCCTCCTCCTGAGCCGAAGCAGAAGATAGCTGATATTGGTGCCAAAAAAATCTCTAAACACCAAGCCAGTTGTTCGCTCCTCCTGGGCGGATTCTATTGCTGGAGATGAGTATGTTCCTCCTAACCGGCAAGCTGTTGATAATTCTGACAAGAAGAAGTTTGGTTCTAGAGTTTCATACAGCAAGTCTATGCATGCTGGAATTATTTCTTCTCCACCGAAGAAAGCTACTAGTCAAAATAATTATGGGATGAAACATTGCATGGCACCAAAAGAAGTTCAGGCTGTAGGCAATCAGAAGTGCCTAGTGCATTTTCGAAAGCTGGATGCTAATATTTCCTCAGCAGTTTCTTTTGGCAAGCGGCTGGAGAAGCACTGTGCTACTGACATTGTTCCTCATATTCAGGAAAACAACAAAGAGAAAATAACAGAACCTAATGAGAAGTTAATTGTCCAAGGGAAAGATTTACAGCTGTGTGATGACATGTTCGCCAGTGCTGCTCTTTCTTTAGTTTCAGGGGCTACATGCTAGTGATTCTTCTTCTTGTGATACGCTTAAAACTGTTGAAACAGATGATGCGTCAAAAGACAACGGTCCAATATATTTCAGACCGAGTGCAAAATTCAAGACAAGGTATGCAAATTGATTATTGATGGTGGTAGTTTCACTAATGCTATTAGTTCAGATTTGGTGAATGCATTATCTTTGTCTACTCGGAGGCTTCCAACGTCGTGTTATATCCAATGGATGAACCAAAGTGGTACACTCAAAATTACTCACAAGGTGCGAAGTTAAATTTTCTCGTTGGAAATTATGTTGATACAAATGACTGTGATATTGCACCGATGAGTGCTTGCCATTTATTGTTGGGTCGACCATGGCAATTTGATCTTGATGCTACTCATAGTGGTCGTTCCAATAATTATTCGTTTGTGCACAAGGGAGTTCATCATGTGCTCAAACCAATGCTTGAGAGTGCTATCAAGGCTGAGGTGTTTGCTAGTGTGAAAGTGAAGAAAAAGGCTCCTAAAATTATCCCGAAGCCGAGGACGGCTTTGCTTCAAGGGACGGAGAATGATGAGATATGTGCTGCACCAATGATTGTTACTGATAGCGTCCCAGATGTTCCATTAATTATGGGTGATGTTACTCATGATATTTCTTTGCTGAACAATATGGTTCCAAAAATCAATTCCATGGATGATATGGCAGTAAAGTCTCAAGCTGTTGTTTATGAGTGCCCAGGCAAGAATACAATTGCTACTTCTGAAGATAATTCTAATGGTGTGACTAAACCAGCTTCTGTTGTGGCCAACAATATTCCTAGTAATGGAACCAAAGATGATGTGATGAGTAGTTCTCAGTGTGAGAGTTCTAGAAGTTACTATGAACAAGAAAGTGCAGCGATGGTTGCATATACATCATCTATGCAGTTTGGCCTTGAACCTGAATTTTGAAGCACAGTAACAAGAATTATGAGGATACAATTATTTTGCAAATGGAGACTTTACCTGAGGATACACAAAAGCCGAGGACGGCTTTGTTTAAAGAAAGGGAGCATGATGAGCCCATGGCTCCTCAAATTATTGAGCCCCGGTCATTTTTATTTGATGCAAAGAAAAACAAGATGAAGGAAAGAGTTCAACATGGTACTCATAATCTACCCAGCAAGCTAATATTTGAAGGACCTAATTGGCAGGTGAAACAACCCAAGCTGACGAGGGTTATCACAATTGGATCCATACCTGTGGAGATTGGTTGAACTCGTTCATAAAAGTTACATTGGCCTCAGTTTATTTATTCTCCCTGGAGGCTAATGAGGTTTTCGTAATGTGAGAAGCATGGCCCAAGTATTATTCTATAATATTACTTTTTATGCACGTGAGTTTATTTACTTGGAGTTGTCACGTAATTTATTTCCTTGGAGTCCGTCACTTAGTTTGGTTGTGTCAGGTTTAGTTTGGTCGAGCCCATGTCTGGTTCGGTGGGGTCGAGGCCTGCGTGCCTTCTGATCTGGTGGAGCTAAGGCCTGCGTGCCTTTTTAATCCTAGAAGCAGCTCACCGTGTAATTAGATTAGATTGGAATTTTATTTCGTGGAGTTTATCCCTTGCCGAGCCGTCGCTCGAGAACCCTAGTTGCTGGGGTGATTGATCCGATCCTTCGTGGATTTGTGTAGAGTGTGTGATCGAGAACTGATTCTTGGGCTCGCACCGGTTCCTATCGGAATCCCCTCTCTGGATCGCGCCTAATTGGAGTACGGGTTGGAGAACTACTGCTCAGATTGCATCAATTGTAAGCTGAGTTACATTATCTAATACACCTCCGCTGTTATCTGTGAGAATTTATCATCGGAACCTGCACAAGTATTTTTGGTTTGCATCTACCGCAGTTCCAATCGTGACCACCGTTATTTTATTCTGAATACTATTGAGTTGGCCGATCTGTTTGTTTGGCGTGAGATCAAGTGGAGTTCAGTTATCCTTGCTCTATTGGTGTGATTACCTGACACTATTATTTATCCGTCACGAGAAGGATCAAGTGTGTTTCAGTAACTGTTCATTGTTGCCCATCCGAAACTGTTGCTGCCTGAATTGTTCAGTTGAAAATTTTTTATACTAACTAGCTGCGAGGTATAATTTGCCCACACAAATATATATAGCTGCAGTTTTCTGGATTGATAATTTCAGAAAAATATTTTGCTTGCTATTGCATCGTGAAAGATTGGGACAAATATTGTGCATCGTAGGCGTGTCTTTATCAGGTGGTATCAGCTTCTAGGTTGCTCACGGTGCATTTGATTTTATTCAGTGGCTGATTATAGTCTTGCTTGCAAGGACATTAAGTGTGTGCCAACACTTTATACAGTATCCTATGGTTATCTTTACTATGATTGGGAAGATACCATGCAGAAGTTCTTGCAGGGTCGTGACTTACTCCACACATGCAATTGTTCTTTGCAAAGAAAACATTTTCTAATAATCTTTTGATGTGGTGGCGGGACTTACATAAAGGACACATCATGAGAGGTGAAGAACCTTGTAGAACATGGATTGATATGAAAGCTGGGTTGCAGCACCGATTTGATCCTCCTCCTGAGCCGAAGCAGAAGATAGCTGATATTGGTGCCAAAAAATCTCTAAACACCAAGCCAGTTGTTCGCTCCTCCTGGGCGGATTCTATTGCTGGAGATGAGTATGTTCCTCCTAACCGGCAAGCTGTTGATAATTCTGACAAGAAGAAGTTTGGTTCTGGAGTTTCATACAGCAAGTCTATGCATGCTGGAATTATTTCTTCTCCACCAAAGAAAGCTACTAGTCAAAATAATTATGGGATGAAACATTGCATGGAACCAAAAGAAGTTCAGGCTGTAGGCAATCAGAAGTGCCTAGTGCATTTTTGAAAGCTGGATGCTAATATTTCCTCAGCAGTTTCTTTTGGCAAGCAGCCGGAGAAGCACTGTGCTACTGACATTGTTCCTCATATTCAGGAAAACAACAAAGAGAAAATAACAGAACCTAATGAGAAGTTAATTGTCCAAGGGAAAGATTTACAGCTATGTGATGACATGTTCGCCAGTGCTGCTCTTTCTTTAGTTTCAGGGCTACATGCTAGTGATTCTTCTTCTTGTGATACGCTTAAAACTGTTGAAACAGATGATGCACCAGATGGTTTATCGATGATGGCTCGATGTTGGCATTACTAACGTCACTACTAAAAAGCATAGATAAACCCTACTCCTTGCAATGACCCCAGAAATGGTTGGTATATAATTACTTGTCATTAGCAACTAGTCACTCTTGAATTACTAACATTCCTAAACATGAAGTAGGTTGTCATCCCCAATTATATTGCTAGGAAATTAACATAGATTTATATTGTACTACTGTGACTAGGCAGATAAAATATATGATGTAAACTAATAGGTTCTGCAAGCGGACAGATAATTATACCGTTGTAGCATTTTACCTAGGGAAGTCTCTAGGTTGTCGATTTATAATTATACCTCTGGGAAAGCTATGTAATAAACTATTATTGCCATATTGATGTGAAACTATGATAAACGATACTACCTAAGTCGTATACTCTACTTATAACAAAAGTGAGGTCACAAGATAAATAAAGATAAATGCGGGTGATAGCATAATCATCAAATATCATAATTAAAGATAATCATCGAGCATCTTACTAGTCATAATCATAGCTAGCCATTGGATAAACTACGGAGATAGGTCTATAACTATGTCAATTGAATAACTCTAATTAGTGCAACTACATCTAGTAATCATTGCTGAATCAACCCTAAATCATCATTGCATGCAAAGAGGCATCAACTAATGAGGGTATTAAGACCTAAGTCACCTCCTTCGCGACCGTGCCCATGCTAGTCCTACATACGGGGGGTGGACTACAGAGGAACCAACGTAGCTGTCACCTACGCAGACTACCACACGTCCCGGCATATCAGGGTGCACTCGCAGATAAACAAGACATCTAGACACCACGTCTACATATCGCCTATCATCTACCCATTGTACATATGGATAAACGCTATACGAGCAATTACATGAATTCAATAAGATCGAAGTAACTAAACTAGACATATAATCAAAGTAGACAATGACTATTGCAATTAAGAACATATGAATATATTTAGAGTAAAGTCTCTCTAATCTGAATAATGAATACAATAAAGTAATTAAGAACTAGATCTATTACCGAACTCTCGCGCTCGGCCAGACGCCGGCTCCGTGATCCGATGAAGAACTAGATCTCCTCTACTTCTAATCTAGCTAGCTAATCCTATGAACTAGAAGGATCTTGATGAACTTGAAGGCTTTTGATGCTTGATGGTTTGAGACCTTGATGAATAATGAATTGGCTCTTTCCAGGGGGGTCTACCCTCATATTTATAGTCCGGTGGGATGCGCGTGCGCCGCAGGATCAAACCGACGTAACGTAGGGCCGAGATGCATCCTTGGAGGTGGTGGAGGAACATTCCGGAAGGGGGGAGCCAAACCCTAGCGGGGCGCCGCCGGCCCATGGTGGGGCCGACCGCCCCCCACCTGGCGGCCTCGGCCCCCTCGCTCCTTCCGGTGTCTTCTGGAGTCTTCCCGAGTCTTCCCGTGATGTCCTTCGTGGCGGATAAGTTTCGTGGTTATTTTGCGTTAGAATCCCTTGTTTCAGCTTTTTCTCGAAATCACCCCGAAATTACGAATATGCAAAACTCGTGGAATTTGTCGAGATAAAGCCCTAAACTAGTGTGTTATCTTGTTGTCCATCGGGTGAAAAGCCCTAGTAAAAGTTGACGCTAACAGTGTCAACAATACCCCCAAGCTTTACCTTTTTGCCAGTCCCTTGGCAAACACACCAAGTCTAGTTGATACTGTATTTGGATTAGGAGTTGCTACAATATCATTATACTTTCCAAAGACACATGCTTTCAAACAAAATTTCCTCCGGATCAAACAATATATCCTCTAATCTTTAAACTTACTCATTTCACCTGTAATGTGGGGTTTCACAGCTTTTGCATAAGTCTTGAGCAGTCGAAAAGATAGAACAATTAAGCTAAGTGCTATGTCTTAAATTCTTTGCAATACTAACATTCTGAAGTTTTTGATAGGTTTTCACAATAAAACTCGAGCTTAATTGTATGACACCCTCAAGTCTCTCAATGTATGTGGTATTTGTGGTTCTCTCTTGAGGCGTTAATGTTGTTATGCCCCTATAGCTAAAGGTATATATAGTGGAGCTTATAGGATTGGCATTAACAAGGATAGGCATACTTGCAAAACATGTATTGTAAAGTCAACTAGTGGATCCACAGAGAATCGAGGCATACAATCAAACCAAGATGTGCATGTGTATGGAATATGGTGGATGGGTGCATATGTGTTATTTATGGCTAACTCCTATTTCTACTTTTGCTCTTTTGGGAATGACTCTCTTTTAAAATCTTTCTCAGGAAAGACATGGGCTATCTTTATTATTTCTTTTTATTCAGGGAGGCGGGCATCTAGTACCCATTGTTTTTTTTTTGATTGCTGGGACACTTGTCCATCTTTTATGCCCTTTTTCTTTCTTTTTTTTTTTCTTTTTTTTTCCTTGCTTTCTTTTCTTCATTTTGCATACACTACAAGAATAATGAGCATCAACGACCATAAGCTAACGACCGCTTAAAAAATGTGGTCGTCGGTCCTGTTCCTCGAGGGATCTGAGGGAATTATCATGAAACCGACGACCGCAGAAGTGGTGGTCGCTAATTTTTTTCTGCCTGGCGTCGTTATCCTATATCTGCAGCCCTGATGTACTCTACCAAACCAATCTACATCTCCGTGAAACCCATAGTGCGCCGTCGGTTGCTCGCACCCCCACAGCAGTTCCTGAAGGCACCCATCTGCTGTGCCGCGAGTCCACGGCATCCTCTGCACTGCGACGCTCGGCCGTGATGCCGCCGGTCCAGCCATGCAGCGCGCAGGTACGGATGGTACTATCGTCACCGCGCATGGAGGGCTGAACCAGATCCCACGGCCTGCTAGGCATGCGAGCATCACAACCGCTGTGCAGTACTTTGTAGAAATCTCAAAGTAAGGTCGTCATGAATTTGTGATTAAAGCAGTACTTTGTAGAAATCTCAAGGTAACGCCATCTGAATGATTGAGACCAATCAAACGTGATTAAAGCAGTACTTCGCAGTTGCAGAATAGTTGTGCTCCTTTGGTGTCCGAAATTTAGGAGGTCGAGGCCAGATCTGGTTCCATCTTGCACCTTTGCTGAGTTTGATTATGTTCATGATGCAGTTTATAAGATGCCAATGCTTCCTGTGGCTAGTCAAGAATATACGAACTGAATTTTACTCAGGGAGTTTAACAGGTCAGTGCGCGCGGCACCTTAATTTTCATTACTTCATTAGTTTTGTCCCTTGATATAATTTATAGACAAATCTCTGATGCCTATGACTGTCATCAATTTGTTGTCCTCTTACAAATCAAACTGCATTAGGAAGAACTGTGATCGATCCAGCCTATTTGCACTGCAAATTACATCACTAGTACGTCATGAATTATTAATTTATTACAGAACCATGGATTGCTTGCTGTTTTGTCGTGCTGCTGCTCTTAGATTATTATTATATTGGCAGTAACACAACAGTATTCCTCCACTAGGTTTTCTATTTAGTAGATGTTTATTTTTGATTTCATGACTATATCTTCATATTCTACAATAAATCATGAATGCAGATAACTGTTTAACAGCGAATATTCATGTTTGTTTTTTGCAGGATCATATTCATAAATCTATGAGGCCAATACGTTGTAGCACTGTTCATATCTACCTGATGAGTGATGACGCCTATTTGTTTTAGATTCTTGCCTGTATGGATCATTGACAATAATTTATTTAAACTTAACGGTAATATATATATTCATGAATCAACTATCTAATATTTTAATTCCTCAGTTCTTAATATTCAACTGCCACTCCATTGAATTTTAATTAGGATAGATCTGCCATATGAACAAGCTCTCAAGCATTGTACCAGTAATAACACAATATGACTATTTGTTTCCATCTTACTGTAGGAGTATATATTTCAGTCTTTGTAGTGGTGAAATATATAATAGTAGGTTCTCACAATTAACTAAGGACAGCTCAGTTGGTTTCAGCATAATTTAGCTCTGAATAAATAATTGAACATAATCTTTCATGGGTACTCATATTTGTCTGAACCCTTATGTTATCATGGCAGCTTCATCAAAAGGGGATAGGCATATCATAGAAATCTTATCATGCCTAATGCTGCTTCAGCTAATAATTTTTCTTTTTTACCATGAAGTAAAGTTTAGTTTCCAAATTTTATTCTTGCTTCAGATGATTATCATAGAGTTCATGCTTTTTAATCCCTATATAGGTTTCTGTAAGATAGGTTTAAGCTGCTGTTATTGCCATTCATCAAATTTGTGTGCTGCTTGGATATAAAAAAAATCTCATAGATCTTATCAGGCACGTTGTTGATTACTGATTCTTGATATGACACTTGTTTTTTAGTTTCTAAGTATTATATAGCCAGCATGATCAATTTACCATCTAGTATGCTAAGCAATATGGTGGCTGTTTGGTGACAAGTTCCATTCCTTTATACCTTGCAATCTCACATAAGTTCATTTAATTATTATTATTAACTAGCTATGATTTTTGTTTGGGTCATATAGGGTTGACACTGAAGTTACTGTAGGCTTGTGAAGTAACTTGTTGTGGAAGGATAGCGTTGCAGTGGCAGTGTGTGACAAGACCAAGTTGTCAAATGAAGGATATGGCAGTGTTCCTCCAGTTGAAGATTAGTATTAGTATTTTGTTATTATAGGGTGGTGTCCGCAATTCACCTTCAAGCATATTATATTGCTGCTATTTTTTTGTTATAAGAATTGTGTATAAGTTAGGCAGTGTTAGTTTCATGGTTAGTTGGTATTTTCTCTTTTTTGCAAAGATAAATTTTGATGTATTGACCTTATGAATCAATAATATTTGCTTTTTGTTACAAGTTTGTTAATTGTATATTCATCTATTGTGGAAATTATCATATTCGGTGCCTAGTTGGTGGCTGGTGATACAAATAAGTAGCCAATGTGAAAAAAAATTATGAATATAAATCAATATGAATGTGGTCGTTATTACTAGACATGTTGTCGTTAGGGCCTCATGCTAAATGGTGCAAGAATATTAACGATGGGAAATGTGGCGGTTATTATTAGAAATGTGGTTGTTATTAGTCTAGTATCAACGACCACATATTACATGGTCGTTGAAAACTTAACGACGGCAAATATTATGTGGTCATTAATAGTATTAACGACAGAGCTTTTAACTACCATGGACGACCACATATTTGTGGTCGTTAATAACTTTTAACGACCACATTTGGACCTTTAACGACCATATATCCCGTCGTTAATATGAGTTTTTCTTGTAGTGATAGCCACATGTATCCTTTGAATACAATAAATGAATCGAGAGATATAATCGGGACTTAGAGCATTAAAGACAGGGGTTATTCCTATAGGGTGTGTGTATATTTTTTAAGTCCTCTCCCAAAGTGTAGAGGTGAACATTTATAATAAATATGTATGAAAGTGTGGTGAATGATTGCAATTACTCCTTGAAGTAGGAATAATGCATATGTGAACTGGAGTGTGCAAATGATTCTTGGTTTTAAAAGCATGACAAGACTCTCATAAGGTATACAACATAGGTTGACTAAACTCAATGCAAAGCAAGCGCTTAAATGTGAAAGGGTTTTCCTATCCTCTAAGATATTAATTTGGCTTTGGTAGGAATTCACATTTGTCATACGAGAGCTCATCATGTATTTTCTTAGATTTTTAAAAATAAAATCTCCAAAACTTAGTAATGCTAGGAAGAAGATAAATAGCAGATCAACCTTTATGAATCATATCAATCAACTACCTAGACTTAGCGCAAGCTTATACCTCCACAATTAATGGTTCAGAATAAATTCTCCAATTAAAACAACAATGCTTAGAACCAAGGAGATTTTAAGTTTGGCAAGTAGGTACTTTAGTAAGCATTATAACAGAGCAACTATTCATCACATCCAAAACAATTTTAGTGTTCATCGATTTTAATAGCTCTAGCCTTGGACTAATTATACTATAATAAATATAGAACTAAATATTTATTTGGTTTTATTAGTTATATATCTTTTGTAGGTTTAGATTAAACTCTTAACAAAAAGACTCTATGACCTTGTGGACCTTCATGTGCCCACATATTTTTGGTATTTTATGATTATATAAAGTAGACTTAAAAATAGGTGTAGTCACCGATAACTAGGGATGCTCCTCCCCAAATGATCGAATATCTTTAGATTCCTTTTAGAACCAGCAATAGCGAACCCGGTGGTCACCACTGATAGTCCCTCCTTGCTATAATGTTGTTCCTGCATAAATACTCCACAAGAAACCAAAACTCGAGGCTCGAATTGAATAATGGGTTAGCGGTCAGCCAAAGAGTGATTGATTACCTTTATGAGTTATTTTTATGTTGTCTAATTTAAGCAGGATTCTATTTTTCTTTTTAAGATGCAAGAATTAAATATGAATGCTATATATATATATTTTTTTTGTTATTTCTATTTTTATGCCACCACAGCGGGTATTCCTTCGGAAAATGCCATAGGGTATCCACATGGGGCTTTATGATGCCATGAATAATGCAATAAATATTTTTATTATTTTTAATATGTGAACAGATAATGCTACTAAATAAATTGAGTTTACTAATGCATTTAATGGGATAGCTACCATTCTGACCTTATGGCTAGGGTACGGAATTTAAAGTCTACCGACAGGACTTAGACAGAGTGAGCACTTACTCAGTGGGTTCATCGTCTGAGGTAACCTCAGTCAACTCCCCATCTTGCGGTGATGCGTCGTGTGCCTCCTTCCATCTTGCTTCGGTCTCTTTTGCTTCTTTCTCTTCTAACTCTTGCTCTTCATCTTTGTTTTCCTTCTCCCATGCTTCTAATCGTGCTAAGATCTCCTCCTTCTCTTCCTTGGCGATCTGGTCCATCCTTTCAGCTTCTTCTGCCCAGCTACTCCAGCGAGGTGCTTGTTTGTTCTCTTCTTGCTCTGGGAAGCGATTTTCATATTTCACGATCTTGCCAGAAAAGTCTTCCCATCCACAGTGAGGCTGAGCAGCCTGACGGTGTGCTTGGCGTCTTCTCCTGTTGCGTTGCTTTCTGGCATGCTCATGGTTATTTAATGTTCTAAATTAACAGCGTACCTTTCCGGTAGGTAGGTTGAAGTGGATTTGTCCTTGAAAATCTGCAGGTATATATTGTCCTTGAATTCTTACCATGACATCCTTGACTATTCCTTTAGGGAACCTTAGTGATTGGTCCGCCATCTACAACTGAATACATGTTGGGTATAAAGGTAAATTAAATAATTCATCATATACCTGCTTTGACATTACGTTACAGCCTGACCCAGTGTCGCAGACGGTGTGAGGAAAGGTGGTGTCTTTGATAGTGCATTCAATGATTGGGACACCTGGATCACCTCTCTTGATTGGAAATGGCTTGGGTAGTCTGTGATCGTTTTCTGTGTTGAGAGCAGTGATTAGTTGAGTTGTCTCCTCAAGTGCATGCTTGGTCCTCCTCCATCTTCTGTTGTTTCTATTGTTCTTCTTCTTTGGCATTGGTTGCTTTGTTCTTGCTCTTCTTGTTGCTGAAATTGCTTCGGGGCTGCGGGGAGCTTTCGGGATGCGGTTCTTGAATGTGAATCTCTC
Organism: Chrysopogon serrulatus; assembly: GCA_015844335.1. Lineage (NCBI taxonomy): Eukaryota > Viridiplantae > Streptophyta > Magnoliopsida > Poales > Poaceae > Chrysopogon > Chrysopogon serrulatus. Next base: position 816,069 of record JADLZL010007062.1, on the reverse strand, counting down.
CTTCTTGTCTTTGATGGACAGGGCGATCTTGGCAAACTCCGCATAGATGATGGCTTTTGTTGTGCATAGGAATGGTCGGCCCAAAATGATGGGTGCCTTCTCATCTACTCCTGTCTCCATGACCACGAAGTCAAGCTGGGACATATGACTGCCCCACTCTAATAACTTCTTCTAGTACTCCCTCGGGGTAGCAAATGGACTGATCTGCGCAAGCTGCAAGCGCATGTTTGTGTACAACAGGGGGATCATTTAATATTTTCTCATAAATTACCTTGGGCATGATGTTGACACTTGCGCCGAAATCGCAGATAGCCTCTCGGAAAACTGTGGCATCCTATGGAGATAGGAATAACAGGTCTTCCGGGGTCTCCCATCTTCTCTCTCGGTAGAGAGTGGTCAATCCACTATACATCTGCAGGCTCAATATGATATTGGGTTGCATTATGAATATCAACAAGGTTAGCAGTTTCTAAATCTTACGGTTGGCTTGGAATCTTGCCTTTCTCTAGTGAAGGAACAAAGCAGCGACTAAGCGAGCTAATTGTGATTCTAACATTTTATTAAAGCTATCTTTGATTCTTTATGGCGTAAGCAAAAGTATCCATTCTAGCATGTATGTTTTCCAAAGTTTTATCATTTGATGTTAGCTTCCTAGTCATTTGATCTAGTAGTTTGGATTGACTAGTAACTAATTCTCTTAAAGGCGGAAGGTTATAATTAAAGTTGCTACCTTGGTTGTTACCTTGGTAATTACACAGTCGAGGTTGTTGATTCCACCCTTGATTTTGCTTTTTGAGGACGATAGTAGGTGTTATTGTTGATGAAGTTCACATCCTCTTGCAGTGTAGGGCAACTGACAGCTGAGTGCCCGTAGTCTCCACATTCTTCACATGTCATATGGGAATCATTGACGTGCATGACTTCCTTCTTCTCGATATCGAGCTTTTTCATGATGAGGTCTAGCTTAGCAGTGACCATGTCGGCTTCCTTGAGATGATGGATTCCTCCTCCCTTCTTGCGAGGTTGAGTACGTTCTTCATTGCATGTTGAGTTTGAGGCCATCTTCTCGAGAAGTGCTTTAGCATCGGAGAGCTTTAGTGACAGGAAAGCTCCCCCAGCTGCAGCATCAATAGACTCACGGGTGCTAGAGATAAGCCCGTGATAGAAAGTCTGCATTAATAGCCACTCCTCTATCCCATGATGAGGGCAGTCTTCAATATAGTTCTGGAATCTTTCCCATGCTTCAGTGAATGATTCATCATGTTGTTGTTGGAAACTTGAAATCTTCCCACGTAGAGCATTGGTCTTGGCTGTAGGAAAGAATTTTGCCGGGGAAAGCAAATGAGCATAGGTCCCATGTAGTGTGCTTATCTTTGTTGATGTAGAACCACTGCTTAGCTTTCCCCAATAATGAGAACGGGAAAAGACGGAGTAAGATAGCATCTTTTGATACTCCTCTGATAGTGAAGGTGCTGCAGATTTCTAGAAAGTGTTGTAAGTGTGCACTTGCATCTTCATGTCCTTTTCCACAGAATTGGCTGGCTTGAACCATGGTGATGAGAGCAGGCTTGAGCTCAAATCCATTCTCCCCAGTGTTGACTGCTGGTCCAGTCCGGATGTTTGCTGTTGTTGGGGCAGAGAACTCTCGCAGTGACTTCTCAGCCATGTCTTCAAACACAGGAGCTAGGTTTTCACCTAAATACTCTTCTGCTTGTTCTTCTACTTCTTCTTCGAATTCTTCTTCCAGTGTTGGAGCTGGCTCCTCCGAAGAGTTAGCTTGAGCAGCAAAGGGTGTTCTTGATGGTGACTCGAATTTCTCCCTTATTTCTGCAAGTCTTTTCCTTCTAAGGAGTTTCTCTGGATCGTCAGTAAAGTTCTTTGGAAGAGAAACACCATTCATTCATCACCCTCCATAAGATAAGAAAATGATAACAACGAAGGGTGTACCTGATAGAGTTAGAGATCGATTGGTAATATGACTTTATCCATGTGTATATAGGTCATCAATATGTTCTAAGTTTATTGTGCCTTCCCCGGCAACGGCGCCAAAAATGCTTGTTGGCATTTCTAACGTCACTACTAAAAAGCAGAGATAAACCCTACTCCTAGCAATGACCCCAGAAATGGTTGGTATATAATTACTTGTCATTAGCAACTAGTCACTCTTGAATTACTAACATTCCTAAACATGAAGTAGGTTGTCATCCCCAATTATATTGCTAGGAAATTAACATAGATTTATATTGTACTACTGTGACTAGGCAGATAAAATATATGATGTAAACTAATGGGTTCTGCAAGCGGACAGATAATTATACCGTTGTAGCATTTTACCTAGGGAAGTCTCCAGGTTGTTGATTTATAATTATACCTCTGGGAAAGCTATGTAATAAACTATTATTGCCATATTGATGTGAAACTATGATAAACGATACTACCTAAGTCGTATACTCTACTTATAACAGGCAGAGGTCACAAGATAAATAAAGATAAATGCGGGTGATAGCATAATCATCAAATATCATAATTAAAGATAATCATCAGAGCATCTTACTAGTCATAATCATAGCTAGCCATTGGATAAACTACGGAGATAGGTCTATAACTATGTCAATTGAATAACTCTAATTAGTGCAACTACATCTAGTAATCATTGCTGAATCAACCCTAAATCATCATTGCATGTAAAGAGGCATCAACTAATGAGGGTATTAAGACCTAAGTCACCTCCTTCGCGACCGTGCCCATGCTAGTCCTACATACGGGGGGTGGACTACAGAGGAACTAACGTAGCTGTCACCTACGCAGACTACCACACGTCCCGGCATATCAGGGTGCACTCGCAGATAAACAAGACATCTAGACACCACGTCTACATATCGCCTATCATCTACCCACTGTCCATATGGATAAACGCTATACGAGCAATTACATGAATTCAATAAGATCGAAGTAACTAAACTAGACATATAATCAAAGTAGACAATGACTATTGCAATTAAGAACATATGAATATATTTAGAGTAAAGTCTCCCTAATCTGAATAATGAATACAATAAAGTAATTAAGAACTAGATCTATTACCGAACTCTCGCGCTCCAGCCATAGGCGCCAGGGGCTCCAGATCCGATGAAGAACTAGATCTCCTCTACTTCTAATCTAGCTAGCTAATCCTATGAACTAGAAGGCTCTTGATGAACTTGAAGGCTCTTGATGCTTGATGGCTTGAGACCTTGATGAATAATAAATTGGCTCTTTCCAGGGGGGGTCTACCCTCATATTTATAGTCCGGTGGGATGCGCGTGGCGCCGCAGATCAAACCGACGTAACGTAGGGCCGAGATGCATCCTTGGAGGCGGTGGAGGAACATTCCGAAGGGGGGAGCCAAACCCCTAGCGGGGGGCGCCGCCCGGCGCCATGGTGGGGCCGGCCGGCCCCACCTGGCGGCCTCTGGCCCCCTCGCTCCTTCCGGTGTCTTCTGGAGTCTTCCTGAGTCTTCCCGTGATGTCCTTCGTGGCGGATAAGTTTCGTGGTTATTTTGCGTTAGAATCCCTCTTTTTCAGCTTTTCTGGAAATCACCCTGGAAATTACAGAATATGCAAAACTCGTGGAATTTGTCAGATAAAGCCCTAGACTAGTGTGTTATCTTGTTGTCCATCGGGTGAAAAGCCCTAGTAAAAGTTGACGCTAACAGGTGTCAACCCTTGAGAAGTACAATGTGATGGTACTGTTGTTATTGTCAAAAGACAACGGTCCAATATATTTCAGACTGAGTGCAAAATTCAAGACAAGGTATGCAAATTGATTATTGATGGTGGTAGTTTCACTAATGCTATTAGTTCAGATTTGGTGAATGCATTATCTTTGTCTACTCGGAGGCTTCCAACGTCGTGTTATATCCAATGGATGAACCAAAGTGGTACACTCAAAATTACTCACAAGGTGCGAGTTAAATTTTCTGTTGGAAATTATGTTGATACAGTGGACTGTGATATTGCACCGATGAGTGCTTGCCATTTATTGTTGGGTCGACCATGGCAATTTGATCTTGATGCTACTCATAGTGGTCGTTCCAATAATTATTCGTTTGTGCACAAGGGAGTTCATCATGTGCTCAAACCAATGCTTGAGAGTGCTATCAAGGCTGAGGTGTTTGCTAGTGTGAAAGTGAAGAAAAAGGCTCCTAAAATTATCCCGAAGCCGAGGGCGGCTTTGCTTCAAGGGACGGAGAATGATGAGATATGTGCTGCACCAATGATTGTTACTGATAGCGTCCCAGATGTTCCATTAATTATGGGTGATGTTACTCATGATATTTCTTTGCTGAACAATATGGTTCCAAAAAATCAATTCCATGGATGATATGGCAGTAAAGTCTCAAGCTGTTGTTTATGAGTGCCCAGGCAAGAATACAACTGCTACTTCTGAAGATAATTCTAATGGTGTGACTAAACCAGCTTCTGTTGTGGCCAACAATATTCCTAGTAATGGAACCAAAGATGATGTGATGAGTAGTTCTCAGTGTGAGAGTTCTAGAAGTTACTATGAACAAGAAAGTGCAGCGATGGTTGCATATACATCATCTATGCAGTTTGGCCTTGAACCTGAATTTTGAAGCACAGTAACAAGAATTATGAGGATACAATTATTTTGCAAATGGAGACTTTACCTGAGGATACACAAAAGCCGAGGACGGCTTTGTTTAAAGAAAGGGAGCATGATGAGCCCATGGCTCCTCAAATTATTCAGCCCCGGTCATTTTTATTTGATGCAAAGAAAAACAAGATGAAGGAAAGAGTTCAACATGGTACTCATAATCTACCCAGCAAGCTAATATTTGAAGGACCTAATTGGCAGGTGAAACAACCCAAGCTGACGAGGGTTATCACAATTGGATCCATACCTGTGGAGATTGGTTGAACTCGTTCATAAAAGTTACATTGGCCTCAGTTTATTTATTCTCCCTGGAGGCTAATGAGGTTTTAAATAATGTGAGAAGCATGGCCCAAGTATTATTCTATAATATTACTTTTATGCACGTGAGTTTATTTACTTGGAGTTGTCACGTAATTTATTTCCTTGGAGTCCGTCACTTAGTTTGGTTGTGTCAGGTTTAGTTTGGTCGAGCCCATGTCTGGTTCGGTGGGGTCGAGGCCTGCGTGCCTTCTGATCTGGTGGAGCTAAGGCCTGCGTGCCTTTTTAATCCTAGAAGCAGCTCACCGTGTAATTAGATTAGATTGGAATTTTATTTCGTGGAGTTTATCCCTCGCCGAGCCATCGCTCGAGAACCCTAGTTGCTGGGGTGATTGATCCGGATCCTTCGTGGATTTGTGTAGAGTGTGTGATCGAGAACTGATTCTCGGGCTCGCACCGGTTCCTATCGGAATCCCCTCTCTGGATCGCGCTCTAATTGGAGTACGGGCTGGAGAACTACTGCTCAGATTGCATCAATTGTAAGCTGAGTTACATTATCTAATACACCTCCGCTGTTATCTGTGAGAATTTATCATCGGAACCTGCACAAGTATTTTTGGTTTGCATCTACCGCAGTTCCAATCGTGACCACCGTTATTTTATTCTGAATACTATTGAGTTGGCCGATCTGTTTGTTTGGCGTGAGATCAAGTGGAGTTCAGTTATCCTTGCTCTATTGGTGTGATTACCTGACACTATTATTTATCCGTCACGAGAAGGATCAAGTGTGTTTCAGTAACTGTTCATTGTTGCCCATCCGAAACTGTTGCTGCCTGAATTGTTCAGTTGAAAATTTTTTTATACTAACTAGCTGCGAGGTATAATTTGCCCACACAAATATATATAGCTGCAGTTTTCTGGATTGATAATTTCAGAAAAATATTTTGCTTGCTATTGCATCGTGAAAGATTGGGACAAATATTGTGCATCGTAGGCGTGTCTTTATCAGGTGGTATCAGCTTCTAGGTTGCTCACGGTGCATTTGATTTTATTCAATGGCTGATTATAGTCTTGCTTGCAAGGACATTAAGTGTGTGCCAACACTTTATACAGTATCCTATGGTTATCTTTACTATGATTGGAAAGATACCATGCAGAAGTTCTTGCAGGGTCGTGACTTACACCACACATGCAATTGTTCTTTGTAAAGAAAACATTTTCTGATAATCTTTTGACGTGGTGGCGGGACTTACATAAAGGACACATCATGAGAGGTGAAGAACCTTGTAGAACATGGACTGATATGAAAGCTGGGTTGCAGCACCGATTTGATCCTCCTCCTGAGCCGAAGCAGAAGATAGCTGATATTGGTGCCAAAAAAATCTCTAAACACCAAGCCAGTTGTTCGCTCCTCCTGGGCGGATTCTAATGCTGGAGATGAGTATGTTCCTCCTAACCGGCAAGCTGTTGATAATTCTGACAAGAAGAAGTTCGGTTCTGGAGTTTCATACAGCAAGTCTATGCATGCTGGAATTATTTCTTCTCCACCGAAGAAAGCTACTAGTCAAAATAATTATGGGATGAAACATTGCATGGCACCAAAAGAAGTCCAGGCTGTAGGCAATCAGAAGTGCCCAGTGCATTTTCGAAAGCTGGATGCTAATATTTCCTCAGCGGTTTCTTTTGGCAAGCAGCCGGAGAAGCACTGTGCTACTGACATTGTTCCTCATATTCAGGAAAACAACAAAGAGAAAATAACAGAACCTAATGAGAAGTTAATTGTCCAAGGGAAAGATTTACAGCTGTGTGATGACATGTTCGCCAGTGCTGCTCTTTCTTTAGTTTCAGGGCTACATGCTAGTGATTCTTCTTCTTGTGATACGCTTAAAACTGTTGAAACAGATGATGCACCAGATGGTTTATCGATGATGGCTCGAGAAGTACAATGTGATGGTACTGTTGTTATTGTCAAAAGACAGCGGTCCAATATATTTCAGACTGAGTGCAAAATTCAAGACAAGGTATGCAAATTGATTATTGATGGTGGTAGTTTCACTAATGCTATTAGTTCAGATTTGGTGAATGCATTATCTTTGTCTACTCGGAGGCTTCCAACGTCGCGTTATATCCAATGGATGAACCAAAGTGGTACACTCAAAATTACTCACAAGGTGCGAGTTAAATTTTCTGTTGGAAATTATGTTGATACAGTGGACTGTGATATTGCACCGATGAGTGCTTGCCATTTATTGTTGGGTCGACCATGGCAATTTGATCTTGATGCTACTCATAGTGGCCGTTCCAATAATTATTCGTTTGTGCACAAGGGAGTTCATCATGTGCTCAAACCAATGCTTGAGAGTGCTATCAAGGCTGAGGTGTTTGCTAGTGTGAAAGTGAAGAAAAAGGCTCCTAAAATTATCCCGAAGCCGAGGACAGCTTTGCTTCAAGGGACGGAGAATGATGAGATATGTGCTGCACCAATGATTGTTACTGATAGCGTCCCAGATGTTCAATTAATTATGGGTGATGTTACTCATGATATTTCTTTGCTGAACAATATGGTTCCAAAAATCAATTCCATGGATGATATGGCAGTAAAGTCTCAAGCTGTTGTTTATGAGTGCCCAGGCAAGAATACAACTGCTACTTCTGAAGATAATTCTAATGGTGTGACTAAACCAGCTTCTGTTGTGGCCAACAATATTCCTAGTAATGGAACCAAAGATGATGTGATGAGTAGTTCTCAGTGTGAGAGTTCTAGAAGTTACTATGAACAAGAAAGTGCAGCGATGGTTGCATATACATCATCTATGCAGTTTGGCCTTGAACCTGAATTTTGCAAATGGAGACTTTACCTAAGGATACACAAAAGCCGAGGACGGCTTTGTTTAAAGAAAGGGAGCATGATGAGCCCATGGCTCCTCAAATTATTTTGCCCCGGTCATTTTTATTTGATGCAAAGAAAAACAAGATGAAGGAAAGAGTTCAACATGGTACTCATAATCTACCCAGCAAGCTAATATTTGAAGGACCTAATTGGCGGGTGAAACAACCCAAGCTGACGAGGGTTATCACAATTGGATCCATACCTGTGGAGATTGGTTGAACTCGTTCATAAAAGTTACATTGGCCTCAGTTTATTTATTCTCCCTGGAGGCTAATGAGGTTTTCGTAATGTGAGAAGCATGGCCCAAGTATTATTCTATAATATTACTTTTATGCACGTGAGTTTATTTACTTGGAGTTGTCACGTAATTTATTTCCTTGGAGTCCGTCACTTAGTTTGGTTGCGTCAGGTTTAGTTTGGTCGAGCCCATGTCTGGTTCGGTGGGGTCGAGGCCTGCGTGCCTTTTTAATCCTAGAAGCAGCTCACCGTGTAATTAGATTAGATTGGAATTTTATTTCGTAGAGTTTATCCCTCGCCGAGCCGTCGCTCGAGAACCCTAGCTGCTGGGGTGATTGATCCGGATCCTTCGTGGATTTGTGTAGAGTGTGTGATCGAGAACTGATTCTCGGGCTCGCACCGGTTCCTATCGGAATCCCCTCTCTGGATCGCGCTCTAATTGGAGTACGGGTTGGAGAACTACTGCTCAGATTGCATCAATTGTAAGCTGAGTTACATTATCTAATACACCTCCGCTGTTATCTGTGAGAATTTATCATCGGAACCTGCACAAGTATTTTTGGTTTGCATCTACCGCAGTTCCAATCGTGACCACTGTTATTTTATTCTGAATACTATTGAGTTGGCCGATCTGTTTGTTTGGCGTGAGATCAAGTGGAGTTCAGTTATCCTTGCTCTATTGGTGTGATTACCTGACACTATTATTTATTCGTCACGAGAAGGATCAAGTGTGTTTCAGTAACTGTTCATTGTTGCCCATCCGAAACTGTTGCTGCCTGAATTGTTCAGTTGAAAATTTTTTATACTAACTAGCTGCGAGGTATAATTTGCCCACACAAATATATATAGCTGCAGTTCTCTGGATTGACAATTTCAGAAAAATATTTTGCTTGCTATTGCATCGTGAAAGATTGGGACAAATATTGTGCATCGTAGGCGTGTCTTTATCAATAATCAGCCCAGAAGTATTAGCAATTTATATAGTAGCCGATGACCTTTATATGTCAAATTTATCTACTCGGCATTCATGATATTGCTCGAGCCAAATTTGGGTGCCAACGCACCTTCACCTGGATCCTCACCTCCGATGGCCAGTACACCTCCGCATCGGCTTATGTGTAACACCCAGTTTTAAAAACAAAACCAGGAACGCCATATGTGTGCCCAGAAAGTCCACACATACAGAAACAGAAGTAGAGAGTATCAAAAACAGTGTTATATAGCAGAAATTTATTCATATTTAACACTTACATTAGAGTAACGCGGAACGGTAGCTAATCTTTTCTTTAGACTCCATCTTCATAGGGACGGTTGATTGGGGGTACATACGCCTAGCACTCACTAACTCCACCACCTGGTACCCATCCGGGATTTTACCAAAGTAATAAAAAGTAAAGACAAGTGCGTAAGTACATGTCGTACTCAGCAAATATATCATGGGGTTCATGAGGCTCAAAAGGCTGACACTGGTTTATTGCATTTGGCTTTTAAATTATTAACATTTGTAGCATTAATGGCAACAAGGTAGTAGCACTTCCCATAACCACATGATCAAGTGAACAAGAATAAAGAATAATATGTAACAACATGATTAAACAACATAATTAAACATCATAATTAATAATCAGCTATTCCGTAAGAATCCCCAAGGCCGCCTGTGTCCGTGGGCACGGCTAGTATACCAGTTTATTAAACTCTGCGCAAAGATGTACACTTTCACTGTGAGTCGTGATTTACCCTTTTGCCCGAGGTGATCAGCCTCTTGACCCACTTCCAAGGAAGGTCGACAGGGTTCACTATCAAGCCTTTCAAAGGTTCGTCTAACAAGTTAGGGCCGCTAGGTTTCAATAGTCAGTCTGTGTAATACAACCAGTCCCAGGGATCCACAGTCTGCTTTTCCCCATTTGCGCCACAAGGGTAACCTGTAACAAGCTAGAAAAGATCCTCGTACTGAACTAAATCCAGAGCCATATAGCCCTCACAACTGTACTGTCAATCCCGGAGGTTCTCTTACACATAAATTCTCAAGTTGCTAAAAAGTCATTTTTATTGTTTGTTGCTTAAACATTATTCAAGCCACAAGATCATGATCACAGAAAGAAAACCCAAGCTATACTTGCCTTAATACTTGCTTAAACTTTCACATACTCTGCTCTTAGTCACCACCTTCTGATCTTCAACACTCACAGTCGATGCTTGTTCTACTCGTAGCAAGCACCATATACAGGCAAACATACAAGAAATAAATAAAAGCAACTAAGAACAATACACCATAAAAGAGAAAATAACTTACTAAACGGAAACTATTGCTATGGTCTTGAGATCACAAGAAACACCGACGATGGAACTACCGTTGAAAGAAACGGCTACATACTGAGAGTTTTATATTATAAAAGAAAAGAATAACGTACATGCTTGATTTATTTTATCTAAATAAAGCTATGTAACATATATTAATTTAGATTATACTAATTCATATTTTATTTTAGATCAAGTTAAACTAGCCATATTTTATTTATTACGTGCATGTATCATTTAATCAAATTATATGACTCTAGCTTTGCAAAAGAAATAAATATATTGAGCATCTATGTGAACCTGTTATACGTAGCATGCTTAAACTAATCAGATTTTGTTTAGAAACATATACGTTGACATGGAGCAATTAATCATATTAATATTTCTATACAAAGCACGTGAGTCAAAGCGTATATTGTTTTTTCTTAGTTATGAAACCTAGTTGCAAGTATATTAATCAATTTAATACTTAAATCATAAAATTTATTGACTTGTGATAGGATGATCGTAAACACTAACACGCAGATCACATCAACACGAATCTAACGCAACAAGAACTACTCCAAACGGAGATCAACCAATTAAACGACGTAATTAATGGATCTAGTGGCAATAAACACTCGTAGTTACCTTCATCTCCTATCTGGGAACCCTGTACGTACAGAACGTGGTGTTGCTGCTTCGCACCGGAGGGGAGGGCCTGGCCGGGGCTTGGCCGGCAATAGAGGACGCTGGCTTCTTCACAAGATCAGGCGCAGGACAAGCACGACCATATAGCGACTAGGGAAGGGTATAGCACAGCTCCGACGTGTTGGTCGTGGCGCCGTACATGGTCGGCAACTGCAGATGGGTAGGATTCAGGGCACGTAAGGGAAAATACCATGTATGGACTGTTGCATGGTGTAGATGATAGATGAAATAGGGGCGAAGGCGTGCCGGAGGTGCTCACCACTGGCAAACTAGGATCGACGGCCGGAGCTCTACAATGGTTCATAGAGCACAGGCAGGATGGACGGTGGCTGGACTTGCAGATGAAGGCCTACTGCTGCTCGCCCGCGGTCAGCAGGAAGGACCTCGTCCTGGCCTCCTGGGGTTCGCCAAAGGGCAGCAGCTGCTGCTGCCAGCCAGCCGGCACTGGTGGTGTCCGACGGCGCGACAACGTGGGGCTCGGCCCCGATGGATGATGACCGTGCGGCGGCCTGCTCAACTGGTGCAGGGTGCGCACGGGATGAGGAGAAGCGTGGGTCAGCGGTGGCGTGGATATGATTAGCGATCTTGGACGGCGGCGGCGGCAGTTTGACGACAGCTAGGGCATGGCAGGAGTTGGCTATTTGTAGATGGATATGTATAGCCTTGAGAAACAAAGGTAAGAGGCAACAGGGCTGATTACAAGGCTACGAACCAGCCGGTGGTAAATTGGCTGGACTCGTGAACACAAAGGAGATGGAACCTTGCCTCGTTGCTTGCTTTAATAACGTCAAAGCAAATTGGTCCAATGAACTAAATAAAAGATCTAGCACAGATAGGAGAAGAGACGGCAGAGACAAACATGTCAACGAACGCTATGATGATGTAGATATATGTGAGACTTAGACCGAGTTGGATTAGGATTATAGAATTTATTATTTTGGAAATTATTTATTTCATGAATAAAATAATTCCAGATAAATCTAGAATTATTATTATTTGATCCACGGAAAATAATCCAAAAGCTCCAAAATTATGGGAAAATTCCCGGAGACAATTTAGGATATGATGAACCCCAAATAAAGTATTTGGAGCTCAAGGAAATATATTGAAGAGCATCTAAAAATTAGGATATGCTCGCAGAAGGGTGGAAAAGAAATCCAGAGAAAGCTAGAGAAATTCTTGGGACGTTTTCAGAGATGATTGATGGACAATGAACTCGAAGGAGTGATTATAGAGCAGAAGAAAAAATATCTTGAAAAATTCTATCACAAAGATTAAGATCGAGAACAAGAATTTTACTACAACAATGGACAGAGATGAACCAAGAAAGATAAACGACTTACTAACGTGTTTTAAAACTTTGCACACTCATAACTCAAAGCCAAACAACAAGCAAACGTCGCATCATGCAACCACCCATCAAATTAATTTAGAAAAGTTAAAAATTCATTTTTTTCTACAACTAAATTTGCATTGACTTAAGCTAAACTTAGGCTATTTTATTCAAATAATAAAATTAATTTTTTTGTTTGTTTTCTAAGCACAACCCAAAATTAAAAATTTTAGGGTGTGACAATTCTACCCCACTTATCCGGAATCTCGTCCTGAGATTCGGAGACTAAAGAGATAGATAAAGCTAATCTTCAAGTCTTCACTCATCCCTGATCAACTCTTATCCAATGAGGATGCCACGAATCAAACCCAACTTTGTGAAAATGTCCTTTGTATATTCTTATTATTCTTATGATCCACGTATATATCACTCATAGTCCATGTACGACTACACTTTGGTCCATAGGACAATGTCTCACATTTCACATCACAAATTGATATCTCAAAATCCTTGTGTCAATTAGTTAGAAACACACCTCGCCAGTTTACTTGATGCTCGAGCCATCATTTTACTTCTTGCATAATGGCATATCCCATTGTCTAGGTGGATCTTAGTAGATGGAAAAATTCTTATCCAAATGTAGCAAAGCTAACATATAGGCTCTACTTCAACTTGTTCTTAACTCCTTCAAAAAGTATATGAGGTTTCTTAGTCCAAACAAGCTTAACGCCTTCTCCAGTAATAATGTCACTGTTTTGTCAGCCTTGCACATACTTTTCTTGAATCTCTAACCAACATTCTTCATTCCATGGAAACTCTAGTCACTCTTTTACATCCTTGGGTAAGTTCCAACCTTCTTTAGTCCTTTTCCATAATTCCTCCATGAGAGATATCACATAACCCAGAAGAGAACTTCCTTCAATCAAAACTTATTTGCCATGCAGGGTATAACATTGATGTTCCCTGAGCTTAAGAGAACCAAATATAGATTTCCAATATCTCCTTCCTATGTCATCAATGTCAACTTTTCTTGGGTATGCCCAAGATTGCACTCCCAATTGATGATACTTTAAATTGAAGATCAATCTTGATGAATAGATGAGCTCCACATAAATGAACCAACAAGATACCAATCCAAGACAAGGTACCTGCGCTTGATAGTGACTTCACAGCCATGGAGATAGCTCATGCTTTCAAGTGAAACACTAGAACAAATGAAAGCTTCATCCTACAACTTTCTTAACCCGACTACCCCTTTAAGAAAATATCAACTAAGGGACACCAAAGTAACTTGCATATTTTCCTTGGTAAGTTAACCATCGTAATGACCTTCTGATATACACGAGAAACTCATGTGCATAAGTAGGAACAAGTAACCTACAATTCTTTGCGAGTAGAAAAATAGCAGTGTAGTAAAACAGCCATAACTCCCATTATGCTAATCCAATGAGGTTGTAGTTTATACTGCTGGAAAGCTTATGAAATCCTCTACAACTTCCTTATAGAGAACTGTTTCAGATTCTGCAGTTAAGGGTGTCGAAAATAGTGCACAACAGAATCTGTTCCAGGATGCTGATAGCATAGACGCGTTGCCTTGTGATTTTCATAACTCCCAAACTATTATAGCTATAAGGACGGTTCTTGCGGTCAGAAAAACATGTTGAAGTATAGTGTTGTCCAGAAATTTTCCTTGATATTTTTGAGCATCCAAAAGCAGAGGTATTCACTGAGGAAGACATGCTACTCTAACAAAAACGGGATAAGGTAGAAACGTGATTTAGGGAAACTAAAGAGATAGATAAGAGTGATCTTTAAGTCTTCATGCTTCTTTGATTTATATTGATAGGATATAAGACATGGATTTTGGATATCCAAAAGGTCATAAGAAAGATAGGTTTAATCTTTAGTTCTTTGAGCCTTGTCGCTCGAGATACTTTAGAGTTGATGTTGTTGATAGTCTACCCCACTTAACAAGGACCTTACTTAACTTTCTAAGATCATCATTATGTTAGAGTAGTCCTTAACACTTTCTTCTAGAGGGATAACACACTCAAACCACACACCAAACAACACACCCAACAATACAAGCACACATTGCAACATCAGACTACTCATGCTTATGTATTGTAGCAATGGTGGGCACCCTAAGGGAAGGTTGGAGATGATGAAGGGCCATCGAAAGCTTGAACAAGATTAGTTTAAAAGATTTAGTAAACCAACCAAAACAATATATCAAGGAGATAAGTAGCAATACCTCAAAGGAAGCTATCAAGGAGGAGAGACAATATGATAAGAAAGAGAATAGTCGAATCAATGTACCAAGGAGGTAGAAAATAGTTTAGTAGCAAAATAATGTTTAGAAAACGACCAGTGCTAACTAGGCATACGTCCTACAGTCAACACTGCTCTGATACCATTCTGTAACACCCAGTTTTAAAAACAAAATCAGGAACGCCATATGTATGTCTAGAAAGTCCACACATACAGAAACAGAAGTAGAGAGTATCAAAAACAGTGTTATATAACAGAAATTTATTTATATTTAACACTTACATAAGAGTAACGCGGAACGGTAGCTAATCTTTTCTTTAGACTCCATCTTCACAGGGACGGTTGACTGGGGGTACATACACCTAGCACTCACTAACTCCACCACCTGGTACCCATCCAGCATTTTACCAAAGTAATAAAAAGTAAAGGCAAGTGCGTAAGTACATGTCGTACTCAACAAATATATCATGGGGTTCATGAGGCTCAAAAGGCTGACAATTGGTTTATTGCATTTGGCTTTTAAATTATTAACATTTGTAGCATTAATGGCAACAAGGTAGTAGCACTTCCCATAACCACATGATCAAGTGAACAAGAATAAAGAATAATATGTAACAACATGATTAAACAACATAATTAAACATCATAATTAATAATCAGCTATTCCGTAAGAATCCCAAGGCCGCCTGTGTCCGTGGGCACGGCTAGTATACCAGTTTATTAAACTCTGCGCAAAGGTGTACACTTTCACTGTGAGTCGTGATTTACCCTTTTGCCCGAGGTGATCAGCCTCTTGACCAACTTCCAAGGAAGGTCGACGGGGTTCACTATGAAGCCTTTCAAAGGTTCGCCTAACAAGTTAGGGCCGCTAGGTTTCAATAGTCGATGCAGTGTGATACAACCAGTCCCGTGGATCCACATGCCGCTTTTCCCCATTTGCGCCACAAGGGTAACCTCTAACAAGCTAGAAAAGATCCTCGTCTTGAACTAAATCCAGAGCCATATAGCCCTCACAAATTGTATCATTAATCCCGGAGGTTCTCTTACACATAAATTCTCAAGTTGCTAAAAAGTCATTTTTATTGTTTGTTGCTTAAACATTATTCAAGCCACAAGATCATGATCACAGAAAAGAAAACCCAAGCTATACTTGCCTTAATACTTGCTTAAACTTTCACATACTCTGCTCTTAGTCACCACCTTCTGATCTTCAACACTCACAGTCGATGCTTGTTCTACTCGTAGCAAGCACCATATATAGGCAAACATACAAGAAATAAATAAAAGCAACTAAGAACAATACACCATAAAAGAGAAAATAACATACTAAACGGAAACTATTGCTATGGTCTTGAGATCACAAGAAACACCGACGATGGAACTACCGTTGAAAGAAACGGCTACGTACTGAGAGTTTTATATTATAAAAAGAAAAGAATAACGTACATGCTTGATTTATTTTATCTAAATAAAGCTATGTAACATATATTAATTTAGATTATACTAATTCATATTTTATTTTAGATCAAGTTAAACTAGCCATATTTTATTTATTACGTGCATGTATCATTTAATCAAATTATATGACTCTAGCTTTGCAAAAGAAATAAATATATTGAGCATCTATGTGAACCTGTTATACGTAGCATGCTTAAACTAATCAGATTTTGTTTAGAAACATATACGTTGACATGGAGCAATTAATCATATTAATATTTCTATACAAAGCACGTGAGTCAAAGCGTATATTGTTTTTTCTTAGTTATGAAACCTAGTTGCAAGTATATTAATCAATTTAATACTTAAATCATAAAATTTATTGACTTGTGATAGGATGATCGTAAACACTAACACGCAGATCACATCAACACGAATCTAACGCAACAAGAACTACTCCAAACGGAGATCAACCAATTAAACGACGTAATTAATGGATCTAGTGGCAATAAACACTCGTAGTTACCTTCATCTCCTATCTGGGAACCCTGTACGTACAGAACGTGGTGTTGCTGCTTCGCACCGGAGGGAGGGCCTGGCCGGGGCTTGGCCGGCAATAGAGGACGCTGGCTTCTTCACAAGATCAGGCGCAGGACAAGCACGACCATATAGCGACTAGGGAAGGGTATAGCACAGCTCCGACGTGTTGGTCGTGGCGCCGTACATGGTCGGCAACTGCAGATGGGTAGGATTCAGGGCACGTAAGGGAAAATACCATGTATGGACTGTTGCATGGTGTAGATGATAGATGAAATAGGGGCGAAGGCGTGCCGGAGGTGCTCACCACTGGCAAACTAGGATCGACGGCCGGAGCTCTACAATGGTTCATAGAGCACAGGCAGGATGGACGGTGGCTGGACTTGCAGATGAAGGCCTACTGCTGCTCGCCCGCGGTCAGCAGGAAGGACCTCGTCCTGGCCTCCTGGGGTTCGCCAAAGGGCAGCAGCTGCTGCTGCCAGCCAGCCGGCACTGGCGGTGTCCGACGGCGCGACAACGTGGGGCTCGGCCCCGATGGATGATGACCGTGCGGCGGCCTGCTCAACTGGTGCAGGGTGCGCACGGGATGAGGAGAAGCGTGGGTCAGTGGTGGCGTGGATATGATTAGCGATCTTGGACGGCGGCGGCGGCAGTTTGACGACAGCTAGGGCATGGCAGGAGTTGGCTATTTGTAGATGGATATGTATAGCCTTGAGAAACAAAGGTAAGAGGCAACAGGGCTGATTACAAGGCTACGAACCAGCCGGTGGTAAATTGGCTGGACTCGTGAACACAAAGGAGATGGAACCTTGCCTCGTTGCTTGCTTTAATAACGTCAAAGCAAATTGGTCCAATGAACTAAATAAAAAGATCTAGCACAGATAGGAGAAGAGACGGCAGAGACAAACATGTCAACGAACGCTATGATGATGTAGATATATGTGAGACTTAGACCGAGTTGGATTAGGATTATAGAATTTATTATTTTGGAAATTATTTATTTCACGAATAAAATAATTCCAGATAAATCTAGAATTATTATTATTTGATCCACGGAAAATAATCCAAAAGCTCCAAAATTATGGGAAAATTCCGGAGACAATTTAGGATATGATGAACCCCAAATAAAAAGTATTTGGAGCTCAAGGAAATATATTGAAGAGCATCTAAAAATTAGGATATGCTCGCAGAAGGGTGGAAAAGAAATCTAGAAAAGCTAGAGAAATTCTTGGGACGTTTTCAGAGATGATTGATGGACAATGAACTCGAAGGAGTGATTATAGAGCAGAAGAAAAATATCTTGAAAAATTCTATCACAAAGATTAAGATCGAGAACAAGAATTTTACTACAACAATGGACAGAGATGAACCAAGAAAGATAAACGACTTACTAACGTGTTTTAAAACTTTGCACACTCATAACTCAAAGCCAAACAACAAGCAAACGTCGCATCATGCAACCACCCATCAAATTAATTTAGAAAAGTTAAAAATTCATTTTTTTCTACAACTAAATTTGCATTGACTTAAGCTAAACTTGGGCTATTTTATTCACATAATAAAATTAATTTTTTTGTTTGTTTTCTAAGCACAACCCAAAATTAAAAATTTTAGGGTGTGACATTATGGCGCCATGTTACTGGGCTCTTCGTCCCTGCTTGGGACTAAGCAGATTTGGTGTACGTCGGCGCCACCTAGGGTCCGATTCTTCTTCTGGCTGGCCATGCATGAGCGTTGTTGGACGGCGGACAGGCGCTTCAAACATGGATTACAGGATTCCAACTTATGCATCTTCTGTGATCAAGAGCCCGAGTCAATTCATCATCTGTTGTTGGGTTGTGTCTTCAGAAGGGGAGTTTGGGAGGCCTGCTTGGGTAGGTTGCAACTGAGGCATTGGGTGGATGGGCACACGTTGCAGTGGTGGCCTTCCTCCAGAAAACGCCTGCCTAAACCACTTCACAGGGGCTTCGACTCCCTCTTCTTCGTCGTGGGTTGGTCGCTGTGGAAGGAACGGAACGCCAGGATGTTCGAGGGGAGATCAGCGTCTACATCACAGCTGTTGGCAGTTATCCTTGGTGAGGCCCAGCTTTGGTGTGCCTCAGGATTCGCCCAGCTCCGGACGCTCCTGCCAGTTCTGTAGTCTGGTTGTTATGGCTTCTCATTGCGTGCTTTATGTCGTAATTTACAATCTTGTGTGCATCTAGAGAGGGAGGGGGTGGTGTTGGTAATCTTAGGATTACCGGCAGTTCCCCGGTTGTATCTCAAAACTCTGCTTCTTAATGAAAACATGCCAAGGCACGATCACGAAAAAAACCTTGTGTGGATGTACTATGTATTGTCAATAAGTTGTTGATCATTGCACACATCGACACCTAAATAGACAGCTTATATAGTGGGTCATTTATTTAACAGTCTATTAACTATTTAGTGCGTAGACATATTAACTATTTAATGCGTAGACATAACCATGATCAGGTGTGTGGACAAGATCTAACATTTTATTCCTACATTATGTTGCCTTTTGATATATGTTAATTGTAATATTTCCTTGGAGCATTATTGGAACAAAGGTCCCAACCTCTACCCCCTGAACAAAGAATATTATGTACGGAACTAAGTCCGTGGAAGAGCACCTTTTCTGTCGTAAAAAGCACCTTGCTGCTACTGATATTCGGCTAAAAGTGTTCCTGATCTTACAAAAAAAGAGATGGAAAAAGAATTGGAGCAGGTACCTCTTACCAATAAATGTATTGGGTAAGGTTAGTTTGCCTGAAACAATATTTTCAGAGTATCTAGGCCGGAGAGACCTTAACATGTTCAGAGTTTCAGTTTAGATCCTGAGCCACAGAGCAAATGCAATTGTGAAGTTAAACCAAGAGCAATGCATAGACAAAGAAAATGTCTAGGAATACCATGGCCATGTTTTTATCTCGGTGGCGTAATGTCTAGGAATTAATACCATGGCCATGCTTGATGGGTGGTCACCGGGGTTGAGGACTATATATAACCAGCAACAAGCAGAAGAAGAATGCGAGGGACGTTGACGTGTTCACCGATCAAGCACTGAAGCGAAACAAAGAAAATTCATGTCGTCCTAGACTTCTAGCTCATCACCAGTTCACCACATAAGAACATTTTTTTCTCCAAAAAATGGTACGGCTGGCTGGATCATAGCCGGAGGTGAAGCACGGAGAAACAGAGCACACTGATCCCGATCCTCCTCAGTGAGGACTTCCAACACGACGCAGCAATATCTAAAGCTCTAGCTCGCAGATAATGGTGGCCACCAATGCAAGTGCCAAAGGGGTGACTGGGAAAAATATGAGAAAGAGGAGAGAAGGATTTCACGGCCCCAACCCCACACCATCGAGGCATCGACGCAACCACCTGCATGGCAGCAGGAGGCGAGCGCGGCACGTATGCGCACAAGGAAGGAGCGACTCTGTGAACACCCACAAGGCATGGCATGACAGGGGCGAACGCCCTGTGTTCCTCCGATGCTCCGTATGGCTCTGTGAACGGCATGGCGTGGCCGTAGTGACAAAGAGGTTGATGAGGCCCGATGAGGCGAGGAGGAAGATGAGCCCATGTATAGAATGGGAAGAAAGGGTTAGGTGTGGCTTGCAAAATTTATCGTATCTAAAGAAGCAATCCATGAGCCTAAATGAAGGGATAGTCCTGATTTCACTCGAAGAACTAGCACCTTCAGCTCTTCGAAGAAAAAACTCTTGCAATCTTGCATATTCAGCTAGGTGGCTCTGAATATTTAATTCATTCCTGACAGTCCAAATTGTACAGGACATCAGGATGAAGGCTTCCACAAAGAACTGTGAGTGGAGTTGAGTCTTAATAACATTCAGTTTCTCAAAAACTCCCTCGTCTTCAGAGACCATCAGGTTAATGAGCCCCCAACACTGCTGAGCAAAATGACAGTGGAAGAAAAGATGTTCAACTGTCTCCTTCTGCCCCCTTGATGATTGATCTCAGCGCTGAAAGCCAATATGGGTCGGTTTTTGCGTTGCAGCGGCTCGAAATCAACTATCCTGGTGCCTCACACTCCCTACAATACATGATTATAGCTCCTCTTGTGCTTGTTAGAGTAGAGAATTGTACTAGATAGATACTAGTATATGCAATGCAAGCACCACGCATCTGTATATATATATATATATATATATATATATATATATATATATATATATATATATATATATATATATATACAGAAAAAGACGGTGAAAGTGAGAACTGGACAAAGCTAGACTACTAGGATTCATTAATGAATATCAAGAAAATAAATACCACATGTGCGCTGCATCAAGACCCACAAAATGCCTCAAAAGCCCATGAGTACTCTGACAACTTGTGTGGATGTACTATGTATTGTCTATAAGTTGCTGATAATTGCACATGGACACCTAAATAGACAGCTTGTATAGTGGGTCATCTATTTAACAGTCTATTAACTATTTTAGTGCGTAGACATTTTAACTATTTAGTAGTGCGTAGACATTTTAACTATTTAGTGCGTAGACATAACCATGATCAGGTGTGTGGAGAAGATCTGTGCATATTTTTTTATTCCTACATTATGTTGTCTTTTGATGTATGTTAATTATAATATTTCCTTGGAGCATTATTAGAATCATATGTGTGTAACATTTTTTTTCTTGTTCATACAAATAAGATCTTTTTTTTATAATGGAACAAAGGTCCCATCCTCTACCTCCTGAAGATAATACACAGTTTGTTCACTGAAGAAAAAGCATTGGTGCATCAATGTAAAATTTGTTTAATTAATAATCGATACTAGAACTTCCATGCAAACTTTGCAAGGACTTTCATGATACAAATAAGATTAATCATATATTGAACCTGATCACAATCTTTGTGCAACTAAAATCATCAATCTAGATCGAGGGCCTATGCTGCATCAGTGGATCACACTGTGGCAGCAGTATGTCACATCATCACAAGATGACTAAACAAGAAGCTGATCAGCTCTGTACGCAGTATGCTCATCGATTCATTTCTTTATGCTCGATCTCATGTCAGTTCTTATCTCTTTTCGTGTCTTCTTTATTTCCCTACTAGGAATTTGAAGAGACCATGCTAAAGAACCTTAGATACGGAACTAATAAGCTGATGAGTCCATGTCAGTTGGTTGCCTCTGGACCAGTCTGCAAGAGTTCACCAGTGTTTCCAGGATTGCTTCGCTCCCTACTCCTCGGGCGAACTGTGGAACTGTGGCACGATCCTCTTGGGTTACTGCACGTGGCATCAGCCTCTCGCACAAGTGGTAGGCGGGCTGGCAGCATGTCCTTAGCTTGCCGCAAGGGACCCCCATGTGGTTGCCGCGGGACGCAGCTTTTGCATCTCTTGCTCGGAACCAGCTGGTTATTAACCAGCCGCATTGATGTTCTCGGTATGGAAATGCCGAGATGAGTCAGTTTAAGCATTGCGGCGGTATGAAATTAGCTATCCTGATGCCTCCCACTCTCAACCAACTGGATTACTGCTCCTCTCAAGCTTGGTTGCTATCTAGAGGACTATGCGTACTAGCAAGTGTGCAATGCAAGCTAAGCACCACGCATGTGTATCCAGCTATCGGAAGGGGCCTGCCTACTAATCTAGCAAGTAGAGTCCTTGACACGTGGTTTGCCATCTCAGATGGCAGCTGCCTGCCTTGCTTGGGAGCAGCCAGTCATCCTGCCTACTTGACGATCTCTGCGCTGAAATCCCATATGCATGGGTCGGTTTCTGTGATGCAGCGGCACGAAATCAACTATCCTGATGCCTCACACTCCTACAGAACTTCTTCTCGTGCTTCTTAGAGTAGAGAATTGTACTAGATAGACTACTAGTATGCAATGCAAGAAACAGCTGACCACATGTGTATATATACACGGAAAAAGACGATGCAAGTAGATCGAGCGTTGTTTTAACTTGATATATATCTAGGAACCGGTTACGTTGCACAATGTAATGCAAATTAAAGGAGGGAAGCCCGAAATAATAAATAAATGTCATGTGGTGCTGTTCATGGTCTCAGGTATAATCCAAATAAAATCTGATCTAGTATCATTAGTATTGATTCATTGGGCAGTGTGCATGTATATATGTCGCTGTGTTGTATGTTTTTCAGTGAGTTCTGGAGGAATTCATTGATGAGTATCAACGAGACAAGAAAATAAATACCACATGTGGGCTGCATCATATTAAGGCCCGAAAAATGCCCCCAAAATCCTTTGTGTACTTGCCCTGTGTGGATGCTTAATTAAGGACATATGCAAGCCGTGTAGACAGCATATTGTCTCTGTAAGTTGTTGAGAACTGCACACCAACAACTTGTACACTAGGTCATTATTCATTTGAAATTATATACTATAACCATGATGAAGCGTGAACAAGATCTGTGTATATCATTTTATTCCTTCGTGTTAATCTACAATAGAATATCAGTAATGATCACTACGAGAGAAATGGTCATCACCTCAATTTCTTTGCCGAGTGTGGCACTCGTCAAAAAAGCTCACTGCCGAGAGCCAAACAAAAAACGCTCTGCAAAGAAGCTCTTTGCCGAGTGCAAAAAAAAAAAGATACTCGGCAAAGGCGCTTCTTTGCCGAGTGCCAAAAAAATACACTCGGCAAAGAAGCGCCTTTGCCGAGTATTTTTTTACACTCAGCAAAAAGAATTTTTTCAAAGCACATTTTGAGGCAATAAATTAATTTAAATAAAAAATTTGTCAACTACAAAGTTGTACAACTTTTCAAAATCTAAAACTTTTATTTAGGTTGTTTGTTCATTTGAGAAAACGATACTAACGTTGTTCACAAAATCTACATCTCTCTTGTAAGTTTCACGAAACTACAAGAAAGATGTATAAGATTTTTGAATAATATGAAAACCACCATATCGGATGCACAAATGATCAAACTACCAAAATAATCTTTGTAGATCTTTAAAACTTATATAATTTTGTAGTTGGCAATATTTTCATTTGAGTTCATCTTGTCAAGGAAAACTACATTTGAAATTCAAAATTTCAAAATTTTAATTTTTCAAAAGACCTCGGATGAAAAAAACAACCTAAACGAAAGTTGTATATTTCGAAAAGTTATGAAACTTTGTAGTTAACAACTTTTTTATTTGAATTAATTTACTTTCTCAAAATGTGATTTCAAAATATTCTTTGCCGAGTAAAAAAAAAGTACTTGGCAAAGAATATTTTGAAATTTTGAAAACGACCTTGGATGAAAAAAAAAAACTAAATGAAAGTTGTAGGTCTCAAAAATTTATGAAGCTTTGTAGTTGACAAATTTTTTATTTGAATTCAATTAGAGCCTTAAACAAGTAATTTACACTCGGTTTGGTATAATATTTGAGGAACTAAAACGATAACTAGACATATGTGAGTGTGCAGTGTAGGTGGTCGAGGAGGAATCGCGCGAGCCGAAGGTCACGAGTTGAATCCCACCGCGTTAGCCATGAATTTTGCGCGAAAAATGCCGTGACTTGCGGTGGAGACATGGGTCCCTTCCTGGATTTAAATAAATTTTTTTGCTATTTATTTTTAGGTTTTTTTTGATTTTTTATTTTGCCAAGTGTTGTTCTTTGCCATGAAGGGATGTACCAAGAGCACTTCGCCGAGTGCTACACTCGGCGAAATCTTTGTCGAGTGCAATTGATTCTTTGTCTGACTGTAATTGCACTCTGCAAAACACCTGTCTACTGCATGGATATAATATATTATATATGTTGTTGCTTGTTTCATATTTGTTAATTATAATATTTCCTTAGAGCATTTTAGAAAAAAATTTCTATATCATTTTTATGCTTTATTTATACAAATGAAGTGTTCTTTAATTATGTAATATAATAAAGTTCCCAACTTCTATCATCCAAAAATAGTACACAGCTAGCTTGTTCATTGAAGAAAGAGCATTGGTGCATCCATTAAATATTTTGTCTAATTAAAATCATCAATACTATAACTAACATTTCAAACTTTGCAAGGACCTTCATGATACAAATAAGATTAATTAATTAATCATATATTATACTTAACCACAATATTTGTGTAACTAATTAAAATGATCAACCTAGAGCTCCTGTGCTGCATCAATGGATCACAGCGTGGCAGCAGTGTGTCACATCATACAAGATGAATAATCAAGGAGCCGATGAGCTCTGTACGCAGTAGTATGCTCATCAACTCATTTCTTTATGCTCTCTCATGTCAGATCTTATCTCTCTTCGCGTCTTCCCTAGTAATTTGAAGCGACCAAATTAAAAACAGAATATTATGTACGAAACTAAGCACTAAAATAATATTGTATTAGCCAAGTTAGTTGTTTCTGGGCCAGCCTACAAGAAGTTTGCGAATATTTCACTACAAGGAATGATGCTTTACATGACGATCACTTTGGTCATAAACAGTCGAAAATACATCACGGTTAACTTGCCATGACGACCGAAAAATCTGTCATATATCTCACGTCATACATTTGCTAGACCAACTAGAGCCGTCATCGATTGCCATTTCATTTCGTCATGGAATACATGGTCAACAACAACAGCCAAAGCCCATAGTGATGAACCTAAACGTTATGGAGTTGTTCCATGTCAGCATTTGCCACGTCTTGGAGTTTTTCCACATCAACACTTGCCACGTCATTTGGTGATGTGGCAGCTGCCTTACCATGTCATCACTAGGCCTACACCAGCCCATTCTAGAGGAGGCCCATTAGAGACCTCGATCCTTGCTCCTTGGGCGAACTGTAGAACTGTGGCACGATACTCATCCATACCTGGGCATGAGTCTCTCGCACTAGTGGTAGGCGCAGTGCCAGCATATCCTTGCCGCAAGGGACCTCCATGGTTGCCATGGGACGCAGCTTATCCATATGTTGCTCGGAAGCAGCCGGTTGTCCAGCGGCGTCGATGTCAGTATGGAAAAGCCGAGATGGGTCGGTGTATGCATTGTGGCGGCACGAGATTAGCTTTCCTGATGCCTCCCACTCCCAACAAACTAGATTATATTACTGCTCGTCCTCATGCATGCTTCTTAGAGTACTAACTAGTGTGTATCCATATGTATCCAGACGAAGACAGGGCCAGCAGATCATCGCGGGCATTGTTATTCACCATATACATATATACACCAAGAAACGAAGAGGGTAGATATATACAGTACGTGTGTAATGGCAAATTAATTAAAGGAGGCAAGCGTGAAATAATATAAATATGCCATGTGTTGTCTCATTCTTGGTCAGTGTGCATATATAGGACTGCCCGTGTTGTATGTTTTTTAATGAAATTCTGGAGGGTTCATTGATGAGTATCATGGAGACATGACAATATGCACCACATGTTGAGTATCAAGGTGACACGACAAAATGCTCTGAAAGCCCATGACTACTCTGAAGACATGTGTTCTACCATCCACTGGAGGAGTGGAGTTGGTGGTGGGGCAACAAGTAGCTGAGCTAGGCCACAAACGAAGCTGCATGACGAGTCTAACATGGGGTTATGGTACCCGAGACTCACTCCGCGCGCATATTGCTCAGTGGCTATACCCATTGGGTATGCTTGCGCATACCCGTCGTCAAGATAGGGATGCTTGGTGGACTGCAAGCCGACTTCCCCTCGAGGACTCTTGCAAGGCTAGGAGGATGAGCCCAAGCATGCCAGTAGCCATGGCTCGGCCACATGACACTGAGCCTCGAGACTGATTGGGAGCGCAGGCCTGATCTCTCCCCTAGTAACTGCACGGACCTTTGCTCGTAAACCGACCGACATCCTGAGCCAAGACCAGAGAGATGCTGCATCATATTTCCATTCTACAGCTGCGAGGCATTGTTAGCGACTCCCTTGGCAAGACCACACAATGGCCATGACACATCAGGACAAGGGACACCCCAAAGCCCCCTAATGTGAAGCATTCACAATGTGCCTACTAGTACTTTACTATTCTATAATATTACCTTTTTTAAAATGATGCCATTTTCTATTACTGGTGCTTTAATTTACACGTGGACGCCATACTGCCAGTGCACAGTTTCAAGTGTTACTGGGGAAATGCCATTTTCTATGCCAGACCCCTAACCCCTTTTTATTCACACACAGTATATGACATATATATATGTATGACATGAAAAGCCATTGCTAGGCTAGAATGCATATGCTTGAGAAGCATCAGGAACTTCGGGGCAACCAGATGATGTTCTTAGTCATAGCGCTTAGAGCTCACCTAGCTAGCTTGAAGCTCTATTCAAAAAAGAGGAGTTCGGGGGACATGAAAGCTGACTAACGCTCCTGATACATAGACAAGAAGTCCTATGATTCAAGACATTGGTGTATTGAGTCCTTTGCTGTTCTCTCTATTCTCCACTGAACCTCTTATTTTGGAACGAGTGGGGTTATCCAACTATGTCAACCTTACATTAGTTTATGACATATAAGGCAATTTGTACTTTAATCTAGACTCACCATTATCAACACGCATGATCCGACGACTAAATTATTAGCCTTGCTCTTAATGAGTTCTGAAGGAATTCATTGATGACTATCAGCGAGACAAGAAAATAAATAACACATGTGGGCTTCATCAAAACTCACAAAATGCCCCAAATCATGTGAGTACACTTTACAATCTGTGTGGATGCTTAGAACATGTACAAGCCGTACGTAAACAGGATGTTTTGTCTGTAAGTTGTTGAGAACTGCACACAAACAGCATGTAAATAAACAAGGTCATCTATTTGACTGCCTACTATAACCTTGGCCAAGTGCGAACAAGATCTGCGCATGTTCCTTCGTGTTAATATATAATAGGGTATACATAACTAATAATATAATATATTATGTTGCTGCTTGTTTGATATACGGTTAATTATAATATCTCCATCGAGCATTTTTAGAACAAATTATGTATATCATTTTGTTGCTTTTTTTTTATACAAATAAGGGCTTTTTTTAATAGTGGAACAATGGTCCCAACTTCTACTATCCGAAGATTGTACACAGCTTCTTGATTGAAGAAAGAGCATTAAGCATCAATGTAAATTTTTTTAATTAAATTCATCAATAATACTAGAACTTCCATCAAAACTTTGCAAGGACTTTCATGATACAAATAAGACTAATCATTTACTAAGCTTAATCACAATATTTTTTAATTAAAATTATTAGTTTAGAGCGCCTACTTTGCAACAGTGTACAAAACAGTGTGGCACTATGTGCAAAACAATGTGTGCTCTATATGCAGTATGCTCATCTAATCATCACTATGCCAGAAAAGCTTATCAGTGACGCCTCGATTAGTGACTCAGGAAAGAAACGCGTCACTAATAGAATATCAGTGACGCGGGTTAACAATACGCGTCACTGATTAGCTGTTGCCCATGGTCTAGGACCAAGACGCGTCACTAATAATACTATATCAGTGACCCTTGCAAACAAAACGCGTCACTGATAAAAAATGTGACGCGTATTGCTGAGCCGCGTCAAAGATAGATGGTCGTATTTGTGACGCGGGTTATGAAGACGCGTCACTAATAAAGAATGTGACATGTTTTCTCTGGACGCGTCACTGATAGAAGGCGTTATCAATACTCTTCTTGATAAAACGCGTTACGAATAGTAAGGTCTCCTTTGGCTCCACGGGAGAATGGTAGGGAAGAGTAGGAATGCAAAATTGCAGGATTGGAAGGGCAGTCGGATTCCTCCGTTTTCATTCCTCTGTCCGCTCCGTCGCCCTCTTCCTCTATCCGCTCCATCGCCCTCCACTGCCGCTAGCGAGGCCGGCCCTCCTCCCTCCGCATCCACCTCCTCCCTGCGCCGCCCCCTCCTCCCTTCTATCCGCCCCCTCCGCGCCACGGCCTGGGCGCTAGGCCCCCCGCACGGCGGCGGCGCTCGGCCCCAGCCGGGGCGGCGCTCCCTCCCGCGTGGCCGGGCGGACGGCGACAGCGCGCCCACCCACCGGCGCCCCTACGCCTCCTCCCCTGCGGCAAGGCCGCGCTCGAGGATGGGAAGACCCCCGCAGGCTCCTGCTCCTCCCCGTGCCTCTCACTGCAGCAGGGTCGCGGGCTCGGGATGGGGGAGGCCGAGAGCCATGGCTGGTCGGTGCCGCCGCCCCCCCGTGACGGGCGAGCTGGCTGCTTGGCCGAGCGCCGCCGCTGGTCGACCGTAGCAGCCAGCTCCCACCATGGTAGTCCCGGGGACTGGATGTGCCTCGATGCGGGCTCGATCTGCGTCGACTCCGCCCGATCTACACCGCTCTCTCCCCTCCCGTGGTCCACAAATCGAACATGCACATCCACAGTGAGCTATTTTCTTCCTCAGATGTGGGTATATATATTCATCATTTGGTGGCGCACAGCTGAGTTATGTGTATGTATGGTTGTTTAGGCGCTGCGATTAGAAGATCTAGGTTTAGAGTTGCCCTACAGTGAATCGCTACTATCATGACAGGCAGAACCGCGGGATACTGTAATAACGGTGGTGGTTTGTCCTTTGTTTCTGTGTGAACTATTGATTTGGGCCTTGCTTTGCTAATGCTAAGTGAGCTAAATAGTAGACTGTTGTTATTAATCCATAAATATCCAAATAGATTAGAGGTGAGTTTACTGTATTGTTTATTATCAAATGAGTTTGTTATATGAAGTAGAATGGTGTGTGCTGTTTTACAGTATATGCATGTCTTCTATAGTAGGACATTATTTTTATGTCAGCATACACACAATTTCCAAACAGGCATGCCATTAGGATACAATAATTTCACATGCTACTTTCCCTGGAGTAGAAATTTGTAGATGTAATGTCGTGTTCAGGTGTTCAGTATCACCCAACAACCTTTTTTTTGGATGTTATGTTTGCTTCTCCTAAACTTCTCGTTCATTAGAAGAATAGAATTGTTAAAGGGGTAATAGAAAACTGGCAAATAAAGAGATGGATGCTTTTGATGTCATACAAAACTGTTCAGGCTATGAATAAATGTAGCCCCAGCAACATGGAATGAAACTGCTAGTTCAGTATAAGAATAGAATTGGCAAGATTGCTGGTAGATCATTCTTTAATTTTTTCTGCTGTTATGGTGATCATTTCTATTTAGTTATTAAACTAGTTTGCCTATTTAGGAAGACAGACACTATAGACATTGGAATGGGAGTTCAGTGGCGCTGTTGCTTCCCCTTGCTATAGACATTGGAATCATTTTTGCATTCTTGGCCTTCGTGTTGCAGGATTCTTGGCTATTGCAGGATTGCAAGTGTAGTCTGGTCTTGTTTTTTTTTTCCTGAGCTGATTATTACACACAAACAAGTTATAAATTCGATTTATTTATATTTTTTAATTGCAAATTATGTGGTACTGATTCGTTAAAGAGTTGATAGCAAGGGACACCTATTTTGTTAGGACCTTGAAGCTTGGGATACGAGGGGTTTAGCAGCTTGGCTGTTATGTTATTGATAGCATTGATATAGGATAATCCGTAGCATATTACAGGGTACATAGTCACTCAGCTTGTGCTCTAAAATTTTTGAAAGAATTTTGCCATTGGTTCATAGTCACTCAGCTGTAACTGGAAGGCTGGATGTGGCATAGAAGCTCACCTCGTGAATTTTGCAGATCTTCAGTGCTGATCCAGAAGTACAGAATGAAATCAGAGTTCTCCTTTCTTTGAGTGTAGAATAAAGATGGCTTCACTGTAGTAGGTGTTGATCTAAAAGTAGCTGAATCTTTCCTTCAATTTAAAAAATTATGTTGCTGAATCCTCAATCTCTTGGCCAGCAGCCTGTGAATTCAAGTAGAAGATAACCTCGGTGATGGAGATGCCAATTAGGGTGATCGTTGGAATGATGCAGCCTACTGGTAGCCAGTTGACTAATATTTTAGATGCCTTGTCTTTTGGACCTTGTTTGTTCTCTAGAATAATTACTAGAAAGAACTACAGATCTAAGATATAACACCAAAACTACCTAATACTATGGCAACTATGACATTATAGTGTTCTGCACAACCCTTTAATCAGCTAGTGATTACTTCCTTCTTCCTTGTATGCTGAAGGTGCTATTTTCATATTCTTTGACAGTAGGTTTATATGCTAGGAACTATATTTTCCTGCATCGCTGTGAACAATCTTAATTAAGCCATAGCAGGGTCAAAAATTGAGTAACCACATTTTCGTGAAACACATGTTTCAGAGCAGCATTAAGAACTGAATTTTCTAAACTAGTTCTTAGTAGAGTATCTGAGCCACCGGAGATTATCCACTATGTATGCTATACACCTCTAGACTTAATAACTACCTGCTGTTTAGTAGAAATTGAGCAGAATGACATTTCTTACATTTATGTTTCTAATTAACTCTACTGTTTTGTTGTAGCCTGGGAGCAGTTGTACTACATTGAGTTGAGAGGAAAGGAAGTAGCAAGGAGGTATATGTATTTGCCACATGTTCTATTAAGTGACCATCACATTTTCGTAGTTCTGGTGGATACTCCATGTAATCACTTACAATTTAAGAGACATGTTTTTTGATCATGAGAACATGTTCTTACATCCAAAAAACTAGTGAGTCACCACATAGCTGTACCATTTTCAGTATTGTGAAGTCAGTTCTTGTAACACATTCACATGCCCTATTAGGAAGAACTAATTACTGAACTGCTATATATCACTGCATTAGTTACAGGAACTAGCAGCAGCTTAGTTACTGCTAATACAAGCAAAAGGCCTAGGCCTACTTGCTATTTCGTTGGGCTCCTTGGTCAATCGCATCGTTCCACTTTTGTTAAAACTGAAACACACATCAAACTTTTGTAGAGCATGGCACAATAATATATAACCCAAGGAAGTCAGTTCTTGTAATACATTCACATGGCCTATTAGGAAGCTGTAACTACTGAGCTGTAACTACCTGCTATTTCTTAAATTCATGTTGAAAGGTTATAAGCCTATATGGGGTCTAAATTCCGACGCCTTGTCTTTCTTCTTATAATGGATGTTTTTATATTCTTTAAGGCAAGTGAGAGCTGCAGAGAACAACAGGACACGAGCATGACAGGCAAGTGCAAAGACTGGTGCTAACTGTTGATCAGATCAGCTGCTCTAGATGGAGCTCTGATTAATTAATTTTTTTTTGTCTTTGAGCTCATTAAGGACATCGCTTGTACGTTGTAAACAATGGCCCACGGCTGATAACATATTGTGTAGTATGACTTGTATCTAAAAAGCTTGTAAAGAACTGATTGTTGAAAATGGTGGAGCATGTCTGATGTGTATGTGTGTATATATATAGGATGATTGCATATATATATATATATATATATATATATATATATATATATATATATATATATATCGTTTTTTTTTTTTTCTGAAATAGTTATCAGTGACGCGTATTGGATACACGCGTCGCTGATAGACAGTTATCAGTGACGCGTATTGGATACACGCGTCACTGATAGAGGTTATCAGTGACGCGTATTGGATACACGCGTCACTGATAGACGGTTATCAGTGACGCGTTTTTACGCGTCACTGATGTTCCCTTATCAGAGACGCAAGAACAGTGACGCGTCTTTTACGCGTCACTGATGACTGTCTAGACGCGTCACTGATAAGCTTTTCTGGCATAGTGCATTTCTCTATGCTCTCATGTCACTTCTTATCTCTTCGTCTCTTCTTCCCCTATGATGCGACCATGTTAAAGGATGATATATATGGAATTATTGTTGCCTCCAGACAAGACTGCAAGCGGTTCACTGTGTTTTCAAGAGACCTCCGATCTCTACTACCGAGGCCAGCAGTGGAACAGCTGTTCCACGGAGCGTTGGGCAGCCAGTCACGGCTGCCAGCGTTGCCAGTAGCATCAGTCTGTACCCCACTGACATTAGAGGTACGGTACTCGCATTGCCAGGATGTCCTTGACGGAAGGGACCCCCATGATTGCTGGTCCTCCGGCCGCGTCGATGTTCTCGGTATGGGAAAGCCGAGATGGATCGGTTTATGCATTGCAGCGGCATGAAATTAGCTATCCTGATCCCTCCCACTCCCAACAAACTTCTCTCATGCATGCTTCTTAGAGGACTATATATGTACTAGTTAGCTAGTGTGCAATGCAAGCACCACCGACGATGTGTATCCATATATATTCAGAAGAAGACGAAGCAAGCATGCAGATCATCTATCGGGCATTGTTATTATTCACCATGCATATATATAGACACACACACACACACACCAAGGAACAGGGGTAGAGATACAGTACGTGTGTAATGGCCAATTAATTCAAGGAGGCAAGTGTGAAATACTATAAATATGACATGTGAGCCAGCTCATGGTCACATATACTCCAAATCAAACCTGATTGAGTATCATTGGTATTGACTTTCTTGGTTAGTGCGCAGATAATTTCATGCTGCTTTGTGTTGTAGTAAGTTCTGAAGGATTCATTTATGGTGTGGTTTGGTTCGAGATATTTTATCCCAACTTTCTGCTGAGGCGAGTGGGGTGTAGGGCGCCGAAGGTGCCGTGGCATTCGCATGGAGGAGCTTGTCCAACCGTTTTTTCGTGCGTGGTCCGACTCAGCCACGGGAAGGACCGTTTGGTCGCGTATAGATGTCATGAGCACCGGCTGCCTCATGGGCAGAAGGTAACCATGTAGTTGCTGTTGCCGGGGCACGCATGGGTGGTCATCGTGTCATCGTTCTCATTCCGGTGCGCATCGGGGCAGCTGGAGCCACACCGCACTTGACACGCGCGCCGGTGCTGCAGGAGAAGGCCATGGGCAGGTTGTACCCATATGTTCCACCGAGATGTCGTAGAAGTCCAGGCCTGAAATCCGGCTCTTTGCCGAGTGTCAATTGTTTTGCCAAGTGTTTTTTTTCGGACATTCGAAAAAAACTCTTTGCCGAGTACCAAAATAAAACACTTGGCGGCGCCGCCGGCGATGCTGCCGATGTCAAACTCGGCCAGCGTCAAGGGTGTTGCAGCGGAGCTACTCCGTCTTGGCTTCCAGTTCCGGACGTACACGACATGACAACAACGAAATACGTGGACGCAATTGGGCAAAGGATCTGCCGAGGAGACACCGTCACGCTCCTCAACTCGGCGGCGGCGGCGTTCGCCGACTCCGGGGTGGTGCTCGGCGCGGGCAGACCGCGGCCGAAGCTCATCACGCGGTGCGTCGACAGCAGCAAGGTGGCCGTGGATGCCACCAACGTTCGTGTTGCCGACCGGAGCTACATGCAGCCCGGCATGGTCGTGGCGTCGTCGTCGACGGAAGACGGTGGTGGCCAGCTGGGGTTGGTGATGTGCGCCGCCACCGAGCTTGACCTGGCCCGCTTACCATCACCGGCAGATGGCAACGGCGACGGTGACGACGAGAACACGGGCGCCGGGCGGTTGTCGCAAGGGCTGTGTCCCCGGGCGGAGGTGCGACGCGCCGGGCGGCGAGTTCAGCGTGGGTGACTACGTCGTGTCAGCCGACGGCGCGTGGGCTGGGCCGCGTCGTGGAGGTGTGACTCGACGTCGACGTGGTGTTCGACGACGGCGCCAAGTGCAGGGTCGCGTGGGGGCAGACCGACGAGCTGTCGACGACGACGGCGGCGGCGGCGACCGTGAACAAGGAGGGCTCGAAGAATAAGGATTTTTACCCGGGGCAGCGCGTCGGTGCCCCGCCGAGCATCCTCAAGGCGTCCCGGTGGCTCAAGGGCTACTGGAAGCCCAACCATGGCGAGGGCACCGTGTCTAGGGTGGAGACCACCGTCGTGCTCGTCTACTGGGTCGCATCGTCGTCGTCCTCGCAGCTGGAGGCCGGCGAGGACTCTGCGATGATGGCGCCGGCGAACCTGCAGAGTCCTCGCGACCTCATCTTCTTGTGCCCCGGCAAACTCTTGGAGTGCTCATTCTGGGGCGTGGGCGACCGGTGCTTCTTTCGTGGTGACACGCCGGAAGCTTCGTCTTCCGCCGGCGGCGACAGCGATCACGATCCACGACAACAGCTGTCTGCAGCGCACCGGGAGTGGCGGCGGCTGTGGAGGCAGCGGCGACCAAATCGGAGGCGGCGGTCATTAGTCGACGACGACCTGGAGCGGCGGCCGTTGGCGGTGTCCAGCACTCGCACGACGGTGGACGTGCTGTGGCAGGATGGCACGCGGCAGCGCGGCGTGCCGTCGACGTCGCTCGTGGTTGTTGCTGAGCGTGAGACCACCGTCCACGAGCTGTTCCCGGGCCAGCACGTTGTTAGGAGGACGCCGGCGACGACGGAGCCGCCGGAGGAGGAGGAGGAGGAGTGTGTCGGCGTCGTGAGAGGATACAACTACAAGGAGCAGACCGTGCGCGTGTCATGGGATATCTATTTATTGGAGTCCGACGAGGAGACGTTGAGCGCGTACCACGTTAGCAGGGTCTACTACTACTTTCCCGGCGATGACAACATCTCCGGGAGCCTGCACTATGGAGATATCGTCGTCCGCCACCGGCAGCTTCCGACTCCGACGACGACAGACTCGCCGTCGTCGTCGACTGGTACTAGTGCAAGTGCTGATGACCTTTCATGGGTGGGACAATACGTCTACTCTGAGTGTGATGACTGTAACGAAGCACGGTATGTCTACGTCAAGTGGGGTGACGGAAACACGTCCAAGGTAATTAAGCATCTCTTATTCTCTTATATTATTATGCTATATAAGAAACACACATCAAAATGATGGCAAAACACCCACACACAAGCCAAGACCCCTTTAACTATTTTAAGGCATTTGTTTGGATGGACATATATGTACCTCAATCCATTTGTGTTGCAGTTCGTTACGGTAGAATTTAATTAGTCCTCCAACGCATGGATAAATTAGAGTAGATACATGTGTATTCAAACAAGTCCTTAGAGGGGGTAATTTTCTGTTTTTTTGAGAGTTAAGGTGAATATGTTGTCTCGTTTTGCATTTCGGGGTACGGTTTTCCAACAAGTTAATAAGACCGCAAAGGGGCTTGAATCTCCGAGCTGAACTTGTAGCTCATGATTTGAAGAAAACAATTTCAGGTGCTGTTTCGTGAGATAACCATCATCATGGAGCGAAGTGTTGATGATCTCCGTAATGAATTAGGTGAATGGGTAGATGAAGACGGAGATATGAACAACGCCGTTGACGAGGCACAACAGAAGGTCGATGCTGATGTATGTGGCGTGATCGTGATCCACCACTAGTTTCTATATATTCCTGATGCAACCATGATCCACGCATTGATCATGAAATATAGTATGACATAATTGTATTGATTTCAGGACGACAACATGAACCGCGAAGACGATGAGAGAGTGATGGCAGTGATAGTGATAGCGAAGACAGTGGTAGTACAGCGATGACGAGGATGAATCGGATCAGAGTTATCATCCAGGCAGTCACCCAACTAGCTGGTAAAGTGTTTGCACAAGGCAGAATTTATCTGAAAAGTGGTTTCATGGAAGCAGAAGCGTCAAAAACAGAACTTACAGCCACAGAGAGCATCACTGCGTCCACACAAGTGCTCGGTGGCGCTGATGGTAATGTGAAGAATACCTCCACTATGAAGGCAGGCATCAATGGAGATGGTGGCAATAGCGGTGACAAGATGGAGGCAGATACCACGGCTGCTGGTTATGATAAGCCATTTCACTTGCCACAATTTGAGATTTTGCAGCAAAGCCCTTCTGATCACCATTACCTTGACAATGTGCAGCAGGTTTGCAATTTCTTATTCTCTGACCAATTAGTAAAAACAATGCATAAATTAAGCGATATGATAAATCCATCACAAAAAAAACTTAATCCAATGTAACATTTACTTGATATACATTTAAAGAGAACATATATTTTGGTGAGGATACTAGTTACTGTTACTACAATATTTACTAGTCTTCCCTCAAAAAATATTTGCTAGTCATAGATTATACTTCTGAGTTTAGGGGAAGTTCAAATATTGTAATATTCCCCCCTGAGCTCTCTTATTTGTTTGTATTTACTGCAAAATCATTGTTGCAAACTGCTGATGCGTTACACAGGGCACAGCTGGAGGAAGGAAGTGGACTAAGAGGGTGCAGAAAGAACGGAAAATTGTTGAGAATAACTTGCCAGGTAGTCATCAAACTCTCAAATTAACAACTCTACATTTGATCTATCTAATGGTTTATTAATCTCTCATTCATGGATGCAGACACTATCTACGTCCGTGCGTTCGAGGACCGCATGGACCTTATGCGAGCAGTGATGGTGGGAGTGAGCGGGACACCATACCACGACGGGCTCTTCTTCTTCGATCTCCAGCTACCACCGTCGACGTACCCTGCCGAGCCGCCGCTGGTGAACTACCGCTCATTCGGCCTGGACGTGAACCCTAACTTCTCCCCCTCCGGCACGGTGTGCCTGAGCCTGCTCAACACCTTTGGTGCCCAACACGAATCCGAGCTGTGGTCGCCGGAGGCATCCACCATCCTCCAAGTCGTCGTCTCCATCCAGGGCCTCGTGCTCACCGCCATGCCCTACTACAACGAGCCCGCCTGGGCTCCGGCCGGCACAATGATAGGTCAGCGCTGCGAGATCCCGTACAACGAGAGCGCCTTCCTGCAAAGCCTCCAGACCATGCTCCACCTCCTGCGTCGGCCACCGGCGGGGTTCGAGGAGTTCGTCAGAGACCACTTCCGCCGTCGTGGGCAGCGCGTGCTCAGGGCGTGCGAGGCGTACCTGGATGGTTCCCTTGTGGGCACGCTGGACGAAGAGGGGAATCCAACCGAGGGGAGCGAGAAGCAGCCGTGCTCCGCCGGATTCAGGATTGCGCTGCTCAATGTCCGGCCACGGTTGGTTGAAGCGTTCGCCAAGATTGACGCCCAAGGGTTCTAGCAGCTAGCTACGGGTGCCACCTGTTGCATTCAGCATTCTGTAATCGTGTCAAACTCCGTATAAGCATGTAGATGCATTAGATAGCAGTTTGTTTTTGTTACAAACATGTTTATGTATAGCGTAGAATCGTGGGCACAGCATAAACTGCACGCTGTTGCGTCGTGACCGCGTCCTGGGCTTAGTCTCCGGCACGTCGTGTATGCCGTGCGACATGCACGGGGAACACAATTGACAGTGCAGCTGGTCGGCGTGTGGCGGGGAAAACGGACCAAGTTCTATATATGTATCGAGATCAATGGATCAGAAAGAAGCTTTGACATTATTGGGATCGTCATATTTGAAATATACATTTTGTCTATGTATGATCGATGTGATTGGTGCGTAAGTACATGCTCTCCTATCCTATGGAAAATATAATGCATGTTTGACGATACGTACACATACGTTGGAAAAAGAGAGGAAAAAAAACTATTATTGATGCAGACATGTGTGGAGACCAGCCGATATTGGTCAGCATAGGATGGACTGCTGACTCGTGGACTTGTCCTCGAGCCACATATATGATATATGCACAGATTTAATTTGTCATGATTTGGAATTCAGGATGCACGAGGACATAATTTGGCATACCTGCACGGCGGAATTTGAAGTCTATTTTGGATCAGTGTATATGTACATCTAGACTAGACAAACAATGTATAAAATCGTCATCAACCTAATGTTTATGTACGTATATTTGATTTGCGATAACCTTACACATCTATCTTGCATTTCGCGCTAATAAAATGGCATCTATATCTTGGTGACATGCATGTTTTCAAGCAAGGCCTTCAATTCAAGACGAAGTGATATCCATTGAACAAGCAATATATATCTTGTATGACCATATATGTGTTGGTTGGTCAAAGTGGATTCATTTTTCAGCACATCTAGATGCACGAACTATATATGTCATCTGATGACACAACTTAACACTACTTCTAACAGACGAAACACGGCAATCAATGCAACAGATTTCTCTACCGAAGTACTACTATTAGCTCCTCATCATCGATCGAGTCAAAGAAAATAGGCTTAGTTAGATACCACAATTTGATGGTAACCTTATCCATCATATGACTTGTAATAACTATGTACAATCTTGGCCAATCGTTGCAAAGATATTCATTGGACCAGACTTTAACTACGGTTTCGTCTAGACATCATGAAGACGATCTAGACGCACACACGTGTAGGTGAACAGCAGTGTTTGATGGGGACGTTTTAATTTGTTGGCTTCATACAAGATGCAAATTGCGCGAGAAAACATAATAATAACATATATAGTACGTGTAGATTTAGAAACAAAAATAAGTTCAAATTTGGAAATGTTATTACTATTACAATAAAATTATTACTCTTTATTTCTCCATGGATGTAACTTGCTATACAGTGTCCTTGTCCCTGTAGCTGTGGAAATTCGGCTGCGTGCGCGTTCATACCCGTACAAGTTGTGAAGTGGCTCATCGACAGAGTTAGCCTCAAAAATCCACATCAAACATCCATCCTCGCATGACACTTAATTTCTTCCAATTGTTAATTTGGCAGCATCTCACTCAGCTCAGTCTATCCTTCTCGGTCAACAACCAAGGGCAGTTTTGTCATTCCACTGGCCATTATACTCTTCAAACCTCTCGTTGTCGTCGTTCCCGGGCGGCCAGCCACCGGCCACCTATAAAAGCACGCATGCTTCCTACGATCCCAAGCATATCCCAAGCAGGTAGCCAAGCTCGAGTGCCAACTCCACAAGAAAGAAGCCACCAATGGCCACCACCTCCTCGTCGTCGATCCTTCTCCTGCTCCTGGCCGCCTCCTTGGCAGCCACCGCGAGCGCCGCCACGTTCACCATCACGAACAACTGCGGGTTCCCGGTGTGGCCGGCGGCGGCACGCAACTGAACCCAGGCGGGACATGGACCATCAACGTCCCCGCCGGCACCAGCTCCGGCCGCGTGTGGGGACGCACGGGCTGCTCGTTCAACGGCAACAGCGGGAGCTGCCAGACCGGCGACTGCGGCGGCGCGCTCGCCTGCACGCTGTCCGGGCAGCCGCCGCTGACGCTGGCCGAGTTCACCATCGGCGGCAGCCAGGACTTCTACGACATCTCCGTCATCGACGGCTTCAACATCGGCATGGCCTTCTCCTGCAGCACCGGCGTGGGATTGGTGTGCAGGGACTCTGGGTGTCCTGATGCCTATCACCAGCCTAACGACATGAAGACCCATGCGTGTGGTGGCAACAGCAACTACCAGGTCACTTTCTGCCCTTGATG
Source organism: Chrysopogon serrulatus (assembly GCA_015844335.1). NCBI lineage: Eukaryota > Viridiplantae > Streptophyta > Magnoliopsida > Poales > Poaceae > Chrysopogon > Chrysopogon serrulatus. Next base: position 776,269 of record JADLZL010007062.1, on the reverse strand, counting down.
ATGAGGGCAGCATACTTGTATTGATGTATGTATCTGTATCGGTGAGTGATTTCGAGGAATAAGACGTGTTGTCGTGGAGACATGACCAAGCGTGCACGCATGGGCTCGCATATGTACCTGGATTTGTGTACGTATACACGTGTCATATATATAGATATTATATATTACAAATAGTTAAGTGTCTGTTTTTGTCATGATGGGAAGCAGGGATGATGCAGCAAAAAGAGGGGAAATGGTTATTATTTTATTGTTACCAAGAGATTAAACAAAAAAAAATGAACGTATATTATATGGCTAGAAATCAGCCTCTTTGGCGATCGTGACATGTTCTGGCAGACACACGTGTGTTTGAGTCAGACAAAAGCTGGCAACGGCAAGTCATAAACATTGACCGATTCTGTTTGGCATATCTGCTAGCAGGATGATTTATATGAGAAAATTGTTGGCCCGCACAAATTAAACATGGAGTTTGGCAAAAGACTAACTTGGTCCACAAAAAATATTTAGTTTGCTTATTGGCTTCATTAAAAACTAGTACATAGTTTGAAAAAACATATTCGCATGTTACTGATTTCGCTATCAGTTATACAAGTCATTTTGCGTAAAATGATGTTTAACATGCTTAAGTTTGAAAAATAACGTAGCCTTGCATTTTGATAGGGTTGAGGTTGAGGAATCTATCTAGAATACTTAACAATTTTGGCTAAATTTTGAACCTTTGATATGTTTCATATGTACGGCAGAATATTCCAGAGTACATATTCCCTGGCCGTCATATATCGGTGTCCGCACAGTTTATTGGACAATGGCACAAAACAATGGCTATATATATGTTTCCACCCATATGGCATTCAAACTCGTTCATTTTTCAAAGAAAAAGGAATTGTCTTATGTGTATACTCCCTAGTTTGAAATACTTGATGTCTTAGATAATGACATGGTCTTTTTTTTTTTCTAGAACACGACTTCACATGTATTTTATTAAGAAGAAGCCTAAGTAGCACAAGGCTACCCTATTGAAGGCGAGCTACCTTGATAGCGGCAACCCTCAAACACTTCCAAAACATAGTTTAACCATACAAGGTAAATTTTTCTCATATTCTAGCGATCGAGGTCTTCACTCTACAGGACTTATCCTTGTTGAATCAATAATATGTTATAGTAGTATTCAAATACTTGACGTCTTGGACAATGACCTGGTCTCCCAAAACATACTTTAACCAAACAAGTAAATTTTCTCATATTCAAGCGGTCGACGTCTTCAGGACTTATCCTTGTTGAATCAGAAAAAGTAAGGTAATAGCAGTACGTCCTCATCAATTAGGATAAAACTGTCAGCGCACAAAATCACTTATTTAGATGCTAGCAAATAACTAACTTTGTGATGAAGAAACTAATATATACGACAGCAGCCATGCATCACAAATTAAAGAAAGTCATCCACGTGCGTTCATACTCATCTGAAAGTGACCAAGTAAAAAAAAAACAATCAGAGCATCATTGATATCTTCAAATCGTTGGCCTTGGCCAGTAATTATTATCACTGGCCTGCTGTGTGTAGGGACTCGATGCAAGTCTGCAACTGCAGCAACCGACGGAAATGCTATACTTAGTCACTACTCACTCTGAAATTTCCAGCTGCCTCATGTTCTCTGTAAATATATAATCGTACCTAGAACATAATAAAGCACACCTTGTTCTACTTGGGTATGTAGAACTGAATGATTTAGATGATAAGGTTCTCTAAAAATTGGAGGGATCTGCAATATTGCGTACTACTAGTAAATTATTTTATATATTGATCACCTTTGACGGAGTTGCTAATTACTACTAGTAAAATTTTTTACATATTCATCACCGTTGACAGAGTTGCTAATTTGAGGAAGGTTTTTTTCTAAGATAATGGGATTACATAATTTTTTATCTGCCTCAACCATTCAGAATTGAATGCATAAAGCAAGTTTTAAAAGTAATCGATAGTACCTATACTAAAACGTAGCCTCTCAAAGTCTTTGAAAGACTCAAAACAAAAACAAGCAAAAGGAAAGGCTTAATTCTGGATCCTTAATCCAACCTTCCATCCAAAATTGTTGAACAATTCCAACATTATAGAGGCACAGCTATTTTTGTAGTAGCCACTCGGAAAATAGAGCCATCTCCGAATGCATTTCTAGAGCTGGGTTGATTCAGACGTTACTATAGAGGCTACTAGAAATTGAGTTGCGTCAACAAAAAATAATTAAGTGCTCTCGTTGCTGAATATCAATTTTGTGGCAGTGCAGATTGGCATCTCAGATACCAACTTTGCTACGTAATTTTGAGAAAACATTGGTTAATGAAAATGGTGACGAAAGAAAACTAGAAACGTCTGGATTTTCTTGTGGTACCTTTTTTTGGTGCTGTTGTTTTCTCTTCCTTTTGTAGTTGCTGGTCTGTCGTCGTTTGTTAGTGGGGAGGGTTCAACATACGTCGAGACAGTACCCGTGTGTAGATAGCATTGTATTAATATATTCTATATCAAGCCTACCTTGATTGACCTGAAGTGCCTTTCTCTTAGATATGCGTTGACAGAATCCGGACAAGCACTTCCTGGGATAGGTTTATAGTTAGTCTCGTTAATAAAAAAGGGAATTGCTATGGTGCAGGCCGCTATTTTTTTTTCCAAGTTACACATCAGGACCATTAGATTGAAAAAGAAGATGCTTTGTGTTCATCTTCTACGTACCATTGTTCTTAAATATCTGTCTCACCCAGTTCATATGTGCCCATTACTACTGCCAGCTGAGCTCCCTCCTTGGTGGCCTCCCAGCAGGCCAGCAGTAGTCTCTGGCCAAGCCCCCGTGCACAGTAACTCGGCGTCTCGGCCTCACCCTTGACCCTTCAAGGTCCAACCGCCATCCTCCTCCGCCCACAGCCAACGGTAGCCCCGCTTCATCGCCGCCCCTCCGTGGTGCTCTGCCCTCCTCCACCTAGCCGGCCTGCCTCCAAGCGCCTTTATATGGGCTTGTTCGGCTGGCTGGTCTTCCAGCTGAATCTTTTCTTGGGCCCCCTTCCAGCCGGCTAGTTTGGCCCACATATCAGAGAGCACGTCCAGCCGATTCCAGAACCAGCGAACACAAATAATCCCGCAGAGCACAACCAACTCGAACCCGAATGCTATGTCGTCAGCACATAGTGTTGCCTAAAATCGATCTCGATTTTAGGATCGTGTAGTATTGGATGTGACAAAATAAAGTCTAAAACAAATTGTCACTCATAGTTAACAAATACATAGTTCTTGCTACTTGATAGCTTATGAGAGACATACAACATCCATGTTTCGAGAATACAAATCAAAGATACATATGCGTGAACATCAATGCACGCGTGGACGATTTTTCTCAACATCGTCTTATTCATCTACTTCTAATTTATTCATTCTCCAGTAGCTGGGATTGGATCGGACAGACATACGTATACGCAAACAAGTAGGAGCACCAGCCGGTGCAGGTGCTCTCATGGTCGGTCATTGATCATGGGCAGAAGGTGACCTGGTAGTTACTGTTGCCATTGCAGGCATGGGTCTTGGTGTTGTCGCTGGGAAACAGGTAGGCGTCGGGGCAGCTAGGACCGCCGCAGTTGAGCGTCACGCCGGTGCTGCAGGAGAAGCTCATGGCGAGGTTGTAGCCGTCGATCACCGAGATGTCGTAGAAGTCCTGGCTGCCGCCGATGGTGAACTCGGCCAGCGTCATGGGAGGCTGCCCGGACAGCGTGCAGGACAGCGCGCCGCCGCAGTCGCCCGTCTGGCAGCTCCCGCTGCCGCCGTTGAAGGAGCATCCAGTACGGCCCCAAACCCTGCCGGACTGGGTGCCCGCCGGCACGTCCACGGTCCACGACTGCCCGGGGTCGAGCTGCGTGCCGCCGCCGACTGGCGTGGCTGCCGGCCACACCGTCGAGCCGCAGTTGTTGGTGATGGTGAATGTGGCCGCCCTCACGCTGGCCGCGAAGGCGGTGAGGAGGAGCAAGCTGAGGACTGAGGAAGAAGCCCGCTTGGACGCCATGGATGCTAGCTACTCGTGCTGTATGGCGAGCTACTAGCTAGCTAGAGCGTTGTTGTGTGGAGAAGCTAGGATGGAGGATGCATGCGTATTTATAGCTTCCAGGAGAAGGGAACAACTGGACTGACGGAATGACAAAATTACCCTTGAATTATTTCCATCGCCAATTTTGGATGACAGTGAGATTAAGCTGTTCATTCGTTCTTTCCTCCATTTCATAGAGTGAATGACAATGATATCGATAAATTTTGAGTCATTTTCTGTACGTGTATGACAACGAAGATACCACCAAAAATTTCAAGGAATCATATAACAACTTCACGTAAACAGTTCAAAATTTCACATAAAAATACATCATTAATTAAGTATACTTTTCTCCCAAGGGTGACCATAGTACTACAAAAATCTTGGTGCACAAATCAGCTCCCCCAAAATATGTTATTTATGCAACAATATACACAACGGTAGGCGGCATATTTGACTAGAGCCACTAATGGTTTAGCATTGCCGTGTAACATTGGTTAGAATTGTCGGTATGTAATTATTCATGTAGAATTCTAGATGACCGGTCTGGAATTCTAATCCTACGGGACCAGGACGTACTGAAGGTAAAATTGCAAGTGTGTGCTTGTTCACATAAATGGATAAGAGAGACTAGTTACTTGATATTTTATTATTGTCATACACATATAGTGTAGTGCCCATTATACTATTTACATATGAATACATATAAAATCAGCTGCTGAATTTTTCTGACATTCGGGTTAGGCATTTGTATGTTTGTATGTTCTTATGTTTAGTATGTTCTGAAATCATATACGTATACATTGAAAAAATAAACCTTGTCAATTTCAATTTTCAGCTCGGTCGGTTTGTAGTCTTGACATTACAGTATAATGTCAGTTGTACAACTTATGGACAAAAAAATGAGCATGTGGAAATACGTGATTGGCGGGCCTAACTTGGATTGATGGATGCGAATGGTCCAGAGACCTGCGAGTCAGCAGTCAACCCTTTTGAGACCTTATAGTATTTATTATCTTATGATTACTGGACGTACACGCATGTATCTGCAGGATTTCATACCCTTCACTGCATGCAGGATCCTAATTCTAGACACATTTCGTTGGGTCCTACTCCCTCCGTCCCAATATAGTGGACGTTTGAGGGTTCAAAAAAAGTTTCAAAATAGAAGACGTTTTAGGTCTGGCAAGAACCTGCATACGGGTCTGACCACTACCAATGTACCATCAAGCTGTCACTTCGTGTCGTCCACTCGTCTGCATGACCAATAAAAAATGGAGATTCAAAACTGCTGATGCCTCTATGGTGCGGAGAGTGCAGTAAAATATTATTTCCTAGCCGGAGCGCTGCTCCCAAGCTTGACGTCGCCATCAGCTGCGCGATGCCGGGGTAGGGGTGTCAGGGTCTTTTGGCTTCCGCATTGGTTAGTGTGGCAACTTCTACAATGTCAACTATCTGGGACGGAGGGAGTAGATACAAACAAAGTATTCGCTTTTTTAAAATAAGTGATTTTTGGGGACGATTTTGATTCTATTCCTATAAATTTATTTTGCGGGTTAATTTTGTTAAGTCAATTGTTCCTAAAAATTATTTCTAGACTTTTAAACATCATTTACAAGTTATAAAAAGTAACAAAAAATTGGCCTCGTAAGAGCCCTAAAGGACTAATCAATATCACTAGATTTATTTTTCAGTTCGTTTCACGCAAGTGCAGCCACGGGGACTCAAACTCACGACCTCCTAAGACAATCTTCCTCGGCATACTCATTATAGACAGTTTCTTCTCTCGTTTATCTCTATTAAAAATGGAAGTCGTGTTCAAAATCATTTATGTGTACTAGTGTTACCTAAAAAATGGAACCAAATGCTCATGCCAAGCCGGACGAGAGCTGAAATGGCAAGTGTTAATTTTGACATCGAGCTCCACATTAGTAGTAGTAAAGAAGGTTGTGTTGGGACTTCATTTTCAAAAAACAATCTGATGAACCTTGGATATTGAAGTTCTTCTTAGCCTTGTGGCAATCTGACATCACCGCAAATATCAGCTGCCTTGAAGTATTAGTGAATTATCCACTATTTCTCATCAACTTAAGCTTTTGGAATTATAAGGCCAGTGCATGCAAGACAGGTGGTGGTCTGACATCACCGCAAATATCGGCTACCTTGAAGTATTAGTGAACTATCCACCATTTCCCGTCAACTTAAGCTTTTGGAATTATTTGGCCAGTGCATGCAAGTTAGGTCTACTTGCCATGTATTTCTCCACAAGGTCATTTTTTCTCTCACTAGTTCTACAGATGTAGAAAACTACAAACAGCCTGAGCTAAAATTGAAGGCTATTTTGTAGTGTATATATGTATATATTTTTGTCGAAATAACAGGAGGGGCAAGGAACCCCTACTGGATAGATAAAATAAAGTAAATGTACAAGAGCAAATACAGGACCAAAGGAAAAAACAGAACAGCTTGACAGCTTGATCAGAAAAGGGAGGAAATAGTATATTTCACAACATACAACCAGATGTAGTAGGCGGATAATGTAATAATAATCTGAAGCTCACAAAATTGCAGCGACTGATTTTCATATCTATTCATGTGCAAATAGAAATATTTGATATGCGAAAAATAGTGATAGTTCTTAGCAGTATATATGTACTACTAAATCAACTAGCTAGGCTCTCTTATCCATTTTTTTGTCGAACAAGGAAACAACTGTGCAATATAAACGTGCTGCCCTTCAGTCCGGCCAGCCTTGTCGCGTAGGATTAGATTTTTCCAGGTCATCTGGAATTCTTGGTACTGGCAAATTCTAACCAATGTTACACGGCAATATAATGCATGCATGCCACAAATTTCTACGAAGGAACAATAGCATATGCTTCGCTAGTGGGTCCCGGTCAAACATGCCGCCTACCGTTGCGTTGGTTTTTGCCTAACTTAATAATTAGGGGGAGCTAGTTTAATTGTGGACGAAGCTTCATATAATCATATTAGATGTAAATTTGTCATAACTTCAAGACTATGGCCCTCCTTCTCCTTGATAGCAAAGGATTTCCCCCCCTTGAAATCCTGTATTTAATTTTTCTTGTGAAATTAAACTGTTTCATATACTTTTTTTTATGACTCAAGGATATAGCTAGCTCGGAATTATTGACAAAATCTCTTTCCTACTAAACAATTTTCAGGTTAATAGTGTTTTTAATAAATCTCTAACGTGTCATCCTCTTGAAACCTTGCATGCAATCCAGTGACTAATATATAGCCAAGCTTTCTCTTTTACTACTATACTAGCTCCTAACAGAGTCAATATTCTACCAGAATTAATTGAGACCCTCACTTTGTTTGTTATTGGCAGATGTTCTTTTTATCTCAACAAGTTCATGCAAACAGTACTCCTCAACAAGTTCATGCATACAGTACTATAGTAACTTAGTAAGGTTTTTCTGAGGTGAAAAAATAACTTTTTTTCAAAGGCAGCAGCAAAACCTTCTTCTAGGAGACGGCCTGTTTTATTCTTGATTAATAATAGAGGTGGTCCCAACTCCCCACTAGTGAAAAAATTACTTGATGGCAAGTACGTTATGACAAGCAAATGCCTGAAAAGGCTATAATCAAGAGCGAATGGTCATAAGGTTGGGATGCGAGGATCGATCACACTATATATCCAAGAATGCCCTGATTCATTGATATCGACTGGAGAAGAAGCAACTTTTTTTTTTCTTTTTGATCAGGAAGGAGAAGAAGCAACTAGACACCATGCATCGTGAGGGGTAGTTGGGCATTCAATGGGCCTCTTTTACCTTCTGGGCCAAATCAAAGTGAGGCTCAGCCCAGCCAGTAGCCACCGGGCCGCTCCTCGCCACATCGCGACCTAAAGGCCGTGTTCGGCTGGCTACTGCTGGCTGCTTGCACAGTGCCCAGGAGAGAGAGAGCAGCAGCCAGCAGCAGCCCAAGCAAGGAGCCGAAGTAGCCGAGAGACATGTGAAGTAGCCGAGATAGACCAGCCGAACACGGCCAAAATGTTTAACATTTCTATATCAGTGAAAGATGAACCAGTTCCGTAACTTTCATTTTTAGAAAACAAAACTATTTCGATAACATCCTACTTTTATAAAATTTGAAAGATGTATACACAACTTTTACGTATAATATTTTATAAGATATAATGGCGGGTGATGAATTCGAATAAAGAAAGAATGGCGCTAGGGGAATGGATTTGGCGAGCACCTTGGATTCTTCACGCACGATGTATAGTTGGATCGCGCCTCATCGCCTTCAGGCGACGACCCTTCACCCGGGAGGATGAGCCCGTCGTTGTCGCCAAGCTGGATGACAGTGTCACCCTGCTCCCTGCTCGTATAGGGCTCTTTTTGCAAGATGCGTGACTTACAGCCCACTGGAAACGGGAAACGCCGTGCCATATGTGCTGTAATCCCAACTTGAAGTGGACGCGTCCATAGCCCATAGGTGACACCTCCATGCATTAATTTCACCCCTGGGAGCAACGGTTGTGGCACTGAAAAATACGACATGTTAAAAACTAGCTACTGAATATTTTAGTTGGGATAAAACTCATATGACATGTAAAAATGAGCGGATGTGGTATCAGTGTATCCCAGCTAGGCTTGTACGTACCTTTGCAGTCTGGCAGGGAAACAGGTTCAGCGGGTACGACTAGCTACATCGAAAAAAAAAGATGGAATTCCAAGGTATCTAATGAAATAATGTCATGAAACTTGAGCTGATTGCTGACTCTTGTTGATGTAAATTGCAATACACTGGTCATCTCATCTCTCACATGTACGGAGTACTATTGAAGCCAAAGGCTTGATAGATGACCAGTAGCCACTCGTCTATGTTTGACCAATGCCCGCGGCAACAGGTTGCAATTTTTCCACATCTCTTGACGAGCATGCATGCCATAAATTCCAGCAGATTATGCACGGAACGGATCAACGGAAGTGCATGCACGGAATAGTGGACCAATCTTTTTTTCAATTATTACTTTTCAGAAAAAAGCTTATTTCCCAAACATTTTCAAGAAATTAAATATGGTTTCGCCAGCAGGATGACTAGCCCGTCTTCACAAATGATTAGGGCTATAACAAAAAAAAAGGCAAACAAGAAAAACTTATGTCTCTGTTTCTATAGATAGTTCCATAAAATGTTAATTCATTACTTTTCGTATGATTTTAGACAAAGACAATTTATATATCAAAATTATAGCTCTTCATGTAAATGTACAATTTTATAGTTGAGAAGTTTTGTATTTGAAACTATTTAGAGTCTCCAAAGTATTGTTTTAGTTGTAGAGATTTTAAGATTTAAAATTTTATATTTTAAAGAACCTCAGACATATCGAAATCGTACGTACTGAAGTTGTAGCGCTCAATACAATCAAACATTTTTTTTGAAAAGTTTTTTATCTGAAGTATTTTAGTCCCAGATATATTTTTAATTTTATAGATTTTGAAATTCAAACTTTAGAATTCCTAAATGACCTTGAATGTTCTTCCATGGAACGGTTATGAGTAAATCTCACTTTATGAACATATGAATAGGTGAACACGTGGCTTTGCATTGATTCTGATTTTGTGGCCTAATGGTTCAATGCTTCTGATGATTCACCATATAAAATGATATTTTTGGAGAGAATCTGATTTATAAAGGCAGAGATACTTTTTGAGGAAACTAGAGGGCCAGGGCCCTTACAGAAATATATGAAAGAGAATTAAAATTTGCATATTTACAAAAGCCAAGAACCAAGAGCCAGGAGCCAGAGGCAAACAAACTCAAGAAAGAAAAAAAAAAAAGAAACAAAGAAAATAAAACAGAAGACAAGGGCTAGATAACATCTAGGGAATCTATCCATAAGTCTAATTGAAGCGACAAGCTTGCTCTCACTCAAAGCCTTATTAGGCAGCTTGACTTCTCTGAAAAGAAGAAAAGTTTGCATTCCCGAAGGGCTTTGTTGATTGGCCCTGAAGATTAACTCATTCCTGGCTGTCCATATCGTCCAACACATTAGGATGAAGGCTTTCATAGCAAATTGTGAGTTCAACTGAGTTCTAAAAGAATTCATGAGGTTATCAAAGGCATCTTCATCGATCTTATCTGGTTACAGTATGAATGATTCCCCAACAAAGCTGAGCAAAGGGGCAATCAAAGAATCAATGCTCCATCGTCTCCTCGGTTACTTGGCTGAGATACTTCGCACGCCATATACGGAAATAAAGCTGGTTGTTTTCTAAGAACGGTTTTTGTCTGATATCGATGACAATGTAATATTGACTGCCCTAGTTCCTCCGGCTAATAAAGGTGTCGTGCAACATCTCCTACTCACATATATAGTGACCTTCGATTCTTCTCTCTGTAGATCTTTGCATACACTGATGCGTCTGCCAGAGCGACACTCCTCCACAAAGCCTCATATATATACTACCTAGTACGTACCTTCTCCTAGCTCGCTCAGCTCGTAGCTAGGTTGCAGCTAGCACGCACACCACCGTACCTCACCTGCTGACGAGCACCGCCAACAATGGCATCCCCAACCGCCACCGCCGTCCTCTTCCTCCTCGTGGCCACTGGCATCGTCGCGGGCGCCAGCGCGGCAACCTTCACCATAAGAAACAACTGCGGCTACAACGTGTGGCCAGCGGCACGCAGCTGAGACCCGGCCAGACGTGGACCGTGAACGTGCCGGCCGGCACCAGCGGCGACCGAGTCTGGGCCGGGCCCGCACGGGCTGCACCTTCACCGGCGGCCGCGGCCACTGCGCGTCGGCCGACTGCGGCGGCGCCGAGTCCTGCACGCTGTCAGGCCGGGCAGCCGCCGCTGACGCTGGCCGAGTTCACCATTGGCGGCCAGCAGGACTTCTTCGACATCTCCGTCATCGACTGGTACAACCTGGCCAAGGACTTCGCCTGCAGCAACGGCATGAAGTGTTGATACTAATCAAGATCACTAACAGTGCAATTAGATGGGTTCCGACCATCGGGTTTGGGAGCGGCCGCGCTGGAGTCCGCCATTGTCTTCAGTCGGTGGAGCAGCAGCGTCGGGTCGTGCGGTGACGGCGGCGGTGAGCTTCCCGTCACTTGCTGCAGCCCTCAGATCGGACTAGGGTTTGTGGAAGGGAGTGTTGGCAGCTGTAGACCTCGTACTGAGCGCCCTGGCCTCCCTTCCTTTTTATATCCGTAGTGTGACAGGGGCCCACCAGCTATGAGTTAGGCTGGGCTCACCGATCAGGAGCAGATCAAGATCTGTTGAGGACCGTTGGGTCTCAACGCGAGGAAATCAATCCTAACATGAAGCTCCACGGCGGGGCTCAGTGCCCCGACGCGTACTTCTACCCCAGCGACAACTCCAAGAACCACCCCTGCCGTGCCAACAGCGACTACACGGTCACCTTCTGCCATGAGCCGCCGCCGGCCGGTGATCGCCGTCGTCGAGCAAGGCGAGACCCGGCCGGCCGCACGGTAGACGTACGCGTCCATGACGATCGTGGCTGCGTTAATTGCGTATACCTATATATCCACACACTTAGGTACATATACTGTACGTACCTGTACGTACGTACGGGTATACTTATACGTGGTATGTATACGGTTCAATGGAAAACAATAAGTATATAATATATTATGCAATTATATATTCGCGTACTTCTTGAGTTCCTAAAAGAATTGTCACTCTCACATCTCAAGTCAAATCTTTTTATCTTTATAGATATATAGAATAGATGGATCGTTAAATGTATTTTTATAATTAATTTATTTGGAGATATAGACGTTCTAATAATTTTAGAAAGGTAGCTCAAGTTGAAAAAAAATTGATCAACATCTTTCGATAGTGATACTTTATTTGGGACAAAGGGAGTATGCATGATCAGTATTTCTTGGTATATAACTTTGATAGAGCTACTACAAAATTAGCAACATTAGTGTGTACAAACTTTAATTTATGCGTCCATGGTGTGCACAAACTAATTAATGTAAGAGCAATATAATGTAGTCGGCACACGTACATATATTTGGTGGATAAGATTTAGAAAACTAGAGGGGAAAGTGAGAAATTCTAGGACCTCGAAAGTACAAATTGCTGACTTATGTGGATGTTGTCATTTGCATGGCCACTATTATTACTTGGCTGGTGATATAAGCCGGCTGATATCACAAGGTAGTTAGTTTTTTATGAGAAAAAAATACTATTTAAATGGCTGATAAGTCGAACTGATAAGATAAACAAATAGGACGATGTCCCTTCTCAAATTGGACTGTATTTTCACCACATCAGAAGGAACCATGGGATGTAGGTTTATATACCTGGTCAACAACATTTTCTTTGAAGTGCCAACAATTATTAATCACATAGTAACATTATTTTTCCTTGGTGCAACGAAGAAACATTAATAGTTTCAAGTACTATAGTACAGTGGTTCCGGATGTCAATGTCCTATCTCTAGTACTGTTGAAACAAGCAAGACATGCATATGGATGAAACAAATTAAGTACTGGTGGGTCATTATATTCCTGATGACTATACGTACAAGAACATTGCCTAACCTTCCCTAGCTAACTTTTCAACGATCTCAGTTAACATCATATCTCAGTTGAGTCAGAGGTTTGCTGTATTTCAGAAAAAAATATTTTCGCTCGGTAGCCAATATGCTTCTGGGTAATGTGCTGAACCCATGCCGACAGCTAAGATTTACCCATGCCAACAGCTAAGATTTTCGGTAAGGTTTTATTTTCCAAGGAAGTGTTTGGTGGAAAGGTTTTCTATATGAGATATTAGAAAATTTACAATGCATTAAATCAGATACATTATGTGGCATACACATATTCTAACTACGTCTCAAAATAGAGTATAATTAGATTTTCTTACCTTCTACAACCTCCTCTAGAGAGAGAAATATGTGAACATGACTTAGAAAATTTCTAAAATGGCTTGGTCAGTGCCCAATTTCTTGTGGCTAGGTTTGACTAACAATGTAGTGGTAAACTGATGATACGTATATGCACAAGGATGGATTCTAATAAAGAGGCGGACAAATTGAGGAATTCCAGGGGAGAGACTGCTGACTTGTGGATGTTTTTCATTTATTAACACCGTCCGGTACACAAGGGACAGCTCAAGAAAACTTCAACTAATATGGCAACGGTATATGCCAATACTGGATCCCCAGTAGTTGAAACATTAGATGGTCCATAAAACATAATTATACAAGCAAGACATGACCATTGCTACAGGATACAGGTCGTTCTTAGAATTGGCTGCAGGACACTTTTTTTTTTTTGCTCCAGGTACACCGTGGGGTGTCCTACAACAAAGGAATTTGTGTCCCACAGCCAAGAAAATATATGTCAGTGTCCCACAACTAATAATTTCACATAAGTAGAGTGTTCTGTAGCAAAATTTTTAAACTTTTTAGTGAGGTAACATAAGATCGAATTATTTTTTGTAGGTTCAATCCTGCAATGGTTGTCATGTTTTCAGCAAAAAATAGTTCATCTCTTGGAAGTGAAGACGTCTGAGGTATTGAGCCCATGCTACCCTTTGCTTTTCTGAATGTTTTTTTTGCAAAAAAAAAAAGTATTTTTGTGTTTTCCATTGCGTTTAGAAAGTTTTCACCGCATGATTTTGAAATATATACGCAGCAGAACAAATATTCGATTCAAAAAAGCTAGTTTCAAAATTGATGCTGACTGAAACCGATTCCCCAACTTAGTTCGTCGACATATACGTGGCCAAAAAAAAAAAAAAAAAAAAGCCTATCAGTGGTGCCTGGCTTTTTATTAGCAGATGGCATATATACAGCATAATTATTATATATAATATGCTCCTGATTTTTCCTATGAATGTTTGGCCTATCCAATTAATGTTTTATTTGTAATCCTAGTTTGACCAGAAATTGCCAAACACCAATCTCTCAGTTCCACAGATCGAACATTGTTTGACTAAAACTTAGCGTGCCATTTGGAAATTGCAATATCACCACCGATGTTCAGCTTTCCTTTTGAAATAAACTATCTGTCAAACCATGTAGGCCGCCTGAACTTTTGTTGCTGATAATAAAAATATAACTGCACAAGAACAGGAAAATCCCTCTCGATCTTTACTGAGGGGACGAATGCAGGAAATAAAACAAAGGAAACTGATGAATTCACCAAAGAAACAATCAGGAAAACACCAGTAGTTAAGCAGAAAATGTCTACGAAGGCAAACAAAGCTTCAAATCTTGAGTTCTAAAGGGTGGGAAGGAAGTTTCTCCATTCAATGGAGTAACACGTTTTGCCTTTTGCTTGATCAATTGGATCACATTGCACACTATGCGACCAAAGAAGTTTTCATCTAGATGTCTCAAATAAAGCCTAAATATATTGACTTTGTCCACCCTGAACGCCTATAAATGCATGCCCCTGCCTCCCAACTCTACCCAGGCTTTACACATAGCTTTTAGTCGCTCAGTCACTACCAATGGCGTCCACTACTTGCGCGTCCGGTGTCCTCTTCCTCCTCCTCGCCGCCTTTGCCGCCGGTGCAAGCGCAGCCACCTTCACCATTACGAACAACTGTGGTTACACGGTGTGGCCGGCCGGCATCCCTGTCGGCGGCGGCACGCAGCTGGACCAAGGCCAAACGTGGACCGTCAACGTGCCCCCCGGCACCAGCGGTAGGTTCTGGGGCCGCACCGGCTGTTCCTTCAACGGCGGCAGCGGCCACTGCCAGACCGGCGACTGCGCTGGCGCGCTCTCCTGCACCGTCTCCGGGCAGCCGCCGGCGACGCTGGCTGAGTACACCATCGGTGGCACCGGCAACCCGCAGGATTACTACGACATCTCGGTTGTTGACGGCTACAACCTGCCCATGGCCTTCTCCTGCAGCACCGGCGTTGGGCTTGTGTGCAAAGACCCCAAGTGCCCTGATGCGTACCAGTATCCCACTGATGATACCAAGACCCATGCGTGCAGCGCCAACAGCAACTACCAGGTGACCTTCTGCCCACCATGAAGTGGCGGCGGATGGTGATCACGTCGCAGCGGCACACAACAGACACAGCATACCTAATTACATACATATTATGAAATAACTACCGCTACAGCTATGACCTCTCTACGTATGATGGAAAATGTAAAAAGAATATTTTGATAATAAATCGTCCATGTGTGCATGTAGACGGATATACAAGAAACATGTGGCGTGTTTTGTACTTGGCTATGAAGAAACTTCTTAATATATGCATGGTTTCGGCAAATAATGATGTCTACTCCCTCCGTTCCAAAAAAAACATGCAATTCTAGCACAGTACCATGTTTTAGTGTATCAAGTTTGACTAATTATAGATAAAAAACTATAAACTTTTATAATGTCAAATAAACATCATTAGATTAATTATGAAATATATTTTTATAATAAATTAATTTAAAGCCATAAATACGAATATTATTCGCTAGAAATTTAGTCAAACGTAGTGTCATACCCAGTTTTAAGGATAAAACTGAATACCAAACCATATGTGTGCCCAGAGATCAATCACACACATATAGTCACAAATCACTTTGGAGTATCATGCTCAGTGCCTTTATTACATCACAAATAGTACTTTATTACATAAATGTTCTCAAAGACTCAGCGGAAATAAAAGTAGATAACTAGCACTCCGAATAGACTCCATAACCACAGGGACGTCAACTGGTGGAGCACAAGACTAGTAGTCCTCATCAGAGTCGTCATAATAACTATTACCTGTTACCCATCCGGGATTTTCCAAATAATGAAATAAAGCAAGTGTAAGTACAATCGTACTTAGCAAATACAACATGGGGTTAATGAGGCTCAAAAGGTTAACATGGTTGCATTGCGGCAAGCTTTTTCATTATATCTTAAGTTTAGCAAAAACATGTAGCATCAAGTAGCAATAGTTCCCAATTAAACCAGATAACCATATGATCATGTAAGCAATGATTAAAGTATAGCAAAAACAATAACAACAATTTTCATCACAAAACTCCTTCGCACAAAACACTATTCAATAAGAAGTCCAGGCCGCTCATGACCGCGAGCACGGCTGTTATAACAGTTTAACACTCTGCAGAGGTTGTACACTTTCACCGCGAGTCGTGATTCCCATTATGCTTGGGTTAATTACTCCCAAACTACACTGCCAAGGTGCATAGCAGGGTTTCACTATGAAGTCTTTCAAAGGGTCGTCTAACAAGTTAGGGCCGCGAGGTTTCCACGGCAAGCAGAAATAGAGCCCCCCTTCCAAATGGTTCACACCCGCAGCAGACACACATAAGGACAGAGGCCGCACTATAACCATCATGGCATGCCCCTCTTGCGCCATAAAGGTTACCTCTAACAAGCTAGAAAATTAACCTCATACTTGACTAAAGCCAGAGCCATGTAGCCCTCACGGTTGTACTGTAAGTCCCGGGTGCTCACTTACAGATAAGTCCTTAGGGAGGACAAGAGCAAACAGGTACTCTTCCCCTTTAATTTTCCGTTGCTAAAAAGCGAGTTTTAAACCTTTGTTGCGTATAGCATTAATCAAGTTACAGATCATCATGGTTATTCTTTAAGCACTAGCAAAAGTTACCACATGCATTATCCCAGGGTAAACAAGGTATAAGATCAATTCACTAGGATAACCTTAATGGCAAACAAGGATAGCACATGCAGTATGAATTTAGCAAAACATGTTGAATAGGTAACAAGGATGATCCCATGCTATACTTGCCTTGCTCAACAAATCCTTGGTGATACGGCTCGTCAGAGAATTCCTGATCACCAACGTATTGCTCACCGTCTATACTCCACAATTAATCAACACACAAGCATCCAGATCCAATCATGCATAGCAAACAAGAGTATAGATTAGAACAGTACACCAAGCATAAAGCAAAGATAAAGAGTTTAGAAAACAAATCTACGCATTGCTAGGATCACATAGACGCTTGAATCACAAAAATTGGAATTAAAACGGTGATTATATGAGCTAAACAAGATTAAACTATAGATCTGATTAAAAGCTAGAAAAATTGTCTAACAGTGGCATAAATAGATAGATTATGAAATTATGAATCTAACGCAACTTGAACGGATCAAATCGGAGTTAATTTGCAAAAGTTATAAGCAATTGAAACCAGTGGCAAACTTGTAATTAGACTGAAATTCGAAATTCAAATTTAAATCTGATTTAAATTCAACTCAGGGACTGCGGCCGAATTAAACCTAAAACTCAGGGGCTCTTTAACAAGATTCCAGGGGTGTATTTATAAGATTCACCCCGAAGGGGTACGGGTTGATATGAGCCGTTTGATCTCAGATCAACGGCTGAGATTAGATCTCGGCGGGGGAAAGGAGTCGGCCGGCCGGGAACAGTGCCCCCGGCGGCGGCGCCATCGCCGGCGACGAGGTCATCTCGTCGGAGAAGCCGGTCTAGGGCCTAGGGTGCACGGTTTTGGCACGGGATAGCACGGGGAGAAAGAGGAAGGCGAGGCGAGCTCACCGGGGTGCTCGGCGGGGCTCGGGACGGCTCGGAGACGGCGGACGTCAACGACCGGCGGCCTTGCAAGTCCGGCGACGGTGAGAGATTGACAACCGAGCGCGAAAAGAAGAAAGGGAGGGTTCGGGGAGTCCGTGGGAACACGGCGAAGCTCGGCCCCGGCCTTACGGTGGCGGAGCAACGGCGAGGAGATGGAATCGACGGCGGCGGCGGACGGTGACCTCGGCGGCGGTGGCTAGGGCAAACCGAAGCTCGGCGGCTGCTGCGAGGGGGCTTGGTGGGTGAGGTAGAGCTCGGGGGCGAGGTATTTATACTCCGGAGGCGGCCGGAGTAGAGGGAAGGGGAGAATCCGGTCGGATTTTGGTCGCCGGAGTAAGGAAGGTGACCTTCCATTTATGGAAGGCACCGCGAGGTGGAAGAAGGAAGGGAGGAGGGAGGCTGACCAGTGGGGCCGGGTTGTCGGCGCTGCGGGAGAGAAGGAAGGGGGCGCCTGGCTGGCTGACGGGTGGCCCCCACCTGTCGGCGCCGGGCTGAGAGAGGAAGGCCGAGATGGGCCTCTTGTTGGGCTGGGCTGAAGGTAAGGCTCTTTCCCTTTTTCTTTTTCTTTTTTTTTTCTTTTCTTCTTTTTTTATTTCAAAGCCAAATTGATTTCAAATTTCAAATTCAAACTCCAAAGTGAAAACACAAGCATTACAAAAATGAATGCACCAGCATGCATGCATGAAACATGTTTCTTACTTATATTTCATTTTAAATTTAATAAAATTTATTATTGCTTATATTTAATGCACACTCAATTGCAAGAATTAAATTCAAATTCAATTTGATTTTAAAAATTCAAATTTTGGGTGTTACACGTAGACTACTTTATCTGGCACGTAACCCATAGTTGCATGTTTTCTGGAACGGATGGAGTATTTTCTTTGCGCACCATGAGCTTCCTGATTTCTTTTCTTTGATAATTCTTATCTCTGTTTTCATGAGCTAATTTCCGCCAAAATATGGCTTAAAATCCATAAAAATAGTGTGGGTACTGAATTCTCAAGTTCCATGGGTATGATCTATAGTTATTGAAAATAGTCTATTTAACCCCCTCAACTATTAATTGGTGGTTGTCTACTTCATCCCCCCGATCTATAGAACCAGGTATTCTACCCCTCAAACTATCGAAAACCATCTAAATAACCCTCTAAGCTGATTTTGAAAACAAGTTATTCTCACTTCAGCAAAACCACCTTCAAAACTGCCTCAGGGGGTTATTTAAACGGTTTTCAATAGTTTGAGGGGGGTAGAATACCTTATTTTATAGGTCAGGGAGTGAAGTAGACAACCATTGATAGTTGAGGGGGTCAAGTGGACTTTTTACAAAATTTATTTACATTTTAACAAGCATAAACGTAAAAATTTTATACTCATTGATAGCTAGCTAGATGACAAAAGGGAGAATTTATAGACCCAACTATGAGCACTATCCAAGAGCAAAGGAAAAGAATTTGAGCAACAAGTCTTAATGTTCATGGGGATAGAAATCATGGACCAAAGCTTTAAGATGAGCTATACTTAAGTTAGAGGACAAGAGGAAGGAAATAAGGTGTTGCAGGGTCCAATGCAGTATAAGGTAAAAGGGGATGAGACCAAGCCTACGAAATTATAAGAGAATCAATATTTCTGTGAGGCTATATAGTGATCTCTTTTTTTAGGAACAGCAGAGGTCGAAACCTCTACAAAAATTTAAAAATAAGTTAATAAAAGGTACACAATGAAAGAGAAAAGAGAAGTGAGGAAAAGAATGTGAGGCGAAACTCATGGGATAGAGAAGGAGCTTCCGTGATCTATGGATAGATCTTGTTTTAACATTTTTGGTCCAATAATGATCTTAAGTTCTTAACTACAAACTCTTAGATCTCATCATATATCCTCATTTTTTCTTCTTGTTTTCAGAACAAAACATATAAAATATAACAATTGAGTACGTATCCGCGTGGCATGGCCTATAGGATGCGCTAGCTATATGCCACAAGTGATGCTCAGTGACTATTAAAAGGACTGCGACCTGCAACGATGCCAACAAATGCTGCAGACAATGATGCAAGCCACGCAGTTGGAGACCACAGGCAAGAGAATGGTACTGAAGATTCAGGCTGGAGGCGAGGAAGAAAAGAGAGGCCATTCCGGCCTACCTTCTTGAAGCGTGGTCATCTTTCATCCAGAATGGTAACGGAAAAATAGTGTTGCCTCGGTAGGAGATTAATGATATTTTCTCTATTTAGAATGGACCAAACTCACCAAAGGGATGGTAAATTATTTTTTGACGAACTGACGATCCAAGCAAGTTTTCCGGGCCACATCGGAAAACTTCACCGGCCTGTACTTTCAGAGGTAGTTTTCCCTACCCAGATTATTTTCTGGCTTGAACTCTCCACGCTGACACCAAGGATTAAAATTTCTTGGTCTGTGGCCCAATGTTTGATCATATTGTTGCTAGATTTGACTACGTAAATGCATCAATGTAGAGTGTAAATGTTGTAATCAATACTGGTAGATAATAATGCGTCATGTGGTCAGGAGAAAAATTTGAGGAATTCCAGGGCAGATTGCTGACAGGCTTGTGGATTTTTTTTCTTTCATTTAATTCGAGCTGCAACGCGTGATAGCTCTAGAAAATTCCAACTATAAGAAATTCTTATGGCGACTGCCTATGTCAACACTATATTGCGGCCATTAGGCTATCCGCACTTATCATCCTTTATTTTCATACTCTATACATCCTACTCATCAAGATTCTCTCCTCTATATCACTTTCTTCCGCACTCATCCATTCTCCATATCTCATACTCTATATCAACTCACAACAACGGCCTCACTTGTCATCCTCTACAAATTTTATCCAAATATATTTTAAAGAATTTATTAAAACAAATCTAATGATGCAATCGGAATTTAATTTGAGTTTATGGTTTGTGAGTTATAATATTTTTTTGGTTAGGAGAAAAAGTGAGGCCTGCCTTCCACCTCTTTCTCTCATCTCCTGCGCACTCTGTGCACGCAGCACGCTTTGTCCGTGGGGACCGGGCTGGGTACCGTACCTCCAGTACTCCGCTGGAAGTAACGATCGATGGTTGCATGCAGTTTCGTTTACCGTGCGCGGTGCAGCTCCTCCAATCCGTTAAATGCTCACGTGGATGAGGTACTGAACTGCATCGTGTATGTAGTGCAGATAGTCTTATATGGTCCATAATAATGCAAACAAGACAGCAAGGGCCAAATGTACACTAGTACAGAAATGCTCTGTACAGGCGGTGACTAATCTATTTGTACTGGCGGTTTTGCCAACCGCCAGTGGGAAAAGTAATTGAAAATGGCCTATTTCTACTGGCGGTTGTTTGAGAACCGCCGGTAGAAACCGATTTCTACAGGGAACCGCCTGTAGAATAAATCGTTGCCCAGAAAAACGCGCAAAAAATTGCAAAAAAATATTTTTAAAAAGGCAAAAACATATTTTAAAATGCAAAAAATAATTTTAAGAAGTCGTGCATTTTTCCGTGTAAAATTACGCGCTACGTGGCCAGTGGATCTCGCGCGATCCCTCCCTTACCACCACACCACACACTCACTTGTGTATCTATCTCATTTTTGTTCCCCACATATTATGCAAACCCGACGGAAAATTCAATATTTGAGCATCCAAACAAATTCAAATGAAAAAGTGTTCAACTACAAAGTTACATAACTTTTTGAGATCTACAACTTTCATTTAGATTGTTTCTCCATCTGAGGTCAATTGCAAAATTTGAGTGTCAAATTTAAAAATTTCATTCGTAGTTTTCCATAAAAAGATGATTTCAAATAAAAAAGTTGTAAACTATGAAGTTTCATAACTTTTCGAGATCTACAACTTTTATTTTGGGAGTTTCTCCATTCGAGGAAGTTTGAAAAACTCAAAAAATTAATTAGCGGTTCCTTAAGAAATCCTCCTCAGAAAAATAGTCGATTTCTACTGGCGGTTCTAGTAGAAATCGTATTTCTACTGGTGGTTCAAGAGAACCGCCAATAGAAATAGGGCCGATTTCTAGTAGCTGTTATAAAAAAAAACCGCCAGTAGAAATGAAACGCTAGTGTCAAGAGAAATGGTTTGTGTACTAGTGATATTTAATCTCCATCACAACAAGAGGAATTATGTGACAGGTTTGACCTGATCTATAGTATTTGTTGAAAGTGCGAAGAATTATTAGTACTAGTGGTTCCTGATGTCAAATATTCCAGCTTCAGTACAAGCGTATTGTCCAAACTTCCTTATTAACTCAAAGTTTTCAACGAACAAATAAATTTCAACTGTTATCAATTGTTGGCCTATTTGACCTAAAGCTTAATCCTAGTTTCACCTAGGACTTTGGCCACATCTTTCCTATCAACTGTTTCATCTTTTTTTCATTTTAATTTATGAAAATGAACAAAGTATTCTAAGCCTCAAATATTCAGTTCCGTTCTTTGAGGGTAGAAAATATATTGCTGCATTCCAGGGAGAAACAGTTTCACATTATCAGTTGAATTATATATTGCAACGTCTATATATGCGACCAAAGAAATTTCATTATCTCAAATTCTCGATTGTCTCTGAAAACAGAAAATCTATATTTTGACTTGTCCACCCTTCCTTCTACCCGAACGCCAATAAATCCACACCCAACCCTCTCCCATCTCTACCCATGCTTCATAGCTCCCATACACCACGAGAAAACTGTGTGCACCATGGCGTACACTTCCATATCCTCGATCATCCTCCTCCTCCTCACTACCTTTGCCGCGGGTGCCAGCGCAGCGACCTTCACCGTTAACAACAACTGCAGTTCCACGGTGTGGCCAGCAGCCATCCCAGTCGGCGGAGGCACGCAGCTGGTCCCA
This sequence comes from Chrysopogon serrulatus, assembly GCA_015844335.1. Taxonomy (NCBI): domain Eukaryota; kingdom Viridiplantae; phylum Streptophyta; class Magnoliopsida; order Poales; family Poaceae; genus Chrysopogon; species Chrysopogon serrulatus. Next base: position 753,802 of record JADLZL010007062.1, on the reverse strand, counting down.
GGACAGACGTGGACCGTCGATGTGCCCGCCGGCACCACCGGCAGGTTCTGGGGCCGCACCGGCTGTTCCTTCAATGGCGGAAGCAGTGGCCACTGTGACACCGGCGACTGCGCTGGCGCCCTCAACTGCACCGTTTCCGGGCAGCCACCCACGACGCTGGCTGAGTTCAGCATCGGCGGCACCGAGGATTTCTATGACATCGCCGTGATTGACGGCTACAACCTGCCTATGGCCTTCTCCTGCAGCACCGGTCCTAGTCTGGTGTGCACGAGCCCCACCTGCCCGGAGGCGTATGGTGGGTTTCCGAACGGCGACCCCAAGACCCCTAGTTGCAGAGGCAACAGCAACTACCAGCTCACCTTCTGTCCATGAGGAGGCGGCGGCGGGCAGATGGTGATCACGCGTCCATGGATATTCACGGAGTAACTGTGGAACACGAAGGTGCAACATTTATTATTATTTCGACATCTGCCATCAACGTTGGAGTAGAAAATTAAGAAAATATAATGAGTATATCAACAAAAAATACCTTCTGAATAAAGTTGTGGATCTTTTTAATAAAAGTTTGCCATGATGAGTTGTATATAGAAAATAAATTCAGGTAGTACGGTTATCATGGAACAGTCATCGACACTTGCCATCGCATCAAGGCACATGTCCATATGCATATGGACACAATTAGGTGCCCACTGTTCTTCCATAGGTCCGCATCGAATTTTTTTCCACGCCTATCTGGTTTCGAGGTCTTAATTACAATATCAATAACATTTCCAAAGAATGAGTACTTTCTGTAGGATTTGGCTTGTGAACTCAATGTAGGATTTGGCTTGTGACCCACATGACACATATATATGCAATTGGCGAGGTGATACCCAAGTCTCATGGCCAAACTGGGTAGAGTGTTGATTCAATACCTATGCTAGATAACAGGAGCTCGAGTGGTATCCAAGCCCAAACTAGCATCGAGTCAGCTAGTGCCCTCAGAAGGGCACACCCTAGAGACCTAACCCTGTTTAGCTAGAAAAATCAGGATAGATCTCTCTGCTGTAAATAAAATAAATGCTTATTTTCTTGAGATTCTATTTTCATTACTAGCTAGGCATGAAAAAAGGGAGAATTTATAGACCCAAGCATGAGCACTCACAGAGCAAATTAAAGGAAAAGAATTTGAACATCAATTCTTCATGTTCATGGGGATAGAAATCATGGACCAAAGCTTCAAGATGAGCTATATGTGAGTTAGAGAAAAGAGGAAGGAAAATAAGGTGTTGCCAATGCGGTATAAGGTAAAAGGGGATGAGACCATGCCTGCGAAATTATGAGGTTATTTCTATGTGGCTGTAGTGATCTTTTTTCTTAGGGAACAACAGAGGTCGAAACCCCTACTGAAATTATCAAAAATAAATTAATAAAAGGCACACAAGGAGAGAGAAATAAGAGAAGTGAGAAAAGAATGTGAGTGGCAACTCAGGGGATAGAGAATGAGCTCCCGTGATCTATGGATAGATCTTGTATGAACATTTTCGGTGTATAAATGATATTAACTACAAACTTTTAGATCTCATCAAATATCCTCTTTTTTTTTTTTTCTGGTTGGCATAAACCTCACTAAAAGGTCTGTCTCCCATCCCAATGACCTTCAAAAATCCAGTTTGTTCCTCATTTTGCACTTTGAATCTTCCACCTGCCAAAAATTCATCCTTGACCTTCATGAGCACTACATGTGCATGCCGCCTTAGAATTCCACGTATCCTTGGAATTTTATTAATTAGCAGGAAGTTTGGCATCAGTTGCCTGAAGAAAGTTTGGTAGCCTGAGACTGCAAAATTCACCACAGCCTAAAATTTGTTTCTTTTTAATTATTATTTTAAATTATTTTAAACCCGAATTATATCACACCTTGTAGTTAGTCATCCATTCATGTTGCATTGCGTGTTTGTAAATGGCTTTGAAGAAACTTCTGTACATAAACATGCATGTTTTCCAGATAGCAAAGTGTGAATTTATGCAGAAGAGACACTAGCCAAAGCTATGGAAAAACGGTTAACTTTTTGCACATATTCAAATACAGTGTATGCATCAAATTTTTATGGACATGTAAAAATTTTATGGACATGTAAAAATTTTATGGACAATTTAGATATTGCACATCATTGCAGTAGTATATATAGCAAAAATTACCCTCCTATTAGAACATGATAATATATGAACACCATAACATTAATCATTTTCTCTCCATTAATGGCAGACCATTAGAAAGATTATGGACGACTTTCCATCATCGATGTTCGAGCGAGGCTATATCTAAGGCAGGCATACAAGGTCGCATATATACTGGGCAAACAGTCTGGCAAGCATCCGTTGTTGTGTAGCAAACAATTGGCCTTCGGTTCAAACAGCAATAGCAGTCATCCTTCCCACATCCAAAGAGAATACAGAATTTAAGGTCGATCTTGGTCTCTGGTACCGGGTGTTCCGGAGCTCAAAAGCTTTTATTTTTCGTTGGTAGGACTATTTTGGTAGGTTTTGTATCTCCGACATTAGAGAGTGCAGCACTCCGTTTTGGAAAAAATTTCATGAGTAAAAGAAATCAGGAGATAATAATAATACAAAACATGCATAAACGTTAACCCAAAGACAAGATGGCGTGATGTAAACTTACAAGGAAATGTCGGCATCAGCAGTGATGGGGTGGGCACAACGCGTGGATAATGGAGCATGGAAAAGGCTCAGCTGATGCCAACAATAATGCCTCCTGAAAAGCAGCAAGGCTTACCAAGAGGTTGGGGGTACTTTTGGGGAGTCCTGTAGCCTTTTGGAACTGTCAGTGTTGAGAACAGTCCGATCGATAGTTTCAGTGTTTGTTGGTTCAATAGGCTAAATTCTGAGACAGCTAGAACGTTAGCTATTTACAGGTTCATGATAAGATGGTTGATACTTAGTATGCTCTTTTCCTTTTTTATGCTCATGTATTTCCGTTATGCTATAATGAAACTAGGGATGTCCTCGTGTGCAAAAAAAAAACACTCTTGTTATTTCATATTATTTCTTGAGTGTCAAATATACAACATAAGATTTGAAATTGTGTAGTTAAAAGAATAATGTCAGCTATATATAGTTACATGTGTTGTGGAGCTTAGCTAGTATAATTAGAGAATTAAGTTAAACCACATCACCTCTAATCTAGTAGACCTGAACACTTTAGTTGGTTGGAAAGTAATAGTGGTCGTAAGGGTGGACTGCTTTGGCGGAAGTTTTTGAGTGAACCTTGGTTGCCTTCTTCCTCTCTATACACTGGGACGTCGATGAGAAAGGCTGTGAGGAAGACATAGATGATAACCTAGTTGTTGGTGTGGAAGTGGGGAGGGACCACGGCATAACAGCGTGGCCTTCCCGTCACTTCAGCACTACGTCAACGCAGATCTTAGAAAAGGATGGGTACCAGCTATTCCTTAGATCGAAGATGGTTCCTTGGAGGTCATAGCTTCCCCTCTTATTAATATTGTGTGATGAGAGGCCACAACCTACGATAAGTGAGAGTGCCCAAGATTACAGCACGTACAGGAGTCTCGTGCTCCCCTTGACTCAGCCATAGGAGCGACTATGGCATTGGCCCACACATTCCATGGGCCTGAAATTACTTATTCCATGCTCTCCATCACTACTGATTGCCTAGTGCTAAATCAAATCTGGTGGTGATAGAGATTTTGACCTAGTAGTGATGGCCGGTTCTGGTGCAGTGAAGGCTAAATTTGTTGTTGTGTTATCATAGATGCATCATTACTATTCCTGTTTTGCATCTGAGCACGTTGGCTATTTTTCAAGACACTCATGTAGCCCATAGTTCAGAGTCAAACTTTTGTGGACAATTTATATGTTGCACATGATTGCAGTAATATATATTGCAAGCCATCACCGCACAGATCAGAACACCAAGATGGTATATAATGAACACCATTTTCTTAGTAATATATAATGAACAATATTATCTTAGTAATTATTTCCACTCCATTAATGATAGACCATTAGAAAGATTATGCCATCATCATTGTTCGAGGCTATGGCTACGGTGGGCATATAGGGTTGCATGCGGGGCATTGAGCTTGACACTCAGCCCTTGTCGTGTAGCATGTATCATTGTTGTGGTACAAACAGCAATAGCAGTCGAAGATCTTATCCGCAACACCATCACATGTATAGTTAGCACAGAGTTTAATAGTCAACTTTGTCTCCGGTACCGATTTGTTCCTGAGCACAAAAGCTTTCATTTTTTTGTTGGTAGGACTATTTCTGTAGGTTTCTGTATCTCCAGCCTTAGAGAGCGCAGGGCTACCTATTGCAGAATTTTTTTCTTCAGTAAATCAGGAGATAATACACACGCATACGAGTTAACCCATAGACAAGATATGGTGATGTAAACTTACAAGGGAAAGGTAGGCACACAAAAAGAACCAAGGACAAGATTGCCATCACATACAAAAGGTTGGCGAAGCAGCTCTTCATGTCATATCTCTGTGTATTTTTCGAGGATTATAAGGTTGGACTTTATATCAAAGTAATGTAGTCTAAAGTGCCATGGTGTAGAAGACCTCTGATATATAGAGAGAGGTAAATTCTACCCTATGATATATCTCTTTATTCATTTTGAATATATAATAGATATCCTTTGCTCTCTGATAACAAAGATTACTAGCCTCAAATAGATTTTGCACAATATAATTCTATATTTCAGTTTAAGGAACTGCTAAATTCTTAATGCAATCCATGTTAAGAATGATTGGTAGTAATTAACCTTTGCCAAACTTATGTGCTGGAATTCGGCATACAACAACGTAGCAATAATCAAGGTAGCCAAATTTTTCTACTGCTTTTAGTTAACGGCACATCTTCTACTATTTTTAAAACCATGGTGGATGACATGACTCATAGATAGCATTAGGATGGACAAACCTATACTAGTGGATAGAGGGTGGTTTGTGCAGCTACTTGAAGGAGTCTTCAACGAGGGTCAACATCTTCTTGTTTCGCTAGAAAACCATATTGTGCAATATCTTAGATCAGGTTGAATAGTACACACTACAAGAAATGTGTCGGTTTATGATGAAATGTGTGTCATAAACCATGTGCCTTGAACCAGGGTTTATGGCGTTAATATGTTCATAGAATGTCATATGAATATTGGTCACTAATTCGCACATCATTGTTGGGTCTAGACCATACATCACTGCTAGAAATGATAATTATATGAACATTGACGAGTTTGGTAGAATTTGGATGAAATCACCATTATAAATAATCTCAAATTACAATTTTAAGAAAACTAATGCAAATGGCTCATTGAAATGATGTGGACATGGACATATATAGTTCGCTATTTGGAGTTTGCAGGAAAAAAGATAATGCTCAATTTAGGGGGTGCTCACATGTCTTCTGTTGTATAATCTGCTAAAAAGTAATTAGCAACTATTAGCTATTAGCTACCTAATTTTAAGTCGTAATGGATCCAAATAGACCCATACTCCAGTCACTGGCTTTGGAACTGGGCTTAATTATTTTTATAGGCAAGTCACTACAGGAAACAGCGACTTTGCCGAGTGCAGTGGGCACTCGCAAAGACCACTTTGCACTCGGCAAAGGCTTTGCCGAGTGCCGCACTCGGCAAAGCGCACTCGGCAAAGAACCTGCCGGCAAAGGTTTCTTTGCCGAGTGCCGGATATCGGGCACTTCGGCAAAGTCTTTGCCGAGTGGCAAACACCCACTCGGCAAACCTATTTTAGCCGTCAACTTGGGCGGGAGCTTTGCCGAGTGCCGACAGCCGGCACTCGGTAAAGAGCTATTTTTTATTTTTTCCTGGGAAATTCTTTGCCGAGTGCCTCCACCCCCAAGACTCGGCAAAGATTATTTTTTATTTTTTAAAAATTCTTTGCCGAGTGCCTCCACCCCAAAGACTCAAAGAAAGATTATTTTTATTTTTTTTAAAAAATTCTTTTGCCAAGTGCCATGGCCCCGGCACTCGGCAAAGATTATTTTATTTTTTAAAAAAAAAATCTTTGCCGAGTGCCATTGCTCCCGGCACTCGGCAAAGCTGGAAACCGAGGTTCAGACCTCCCTTTGCCGAGTGCTAGTGCCACGGCACTCGGCAAAGACCTCTTTGCCGAATATAGCGTCGGCAAAGAGGAGAAAAATGTTGTTTTTTTTTGTTTCTTTTTCCACCAACACAAATAAATAAATGACATATATATGCACAGAATATATCACGATACATAACATCCATCATACATAATATGACGCATACGCATATCGTCGATAATCCATCACATACACAAATGTCATCCATAATGCATCACATACACAAATATCGTCCATAATTCAACGCATACAAGTCCTAATACATCACAGGAAACATACGAACACATGTCTGGGTCCAATAGAAGCCTAACAAACATGACGATAGAAACGACGGATACCTATCGCCATCCCGCCACCCGGAGTGTGGAGCGGAGTGCCCAGACCGGTGAAGGGCCGCTTGGCCACCCCCGCCTGCGGGCGAAGGGCCACCCTGAGGAGTCGGGTTTGAACCCGCTGACTGTGGCTGCACCAAAGAGAAGCGAGTTCATGAGTATCTGCACGAGGGCTGCATAAGCTGAAGGAGTAAACAAAAAACCAGACATACTCACCGGGGTCCCCAAAACAGGAAGAACAGGAGGCTCAACTGGAACGAGCAGCGACTGGGGCACGACCACACCTAGTAAGGCCTGAAGGCTCGACATGAAGCTGAACATGTCCCGTATCCTCTGCGCCTCGGCCGCCCTCTGGGCTTGTATAGCCTCCATCTCGAGTCGATGGGCCTCCGCCGCCGCCGCCTGCTGGGCCTCCAACCTCCGCACAGAGGCCTGCAACATTCACACGCAAAGTTCGAACAACTCAAATGCTAGGTAGATGTGTAACAGCAGTAATCGACACATGAAACAGTACTAACCTGGAGTTCCGCCATCTGCTGCTGTGAGCTCTGCTGCCGAGGGCTTATGGGGACGGAGGAGCTCGTTCTCCTTGCTTGAATCTCGGCGAGGTTGGGAACAGAGGCGGAGTCGACTGTGGTCCGTCCGCCCAAAGACTGCCGTCTTTGCTTCCCTCCACCCAATCTCATCAGAAGGTCCGTGTCCAGGGGCTGCGTGGCCGGATCGAAGTCCTCCCCATGGCGCTCGCGAGCCACCGAGGTGTACTCGCTGATCTTGGTGTAGACGCTCGGGTTGGTGTACGCCTCAGGGCCGTCCGCCGGGTTGTAGGTGACGTCAGGAGCCGCCGCCTTGCCCTTGTGTGCCATGGCGAACGCCATGAACTCGTTGCAATCCTGGCCTTAGTGTGTCTGGGACTGCAGGAGAAACACAAAGATGATTACAAATAACGTGAATTAAGCATTAGAATAAATAAAGATAAAAACACAAAGAAGATTATCCAAGTGGCGGCGTATGCGCTAAGGCTCCGGTTGCCCTGGTGGTGTGCCGGCCCACCCATCTGCAGGCGGCAGTCCCGGCGGACCTTGTGCTTCTCCGCCCACTCCTCCGAGAGCCACCTGTCCACTATCGCCTCCCAGCAAAGGCGGTGCCTGGAGCACCATTCAGGACATTGCTGCATGCCAACAAATTAATGATATATCAGAATATAGAATGAGTGTTGCCTATTCTTCATGGAAGGAGTACGAATTGATGTTTCGTACTTACCGAGAGGTACTGGTCCCTGGTGAGCGTCATGGTCCTAGTCTCGCTCTTCTTCATCTGTACACCAAGGACGTCGGCGTGGTAGTTCACAATGCACTGGAGCCGCATCTCGTAGTAAAGGTCCGCGAGTCGGGACCTGGCGACCCTGTCCTGCACTTGCGCCGCTCGGTCCTCCAACCCAGGGTCGCACGTGTAATAGTCCTGCATAGAGACATCATGTATTATTTCATTATTTAAAGGACGACCAATGAATGCGTAGTATTATTAACCAATTGAGAGTGAACTAGAAACACTCACCCAGAACTCGTGCTTGATCCGCGCTGCAACGGTGCCATAATCGCTGTCTACGGCGGCGTAGAAGTGGTCCCACGACCAGGGTGGCGAAGTCACCCCGGCATACGTGACCATGCCAGGGTAGTGCTTCCGAATCAGAAGGCCCATGGTGCCGTTGATGTGGCGCCCTTTTTCGGACACTACTTCCTAGTTGCTGCAAGAGTAATTAAGAAGAATTGTTAGTGTCCAATTTGATTCTCAACATGTCATATGAAATGGTACTGAAATAATACTTACTCGTCACCATGTGGTCGAATCATGGGACGCCGGGCTAGTGGGATCGGCCCCGTCGGAAGCTTCGAGGGCCCGCGCAAGTAGACCAGTGACGAGGTAGAGCCTGTGGCAGTGGAAGTGGATCCCCCGACTGTTGCTAACGCCGCCTCGGAGTCCGCCTCGTCAGAGGAAGCGCCACCTCCTGCTGTGTCGAGGCCCACCTACTGGTCGTCGTCCTCCTCCACCGACGGGGTGGAAGCCGGCTGCACGGTCCTCTGACGACGGCCTCTCCTCGTCCTCCTCGTCACCGGCTCTGACAAGGGGTGGTCCTCCTCAGTGGGGGGTGGTGAGCGCTCCCCCATGTAGAGGGAGTTGACCGAACGCCGAGACTGTCTTGCGTCCGGCATTTTGGGAGTCCCTGCAATTTCAAAGAGTAAACCAATTAGCACAGTTAAATTATAAATTGTAAGTACTTATGAAAAGATGCAAAATAAATAAAACATGATTGCAATAATAATAATAATAGTACTAATATAGCATTACATGCACTAGAAATACTCTTCATGATCGGCGGCGTCTGGATCATAGGTGTCGTCCTCACTATCAACATTGTCATATTGCACCTCTTCTCCTTCATCCTCATCTCCATCGTCCTCATCGTTTTCATTGCCTAACAATACTTGCTCTAAAATTTGTAAGTCCTGCTCATCTTCCATCTCTTTTCCCTCGTCCTCATCTCCATCGTCCTGATCAAATTCATTGTCTACTTCCATCAGCGTAAATATGTCTATGTCAAACCTCCCTTCTAACCCCTCAGGTTGATAGAACTCCCATGTGTCTGGGTCAAAGTTGTAATCCTCATCATTTGGGAGTGGCAGTTTACCAACCGGCGATACCAACTGCACAAGGTACCAACCCATTAGATTGGGGTCTTTTTGGCACGCCCATGGAAGATAATAAACTTGTGTGGTCTGTTGAGCCACAATATATACATCCTCTCCTTGATACATAGAATCCTGTCGAATTTCCACTAATCCAAGCTTAGGGGTTTTTCTCGTGACATTAGGATCGAACCAATGACATTTGAATATGACTGGATTAGGAGCTTTGTGACACTAGAAATCGAGTTCATATATTTCTTCTACTATGCCGTAGTAGTCACACCCATCGGTGCCAGGCGTACGAACTCCAGTATTCGTGGTTTTTCGATTCTCATTTCTCTGCTCATAGTTTCTTGTGTGAAAGCGATAGCCATTCACATCATAAATGTTGAATGTCTTGACCCTATAGGCGAAGCCTTTGGCGAGCCCTTTCAACTCAGCATCCATTTGTCCATCTTTACGAGCCTGCAAGTGAGGCCGGATAGATCGTTACATTAATCGCTCGTAGGAGCAAAGTGGGATGACAAAGTTTGACGGGATACCTTCATATTCAACCAGGATATGAAATCAGGCGCATCATCTTTGAGTAGACTATCTTCTTCCTGAGGAGAAGGAGGCCTACTCCCTGTCCAATATATATTCAGAAATTCCTTGAAAAACAAAAGACAGCTAGGTTGGATACATAGAGGATAGTGACAACGTATGTAACAAGCTCATTGAGAACTTACTGTACATAAGGCTTCACTTCATCAAGGTTCAACAACACATAAAGCATGATACTGCGCCACTCATCATGGCTTAAGTTCTTGGTGCCTGGCAATGGCGGATGCAGAATAGAATTGAAGGGGGGGCTGATCTCTTCTTCTTCCTTAATTTCTCTATTTTTCTTCCTTAATTTCTCCATTTTCTTATTTTTTTCACCTCTTCTCCTCCATCATTTCCATTGTTGTACCAGCTGTAGGGGGGCTGGAGCCCCCCCAGCCCCCCCTGTAGATCCGCCACTGGTGCCTAGTATGCTTGCCTTTCTGAGTTGCCCTTTGAACAGACTGAGGCTAGATGAACTCTCGTTGGTGTTATAATGAGTGGGAGGATTGTGCACACTGGGAAGGGTATGCTTATAGTATGTTGTTGTGAAGTTTGACACCTCTTCCAGAATAAATGTCTCTGCAACAGATGCCTCAATTTTAGCTTTATTTCTACACTTTTTTTGAAGAATCTTTAGACATCTCTCGATCATATAGCACCAACGGGCTTGCACGGGTCCCCACATTCGGGCCTCGTACGGTAGGTGCAAAATCATATGCTGCATCGACGTGAAGAACCCGGGTGGAAAGATCTTCTCCAACTTGCAGAGCAACACAGGTGCCACTTTCTCTAAGTCATCAATCATGTCTCGAGATAACTCCTTAGCACAAAGCTATCGGAAGAAATAGCTCAACTCTGCCAGCACGCGCCACACATTGTCAGGGAGATATCCCCTAGTCATCGTAGGAAGGAGCCTCTCAATCCATATGTGGTAGTCATGACTCTTCATCCCTAAGACTCGCATAGTATCCAACTTCACTCCTCTACTAAAATTCGTGGCATACCCATCTGAAAACTTTAAGCTCTTGATCCACAGCAGGACTTCCTTTCTATGGTCTCTTTTCAAGACGAAATCGACCACAGTCCTTTTCCATTTCCCCCCTAGGCGTGGGAGGCTTCATCACTTGCTTTGGTGTATCACACATTGTTGCTAGGTCAAGTCTAGCCTTAATGTTGTCCTTGGACTTATCTGTGTCCATGAGTGTTCTAAAAAGTGTCTCGGCGATATTCTTTTCTGTGTGCATTACATCAATTTTGTGTGGAAGAAGAATGTCATTGAAATAGGGGAGCCTAGTCAAGCCCGATTTATGAGTCCATTGATGTTCCAGACCATATCCAATAAAACCACCTTTCTGTTTATCCTCTTTGAGAGCTTCTATCTCAGCACAGACCTCGGCAGGGGTCATAATGTGAGGTATAGGGTCGGTGACTTGAACTCCTTTTCTAAAGTGCTTGACATCTCGTCTAAATGGATGGTCAAGAGGGAGGAATTGACGATGTTGGTCAAATGAAGAAAACTTACCCCCCATCTTCAGACGAATGAACCTCACAGCACTCCTGCATATTGGGCATGGGAACTTGCCTTGAACACATCACACACAGAATAATCCATACGCCAGAAAGTCATGAAGGGAGTACTGGTACCACACATGCATTGTGAAGTTTTTCTTTGTAGCTCGGTCGTATGTCAATATACCTTTTTCCCAAGCTTGGATCAATTCATCAATGAGAGGCTTCATAAACACACCCAATCTTGTTGCCCGGGTGTCCAGGAATTATGAGCGACATAAAAACGTTCTTGGGTTGAAACATGATGCCGGGGAGGGGGGGGAGATTGAGGGGGATCACAAATACAGGCCAACAAGTGTACGGGGCCGCCATCATTCCATAGGGGTTGAACCCATCTGTTGCCAGCGCTACATGTACATTGCGAGCCTCTAGAGCTTTATCATGATGTATGGCATCGAAATGCTTCCATGCATCAATATCCGATGGGTGTACCATCTTGTCACCGTTGTATCTTTTGCCATGTTTGTGCCATGTCATCTGTTTCACGGACTCCTCTGTCATATACAACCGTTGGATCCTCGGTATGAACGGAAGGTACTGTAGGACCTTTACGGGGATACCAGGGTGTCCCTTTTTGCCTTCACTAGGTTCCACCACATACCTAGAGGATTTGCACTTTAGACAGTGTGTTGCTTTCTTGTGATCTTTCCAAAATAGGACACACCCATTCGAACAAGCATAGATTAGCTCATATGGCATCTTAAGTGCATGAAGAAGTTTCTGTGACTCATACAAGTTCTTCGGCAGAACATGACCCTCTGGAAGGAGGGATGCAACCACTGCCAATAAAGAATCAAAGTTGTCTCGACTCATGGCACACTGCGCCTTCAACGCCATTAGGCGTCCAATGGCATCCAACTGTGAAACCGTTGTCTTCTCGTGAAGGGGCTTCTGTGCGGATGACAGCATATCGTAATACGCCTTCGTGGTTTCCTCTGGCTCATCCTCAAATTCTTCACCGAACCGTGCTGTGGTAAAAATTTGAAAAAGTTTCGAGCACACGGCGTTGTACGGTGGTCACAAACCAAAATATCATCACATGTGTGTCTTATATCACATGTGAGGTTATCTTGGTTTGTAACCACCATAGGTCGCCGTGTGCTCGAAATTTTTTCAAATTTTTATCACAGCACACGATATAATATCATGACTTCTCGCCAAGTTTCATAATTTTCGAAACTCATTCGCATTTTAAATAATTAAAAATCGACTTCGACGCACGCGTCGCCCCCCCCCCCTCCCGCACGTTGATCGAAATTCTGAGACCGTCCTTAGATTTAGCCTAACATTATGATAACAAACAAGGATCACATTTTTGGAACCAAACAAAACCATTATTCGATGCACCTGCAGTTCAAATGTTCTTTTTCCCCAGAAAATTCAAAAAAAATAAAATAACTAGAGAAATATAACAAAATGCACTGAAAATGTCTCAAACTTTAACATGTTGTTTGTGGCACTCGTATAAAAGCCTTAAAAAAAAAAAATTTGGGGCTAAAAAAAAAAATTACTTTGCCGAGTGCCTAGTTTTGGCACTGGGCAAAGTATCTTTCTTTGCCGAGTGCCTAGGTTTGGCACTGGGCAAAGTATCTTCTTCTGCCGAGTGCCAAACGTCTGGCACTCGACAAAGTTAACGGTGACGGATGCCGTCTGCCGGCAGCCCACCTTTGCCGAGTGCTTGCCTTTGCCGACGGTAGAGCACTCGGCAAAGGGAGTCTTTGCCGAGTGCTCGGCTTTGCCGAGTGCCGTGCACTCGGTGAATTTTTCTTTGCCGAGTGCCTGCCTTTGCCGAGTGCGGCACTCGGCAAAGGAAGTCTTTTGCCGAGTGCCCGATATTTGGCACTCGGCAAATCATTTAGCACTTGGCAAAGGTTGAGTTTCCTGTAGTGAGTTAGCTAAGACACCGCCTTTGCAAATACTCCCTCTGTCCAAAATTAATTATTCATATATCTCATTTTTGAGGAGCCACACACTTTTAGTTTGGCCAATGATATATGTAAAAAATACTCATGCATGCTTATCATGTTTAATAAGGATAATCATATTGATAACGAAATATACATTCGTAACAAATTTATTCAGAGAGATAAACATTGATATTATTTTCCCTGTAATTGATCACTTTAAAAAAATGACTTATAGGAAAATGAGATGTGCACTTATTTTAGAACGGATATAGTTTATATCTTCCTAAATGGTACGGTGCCTTAAGTCTAGACTGCATCAAGAAATGGGTAGAAAGGTCAAAGGCGAATCCTACTGCTTACAAGAGAAGAAGAGAGTGGCACATGTGACGACAAATAAAAGTGGATTGTTTATATTACTCCAATTTATTACATCTCAGCCACAGCTATTGAGGCGATGGTTGATAGTACATATATTATTCCTGCCGACTGTGCTGAAGAGAAGGAAAAACATCACACTGACAAATAAAAGATTACAGAGACGATGGAGCATATATATGTCCTGATGCCGATCGATCAAGCAACGGGCATAGCACTTTCCGCAGGTTAATTTGAACGAGGCGCGCGACGCTGGCTAGAGCTTTTGAGGCCTACTTTGTAATGGTTGCGTACAGCAGCCGCCGGAACTCCTTGATGTTTGCAGCCTCCATGCACACGACCATGCAGACGGTGCGCTGTTCTGGTGGCCCATAGTCCATGAGGCAAACATACCCATGCTTGACGTCTCCCGCAGGGGCCATCGCTTGTGGACCTCCGCATCCTAAATCCAGGCCAAGAGGCATGTTGAGCCAACTGACTATCCGGAGTTCGGTGTCCAGCAAGTTACCCCTGCGGCGACGACGCAAGGTGTCCTTGTCGGCCAGTGCGACATAGTCGATCGCAGACCGTACCATCTCGTCGTCCATCCTGGCAATGGTGCCCCTGATGCGAGCGGCAACAGATGGTAGAGCCTCGGAGGCGATGTCCCCCGCAGCACCGGTGGCGCACAGCGACATCATCGCGTTGCCAAAGTACCTGGTCGGCAGCGGCGGCGTCACGTAGCGCTGGATGTTTATCGGGAAGCTGAGCCGCATGATGGCGTCGGCAGGGAGTCGGCGGACGACGCTCATACACTGCCACACGAGGGCGCTCATGGAGATGAAGGTGCTTGCCCCGCCGCCGCAGAGGCGCTTCAGTGCGACCTGCTGGTCCCTCGAGATGAGGAACGCCTCAGTCGCGGTCGGTCCAAATGAGCTAGACAGCGAGGTGGCTTCGGGGTAGTAGAGCGCGTCGGGGCAGGCCACAGGCGGGGACCGAGCACGGAGGAGGGTGCGGTCGTGGCACGGAGGAGGGACGACCGCCGTGCTACTATCACCGTCGACCCTGTACAAGGCCGACCATGTGTGCATAAAGTGTGACATGCTTACGCCGTCCGCTGCGGCGTGGTGGAAGGACACACCAAAGACGACCGCTCCACACTTTAAGAATGTCACCTGCAAGTTTATTCCGGACACATCATCATGAATGGATGCACTTGCACAGCGGCTTTACCTACTTTCCTCACTCCCAATCAATTTAGGGAAAATTTGCAATTGACCACCGGTCTTTGCTGCTCAACATCGAAGAAGTTGAAATTTGCTTGAGGGCACTATACCCAATCAAATATTTTTATAAAATAGATATAAAATCATATAAGTACCGTAAAATTATACTATAAAATCCATTAGACTTTACATGATGAGAACTACACACTAAAATATTGTTTTGTACTATAAATAACTATTCTGCCTCTCTTCAAAATTAAATAAAGTTAACCATAGTCAAATTTTATAAAATAGTCATTTTTAGTGCACAATAGTATTTTACTGTATAATTCTCATCATGTAGAGTCTAACAGATTTCATGATATAATTTTGTGGCACTTATATAATTTTATATCTATTTTATAAAAATATTTGGTTGGGCGTGATGTCCACCAGCAAATTCAATAAGAATCAAAGTGTCCTCCAGCAAATTTCAACTTCTTTAGTGTCCAATAATAAAGAGCGGTCATTTTTATTGTCAAGTGACAAAGAGCACTTATAGGATTTTCAGTTTCACTTATTTGGTTGGGCTGTAGTATGAGCATATGACAAATTTTGCCTAGTTTGATAAGGTTGTTAAACTTCTGGAGAAATTCTGTACTACAAAAAGCAACAATTATATTGAAATGGTAAAAGCATATGAGCATCTTCTAGAACTGTGATATAACATGGATATGACCTAACATAGAGAAGTTTTCATCCCTGCTATGTTTCATCTTGGAACTCAATCTTTTGAATTGACATAAAAATGGGAAGGTATGTACTTGCCTCCCAGCTTTTGGAAACTGAAACATACTACATAAGTATTATCTGTTGCTAACACTACTACAGAACAGGCCTTTGGTCACTTGGCCAAAATGAATATTAGCTCCCCGCAAACATTGCGCCCGAGACTAAAAACACCTTTAGCCCCGGTTAGAACACAAACCGGGACTAAAAGTCCCCTTCCCAACGGCTACGTTGTCTCCGGCATACGCAGTGGGGGACTTTTAGTCCCGGTTGGTAACACCAACCGACTAAAGGTCAATCTTTAGTCCCGGTTGGTGTCCCTAACCGGGACTAAAGGTATTGTCCCGGTGGGTGACTCCAGCCGGGACTAAAGATTGGCCTTTAGTCCCGGTTGGTGTTACCAACCGGGATTAAAACCTCCCCCCATATTTAAATCCTTCTTCCTCCTCTGGCCGAGCCCGAGCTCACCTTGTTCCTTTGTTCTTCATGTGTTCTTGCTTGGTTCTTGCTCACATCTCCGGCCATTGATTCATTTCGTCACTTCTACGTCATCATTTTCTTGTTTAGAGGTTACTAACTTCATCTTCTCAACTTTTAGCAGCAGTGTATCTCATTTTGTGGTGTTATACATGTGGTTTTTATTTTTTGATTTCTACATTATTTTAAACTCCAATCACTTCATCGTTTGTGGTATTATAATTAGTTTTTTAAAAAATAACATTTGATAATACTTTAGTTTATAATTTGTGATCTGGTTAATTAGTTAATTATAACTAAGTATAAATAATACATTTGAAGGATTATTTAATTATAACTAAGTATGAATATAAAATTTATTTAGGAAAAATAAGAATGGAGAATTTTAGGTTATGTGTTAGTTAGTTACTTAGAATACTTTATTTTTGCAATTTGTGATCGGGTTTATTAGTTAATTTAAACTAGTATGCATGCCACATTTCATGATTAGTTAGAAAAATAAATAACTTTTGTATTTTTTAGTTTTGCTTGTTTAGAAAAAATAGAAATAGAGAATTTTAGGTTATAATACTTTAATTTGCAATTTGTGACCGATAAGCTGAACCACATGGCAAGTAATTATTTTTTTTTTCTCTATGTCTATAAAACCAAGTAATTATTTTTTTCTCTCTATGTATAAAGCTAAGTAATTATTTTTTTTCTTTTCTCTCTGTCTATGCATTAAAGTAATTATTTTTTTTTGTTTTCTCTCTATGTATAAAGCCAAGTAAATCTATTTTAGGACGGAGGGGGAGTAGGCACGTTGATGATGGCGGGCGGGCAGGACCGCAGCAATAGGGCAACTCCAAGCAAGCTAGCGCTGCTGAAGCTACGCTTATCGCTCATCATTACACTAGCTCATTATCGCTTCGGTCCGTCCCCGTCCCCATCGTATCGACCACCAAGGCACACGGCACCGCACGGTACCGACACTCTGCACGCTGAGCTTTGCTGCTCGGTCATCTACAGTGTGATGTGAGTTGATGAGTTAGGATGACCGTGTCACTTAACTCGTCCGTTCTAAAATAATTCAAACATGACAAATGAAGTTATCATTAAATAGAATCTAGCCAGCTATCGTTCTTCCTTCTCCATCGTGGGCGCACCTAGGGTTTAGAATTTTATGGAATGCTACGCTCAACGTTTTTCAGATCTTCGAAGGATGGTCTGTAAAGAGAGACATCTCACCGAACTGGTTAGAATCATCTAGGTCAATTGCACCATCGGCTCCTAAAGCTTGTTGCTTTCCAGGAAGAACCACATGCTTCAGCTTATCGGAATGCACGTTATACGGTATGCACAACGTTTCTACGAGTATATAAGCGCACGTGGCCTTCACTTCTCTTTACCATCCTACGTGCCCTTCTACTCACAAGAATACCGGGTTAATTAGTTAATTATAACTAGTATGCCTACCAAATTTCTTGATTATTTAGAGAAATAGAGAACTTTGGTGTTTTTTTTAATTTTGCTTGTTGAGAAAAATTAGAAATAGAGAATTTTAGGTTATTTGTTACTTTTATTTCTGTAGTAAAAATTAGAAACTTATCATACTTTATGTTGCAATGCGCACAATGACACGTGGTTGGATGTACAATGCTGATCGCCGCTCCAAAGAATTCATTGATGGTGTGCATTATTTCTTAAGAGTGGCCGAGGAAAACAAGCGGGATGGATTCATACGGTGCCCATGTGCCTTGTGTCAGAATTTGAAGGAATATTCTAGCTCTAGAAATATTCACTCACATTTGTTGAAGTTCGGTTTCATGCCAAACTATATTTGTTGGACCAAGCATGGAGAAACCAGGATAATGATGGAAGAATGTGAAGAAGAACAAGAACAACCGGAGCCCGACGACCTTATTGCTCAATTTGGTGGCTTTGATGATACAAAGAATGGGAGAAGTCAAGAAGAGGGAGGTGCTCTTGGTGAAGGTGATGCTCTTGGTGATGCCATTCGTGATGCACGAAAGAAATGCGAAAGTGAAAAAGAGAAGGCGAAGTTTAACCGCATGCTAGAAGATCACAAGAAATTACTATACCCATCCGCCCAAGATGGGAAAAAAAATTGGGTACAACACTGGAGTTGTTGAAATGGAAGGCGCAGAATGGTGTATCCGATAAGGCATTTGGACGATTCTCAAGATCCAAAAAGATGCTTTCGAACCCTAATGAATTGCCCACCACTACGCATTTAAGCAAAACAGGTCGTCGTCCTTTGGGATTAGAAATCCGTAAGATACATGCATGTCCTAACGACTGCATCCCGCACCGTGGCAAGGACTACGAGAATTTAGATGAATGCCCCGTATGTAAAGCATCACGGTATAAGATCAGGCGAGATGAACCTGGCGATGTTGAGGGGGAAGAACGTCCTAGGAAGAAAATCCCTGCAAAGGTTATGTGGTATGCTCCTATAATACCTCGTCTGAAACGTCTTTTCAGAAACAAGGACCATGCAAAGTTGTTGCGGTGGCACAAAAGAAGACCGTAAGGTAGACAACATGTTGAGACACCCTGCTGATGGGTCTCAGTGGAGAGCAATAGATAGGGAATTTCCAGAGTTTGCAAAAGACGCAAGAAACTTGAGGTTCGCTTTAAGTATGGACGGTATGAATCCTTTTGGTGAGCGAGCAAAGAGTCATAGCACTTGGCCTGTTACACTATGTATCTACAACCTTCCTCCATGGTTATACATGAAGCGAAAGTTTATTATGATGCCGGTGCTCATCCAAGGCCCGAAGCATCCGGGCAATGATATTGATGTCTATCTAAGGCCATTAATTGAAGAACTCTTACTTTTATGGAGCGAAATAGGTGTTCGTGTGTGGGATGAGTACAAACAGAACACACTTCGACCTGCGAAAGCAATTGTTGTTTGTGACAATCAATGATTGGCCTGCTCTAAGTAATCTTTCGGGGCAGTCAAACAAGGGATATAATGCATGCACACACTGTTTTGATGACCTTGATAGTATATATTTGAAAAAAATGCAGAAAGGTCGTGTACCTTGGGTATCGCCGATTTCTTCCTATGGATCACCCGCTTAGAAAGAAAGGCAAGCATTTTAAAGGTAAAAGCGGACCATCGATGCAAGCCTCGCAACAGAACTGGAGAAGATGTATTTGAGATGGTTAAGGATGTGAAAGTAGTTTTTGGTAAGGGACGGGGTAGCCAACCGGTTCCAAAAGATGCAAATGGTCATGCACCCATGTGGAAGAATAAGTCAATATTTTGGGAGCTACCCTATTGGCAAGTCCTAGAGGTCCGTAATGCGATCGACGTCATGCACCCGACAAAGAATCTTTGTGTGAACCTTCTAGGATTCATGGGTGTGTATGGGAAGCCTAAGGATTCATTTGAAGCACGACAAGACTTGCGGCGCATGGAAGAGCGAGACAACCCGCATCCGAGAGAAGACAGATGATGGACGCCAATATTTAAGACCTGCTAGCTACACTCTTAGCAATGAAGAGAAAAAAATCATGTTTGAATGCTTAAGCAAAGATGAAGGTCCCATCTGGATTCTCCTCTAATATAAAAGGTATAATAAATGTGCCCGACAAGAAATTTCTGAACTTAAAGTCGCATGACCGCCATGTGCTTATGACGCAATTGCTTCCATTGCATTAAGAGGAATTCTACCTCCACATGTACGTCCGCCACCGTTAAGCTATGTGCATTCCTCAATGCAATTTATCGAAGGCAATCCATCCACTTGGAACTTGCTTGCTCTCTGAGAATGATGTGGTTCAATGTCTTGTCGACTTTGAGTTGGTGTTCCCTCCATCCTTCTTTGATATCATGACACACCTCCTAGTTCATCTGGTCAAGAAGATCAATATTCTTGGTCCTATGTTCCTGCATAATATGTTTCCCTTCGAGAGGTTTATGGGAGTCCTGAAGAAATATGTTCACCAGCGTGCTCGACCAGAAGGAAGCATCGCAGAGGGCTATGGGACAGAGGAGGTCATTGAGTTCTGTGTTGAATTCATTCCTGAACTTGACCCAATTGGTGTTCCCCGAATCACGACATGAGGGGAGACCGAGCGGAAAGGGAACGATAGGAAAGAAAACATACATCGGTGCAGGGGGGCGATTATTTCAATAAAGCACACTACACAGTTCTTCAAAACTCATCCGTGGTGGAGCCGTATGTCAAGAAACACAAGGACTTTCTACGATCCCAGTTCCCAGAGAAGAATGAAGCTTGGCTTATGCGTCAGCACATGGACACTTTCAGTGATTGGTTACGAAAAGAATGTCAGGGTAATGACCAGATTGATGAGCAACTGTATTTGTTGGCTAGGCAACCATCATGGCACATCCTCACGTTCAAAGGGTACGAGATAAATAGAAATACATTTTACACCCTATGCCAAGATAAAAAAAGCACGAACCAAAACAGTGGGGTTCGTGTAGACGCCACCGACCCGAATGGAAACAGACAAACATATTATGGCCGCATAGAGGAGATTTGGGAACTAGACTACGCACCTAATTTTAAAGTCCCTTTGTTCCGGTGCCAATGGGTCAAGAATACCGGAGGCGGCGTAACAGTTGACAAAGACTATGGAATAACAACAGTGGACCTCAACAATGTTGGTTACAAAGGTGAACCATTCGTCCTTGCTGCTGATGTGAATCAGGTGTTCTATATGAAAGGCATGTCTACAAAACAAAAGAGAGGGAAAAATGACAACAAATCAATGAATGAGCCAAAACGCCATATAGTTCTCTCAGGGAAAAGAAACATTGTGGGAATTGAGGACAAGTCAGATATTTCAGAAGATTACGAAAGGGATGACCGAATCACGCCTTTCAATGTGACCAAAGATCCGAGCATCATGATAAATGCTGAGGACACTCCATGGTTACGTCAAGATCATGACCAAGGAACATACGTCAAAAAGAAGATCACTACTGTGCCCGCCTAATAAATAGAGTGTATTAGAGTATGTGTATGTGACAATTGTAACGTAAGATGTAATGGTGACGTGGCATTGCTATTATAATCTGGAAAGATTTTATGTTCCCAAATTTATTATGAAAGCAATTAGACAAAAAACGAAATGAAACTGTTATTTTTTAACAAATTAGTACCTATTCTTTTATTTACTATGCAATTAACAAAATTAATCTAATTATTATAAGCATAAATAAATAAGAAATAGGTTAAATCTTTAAAGAATGATGATAAATGAACAAAATTTACGTTTAAATAATGTATTTATGTTTGCTATTATAACGGATGGAAAGATTTTATTTTACCAAATTTATTATAAAAGCAATTAGACAAAAAGAAATAGAACATGAACTTTTTAAAAAAAATTTATACCCATTCTTTTATTTACTATGCAATTAACAAAAATAATCTATTTAGAAATAGCATAGATAAACAAAAATAATCTAATATAAACAGTGATTTTGGAGATAAATAGTGAATATCACGTATATCATGATTTTAAAGATAAATAGTGATACATGAACAAAATTTACGTTAAAATAATGCAAAAACAAATTTCCTATTGAAAACAACTACTTTAAAGTATTTTAATTAAGTCAAACATTTTTGCATTAACAAAATACTAATTGTTTTTTATATTTATGTTTGAAATTATAAGGTGAGAAAATAATTTATGTTCAAAAAATTTCTACATTGCAATTAAGCAAAACGAAATGCAAGCTGTTATTTTTTAAAAAATTTATACTTAGTATTTAATTTACTAGACAATAAACAAGTTTTAACATATTTATTATAGGTTATTAAAAAAGAAAAACAAAAGGTAACTACCAAGTACATTCGGGATGTAGGGCAAAACCTTTTAGTCGGTTGGTACCACGCAGGGACTAAAAACACCTTTAGTCCCGGTTGTTGATGACAACCGGGACTAAAGGTGGCACCTTTAGTCCCTGCCTCTCCACCAACCGGGACTAAAGGTGTTTTAGTCCCGGTGCGTGGTACCAACCGGGACTAAAAGTCCCGGCAGGTACTTAAAGTACAGTCGTCCTTCTTCTTCCTCTAGCCACCGGATCGGCGTCGCCGCCGCCGCCGCCCGCCGTCCGAGAAACTAACCCTAGCCGTCGCCGTCGCCGTCCCCCGCCGTTGACCTCGCCGTCCTCGAGCCCGCCACGCGCCGCTCCCTCCTCCACACCGGCGTCGACCCGGCCATCTCCATCCTCCGCCGCTCCCTCCACGCCGTCCTCGGGCCGACAGGCGGCCGCCTCCTCGCCATCCGTCTCTCGACTCCGCGCGTGCCCGGCCCTCTCCCTCTCCGACACCCGCGTCCGGCCCTCTCCCTCCACGGTGACCGCCTCCTCGCCGTCCGCGCGTCGACCCCGCGCGCTGCCTCTCCGACACGGGTTCGGCCGGCGACCCAGCGTCGGCCGTCCTCTCCACGCACGGCCGGCGAGGCGACCTGCTGGACCGGCACGCCCGGCGACCCCGCTGCGGCCGTCCTCCACCTTGGCTGCTGTGTGTGCCGTCTTCTTGTGTGTCGTCTTCTTTGTGTGCCCGCGCGCGCTGCTTTGCCGTACGTCTTCTTTGCCGTGTGCCGTCTTCTTTGCCGTGTGCCGTGCTGCGCCTTCTTCTTTGCTGTGCCGCCGTGCCGCCTTGCCGTGCATCTCCCGTCCCGTGGCGCAGCGGTAGCCGTCCTTTTCATGTGTTGTATCATCGGCCATCGAGCCAAGATCCCGGTTGGTGTATGTATATATGTGTGTGTGTGTGTGTGTGTGAGATGGCTGGCCATCGAGCGCGGCGATGATAGTAACTCTGCAGGGGCCGTTGGCGACAAAGCACGTTAAATCGCTATAGCATTGTATCCGATACGCTAATTCGAAACCCTATTTGAATACCCTAATTTGATCTGATACGCTAATTCGAAACCCTAATTCAAAACCCTAATTCGAAACCATAATTTGATCTGATACGCTAATTCGAAACCCTAATTCGAAACCCTAATTGAAAACCCTAATTTGATCCGATACGCTAATTTGAAACCCTAATTGAAACCATAATTTGATCCGATACGCTAATTCGAAACCCTAATTGAAAACCCTAATTTGATCCGATACGCTAATTTGAAACCCTAATTCGAATCCCTTATTTGATCCCATACGCTAATCCTATTTGAAACCCTAATTTGATCCGATATACGCTAATTGGAAACCTTAATTGAAAACCCTACTTTGATCGATACGCTAATTTGAAACCCTAATTTGAAACCCTAATTTGATCCGATACGCAAATCCTATTCGAAACCCTAATTTGATTCGATACACGTTAATCTTATTCGAAACCCTAATTTGATTTCATACACTAACCCTAATTTATTATAGGTTATTAAAAAGAAAAGACATACACT
Organism: Chrysopogon serrulatus; assembly: GCA_015844335.1. NCBI lineage: Eukaryota > Viridiplantae > Streptophyta > Magnoliopsida > Poales > Poaceae > Chrysopogon > Chrysopogon serrulatus. The sequence goes on along the minus strand of JADLZL010007062.1, from coordinate 730,367 downwards.
TAGTGTATGGATACGCTTAGTGTATATTTCACTTATGTTTCCACTGCTTAGTGTATATTTCTTTATGTGCAATATAGTATATATATAGGGTTAGGGTTTACATTCATGTATAAAGATTGTTTTTATTTTTCTTTTTTTCTTATGGCGGTACATGACAAATTGAATTCTAACATCTTTCACATATATTTGCGAAAATGGCCGATCCGAATGATAACATGGATGATGCAATGATGGACCTAATCAACAGCGGTGGCAATCAAAATCCCCAAGTCCAAGGTGAAGACAATGAACAAATAGATGATGGGAGTCGATACCGGCCGATTATGAAGAACTTGTGGGAGATAATCCTGATGAGGTCTATCTACAATCTAGTATATATGTATATACATGAAATTAAAATGAATGGCTTTTGTATTAATATATTTATACTTGTTTGTGTAGCCCTCTGGATCAGCGACAACTACCGGGAGTTGTAGAAAAGTGCGAGGCCCGAAGAAGCCGTTGGAGGGTCGGTACATTCTGTCGGAATTCGACGAGGGTACAGGCCAAGTACTTGGGGAACATTCAAAGAAATTTGTTGCGCCTTTGTGGATACCTAGTAAGGGACAGGCTCCCGATCGGTGCTCGAGAAATGGAGGCAACGGAAAGATGACCCTTCTATTAGTTATGTCTCGGATCGTGACAAGGAATTGCTATGGCTAGATATCCTTCAACATTTCACGCTCGATACACAGGATGAAGCTTTGAAGGAGAAGGTTCAAATCTGGGCTATGCAGAAGATGGCCAAACAATTTCAGGCTTGGAAGAAGAAACTCCACAAGACTTTTGTTGCACATAACCGGACACCGGATTTCACCAACAAGGCCTACGTCAAGTTGAGGCCTTTTTGGGATGAGTTAAATGCAGTTTAAGAACTCGGATGAGGGTCGAGCATGGATGATCCGTAATCAGGAAAATGCTAGACACAAGCAATACCACCATCACTTGGGTTCAGGTGGCTACCGGAGTGCTATTCCCATGTGGCAGAAGCTGGAACAGGAGATTGTTGATAAGAGGATGGAACCAGAATCACTGCACTGGCCTGAGCGCGCCAAGTATTGGTTCTTCGGTCATGGGGGAACCCTAGACCTAGAGACCGAAAAGGTAGTGTACGGCGAGAAGCTGCAGAGAGTGGGACAGAGAATGGCCTATGCCCGAGAATTAGTTGAAAGTGGCGCCTGGCAGCCAAATAGACAGAAGGATGAGCTGACATACGCCCTGGATAGTGTTGAACACGGTGGGCGAACAAGAGGCTATGGGGAGATATTGTGGGAGCATGGCTTCCCTAAAGATAGACCCACTTATAGAAGCCACCAAAGAAAGAAGGAAGAGGAGGCAGAGCGATTACGTAGGTTGGAGGCAATGGTGATGGAGTCACGCGAAGCGGCTCGTGAAGCGATACAGCGAGAGAAAGCACTTGAAGAGAGAATGAACGAGGAAATCAAAAGGCAAGTGCAGGAAGCAGTAAGTTCTATGCAAAGGCAAAGCGCATCGAGCACAGAGTCAACATTAGCCCCCGGTCAGTTGAAAAGCAGTTGCGCTTCCACGGAGGTGCCAACTATTCAAGACGACGTGGGGCTGCGCTTTCCGGTGGATGACGTCACTGAAGCTAAGACAACATGTGAGCTGCATATTCCACAGGGGGCTGCCACAGTCATGGTTGCTGTCGGTGTTGTAACTCATATCGACCCTACGAAGACACCAAGAATCCATGGGGCGATAGTTCCAGCTGGATATGCTAGTGTCTCGGTGGATAGAGTTGTCAAAGGCTTCGAAAATGTGCAGCTTGAGATAGAAGGAGGTGATGGAGAGAAGACTCTAGGACAAGCAGAGAAGGCTTTCATTTGTTGGCGCAAGCGCTACATCATTATTCCTGGGGCATCACCTAGTAGTCAACCACCACCTCCTCGTCATGAACCTAACCCTAGGTGCGGATGAAACTTGACGATACATTTATTCACTAACTTTATTTTGCATTCCCTTAGTTAGTGGTTTATATTACTCATATACCTCATTGGTTTCACAGGTGGTCACCAACATGTCATAGTGCTGCGGGTGATGACGAGGCAGTGCAAGACACGGCTGCATCGCCTCGGGCTGCAACGCCACCACCTCGGGCTCCAACATCGACACCTCGGGCTCCAACGCCGCCACCTCGGGCTGCAACCCCGCCACCTCGGGCTCCAACGCCGCCTGTTCGGGCTCAAACGCCGCCTCCTCGGGCTCCAACACCGACACCGGCTGCCCCTTCGCCTCCACGTCGGGCTCCAACCCCCCCCACCGCCCGCCCCATCGCCTCCACACGTGGCTCCAGCGCCAAAACCGGTGGACCCACCATTGAAGAAGAAGGGCCGGCCACACAATCAAAAGTGTCAGCCGCCCCACTGCCAAAGAAAAAAGCCTCCGAAAAGAAACAACCTATCATTCCTAAGAAGCTGTCCTATGATAAGACTGCTGCAGAAATAGAGGCTTCGGTAAAGTTAGATGTGGACAGTTTCTTCAAGAGACTTAAGGATGACAGAGAATCCAAGCGAAACCCTGAGAAGCCATACCTCTTACTAAAGCCAGAACTTCTACGGCAAAGGGTTGAGGCTCAACAAAAAAGAGGCGTCAAGCTCAGAAAGAATCATCATCTTTATCCGACTATGATCGCACTCTAAGCAAATCAATAGAAGAAGGGAATAAGAAAGAGAAAAGAGCACGCAAGGGTGTAGCACAGCTCGGGGAACAATCAAAGCAATCAGTGCCCCCGCTAGTCATTGGGAATGAATATGGTTCAAACATCGACGTGCTAGACCAGCAGATACCTCCAGATTTGCACTATGGGGATCTTGAAAATTTTTTTGCGGACACTAGTCTTACCTTATCCCAAATGATAGCTGGGGCAGCAATTGAAAGTGCAAAAGAAATTGATCATTGGCAGAAGACATATGAATATGGCAAGAGTCTATTCAACCCTGCGGCCCTCAGCAAACTTGGCACGCAGATGTACTTGCTAAACCAGTGGTACCTTGCGGCGTGTGGCGGAAGAAGCGGAGATGACTATATCTGCGTCCGAATTAGAAACCATCATTACTTCCGTGGTGATGATATTATTTATGTTCAATTTAATGAGCTACACCAGCTATGCCACATGGACGCTCTGGACAAAGCTCTAATCACCGCTTACATGCGTAAGTGATTCTTTCTTTTAATAATGTCACTGTAACTTATCATGTATATGTATAACTAATTACGTAAAACCGGCTATACATATGCGAGAAACATGATGAGGGACCTCGAGCTAGAAATGACAAGGAGATTGGATTTGTAGATCCTTATATATTGTATTCAAAGACTCCAAGACTCCGTATGTCTTATGGAGAGTTCAAACGGAGAGAAATCTACGGAGGTACTTGATCAATCAAAAGGATAAAAGATATATACTCTTTCTCTATAACTTTAAGTAAGTATCGTTATCGTGTGTACATTCTATTAAACCAATTAATTAGATCATTATGAAGATATATAATTATTTTGCGTACACACAAATGCAGCTATCATTGGATACTAATTGTGATTGATCTCTGGCAATGTCATTTGCAAATCTATGACTCGTTGAGAAAACCAATCTTTGGAAGATTACCAAGAAATGATAGATATTATCCAACGGTAACTTCGATCTCTAAATATTAATTTCAGCTCTTTAACTTCGATAATAGATAATTAATAATGATCGTTTTATTGCTAGGGTTTGGGCTGGCTTCGTGCAGCAACACCGTCCAGATTTAAAAGCGCCACTTTCAAAGCCTATCCTACTTCTGTGGATTCTGCACCAGCCACCGGGGCAGAAATTTGTGTGGCTACTATGTCTATGAATTTCGACGGTCTATGAAAAAAACAAATCTTGAGCACACAAAAGTATGTAACATGTATATATAATAAGTTCATTTCATTTATTTGTTGCTATTTAATAAATCTTATTCATACCTCTAACTTTTTTCTTTAATGTCTACTGAAGGAGACGTGATTGAGGCGAAAGGTGTTGGATGAAGTCCGCCTAAAAGGAATTCGTGGAGACAATCGCGGGGTTTCTTAACGACCAAGTCCTGAATCCCGCCCGGTGAGTACTACTTCAACCCCGACGAGCCAATGAAACCAAACCAAGATGATCATTTGTATGGCGCTTGAGTGGCGGAGAACAATTAAGTTGTTAATACTTTATCCGTGATGGATATGTGTAAATATTATATTATAGACCTATAGACATGTATAATATATAAATAGTGTTATATAGTATATTTATATGTAATCTTTGTCAATTATATAAATTATAGGTGCGCATCTACATAAACAAGCAAATAACAATACGCATTTGAAAATAATAATAATAATATAATTGTAAACCAGAAATAGAAAACCAAAAGAAAAGAAAAGGAAAAAAAAAAAGGAAAAAAAAAAACTCTTTAGTCCCGGTTGGTAACACCAACCGACTAAAAGGGGGCAGTGGCGGCACCACTGCACACCCTTTAGTCCCTGTTGGTGTTACTAACCGGGACTAAAAATGGACCTTTAATCCCGGGCAGCGGGACCGGGACTAAAGGTGGGACATTTAGTCCCGAAACTTTAGTCCCGGCTCCGCAGCCGGGACTAAAAACCGTTTAGGCCCGGGACTACAGCCCTGTTCAGTAGTAGTGTAATTGAGTCGCGCAAGTACTATGTGTTGCTAATTGAGTCATTCATGCAACCATACTAATTGCCTATAGTCTCTGCTTTCACTATGAGTTTTAGAAGCTAATTATTTGTATTCTCCTCAAAATAATTTAAGTGTTAAACTAATAAGCAGCTATTTACTTTCAAATTCCCCAATTAGCTGATAAGCCATTATTTGTATTCTCCTCCACTACTTACTTTTTCCCCATGTTCAGTAGCATCATGAAGTTAAGGTGATCACATCACCTAAGCTGTAGGCCAATGCCTAAGGACATTGTTCTCAAACAACAGATTTGGACTGTTCCTAGATCCAATAGGGGCATCAGCTGCACGTGACCTCTGCAAAAAATACAAATAAATTTATTTAGAGCACGCAGAGACACTAATGGTTGATCTAGGACAGAACTGAAGCACATTAAATGAAGGCAAGAAGCAGAGCACAAATGGATTCTCTGATAGCTGCCCACCTTAACATTGCCTGCTATATCTGGTCATGCAGCCCGGTGGACTGTTGGTATAAATTAACTGCACCCTAAATAATAACTATAATCAGATTATCCGCAAGCACACAGATATATATTGATCAGCACTTCACCAAGATCAACCCGGTTTTAATATCGAACCCAAAGGAACAATAGGTGATTTATGACCTAGCCTAATATTCTTAATCTAAGGGGGTACAAACAGTCTAGAAAACTATTGAGAATGAGGAAATAGCTAATGTACTCTAGTTCCAACTACCGGTAAACTTTGTATAATATCGTCTTATCGGACAAGTAATCCCGAATAGGAGAAGAAATAGAGTAATCTCCTATCGAGCACCTATAAGCCTATCAGTCCTATCAACGGGAAGTGGACTACAGAGGATATGAATCTACTTGCAACTTTATACTAACAGAGGGTGAATTAAGACGAATTACTTCAGGGGATTGTTCAGATTCTATCAACCAATCATCACCCAAAATAAAAATTAATTCTCTTGTTATTTCTCTAAGAAATTTTAAATCATCGGGATGTAAAAAATTAGAATTAAAGTCTCTAGATTGTTGGGGTTGAATAATTTTTACGATAAAATGTTGTATTCCCATTATCATAGAAATCATCCTCTATTTCAAACATCCACTCGAAATTTAGAATTATCTCATTAGCTAGTTCAGGTTTTAATTCAACTATAGATTGAGATGAATCAGGTAAAAGTTCATTTTTAGCTAACTGAGAATTTTCTTCTAGCAACTCTTATTTTTCTTCGAGAAGATCATTTAAAATATTAGTAAGAACAGTTTTAGCATGTTCAACAAGAATATACATAAATGCTCCACCCGAGGCCAAATTAAGATATTCTTTATTTCTATCATCAAGGCCTAAAAAGAAATGTTGTAAAAGCATGGGTTCTGGTAAAGCAAGATTAGGTCCGGAATTTACAAAACCATCAAAACGATCCCAAGCCTTGCCTAGCGATTCATTTTCTAATTGTTTGAATCCTATGATTTCAAACCGAAGTTTAGCGACCTTTTCTATTGGGAAAAATTTAAGACAAAAGTATTTTCATAATATTTCCCAATCTCCTTGACTACTCCCAACATCGCGATTATACCATTTCTTAGCTCTGCTCGTTAATAAAAACTGAAAGAGTTTCCATCTTAAAGTTTCGTCAGCCATGCCTTTAATACTTAGACATGAACATGTCTGCTCAAAATCCGTTAAGTGGGAATAGGGGGTTTTCGCTAGAATTACCGAGAAAAAGATATGTTCTGAACTAATTTAATTAATCCCGGGCGTAGCTCATAGCCGATGATGTGATAGGTTTAGAAGATTCTTTTGGTCGAGAGGTACGATCCCGATGGTGCTCCATATTGATATAGAAGTTGAGATTCATTTTTCATAATATTTTTATATTTTTTTTTTTTAATATAAAAGGATAACAATAGACTAAGATAGACTAAATCAAAATCAGCAAACCGTTCCCCGACAACGGCGCGAGAAATGCTTGTTGGTATAAATTAACTGCACCCTAAATAATAACTATAATCAGATTATCCGTAAGCGCCTGGATATATCTTGATCAGCACTTCACCAAGATCAACCCGGTTTTAATATCGAACCCAAAGGAACAAGAGGGTGATTTATGACCTAGCCTAATACTCTTAATCTAAGGGGGTACAAACAGTCTAGAAAACTATTGAGAATGAGGAAATAGCTAATGTACTCTAGTTCCAACTACCGGTAAACTTTGTATAATATCGTCTTATCGGACAAGTAATCCCGAATAGGAGAAGAAACAGAGTAATCTCCTATCGAGCACCTATAAGCCTATCAGTCCTATCAACGGGAAGTAGACTACAGAGGATTCAACGTAGCTATAAAGTCACCTACGCGAGCTACCACTATCCGACTGATTAGGGGACATTCACAAGCAATCATAACCCAGACACCACATCTACGATACGAATCACTACTTTGACGTAGGAGCTACCCAAATCAAAGTACTCAATATAATATGAGTTGCAAACCAAAGAACGAATATAAACAACTGCTTACTTGAATCAGAGTGGTAAATACAAAAGTACCTCAGAACGCAGCTCCGGACGAGGGAGCTGAATCCAGACGAATACAGCTCCTGAGGATGCTCCGACAGGCCGGGACTCCACCGAATCTCTACTCTTCTACTCTATCTCTCTAATCTCTATCTTGATTGCTAGCCTAGATCTAGTGGATCTCTATCTAAAGCCCTAACTCTTCATCTCTTGATCTGGCCTCCTCCAGGGGGGGTGTGACCCTCCTTTTATAGCCCGGTGGGATTGATACGCACCGTTGGATCAAACCGACGTAGCAAGCAGCCAGGATGGCTCCTCGGAGGCGGTGGAAGAAGGTTCTAGAAGGGGAGGCCGAACCCTAACCCTAGGGGGCCGGGCGGCGCCAAGGTGGGACCGACCGCCCCCACACGGTGGCGGCTGCGAGCCCCGCTGCTTCGGGCGTCTTCTGGAGTATTCCTGAACCCTCTGGTGTCGTGCTTGCGTCGTGGTTAAGTTTCGTGGTAAATCAGCACTTAAATCCCTCTTTTAGGCTTTTCTGGAAAATTCCCTGAAAAATGCACAAATCACCAAAACTCGTGGAAATTATCAGTGGTAACCCTATTCTAATAGATATTCAAGTCTGGGGAAGTGGTAATTGCTAATAAATTTTGGGAGTTAACAGGTGTCAACATGGGCCACGGCCCAGCCCGAGGCCTGGTGGTTTGGCTCGGCCCGAGGCACGGCCTGGCCCGGTGCTCACGGGCCTAGCCCGGCATGGCCCGAGGAGCAAGTCATGCTATGGGCCGCCACCCGGGCACGTGGCACGGCACGGGCACGGTCTGGTCCAGGAAGCGGCCCAATCAGCAGCAACGTGCCTTCCCCCATTCTCCTATCCCCAACGGCTAATTCAGCCCAAAACGGCCCATGTAGCGCTCCGGCCCCTCCCCCCACGCCACGTATATAAGCGCCCGGCGCGGCGTCGCCCCCCTAAATCCCTAACCCTAGCCTCATTCACCCTCCACCGGCCGTCGCTCGCATCGCATCACCTTCGCCTTCGCCTCCGCCTCCGCTCCTCGATCCTCCGCCGCCGGTCGCCTTGAGGTCACCAAATCAGCCCTGGTGACCTCGCCTCGGCCACCCACGTCGCCGCATCGGACTCGTCGCATCTACTCGCCTCGATCTGCCGCCACCGTTCACCTTGAGCTCGCTGGATCTGCTCCGGTGACCTCACCGAGGCGACCGGTCCTTGAGTTCGCTGTCCATCTCATCCTCCTTCTCTTCCCTCCTTTCCTTCCCTCCTCTCCTCTCCTCCTCCAGGGTACCATGTGAGTTCGTTGTCTCTGTCAGTCGTTCCGCCACCGCTCGCCGTCGTTCTAACCGGTGTTTGTCTACTCCTCTGGTTGGATCCTGGCTCCCTGGCCACTTCTCCGGCACTGGGCTCCGGTGGTATAGGTAATCGACTCCAAATCCTAACCCTAGATGGCTAGATTTAGGTCACTGTCCGTCTGTCCCTCCTGGCTTCCCCTCGCTCTCACTCTCTGTTCTTCCTCATCTTCTGTCCTTCACAGGTTGGTGCGTGATGCCGCTTCGTCCTCCTCTAGAGGCGCGATGGCAAGGCCACAAAAGCGCCCCTGTCCACCGTCGAGGGGCAGTGCTAGAGCGGCTGGTAGGGGCTGGGGCCGGCCATGCTCCACTCCCTCGGCCGCGGTGACCATGCCAATGGCGGCAGATGTATATTCCCACATCGCCGATGGCGAGCACCCCGATCCCGAGGAGGAGCTGGAAATCGAGGACGACGACGACCTCCAGGAGGATGCAGCGGGGCTATTCGGCATCGATCTTGGTGATGGCGACCACCCGATCGATGTCGACGGCGGCGATGAGGGCGCTGACGACGGTGGGATGGATGCCTCCACCGACACTCATGGTACCTCGTCGACTGGTAAGTGTGTTTCTGACGTTTGGGAGGATTACATTGAGGTAAAGGACTCCAAAAAGGTCAGAATAGCTGCCATCTGTAAATTGTGTGGTAACAGATATACTGCTAGATCTTCTGCTGGTACTGGTCATTTAAGACATCACCTAAAATCTTGTAAGGCAAAACATGCTAATAATAGTAAGGTCCAATCTAGGCTTGCTCTGAATGTTGATGGTTTGCATAATTGGGTGTATGATCCTGTTCTTGCTAGAACTAAGTTATGCAGATTGTTTGCTAAGCTGGACCTTCTATTAGGCATTGGTGAAACACAGGCCTGGGAAGATTATATTAAGCGTGCTCATAACCCTAGATTTCAAAAGGTTTCTAGGCAGACCACTACTAGAGATATGGATAGATTGTTTGCTGATCAACGTGCTTTGCTTAAGCATTCTGTGCTGCCTACCTGTTCATCTATTTCCTTGACATCTGATATTTGGTCTGGTAATGTAAAAGAGGATTATATTTCTGTTGTTGCTCATTATATTAGTGCTGATTGGGAGTGAAACGACCCGATTTTCCATGAAGGGAAAATCCACACAGTCGAAGTGTAATACGAACTTTTAAATCATATTACCCATTTTCCAGTCGATAATCAAATCCATACAACGATAATAGAGTACAAATAGAAGGGTTTATGATAACTTATTACAACGCCAACAAAGTGAATCACGCAGTAGCATCAATCGGAACAGCTTGAGGGTGCGGAAGCAACTTCTATCCAACGACTTGAGCGTAGCGACGAAACCCCTAACCATCGGATCCTTCGGAGCTGTATGCCTCCTCAGAACCTGCGTGCCAAAGTATCAGTACGATATGTACTGGCCACATTTCCACCCTATGATTTGCTATGCTTTGTGGAACTGGATGCAATGAGGTTATATCAAGAGGACCTATATTTGGCTGTGGTTTCCTATGCATAATCTGTCAAGTATAATATAAGTATGTATATAGTTTAAGGTTAACACCACATCCACACACACCATCCATCCATCCATCCATCCATCCCATACCACACATCCACCTCAACCACCACATCTCATCTCACTCGTGTCGACAGGCCAACTCCCACTCGGCCTGCCTCAACGGTCATTGACCGGCTCTATCTCACAACACGGGGGAGAAAAGAAGGACACCCCTCCTATCTAGTGAAGCAGGTCCCAGGAAAGGTCCATAGCCGATAAGTCGGCATATGTATCGATCGATCAACCATAACACTCTGCAGAGGTTTACATACCCACAAGATTAGCCATCCTCGAGTCATGACCTCCTAGGCGTAATCCCACCGCTTGCTAGCCTAGAACGATGCCATCCTACCACTCGATACAGGTCGCCCCGGAGAACCGGTACGCTGAGATCGGGGGAGGCAAAGCACCGGGCCCAACAAGTGGTACCTTGCCGACTCGAACGGTCACAGAACTTCCGGCATCCATACCGGGCCCTCCCTATCACCTCGCAACCTAGCAGTAATGGCACCGCTCTACCAAGTAGTCCAGCCGTCTCTCTTCCCATTAGAGAGCGAGTGGGAATGCAAGGGATTCCCGGTGAGTCTCGAGTACTAGTAAGTCCTTAGGATTGACCAAGCCGGACATCTTCATCGGGTTTACCATTTTACGTGCCACCACAAACCCCCCCGTCTGCCCTGGCTCCACCTCTCAACAAGGCTCACACCCGGATCCCACCTCACACATCACATTACATATACCCGCCACGGTATTCATCTCATAGGATGCCCAGGTCACATCACACGGCAAGACTCGCCTCAAGCTTGTCACACATTCCAGCTCGGTCGACACAACCCTTACCCTCCACTCACCCAAGACACACACAGCACACTCACCATCCATCAGATTTAGGTTGGCACCACGTGCCTTAGTCATATATATACATCAATTTCCACCACGCATCACATCAAAATATAAAGCGTAGTAGAGATCAGGTAGTAATCATGATAGCAAGCGCGTGTGTCTAGTCTATCAGCGGGTGAGTAGGGGCAAGGTTGTATCAAGAAAATGGCAATCAAGAAGTACTACCATGCATCCCTAATCAGGTGATAGCAACAGTGAATAAAGCACTAGCAGTACTACTTATTTGCAATGCGTAATGGGATCTACGAGAATTGGGTGGAATGTGGCACCTTTAGAACGGTCGTCTCCCAATTCCTCGTTGTAGTCACGATCGTACTCAGCACGTTCCTCCTCTGACTCTGAAACGGTACAAGTATAGACGCGTTAGCGACTCCTATAGAGAGCACAAGAATCAAATGAACTGCGAAAAGATCCAAATACACTCAACCATTACTCCAATGCATAGAGCTTGATTTTAGATGAATTTAGAGACTTGGTTCACCAAATTTGGAGTTCGTATGAATTAGTTATGAATTTCTGAAGTTTAATCAATATTTTGAAAAAGAAAAAGGGCTATTTAATCTGGGTCTGACACGTGTCGGCTGCTGATTGGCTTACTGTGCAGGGCTGACGTCAGCATGACGTCAGCGTGACGTCATCAGTAGGGTCACTGGTGGTCCTCTGTGGGCTTGGCGGGCCGGATATGGGCCGGGCCGGGCCCGCCACGTGTTGCTTTCTCGATCGGCCACGTCGTCACTTGAATCTGGGCTGGGCCGTGGTCTATAGCGCGCTGGTGCACGGTGGACTCGTAGGCGCGGGTCTGTAGACCGCAGACGCGGTTCGTGGTGCACCCAGTCTATGCCTCCTCTTCTCTCACTGGCTCACCTGCACCAAGTGCACGGCGCCGTTCTCCTTCTTCTCCCCTCCCTTCTCCTCTGTTCGACCATGACGGCGCTCCCGCCGGCGGCGAGCATGCGCATCCGGCTCCCCGGTGATCGCCTCGCGAAATTGGACACCCCAACATCTCCCGTCCGACTCAAAGAACATGATGGGCAGCTAATTGGGCTCCTCCGGTGGCCGAGGCTCGGCAGCTCAGCGCGTTCCACACGCGAACGTCGGTGATGTGGCTCGAGCCGGCCCAAGGGGTGATGCTTGGACTTATTTCTACGGCGCATGAGCTCCAGGAGTCAGTCGCGAGCTCTGCGGTGAGCTCGGCTGCATCTGTGGTGCTCCGGATGGAACTGGCCGCGGGGGCAGCGGCTTGTCAGCGACGGCGCACGACGGTGGCAGGGCTAAGGTCTCCCCTAAGTCCAATTCGGTGTGAGATCGGTCGATTCGTGGTTCGGGGCATCCGTTTGGCTTGCTGGGGACATCCATTAGGCACGGCGGTGCTGTTTCCATGGCCGGCGGCTACGACGGCGCTCTGGTGAGGCGGCGTACACGCGGTCACGGCCTAGGAGTGGTGCGTGGGTCCGTTGGGTGCGTGGCTACGTCCATGGAACCTCATCGATGCTCGATGGCCTCTCTACGTGGCTCGAAGTGGCGGGGTCAGGTTGGAACGGAGACGACATGGCGGCGCTCCGCATCGGTGTTGTTACCGCTGCCTCGAACGCGGCAAATGACGTCCGAGAGCCGAAAGTTAACTGCTCGCTTGGTACTGCTGGCAAAGTTAGCATGCGCCGCCAAGCGCAGCCACTGCACGGCGATGCTTCATGGGTCATCTACTCGGCCGGGCGCCCGCTCGGTGGGGAACGACGATGGCCACGGGCGGGCGCTCGCGGCAGTCCGAGCGCGCTGAACGCACCGCGACGGCGACGTGGTGGCTCTGGTGCTATCGGTGGCAAGGTAGGTTCTCCGTTTGGCCCGGGCTGGACGACGTCGTGCAGGTGCGTGTGAGTGTGGTGTCCGTGGCCGGTAGCGGCCTTGGCCTCCGCGTTCCGGTGTGGAACGCCATGGCCGGGCGCAGTGGGCAGGTTGGGAAGAGAAGAAGCGGCGGCTCACCTCGGTCTTTGGGGCGGAAGGATGGCGAGCAAAGGTCGAGGCGGCCCGGGGGGCGTCGAGGCCGTGCCGTGCAGCGCAGCAACGTCGGCGTAGGCGTTCGTGGCCGTCTCCTCCAACTCCGGCGGCCACGGGCGGACTCCGGCGGAAGCTCCGGCGGCCTTCTCCTCCTTGCTGCGCCCTCCTCTTCTCTCATAATTGTCTTGGTGTGGTCTAGCGAGTGCCGCAGCGTGGCGGCGAGCGGCTGGGGAACCCTAGAGTGCCGGGGTTTGGTTTTATAGGCGCGTCGGCTCCCTATGGTTCACGGCGGACGGTGATCACGCGTTCGAGTTGATCAAGTGGCTCAGGAGCTCCAGGGTTCGTCTTCGCGGTCGCGTGGGCTCCAATTGGCAGCTGATGGCGCCAATTTTCTTGGCAGCCAAGGCGGGAGGGCGAGCTAGCGGGGCACGGCATCGGCAAGCGGCGTGCTGCGTTGGCGCGCGCGTGAAGGGATCACGCATTTCGCGTGACCCGTGGGTCCCGCGTGCAGTGGGTGCAAGGGCGGCGGTCTTGCGATCGCAAGGAGGGGGAGGCCACGACAGAGCGCGGCGAGGCCGTTTGCTGCGTTTCGGCCGTTACGCGGTGCGTGGCGCAAGAGGTGGAAGAAGAACGAGGTGGAGGCGCTAGGTCGGGGGTCCCAAGGCCACGGCGGAAGTGGGCGCGGCGAGCGTGCTTGGGTGTGTCCAAGTGGAGGCGGGCGTCCGGCTGGGCTGCTGCTGCGCTTCGCTACTGGGCCGGGCCCATGTCGCATGTGTGTGGGAAAGAAAAGGAAAGGGAGGGGAGGGCAGGCCGTTGGGCTGTGTTGGGCTGCTTTCTCCCTTTCCTTTTCTTCTTCTTTTCTTATTCCTTGTCTATTTCTGGTTTTATTATATATTAGTGCTTAACCATGGTTGGTGCTGGTAATTAGGGTCTAGTGATTATGGTATTGTCACCCTGGTGGGGTCCAGCAGGGTCCTTGGTAGGTCTTAGGGACATTTCCCATATATTGGGATATGTACATATATATATATATATATTTGGATTATTAAGGCACACTAGTGTTTACCTATGTGGTGTAGGTTTAATTGAGTTAAATAATTAATGACTCTTCATTAATTATTTATATTTATCTAGTTATTTTGGCACATCATAAAATCCAATGAAAAGCCAACTCACACATGGTTCATGTTTTAGTTGTACAAATATTTATAAGACCAAAAGCATTGTCATTTTCACATGTGATAATAGTAACATGGAATATATTTTGGCATGCATGTGATAATGCCCTATTTAGGATACAATAATGCAAGGTTAGGGTTGGCTTGCTAGATGGCATCTCACCAATCATGGGTTATTTAAATAAAAAAATTTGTAGTTGGGATTTTTGTGTTGTGTAAAAATTCGGGTTGTTATAGGGAGTTGCATAAAAAGGTTATTGGTCTTAGGCTTATTGATTGCTCACATAGTGGTGAAAACATTGCTGACAAGATTGTTGGTGTGATTGAGGAGTTTGGTTTGATTGATAAAATCTTTGCTATCACTTTAAATAATGCTTCTGCTAATTCTAGAGCCTTTGATGCTTTGCAAGCTGTCTTTTTTGGTTATTTAGGTTCATATCCTGCACCTACACCAGATGATCCTAGAAAGGTTAAGTATTTGCTTGTCCATCAGCGTTGTGCATGTCATATCATTAATCTGATTATTAAGACTGGTTTGAAGACTTTGAAAACTTATCTTGAAGATTTTAGAATTGCAATCAACTTTTTGAATTCATCTAATCTAAGAATTGCTTTGTTCTCTGATTTTTATAAGGCTAGAGGGCTAAGATCTAGAAAGTTTGGATTAGATATGGATGTTAGATGGAATTCCACCTATTTGATGCTTAAACATTTGCTGCCATACAAGGATGTCTTTTCTGTGTGGGTTGACTCTAATTATGGTAAAGAATTATTGAAACCTGAGCATTGGTATGTTGCTGAGCAGATAATGGTATTCCTAGAACTATTTTATGATTGTACTGTTATACTGTCTGGTGTTTATTATCCTACATCTCCACTTGTTTTGCACCATATTCTTGACATTGCTGAACATTTGCAAAAAGCTGAAAGAGATGCCAATTTTAGATCAGTTGCATGTCCCATGAAGCTTAAATTTCTTAAATATTGGGGTGAAATTCCACTGCTTTATTCTTATGCATTCATTCTTGATCCTAGAGCTAAGATGAAAGGTTTCTTTAATGTGCTTGAACTACTTGGTAATGCCACTGGTTGCTCTTATAGTTCATATTATGCCGATGTCAAAGATGAATTGTACAAGTTGTTTAATAAATATGAGCAGAAATTTGGTGGTGCAGCTAGGTCTCAAAGGCCTTCACAGCCTTCAACTCAATCTGGTAAGAGAAAGCAAGCATGGGGAAGGATCTTTGGAGGTCCTGGTGCATCCCCTGCATGTTCCCCTTCATTTTCTACTCAATCTGGTAATGGTGTCAGTGAGCTCTCAGCTTACTTGGACAGTGATACTGTCACTTGTTATGATGAATCTTTTGACATACTGCTCTGGTGGCGTGACCACAAGCAAACATATCCAATCCTGTCTATTTTGACAAGAGATATCCTGTCTGTTCTAGCATCTACAGTCTCTTCCGAGTCTTGTTTCAGCTATACAGCCCGGATACTTGAAGACCGGCGGCGCGCTTGTTGTCTGAGCATGTGGAGATGCTCACTTGCCTGAAAGACTGGGAGCAAGGAGCAAGAAGAGAACAGGATGCACCTGAGGACTTGGATCTGGTGGAGGCATTCAAGAACCTATTCCTAGATGAAGAAGGTCAAGGCAGTGGTGGTGGTGCTGGAGCTGCAGGGTAGAAGAAGAAGATCAGTGGAGATAGGTAAAGTACTGCTGCTGGCCTAACTAATCTAATGTATGATGTATTCTTTGCACTTTGTATTGATGCCAAATTAATTGAAACATGTCTTCTTAGCACTTTGCAGGCACACTTTGGTCTTTTGGTGCAAGTGTAAGTTTGTGATTGTGAAACTGTGACTGTGTGACATTTTGGTCTTTTGGCTTGGCTATTGAACTTGAACTGTTGTAATAGGACTCACAAGTCACAAACACTTAAGTCACTAGGACTTTTACTTGCCAGATGCCACTGATGTTGGCTATTGTAATAGGATAGATGGAATACTTCGAACTTTGATGGTTTTGAGCTGGCTGTACTCTTTTTTCCTTTCTAGGGTTTCTCACAAGGGTGAGTTTTATCTAGAAAGGTTTTTAATGAGGCAGCATTGCACAAACAGCTCATTTTGATTATGAATCAAATGATTTCTGTGATCATATCTTAATGTCCGTCATCCGTGAGACCGACTATGAATCTATGATATTTCTATGATTTCTTTCATGTTTTGAACTGTGAATCTGTGATTTCATATCTGTGATGTGAACCGTTGCAATATTCTAAAAACTGTGAGAAAAATTGAAATATTTGAAGTGTTTATTGCCTCACGTGCCATGGGTCGGCACGGCCCGGAGAAAATTGCTGTGCCATACGGGCGGCACGGCATGGGAAAAACGGCCCATGGACCATGCCTTGGGCCGGTAGGCGTGCACGAGGCACGGCCGCACGGCCCCCGAGGCACGACGGCCCAAGGAGCCACGACGGCCGCCGGGCCGGCACGCCCCGATGGCCATATATATTGCCTGCTTCTTCCATGGCGGCCACAATTCTGAGCTCGTTCTCCATCTCCTCCGACGAGGTGTAGCCAACGGCCGAGAAGACCATGTTGCCAGCCTGCTTGATCGGCGCCACCAACACCTCACCCTACATGCATGTTACCTCTCAATTAGTTGATGATCTGAACGACCGATCCATAATGCCGTGAGCACATTATCATGTATTGTCACGTACACATACCCAGACAAGGCTTGCCCCTCTGACCTTGAACGCCTCAGGAGGCTGGCCATGGTGGGGTCAGTGCCTCAGCCCTATCGGTGGCCGGACGGTTGAGCACGGTCGTCGGGTGGCCGGCTTGGAGACTCACCGTCACGAGAGCGGCAGTAGTACACTTCTAGCCAGCACAAGCAGAAGGCGCTGGCTGAGATCTAGCTGCCTTCGAGCAAGCACAAGCAGAAGGCATTGGCCGAGATCTAGCTACTCCGGGGCGGCCGCGAGGCAAAGGTGTGGGCTCGCCTTGGGCAACGACGATGCCGTCGCCTCCGTGACGCCATCGACGAGTCCTCCTGCGGTGACTCCGGAGCCACGACGCGCGGCGGGGAACGTCTCGTCGGTGGAATCACTATGCGCCCTGATCCGAGGAGGCCAGCCAGATCTTGGAGGGGACGGCTGGCCATGGAGGAGACGGCGGTAGGATTTGCCTGTAGTTACGTAAGACCCCCTTTTCCTTCATATTTGGTTTTTCAGGCGTATGTGGAATCGAACGACGACCTTGAAGGACGCTCATTGCGTGGATCGCGGGGAAGCGCCGGTTGAGGCTTCAGCGTGCTGAAGCCTTTCATTCCAGGCCGTAGGATCTAGTTATAGCAAGTGAGCGAGGGTTGATTGGCCTTAGATTTTGATGATGTTGAATTCTTGTGTGTATTTTTTGAGGTGCGCAATGGTTGGAGGCCCTCAATTGAGGACATATTCTTGGGTGGACGGAGTATAATTTAACAATTTCATTATAGTACAGATATACATGTATCTATTAATTTATAGTTTTGACCATTATAAACTTCTTACATTTCTACTTCATACCCGCAGCAACGTGCGGGGCATCCTACTAGTATAGTATATTAGTATTACTTGACTCGGTTTAATTAGTTGCCAGCCATTATATTCTTGGCCAGCTGTGGCTGTGGCTGTGGTTCAATAATTGCAATAATTAAGTCTCCCGTTTCAACATGTGTATGTATATGCATGCTCTCTGCATGCATGTGATCGTCATCTGACTTATTGGCGACGATATCTCACATCATATATAATATAAGCTGTATCATATGTGTATGATCCCATCAAGGATACATATATATAGTAGAGTATATACTAAGCAAATTCTAAGCAAATTGACCACACTTAGTTGTCTGCCAGCAGTAGCTGTGTGGTTACTTACATATAATAATTGCAATAATTAATTCTCAAGAAAGGTAGAAGTGCAAAAATGGCGCAAACCGGAGTTGGGAGTCTTGAAAATTAACTGTGATGCTTCTTTCCGTAAGGAAACTGGAGAGGGAGGATGGGGCTTTGTTATCTGAGATTCTGATGGGGACGTGGTCTGTGCTGCTAAAGGCTGTACGTTCAACACATCTTTTGGACTCCTTTCAAGCTGAGGTTGTGGCGTGTTTGCAGGGTGTCCAAGCAGCATTTGATCTCGGTGTTTATCGGGCTGTGATCGAAACTGATGCCTTGCTGGTTAAACAGGCTATAGACTCAAATCAGTGGTGTTTATCATTGACTGGAAGTCTGATCAGAGAAATCCAGGAGCTAGTTCAGCTTAATTTTTCTTCTTTTAAGACCAATAATGTTGTTCTGAGATCATGTAATTCTGTTGCTCATGCTTTAGCTATGTTCGGATGTGTGTGTAGGGATGATGAAGTCTCCCTTGTGGACCTCATTTCATTCTCAAGATTTAGCTATCAATCCTAAACCTTTGAAACTCCACTTCGATGATTTAGACTTCCAATTAGCTAAGATGCTCCTAAATCAATACACATCAAATCTCCTCAGAAGAGCATCTTAGGAAAAGCATCATCTACTTCCTTTCCCTCCTGAAAGACATTGGGAAGAGTTCAAGGATGGCATGTCGAGTGATGCCATAGAAGGAGAGCCAAGCTACTTAGGAATAAATTCTATCTTCTCCCCTTCTATGCTCACATTAAATGTCTTTGAACCATCTCTAAACCCATCCTTGACCCCAATGAATCTTTATTGCTCTTTCTACTAAATTTCATAATGACCCTAGAAATCTATCAAGACATCCTAATAGGAGTCATAAAGATTATAGGAATACCCAAGAAGAGAAACGACAATAGCAAGAATGCGTAGAATATACTAAGAAATACTTATGCTATTGTAAAAGAATGGATGAAGAGGATGAAGCTTTAGCACTAGCATCTAAATTTGGTTTAAATTCAAATAGTGAGCTTAAATCAATTTCTTTAATAAACAAAACTTACCCAAGTTTAGATAAAGCTTTAGAAGAGACCAACCTTAGGGACATCGATTCATGGGGAATTCTAGAAAATAAAACATCCAATAAATGTCATAGGCATGAAATAATAGAGCTAAAACTTGTTGCCTATAGACATCCATAAAGAGACACCCTTGGAGTTTAAAAAGGGAGATCACATCGATGAGTATGGGGTTATCTCATTAACATTTTATCGAATCCATGCTCATATGAGAAATCTCCTAAATTTTTTGGTGTCTCTAACATTATCACACACGAGATCTTCAACCCATTTATTCTATCTGTTCATAAAATCATTAAGAGGGTGGTTGTAGATGCATATGTTTATCATAAATATTATAGATCTCGTTGTAATCTTGATATAGGTGCACAAACGCTAATGTTCTAGAGGAAACCACCTTACCAACTCGAAGTATAATAATCGATCGAAGGTTTCCTAAGAACAACTTTGTGTCCTAAAATAACCACTCTTAAAAAAAAAATGAATTAAGCTTGCACCTTTAGTATAGAAATATAGTTGTTAAAATATTCCTTTAGTATTTTTGTCACTAACCATTTTAGGTTTGAAGTAAGAAAATGACTAATGGCATGGCCAGTATGACCAACCAATCATTATGTAACACTATATCCATCCAAGTTTAATTTTTACATTGCAAAATTCCAGCTTGGGGGAATGGTCTTATTAGAAAATCCTATGTTGCTAATATTGGTTGTCTCTACCTTTATTCAATTTGTTAATCATGCTCTTTCATCTCTGTCTGAATAAAATCTATAAGTTTTTTCATATCATCTTTGTCCGCTATAGTAAGTTTTGGTTTGGATGTACTTCTAGGGTATTTTCATAGGCTTTTTAAATTAAATGTGGTGCTTAGGTTAAATAGTCTACCTTAGTCAAATTAGACATGGAGTTTGGTTTGGCTATTGATCTGAAATTAGCTTATGTAGACATTGGGTATTTTGTAGACTAACCCCTGCAGAAAAACATTTAATTTAACTTGGGTAAGTCATGGGATGATTTTAAATTAGAGATGAGACAGGGCACATGCTGAACTTTAATAACTTTTTAGAAGAAGATACAGCTCATTCATCATAAATGGAAGAATTGCGAGTATTAATGATTCATTCACCTTATCTTCTACTACAAGTTACTTTGTCTCAAGCCATGCCTATATAAAATATGATCTATGCTAAAATAATATCAATACTATCTTTTCATTAGCATAGATAGAATAAAATAAAATACTAGACAAACAACCTGTGTTCAAAAGTGTTGACACCTGTTAACTCCCAAAATTTATTAGCAATTACCACTTCCCCAGACATGAATATCTACTAGAATAGGGTTACCACTGATAATTTCCATGAGTTTTGGTGATTTATGCATTTTTCAGGGAATTTTCCAGAAAAGCCTAAAAGAGGGATTTAAGTGCTAATTTACCACGAAACTTAACTGCGATGCAAGCACATCACCAGAGGGTTCAGGAATACTCCAGAAGACGCCCGAAGCAGCGAGGCCCACAGCCACCACCAGGTGGGGCCGACCGGCTCCACCATGGCGCCGCCCGGCCCCCTAGGGTTAGGGTTGGCCGCCCCCTTCTGGAACCTTCCTCCACCGCCTCCGAGGAGCCATCCTGGCCGCTTGCTACGTCGGTTTGATCCAACGGTGCGTATCAATCCCACCGGGCTATAAAAGGAGGGTCACACCCCCCTGGAGGAGGCCAGATCAAGAGATGAAGAGTCAGAGCTTTAGATAGGGATCCACTAGATCTAGGCTAGCAATCAAGATAGATATTAGAGAGATAGAGTAGAAGAGTAGAGATTCAAAGGAGCCCCGGCCTGTTGGAGCATCCTCAGGAGCTGTATTCGTCTGGATTCGGCTCCCTCGCCCAGAGCTGCGTTCTGAGGTACTTTTGTATTTACCATTCTGATTCAAGTAAGCAGTTGTTTATATTCGTTCTTTGGTTTGCAACTCATATTATATTGAGTACTTTAATTTGGGTAGCTCCTAGGTCGAAGTAGTATTCGTAGCGTAGACGTGGTGTGTCCGGTTATGATTGCTTGTGAATGTCCCCCGATCGGCCGGATAGTGGTAGCTCGCGTAGGTGACTTTATAGCTACGTTGAATCCTCCGGTAGTCCACTTCCCGTTGATAGGACTGGTAGGCTTATAGGTGCTCGATAGGAGATTACTCTGTTTCTTCTCCTATTCGGGATTACTTGTCCGATAAGACGATATTATACAAAGTTTACCGGTAGTTAGAACTAGAGTACATTAGCTATTTCCTCGTTCTCAATAGTTTTCTAGACAGTTTGTACCCCCTTAGATTAAGAGTATTAGGCTAGGTCATAAATCACCTACTGTTCCTTTGGGTTCGATATTAAAATCGGGTTGATCTTGGTGAAGTGCTGATCAGTATATATCTTGCGCTTGCGGATAATCTGATTATAGTTATTGTTTAGCGTGCAGTTAATTTATACCAACAAGCATTTCTGGCGCCGTTGCCGGGGAACAGTTTACTGATTTTGATTTTAGTCTATCTTAGTCTATAGTTATCCTTTTATATTAAAAACAAAAATAAAAATATTATGGAAAATGAATCTCAACTTTTATATCAATATGGAGCACCATCGGGATCGTATCTCCAGCCAAAGGAATCTTCTAAACCGATCACATCATCTGGCTATGAGCTACGCCCGGGATTAATTAAATTAGTTCAGGAACATATCATTTCTGGTAATACTAGCAAAAACTCCTATTTCCACTTAACTGATTTTGAGCGGACATGTTCATGTTTGAGTATTAAAGGCATGGCTGATGAAACTTTAAGATGAAAACTCTTTCCGTTTTCATTAACGGGCAGAACCTAAGAAATGGTATAATCGTCATATTACAAAAATACTTTTGCCTTAAATTCTTCCCAAAAGAGAAAAGATCGCTAAACTTCGGTTTGAAATCATAGGATTCAAACAATTAGACAATGAATCGCTAGGCAAGGCTTGGGATCATTTTGATGGTTTTGTGAATTCTGGACCTAATCTTGCTTTATCGTAACCCATGCTTTTACAACATTTCTTTTTAGGCTTTGATGATAGAAATAAGGAATATATTAATTTGGCCTCGGGTGGAGCATTTATGCATATTACTGTTGAACATGCTAAAATTATTCTTACTAATATTTTAAATGATCTTCCTGAAGAAAAAAGAAGAGTTGCTAGAAGAAAATTCTCAGTTAGCTGAAAATAAACTTTTACCTGATTCATCTCAATCTATAGTTGAATTAAAACCTGAACTAGCTAATGAGATAATTCTAAATTCTGAGTGGATGTTTGAAATAGAGGATGATTTCTTTGATGATTTTGGTAATACTACATTTTATCGTAAAATTATTCAACCCCAACAATCTAGAGATTTCAATTCTAATTTTTCACATCCTGATGATTTAAAATTTCTTAGATAAGTAACAAGAGAATTGATTTTTATTTTGAGTGATGATTGGTTGATAGAATCTGAGCAATCCTCTGAAGTAATTCGTCTTAATTCACCCTCTGTTAGTATAAAGTTGCAAGTAGATTCATATCCTTTTGAAGCTTTATACAACCCAGTTGTAGGAGTCAACATTATGTCATACACCTTTGCTAAAGAATTCTTAAAGGACATACCATTAATTCCTATGAATAAATTATTTAAGAATTGTTCAGACACATTATTCCTAGTTTAGGAGTTTTGAGTGCACTTCCTATTGTTATTAATGATTTCCGCATTTTTGCTAAATTTCTATATCTTTGATGTGTGGGATTTTGATGTAATGATTGGAGTACCTATAATAAAACTTCTTTAAGAAGGTCGTGATGGTAAATTAAATGTCAAATTTGGAAAAGGATTTAGTTTTTCGATACCTATAACTCATGCAAGAAAGTTTAAAGCGAGCCCCTTCCCGAATTAGATCCAATAGAAGAGGTTAAGGCGATTGAATCTGATAATTTTATTCAACCTGATTTAGAAGATGATACCCAATTCTTCATTGATGAAGAGGAGGAGGACCTTGTTGATCCTAAACCTCTTGATGAATTACTGGAGCCACCTAAACCCCCTATTGAGCTTAAACCATTACCATCCGGTCTTAAATATTTTTTCTAAATAATGATCAAGAATACCCAGTGATTATAAGTGATAAACTTTCTGATGAAGAGACTTATAAATTAATAACTATTTTAGAAAAATATAGAGCTGCTTTTAGATATTCACTCCAAGACCTAAAAGGGATTAGCCCTGTTCTTTGCACCCATCGCATACCAACCAACCCGAAAATTACACCTTCAAGAGAGCCTCAGCGTAGACTCCAAAATGCGATGCAAGATGTAGTAAAGAAAGAAGTTCTAAAGCTTTTACATGTAGGGATCATATACCCTGTACCGCATAGCGAGTGGGTAAGTCCTGTGCAAGTTGTACCTAAAAAGGGAGGAATGACAGTTGTCCAAAATGATAAAAATGAATTAATACCCAAAAAAATTGTCACTTTGGATGGCGAATGTGCATAGATTATAGAAAACTCAACAAAGCAACAAAGAAAGACCATTTCCCTCTACCTTTCATTGATGAGATGTTAGAGCGTTTAGCAAATCATTCTTACTTTTGTTTCCTTGATGGTTATTCAGGATATCACCAAATCCCTATCCACCCCGATGATCAAAGCAAAACCACTTTCACATGTCTTTATGGAACTTATGCTTATAGAAGAATGTCTTTTGGATTACGTAATGCACCCTCTTCGTTTCAAAGATGCATGATGTCTATATTTTCTGATATGATAGAAGAAATCATGGCAGTTTTTATGGATGATTTTTCAGTTTATGGAAAAACTTTTGATGATTGCTTAGAAAATTTAGACAAGGTTTTGCAAAGATGTGAAGAAAAACACTTAGTCCTCAATTAGGAAAAATGTCATTTCATGGTTAGAGAAGGAATAGTGTTAGGACACTTAGTGTCAGAAAGAGGTATAGAGGTAGATAAAGCTAAAATTGAAGTAATTGAACAACTACCTCCCCCTGTTAATGTAATGGGAGTCCGGAGTTTTCTCGGTCATTGTGGTTTTTACCGTAGATTTATAAGAAATTTCTCGTAAATTGCTAGACCCATGACTAGATTGTTGGCTAAGGATATACCTTTTGAGTTTGATGAAGAATGCTTAGAATCATTTAATATTCTTAAGAAAGCACTTACATCGCACCAATCATTCAACCCCCCGATTGGTCTTTATCTTTTAAAATTATGTGTGATGCTAGTGATTATGCTGTAGGAGCAGTCTTAGGGCAAACAAAAGATAAAACACATCATGCAATTGCCTATGCTAGCAAGACAATGACAGAAGCACAATTAAATTATGCAACCACTGAAAAAGAACTTTTAGCTGTTGTTTTTGCTATTGATAAATTTAGGTCTTACTTAATTGAAGCCAAAATAATTGTTTATTCTGATCATGCTGCTCTTAAATATTTGCTCACTAAGAAAGATGCTAAACCACGATTAATAAGATGGATCCTATTGCTGCAAGAATTTGATTTAGAAATTAAAGATAGGAAAAGAATAGAAAACCCTGTTGCTGATCATTTGTCTAGGATGTATTTTAAGGAACCTCAGGAACTACCTATTAATGACTCATTGAGAAATGACATGCTGTTTAAAGTGACCAAGACAGATCCTTGGTACGTGAATATTATCAACTTTATGGTTGCAGGTTACGTACCACCAGGAGAAAATAAGAAAAGACTCATTTATGAAAGTCGTCTCCACATATGGGATCCACCATACCTCTTTTAGGTATGCGCGGACAGATTACTCAGAAGATGTGTACCAGTAGAGGAAGGCATATAGATCATTTAGAAATGTCACTCATCACCATATGGAGGTCATTATGGGGTATTCCGCACTCATGCAAAAATCTGGCAAAGTGGTTTCTTTTGGCCAACCATGTATGAAGACACCAAAGATTTCATCCGAAGATGTGGGGCGTGTCAGAGGCACGGAAATATCAATGCAAGAGATGTTATGCCACTCACCAACAATCTTTAGATAGAGCTCTTTGATGTCTGGGGAATTGATTACATGGGACCATTTGTAAAATCAAGAAATTATAAGTACATTTTGGTGGTAGTTGACTATGTATCCAAGTGGGTAGAAGCTATGCCATGCAAGAATGCTGACTCAAAACACTCAAAGAAGATGTTTGAAGAGGTTATATTTCCAAGGTTTGGAACACCTAGAATGGTTATAAGTGATGGAGGAACACATTTCACTGATAAGAAGTTTCACTTATACCTACAAGCTCATGGAATACGACATAATGTCACTACTCCATATCATCCTCAGATAAGTGGCCAGGCAGAAACATCCAATAAACAAATCAAAAATATTCTCTAGAAAACAGTAAACGAGATGAGAACTTTATGGAAGGATCGGTTACCCAATGCACTATGGGCATACCGGACAGCTTATAAAACACCTTTGGTATGTCACCATATCAATTGGTATACGGTAAGAGCTGCCACTTACCAGTTGAATTAGAACATAAAGCTCACTGGGCTATCAAAAGATGGAACATGGATTTAGAAGCCGCTGGAGAGAAAAGGAAGATGCAATTATCAGAATTAGAAGAATGGAGAGAGAAAGCTTACCACAATTCAAAGATCTACAAAGAACGAACGAAGAAATGGCATGATAAGAGGATCAAGAAGAAGGAGTTTGCACCAGGAGATAAGGTATTACTTTTTAATTCCAGGTTCAAATTATTCGGGCTTGGAAAATTGACGAGCAAATGGGAAGGACCCTTCACCGTTGTGAATTCATCACCGCATAGAGCAATAACTCTACAATCAAACGAAGGTACGTTATTCAAGGTAAGTGGACACCGACTTAAACTTTATTTAGAACCATTTGATTCAGGAGTAGTGGATGAAATAGAATTCATCCAATTACCAACTTATTAAGCTCTATTTTATTCCGGTACAAAATTTTATCCGAAAACACATCTAACAGAAACATAGGAGGAGTCTGAAGCACCCCGCGGAAGGGCACCCGAGGTGGGCCCTAGGTGGGGCTGGTCGGTGCCCATGTGGGGCCGGTCGGCGCCCCCCCAGGCACCTCCCATCCCGACTCTCATCCTCTGTCCTTCTACACCCTTCCTACGTATATTCGCGTATTATCCAAGCGCAATCAAATATTCTTTCGTACGGATCCCTTAGAGCCTAGGTTTCGTCCTCATCCTGTCTCCTGAAAACCCATAAATACGTACCTAGACCTCCTCAATTGTATTCCATAACCAGCCACCTCTCTCTCTCTCCTTTAAAAGGAGCTCTCCAATCTTGATCTATTAGCAATGGCGAACAAGGCGATTGTCTCCTACGGCGCAGACTTCGACACCATCCCCAGCGATGATTCGAAGGCCCTCGTCCTCGCGCAGCCGAAGCCTCTCGCCGTCGTGCCGCTGAAGCAAGTTGCAACGATCCCCCAGCGCCATGAGCAAGTCTACTACGTGCAAGATCCATCTGCTCTTCCTCCACCACCTGCAAGACTGCAGCTGGAAGGAGGTGCTAAAGGAAGGCAGATTCCTATCCCCAAGGGTACCCAGCTTCTTGCACCTAGAGGTAATGAGCGACTTGTGTCGGTCGAGACCGACAAGAAGGGCAAGCTAATATGCGCTAAGTACACCAACACCGCTCGTCCTTCCATTCAAGGAATTCGTGCAAACCCTGATGAAGTATGCTACACCGAGCCCATCGCACCTAAGCCGAAGCCTAAGAGGAAGAGAACAACATCAGCATTAGCACTGGAGAAAGTTCCCAAGCAGCCAGCATCAACCCTACGCACTCTCAACGAGAAGCTTGAAGGCCTTTCCAACCTCGTCAAGGAGATGGAAACATCTAACAAACTAAGGGACAACCTCATAGATGACGTAGATAAGAAGGTTGGGATCAATCTCAAGTTAATCCACAGCCTCAAGCGCGACGAAGACAAGCTTGAAGAAGAGGTTGCAGCCCTCAAAGAAATAATTTAGGGCCTCAATAATGAAGGGCAGCATTAGTTGCCTAGTTATCCAATAAGGCACACTTCTGCTAGGTTCGATTAGTTAATGGAGTCAGTCGAGTCATTTTCTTAGGACAAAGCCTAATGAGCTAGGGCAGTCGTTAGCTCAGTCATTAAAGCGTCTATTGAATTATTTTATACCACAACCATAAATGAATAAAGTGCCTTATTTTATATTAAATGTTCTTATCTACTCTACTCTCTATTTTTTTGTATATGTTTGTCTCCACATATTGCGTAGAAAAGTATGCAGGAAAACAAATGTGGGGGAGGCAAAATCAATCACGAAGCAAAAATACGATCGGAAAATAGCGTAATGCGAAGCAACATCGAACCGACACCGCACAAGCGAAGCGGGACCCATAGGACCCCTGAGGTGGGGCCGGCCGGCGCCCTGGTGGGGCCGAGCGGCGCCCCCTACTGCCTCTCGCCTCTTCGTTTCGGTCACGGTCAGGTTCAAGTTAATTACAATTTAACTGCATATATTATACTCTGAATTTTGATCCGAATTATAATTCTTCATATTAAATGCTTCTAAGAAATAATAAACCCATTTAATCCATGACTTGAGAAAAATAAATTATATAACACTCTTCTAGAGTCATGATTATTATGAAATTTATAGTGCTCCATGATTACCTAAGTTATTGTAGGAAGTAAGATAGCAAAGATAATGATCACTCAATTTCTCGATAATTTGTCTTTGGAGATTTTATTTCAAAAGTTTGAAAACACTTAGCTTCACTTCTCTTTGTAATGGAATCCAATAATTATAGCAGTTTACTTTAATTATTATGGCTTTGGTTGAGAGGTTTATCATATTCCTAGTATCATAAAATAAAAATTAAATAAAAATATAAATGCACTGCCTTGAGCAAGATATGAAGGAGGCATGAGCTATTCAGAAAGATTCCGAGAAAATAAAAAGGGATAAGTGTCCGAAACCTCAAAAACATAGATCACGAGGAAATAAAAAGGGACAAATGTCTGGAACCTCGATTAAAAAGAAAAGAAATATGAGCATGTGCTCAACAAAAAGAAAGGCTCATGGTTCCTCCAACATAATATGTCAAGTAGTGAGAATTTTTCCTGATCTAGGAATATGATATCTCTCTCCCTTGCCATAAAATATCTAATTTATGTCACTACCACTGGGGCCACTATAAATAAGAGAAGATCGAAGCTATGTTTTTGCAAAATACATTTCCGCTCCAAAAGACATAATTAAAGGAAAAGGGCAATCAGTCTTAAGCTCTCCTACTCCGCAATCACTTAAGGATTCATGATAACACTTTAAAATTTCACAATGCATGATAACTAGACTAGTGCTATATAATTTAATTTCCAAGTTATGCATTGAATGTGTACCCTTTTTGTCAAAACCATCCTTTTTCTCGGGACGAGTAAAAGCCTAAGTGTGGGGGTAATTGTTGACACCTGTTAACTCCCAAAATTTATTAGCAATTACCACTTCCCGAGACATGAATATCTACTAGAATAGGGTTACCACTGATAATTTCTACGAGTTTTGGTGATTTGTGCATTTTTCAGGTAATTTTCCAGAAAAGCCTAAAAGAGGGATTAAAGTGCTAATTTACCACGAAACTTAACTGCGACGCAAGCACATCACCGAGGGTTTCGGGAAATACTACGAAGAGGCCCGGCAAAGTGGGGCCCGTAGCCACCACCGGGTGGGGCCGCCCGCCCCACCATGGCGCCCGCCCCCCCCTAGGGTTAGGGGTTGACCGCCCCTTCTGAACCTTCCTCCACCACCTCTCCGAGGAGCCATCCTGGCCGCTTGCTAAGTCGGTTTGATCCAACGGCGCGTATCAATCACACCGGCCTATAAAAGGAGGGTCACACCCCCCTGGAGGAGGCCAGATCAAGAGATGAAGAGTCAGAGCTTTAGATAGAGATCCACTAGATGTAGGCAAGCAATCAAGATAGAGATTAGAGAGATAGAGTAGAAGAGTAGAGATTCGGAGGAGCCCCCCCCGGCCGGAGCATCCTCGGGAGTCAGATTCGCCTCGATTCGGCTCCCTCCCTCGGGGCCGCGTTCTAAGGTAAGTACTTTTGTATTTGCCATTATGATTCAAGTAAGCAGTTGTTTATATTCGTTCTTTGGTTTGCAACTCATATTATATTGAGTACTTTGATTTGGGTAGCTCCTAGGTCGAAGTAGTATTCGTAGCGTAGACGTGGTGTCTTGGTTATGATTGCTTGTGAATGTCCCCTGATCAGCCGGATAGTGGTAGCTCGCGTAGGTGACTTTATAGCCACGTTGAATCCTCTGTAGTCCACTTCCCGTTGATAGGACTGATAGGCTTATAGGTGCTCGATAGAAGATTACTCTGTTTCTTCTCCTATTCGGGATTACTTGTCCGATAAGACGATATTATACAAAGTTTACTGGTAGTTAGAACTAGAGTACATTAGCTATTTCCTCATTCTCAATAGTTTTCTGGACTGTTTGTAGCCCCTTAGATTAAGAGTATTAGGCTAGGTCATAAATCACTACTGTTCCTTTGGGTTCGATATTAAAACCGGTTTGATCTTGGTGAAGTGCTGATCAGTATATTCTGTGGGCTTGCGGATAATCTGATTATAGTTATTATTTAGGGTGCAATTAATTTATACCAACAAAAAGTTATATACTCATTCGGTATGTGTTGTCCACTAATCTGTTGTAGGCATAATAATGACTAGAGTAAAAAGAGTCAACAGATTAAAGAAGTAAAAAGATGGCAAAAGAATGAGTACAAAGATGGCAAAAGAATGAGTGCAACAAAGAAGACAAGATGTCTATGAACAACTCAAGATGCAAGAGGAAGGACCACCAATCATTTACCCTTCATCACTTAGTGCCATCACACTCTAATAATGAAGGTAATATCCTAAGGTAAGTGGTCACTGCTCTTCTCTTGATCTTGGTGTGCATATAAATTAAAACACAAATATGTTAGAGTTACAACTTTAATTGATTAAACTTATTAACTCAACATGATCTGTCTTTTTAAGATTATTCATAGCACCGTTCTCTTAATCTCAGTCTTAACCAAACAAGCTAAAACATTATATTCAATCTTAGGAAGACGATAGTCATACTCATTTGAAAATTTATATATAGACAATCCTTCCATTGGTTAAGAAATTTCATTTTTTTCTATCATGTGAACTTAAATGCAACATTAAATGCTTAATATTTTGATCTTACCACTCACGTCATAAATAAACAAATCATGTAACACCAACTTTATCTTGTTCAATGTGCCTAGGATGGAGAAATAGATTTGGTTCTGTTGGTGTTTTTTTCCACCAGCAGAGCCCATGCACTTGATCTCTGCCTTAGTTTTATAAATAGGACAACATATCAAGCAAAGTTTATTAATCCTATAAGAGAAAGTTCTGTGAACATGCACACTGAGCAAGATGCTGCCAGCTACTATTAAAGCTCTACTTCAATCTGCTGGCCAAATTAAAGAACAAAATTGACATCATCATCACTAGAGGTAAGCAACTATCACGACCTCCATCTCTCAAGATGGAAAGATACACAAGAGTGGAAGAAGAAGCCCTATCGGTAAACTTTAAATTTTGTACCCTTGCCATAAGGTAATATGGTAGTTATCTAATTAATTAGTATTCTTGTCTACATTAATAATTTTATATTCATCTTCATAAATATTAAAAAGAAAATAAAATAAAATATATTTATTACTTCATTTACTGCATCATAAAATATTAGAAGCCCCACATGAATAAACTTATGATAACCCTGTAGGAATATTTATTGTGGTGGCATAAAAAATAGTAATAGCTCCTGTATTTACTTTCTTGCATTATTAAAAAAAAGCCTAAGCCCCATAAGAATAAATATTCTCTGTAGAGGCATAAAAATACAACTATATATATATCATGCACACATATTTAATTTCTACATAATTAAACTAGAAAATTCTAAAAAAGAGAATCCTGCTAGAACCTGTTAATTTGAAATCAACTCATAAGAATAATCAATTACTTATTGGCACTTATTGGCTGATCACTAACCTCTTATTAAATTCGAGCCTCGAGTTTTGGTTTTTTTGTTGAAGTATAAATATGCAGGAACAACATTACAACAAGGAGAGAGTCTATTAGTGGAACCTACCAGGAGGGCTACTGGTTAGCTCACTCTAAAGATCATCAACACCAAGTATTGCAAACATTTAGCTTGGGGGAGGATCATCAACACCAACTATACCTAAGCGATTATCGAGTCTATTTTATATAGTCATAAAATACCAAAAAAATATGAGCACATGAAGGTTCACAATAGTATCATAAGAAAATATAAAAATACCAAAAATATATGGGCACATGAAGGTCCATGTCTTTAGAGTCTTGTGAGTCCAATAGAATAAAAGGGATAAATAATAAATTAAAACTATACAAATATGTTTAGCTATTTATTAAGGTGTGATCATAGAATATGTCTAAGTTAGTAAGAGTCAAATAAAAACTTGAGAACATTAAAATTTTGTCTTGGAGATGATGAATAGTTGCTCTACCGTAATTTCTTTCAAGTGCCTAGTTTTCAACCATGAATTCTCCTGAGTTTTTGGACATGACCACTTTGATATAAGAATTTACTCTGAACCTAAAATTTTTGGAGGCATATGCTTGAGCTGAGTCTTGGTAATTGATTGATATGATACATGAAGGTCTAAGCTGCTATTTATCTTATTCCTAGCATTACTAAGTTCTGGAGATTTATTTTGAAAACCTAAAAATCTTACATGATGAGCTCTTGTATGATAAAGTTTAAATTCCTACCAAAGCTATATATGATACATATAGAGTTAGGAAAACCTTTGCACATTCATGCTGCTTACTTTGCATTGAGTTTAGTCAACCTTTATTGTATACCTTATGAGAGTCTTGTCATGCTTTTAAAATCAAGATCACTTACGCACTCCACCCACATATGCATTACTCCTACTCGAATGTAAGCGCAGCTTATTTTCCACTTTCATCCAGATCCACCTTAAAAATATTTTTCTCCTACACTAGGAGTAAACACCCAAAAAAGATATACCCTAGAGGACAGCCCCCATTTAATTGCTCTAAGTTCTTGTCATTATCTCTCCAATTATTTATATTCAAAGGATGCATATGGCTATGCAAAAGTATTGAAAAACAAGAGAAGAGTGAAAAAAATGGGAGTGAAAGATGGACAAGTGTCCCAGTATTAAAAACAATGGGTACATAGATGCCCGTCTCCCAGATTAAAAAAAGAGAGAGAAAGAAAGAGAGAATAAAGATAGTCTATGTTTTCCCACAAAGAGTTGTAAGTTTTAAAGGAGGGAGTAATTTTTAAAAGAGCAAAAGTAGAATTAGGATTAGCCACTAAATACCATATATGCACCTATCCACTATACACCACACACATGCACATCTTGATTTGATTGTATGCCTTAATTCTCTGTGGATCCATTGTTTGACTTTACAATATATGAATTGTAAGTATGTTTGTCCTTGTTATTGCCACTCCTACGAGCTCTACTATAAATGCTTAGTTGTCGGAAGGCATGACATTATTAATGCCTCAGTGAGATCTATAAATACTATATAATAAGAGACTTGAGGGTGTCATACAATTAACCTCTGAGTTTTATTTCAAAAACTTACAAAACTCTAGAATAATGGTATTGTAAAGAATTTGAGACATAGTGCTTGACTTGATTGTTCTATCTTTTGATTGCTCAAGACTTACGCAAAAGCTGTAAGCTCCATAGTTAAAGGTAAAATAGGTAAGTTTAAAAGTTAGAGCAGTCTTGTCTAAACCAGAGGAAAATTTATGTTTAAAAGCAAGTGTGCTTAAAAGAAATAAAAGTATTATAGCAACTCCTGATCCAAGTTTATTAATAACTAGATCTAGGTTGTTTACCAAAAAAATGGCAAAAGGTAAGCTTGGAGGAATTGTTGACGGTCGATAATGTCAATATTTATTAGAACTTTAAACATGAAAGGACACAGGAATACATACTAGTCTAGGGTTTTAACTGACAATTTCCACGAGTTTTGGTGATTTTATATTTTCTAGGGATTATTCCAGAAAAGCATAAAAGAGGGATTAGAGTGCATAATTACCACGAAACTTATCCGCGACGGAAAATATCAACATTGGACTCAGGAAGGATCTAGAAGACACCCGAAGGAGCGGGGCCCGCAGAGGAGCCCAGGTGGGGCCGGTCGGCCCCACCCTAGGGCCGGTCGGCACCCTAATTCCTCCTCTGGCCACCGCCTTCTGGAGTCTTCCTCCCACGCCTCCTTGGAAGCCAAGCAAAGTATCCCTACGTTGATTTTAGGTCGGTTTGATCCGACGGTGCATACAAGATGAAGATGCGGATCGATGACGTGGCGGTTCCTTGCCCCTTACTCCACCTTGGCCTATATAATGACGCCCAAGGCTCCCTCTTAGAGGCATTCTACACCCCGGTGCTTCATATTCTCTACATAATTAGGGTTAGGGTCCCTCTAGTTGATCTAGTTCTAGTTCATCTAGATCTAGTTCATATAGTTGTAGCAATTAGGAGAGACTAGTTCTTCTAGATTTAGTTTTGTTTAGAGATTAGAGATATTGAGTAGAGGAGTAGAGATTCTAGAGGAGTTTCGGCCTGTCAGTGCTTCTTCGTGGCTGTATTCGTCTGGATTCAGTTTCCTCACCCGGAGCTATGTTCTAAGGTACTTTTGTGTTTACCATTCTGATTCAAGTAAGCAACTTGTTCTTATTCGTTCTTTGGTTCACATCTCATATTGAGTGCTTTGATCTTGGTCATTACTTGGTTGAAGTAGTATTTCGTAGTGTAGGCGTGGTGCCTAGGCTAGGTTTACTTGTGAATGTCCCCTGATTAGCCGGATCTGTGGTAGCTCGCGCAGGTGACTTTATAGCTGTGTTAAATCCTCTGTAGTCCACATCCCGTTGATAGGACTGATAGGCTTATAGATGCCTGGTAGGAGATTACTCTGTTTCTTCTCCTATTCGGGTTACTTGTCCGATAAGATGATATTATACAAAGTTTACCAGAGTCAGAACCAGAGTGCATTAGCTATTTCCTTTTTCTTGATATGATGTAGCCTAATTGTAGGGTTAAGTCTATAGACGTTGTCATCATCACAACTGTTCTCGTGGATACGATATTTAAAACCTCCGGGTAAAATGTGACACTGGTATGATATCTGTGCGCTTGCGGATAATCCTACATAAAACATATTTAATGGAGTGCAGTTAATTTATACCAACAACCTCGACGATTGAAACTTTAGACAGTAATTTGCATCCTTGTGATCTTTTCTAAAAAGGACGCACCCTTTCGGACAAGCATGTATCTGCTCAGACGGCATCTTAAGTGCACGAAGCAATTTCTGTGACTCGTACATGCTCTTCGGCAGAATGTGGACCTCCGGGAGCAGGCTTCCAAGTATGGCCAACATAGCATCGAAGGCTTCTCGACTCAGGTTGTACTGGGACTTGAACACCATTAGACGACCAATGGCATCTAGTTGTGATACCGTTGTCCGATCGTGCAAGGGTTGTTGTGCGGAAGACAACATGTCGTAGAACGCCTTTGCGGTTGCCTCCATCTCCTCCTCCGTACGTCCTTCACCATAATGTGCTTGATGAAAGTCATCTAACATATCTGTAACTTCGGAACCATCATCACAATCCTCCACACGTGGTCTCACCACCTCCTCTCTCATACGATGGCTTTCACCATGGAAAACCCACCGGGTATAGTTCGGCGTGAATCCATTTTTCACAAGATGTTTCCCCATGCTCTCCCTATTCTGTCTTCTCCTATTTGCACACTTGCTGCAAGGACACAAAACTAGCATCTCTTCTCTAGCAGCCTCACCAAATGCTTGATTCAAAAACATATCTGTCTTGTTCACCCAATCCATGCTGTAATCACTCTGACTTTTGTGGCCCGTATATATCCACTCACGGTCTTCCATCCTCTAACATATATATATATATATAATAATGAGTAATTTAGCCATCAATTGCAACTACATGGTGCTCCTACTCTCTAATAGGATAGGATAGGTCATAATCCCACCCGCAGATGCATAGATGGGTTAGCTTCCATGGTCTACCATGAACCCAGACGGAATTTCGGCAGCACCTCCCCGCTGTTCTCTAGATACACGTCTCACTAGGGAGAGTGTGTATTAGGAGAACAATAGGGAGGTGATACCGAAATTTCGTCTAGGTTCGTGGTAGACCATGGAAACTAACCCATCTACGCATCAACGGGCTGTCCAAAAAACATGGACAATTCAAAACTGATACGGCTATCGATATGCAAAAAACTGCATACTTCCAACCATATCTCTTTCGAATGGGAGATGCCTAACTGGGGGGTGACGTGACGTACGGCACTTAATCAGAAAGAGAAGTTATACCTTAGGTGGCGCTGTAGTCAGGCTAGCGAGGCAGTGACTAGTCGGTGTAGTGGCGAGGTAACGCGGTGCCGGTAGACCCACAACGGTGACGAAGATGCGCAGGGAACTCCGGCTCTACCCCATCACGCACCTCCCTGAAAAAACAAGACACTCGATAAAAATTTTGGCAGCACCTCCCCTGCATAGTGAGGTATCCAAACCCTGCAAGAAAGAACGGCGCGATGGCCGGCAACCACATTCCATAAGGCACGACGGCCAACAAGCACATATACATGAATCCATATAATCAAGATATATCCAAGCACATATATAACCATGTACCACTACTACTTAGTACTACTAATAGTACTACTACTACGAGAACACGAGGGTGGATATATCCAAGCACATATGCAAGTGAGACCATACCTCGTGCGACGGCAGGGGCAAGAGTGGGTGACGGTCGTTCGTGGGGGTCGGCGGAACCAAGGCCGAGGCGTGCGCTCCTAGCAGCGATGCGCAGGGTGGTTGGGCCTCCTCTTCTCCTCCTCCTCCTCTCCTCCTTCCTCTCTTTCTCCTCCCTGCTGGTGGCGGCACAACGCGGGGTGGCTGCTCCTCCTCTTCTCCTCCTCCTCCCTCCTCTCTTTCTCCTCCCTGTTGGTGGCGGCACAGCTCGGGGCTGCTGGTCCTCTCCTCCCTGCTCTGTTCTCCTTCTCCTCTCTACTCCTCCTCTCCTCCCTGCTCTGTTCTCCTCCCTACTAGTGGCAGCGGCTACTCGGGGCTAGGGGGTGACCAGCGTCCGGGGCGGCCGGGCAGCCGAGCGGCTAGGCGGGCCGGCCAGGTGACCCGGCTAGCCGAGTGGCTAGGCGGCCGGTTAGCGGCCCGGCGGCCCGGGCAGCCCGGCAGCCAGGCAACCGGGCGGCCAGCCAGCCCGAGCCCCGGCCCCCGGTCACGCTCCTGCACGGCCGGCCCTTGACTAGCTACGGCCGAAGCGTAGGGCGGCGGCGGGGCGTCGCGGTGGGCCGGGGCTGGTGGGGGCGGTGGCGGCGGGCCAGGACTGGTAGGGGCGGTGGCTGCCAGCCGGGAGGCGGGTGGCGGTGGCGGGGCGCGAGGTGGCCGGCGGGTGCAAAGGCGGGTAGCGGGCCGTGGTCGAAGCGGAGGTCCGCAGCCCCGGGCGGCGTGGCGCAAATCGACGGCGAGGGGCGAGCGGCGGCGCGAGCAGGTGGCTGAGCGAGTGGTGAGTGTGTGTTCTGTGTGTGTGGTTGCTACGCGGGATTTCCTGAGAGCTGCATACATAGGTACGTATGTTTTCTTCGTTTCCTTTTTTTTTTTTTTCTTTTCTTTTCTTTTTTTTTTTTTTTTTATTTTCAAGATTCATTTTTACTTTCATTTTCCTTTTTATTTTATGTGGTTTTATTATTCTTTTCATTCTCATTTTTATATTTATTTTTTCCTTTTCTTTTTCTTTTCTAATTATTTTATAATTTTCATTCTTAAATATATTTTTATTTTTTGGTTATCTTTTTCATGTGATTTTGTTTCCTTTTTATTTTCTATTTCCTTTTTTTTTTTCTTTTTCCATTTTGTTCTTCATTTGGTATTCGTATTTTTTGTTTTATGTGATTTATTATTATAATAATAATTTTTAATTTTTTATGTTTCTTTTATTTTCTGTTGATTTCCTTTTTTCTACTATCCTTTTCTTTCTTCGTGTTTTTTACTATGATTAATTATTATGTTTGTTTTATTTTAGAACCGCACTACCGCTTGCACGTGCAGGATTTGGACCTTCCGCCAGTGCACCCTAATTTGGGAAGTTAATAAATCCGGGTTGCCAGAAAAGGGAAATCGGCTTTTGGCGCGGCTCCATGGCGCGCATTCCGCGAAGATGCACACGCTCGACGAGCGCATCCCCCGGTCCACCGCAAAATGGAAGATTCACACCTGTGGGCCCCACCGCAAAATGCAGTGCCCAGCACCTTCTTGTACCGCAAGCCTCCTCAACACATCTGACTCCCTCAACACATCAGATCTGAAAAGTAACCACTAAGCAAAACACTAGAACCCCAAATACGATGAAGAAGACCACCTTCATCTAGGATTATATTGAAGCAACTATTTAGGAAAAGTATCTTCACTATAGCTGGCAATTCAATTCAGATCACTACACGCTCCATGTTTCTTGCCTTCATATCTCCTCTAGATTGCTGCGTTTACCTTGTGATGGCTATTTTGTACACATGCACAAAGTCACAGATTCTAGCTATCTACAGATCTATACATACTGACTTGTAGAAAAGTCACAGATTGCTAAAAAGGCACATGCTAGATAGACACAGACTGCTTGATATTCACAGCTTGTTGTAAGATATTCACGATTGCAACATGTCTTCATACCTATGTTCTTGGTGGCTTCTCATTGATGTCTAACCTGTAGGAAAAAAGAGCATATTAGAGCTATGATCAAACTGAACTGGTGTCTTCATGCATATTAGTTGCCATTGCATGTGAAAAGCACTTACATATTACAGCTTGCATCTACACATGTAATTGCCTAATGATTTGTTAGCACTTGCCTAATAGAATTACACTAAATTGCTGAAAGGGTAACATGTAATTGCTTGTTTAGAAATGTGTAGAACAGGGATGGATCTAAATGAGCTTCCAGTAGATGAAGATGGTGCTGAGACTGAAAATTCAATGTTCTGTACATAGATTTCTTGTGCCTATGATGTAATTTTCTCAGATTTGCCTATAATTGCAGAGCTGCAATGTTCCCTGGACAAAACACACATAGAGAAAGCCCCTAATGCAAATGAAGATGAACCTGTAATAGCTATTGGTGTTTTAGAGATAGAAGTTGCTGATGTTGACTTGTAGTTCCTAGCAGAGATTTCTTCACCCGATGAGCCCTACGTGGGAAAGATGTTTGATACAGTGGAGTGTAACACCTCAAGTGTTAAGCATGCATTAGGCACCAAATTAATTAACTTGATCATCATTAATCATGGCATAAGCAACATCAAGCATAAACCCTAGTTTGCATTGTCATTTTATGTGCTTTGCATTTAAATTATGCTTGTTTAATTTGGTTGTTTAATTTGGTTAATTAATTGCCCTGCAAATAACTTTGTCAAGTTTGGATCCACTTGCCCAGCAATTTGAAATGATTTGACAAAATTTATTGCAAAAGATTTGGTGAATTTTGAAGCAAAAGAAAATAAATTGGAAAATCCTCTTTTAAGCCTTTATTCAAAAAAATGCAATTGCAATTCAAATTTTATTGGGAATTTTGAGTTGACCCCAAAATGAAAGTTGCTCAGTTTTAAATTCTCTACAACTTTTATTTTGGGCACTTTTCTTGAAAACACTTTTAAATTTGCCAAACAAGTGCTTTTTGGTTCAGATTCAAATTTCAAAAAAAAAAAAAAAAACTTCAGCCTTGAACGGCCAGGCCGCTTCGCCCACGGCCCACGGTCCGCGTCCGTCGTCCCGCGCGCGCCAAGGCCAAGGCGTCGTGGCTGACCGGCGTCAGCGCTCGGTCGCCACGCGCGCCGCCGCCGTCGCTCGGCAGCGCGCCCCGCGTGGCCGTCGATGCCCGACCGGCGGCCCCCACACCCGCTACACCCACCGGCTTGCCCGAAATGGAACGCCCCTGTGCTCCACTTCGCTCGCTCGTCGCTCCCCTCGCTCTCTCTCGCACGCCAGCGCCGCCATAGAGCCACCGCGACCAGCGCGTCGCCGTCGCCGGGCGTGTTCCGCCACCCAGAGCCACCTCCGACCGTGCCGGGAAGCCGCAAACCGCCCGCCTCGCCTTGCTCCACCCTTTAGCACCACCAACCGTCGCCACATTGCACTTGGTAAGGACCAATGCCGGTCATCTTCCTCGCGGCCGACGGGGCCGAGCTCACGGAGCTGCGCTCACGCGTCCGCCACCCTCCACCGCTTCGTCATGCTCGCCACCGCGGCGCGCCAGGAAACCTAGACCCTGCGCCCGGCTGCCCGCTAAGCTCAATCGAGCCAATGCGAGCCTAGCGGCCGCCACGCCGTAGCTTGCCGGAGCTTCCTTCGCTGCCGTGCCGACATGCACGCTGGCCAGACCGCTCCACCGCCTAATCCGCCACCCCAACCTAGGATTAGCTCCGCCCGTGTCCTCGCGTGGTGCGCTCCTCACCGGGGCCCACCACCGGCCGCCGGAGACGGCCGCCGTGCAGCCATGCCGAGCCGCCATACTGCCGCCACCCTCGCCGCCGTTGCTATAGTGCCGCGCCGCCCGCGTCGACCGGTCACCGTGTGCGCTCGTCACGTAGAGCATGACGGTGCCCTCGGTTGGGCGGGGAGCTCACCGCCGGGCGAGCTCGCCCGCCGGTGCATCCCCTCTGCTGGGCCGATCGGCCAGGTGGGCCATGGACCCGCGGGGGCCCGGCCGTCAGGGCTCTGGTCCACTGGACCGAGTCCATGGACCGGCTAGGGTTCGGTTTTTCTTTAAAAGAATTTCCAGAAAATGTGTTTAAATGTTTGTAAATTCATAGCTGGTGCAAATGTGATCCAAATTGAGTGATTCTTGTTTTGTTAGGTTCCTGGTGGATAGATCTATCTAAGAAAAATATGAAATGCAATTTTTGTGACACTTTACTGTGTAGATTTATTTAATTGCTTTAAATGCTGAAATCTGTTTAAATGCATGATAAATTGTATATTGCTTAGAAAAATGTGATTCTTGTTTTGTTAGCTTTGTTATGTGATGTACTTTCTGGGAAAAATATGTATCATGTAGTTCCTGTGCAAAAATATTGGAATATGATTTAAATTCAATTCTGGGCTGATTCTTGAATGATTTTTAATAAATAAATTATAGGGAGTTATGACCTGAAAATTTTTGATGACTGCTCTTGTGCTAAGAAGTTCTAGATAAAAATATGAAATCTATTGTTTAACACTTTTTGCAATGCAAAGTAGTTAAAAGTACTTTTCTATCCTGTTGCTTTATCTTTTTGTGTAGGCTGTTGCACTTGATGAAATGTGATGAAAATTTTATCATGGCTCTGCGTTAGCATAATGTAGCTCCTGTAATTTTTGTAGAATTTTCTAGACTGTCTAGATAGAGGTCACAGTTCAAGCCTATTATTTCACATGAAATGATAAGGCTTTGATTTAATTGCTTTAGTAGGTTCTATAATTACTTTGAGCACTTTTAGTTATGTTTGATTTGCTGGCCCTGTTATGCAGCACCATAACTGAAGTGTGATGTTTAGTTAAGAGTAGTGTTACCTCTTTTTATTCATGTGTTGTGAGTATGTGTGTGTGTGTGCCTATACACACCTCTCTTCTTTATGCACTTCTCTAAGTGTTTAGAGAAGAGATATGCACATACTCAGTAAAGTGAGGTATTGTATACTAGAGAGGAGATATGCACCTAATCTGTCAAATAACTTGTTAATCATCTTCATTCATAAGCATCGCACATATGCATTCTTTATGTTTGTACCATGCATCGCATCATACAGGTTCGCAGGAGGACCCCCAGACTTTGGAGTTCGAGGAGAACCCTCAGGAGGAGTTCCAGCAGGAGGTTCCAAAGAGGAGGGGACGAGGAAGACTAGCCCGAGTGTCCGAATCACCGCGCAGCTGACTTCGAACAAGGCAAGCACCGGAGCATCTACTTACCTATGCTTTCTAACAGTCTAATTATGCTTTATGATTGTTGCATTAAGTATAGGAGTTATGTGAAACCGTTGATGCATTGTATCCTTGCTTTACCATTGAATTATTCTACCTTGATACACCCTGCTAGTCTAGGGCGAGTAAACTGCTTAGCTTGCTTAGACGGTAGAAGTCGAGTGATTTCCTGTCATCCGCAAGTATAGGTTGTTACTTGATTGATGGAAAAGCTTATGTTGATATCATCTGGTTGATGGTTATGGTAGAGATAATTGGAGACCGAACGGAGTCTTGTGGGGTCATTGGACCATGGTGATTCCGTCTGTGTCGATTAAGGACCGTACCGTTGATGTACCGCAAGTCATGTTGAACTCATATTGGAGATGGATGGGGGACCACGGGGCGCGAAGAGTAAGTCTCGTGTCCAAATAGGGGTCGCAATGCGTCGGGCGGCCCCCGGTACGGTGGTTCTGCTCGAAACCGCGTTTTCTTCCCGGATATGTGCCACGGTGACCTGTAGCTCACTTGGCTCGTGAGCGTGGTTTGTGTGAGGAATACCCCCTGAGCTCAGTAGTAATCGATTCGAATCGCCATCGTTCTTGGACAGTGAACACTTGACTCGAGCTGCACCATCGTAGTAATGATTATAGAATGTGGTTAATGATGATGATGGGTTAAGCTAATGTTTATGATTATGGTTAATACTTGCTTGCTTAATCATGACTAATATACTATAATGATGCATAGTATAGGTCCTCACCTAGCATAAATAGGAAT
This sequence comes from Chrysopogon serrulatus, assembly GCA_015844335.1. NCBI lineage: Eukaryota > Viridiplantae > Streptophyta > Magnoliopsida > Poales > Poaceae > Chrysopogon > Chrysopogon serrulatus. Next base: position 688,159 of record JADLZL010007062.1, on the reverse strand, counting down.
GGTTAAGCTGAGCTATCACTTTAAGTGTTACTACCGCTTTTATGCAAAAAGAGCCAAGCTATCCCCTGATAAAGTCTGTCATACCCCTTGGAGTCTTTTATTTTGAGTCAGACGGGTAAGTCTAGCTGAGTACCTTCTCGTACTCAGGGTTTTTCCTGCTTGTTGTTTGTGCAGACGGACATACCTTCCACGGGTACTGTGCTACCTGTCTTTTCCCAGTGGACTAGAAGACCTTGGGCAAGGTTAATCTTTAATATTCTCCCCAACTGCTTTTTATGGATAGACTCTGGACTGGCACTGTATTAATCTTTAAAAATGTGTGAGTTGGGTTGAGCTTTCGAAACTACTTTGCTTTCGCTACTCGGATTTGAAGAACTTGGTTTGTAATAACTTTATTTTCCGCACTCTGATGTTATCGAACTATTTGTGAAATGTTGTAACATGCGAATGGTGACGCTAAACTTGTACGATCTTGGTTGATGATGTTTGGTTTGAAATCCTTCGAGATTTCCGGACTACCGGGTTTATAACGGCTTAAGTGTGACAATTGCTTGTTTAGCGAGTGATTTTTCACTTATGCTTTTATAAATTGGTCGGTTCTGTTACAGCTGGCATCAGAGCAAGGTTTAGCGGTTACTGTTCACATGTGTATTTAAAACAAAAAGTTTTGGTTTCAAAAATTGGATTTTTAACTTATAGATCTATAAGTCTTTTGAGAAAACTTTATTCGCAAATTAAGAGTGTGCCAGTGGTCATATCCTTTATGCCCAATTAAGGACTCTAGGTGGCTATTTAAGTACTGACTTGGGGGCTTGCATCATATTTTACTTTTACTGTTGCCCATGCAGCAAGGTAATTGTATGGGTGCCATTTGCTTGAATGGTAATGTATGGTTCAAAATGCCTCTACGCCTCGGTAAGTGGGAGTTGTGAGAGCATGGTTGTCCAACCTGCAATCTAGGGGAGTGCTAGTGTGATACCGGAAGTATTTACATGTCAAAACCATGTATTTACCAAGGTGTTTAATTGTGGGTTGTGCCGTCTGTTGAGACGATGCCGTCATATGGACGAGGATTGGGTAGTTGTACTACATATGCGTGTATTTGGGAACGCACGTATGTGTGAGTATTTAATCTTTACATTCTGCAATGCATTTATTCGTACTGTTGGGATGGGCTGAAGTGGATTTTCTGCAGGTACATAATAGCGATTCGTGTAGAACGTTTAGTTATACGCTATGAGAGAACGTTGTATACCACCGTATATCCGCTAGAATTTATTTTGCTAAGTTTGTGAGAACGTAAGATTCGTGCATACATCATGTTTGTTCATCTCATGTCATTGCATTTACCTTCCCTTGTAAATTGGTTACTTTCATTAATTAAAATTGGATAATTAATTACTTGACTCACTCGGGATAAATTTCTAAACAGATGGCCCGTACCAAGCAGACTGCTCGCAAGTCCACCGGAGGCCGTGTACCGCGTGGACAGCTCGCACCTCGCACCACTATCCGGGAGTCTCACTTCCTGGAGGAGTTTGGGATGCCCACGCTCCTTTGGCGTGTGTTGGCCCACGTGGGGTATACGGAGGAGCAGCGACCCGTGTACTCCTGGGTGACCGAGGAGCCGAGCATTGAAGACAACATGATTGCTGTGGAGGTTACCGTCCCACCACTACACGAGGACTCAGAGTGGGAGGGGTGGCGCCCGCGTGCCTGCCGGAGTCACACCGGAGGAGGGGCTAGCGAGCCGCCTTCTTCGTTTTGCGCACCATCATGGAGCGTTTCCCGCCGAGCTTGGCTCGGGCCTTGGCGGGAGTGTTTCCTCGTGGTGACCCCGGCGACACGTTAAAGGAGCAGTCCCCAAAGATGGCACGCCGGCCGGGATTCATGAGATTGAGGACAAAGGACAACGCGGCAATGAGTGCCATGTTTGCTATGATGCAGACTTTGATGCTACTCGATCCCCGCATGTACAAGATGAATGACTGAACAAGGCCCTATGGAAGAAGGAGCGTAAAAAAGGAAGAAGAGGCACTCGGACCGTGTCAGAGACCTGAGGCACCAGATAGAGCTTGTCACAGCTACCAGAGATGACGCTGAGGCCCGTGAGAGGGAGGCCAACAGGGAGATCGCTACCTTGCGCGCACATGTTGCACGCTACGAGCAAAGATGAGAGAGAACAAAGGACAGGATGATGGCACAGCTGGTGATAGAGAGGAATGAAGCCCTGAACGACGCCCACCAGCTAGGGCACTGGCTCTTTGACCGTGAGCAGTACATTGACCAGTTGCACGAGGACTACCACGTGTTGTACAACCAGGTTCATCCTCACCATGAGCCTGGAGCTGCTGAGTTAGAGCCTGGAGTCATCAACGCTGACGGAAGCGAGGAGGACGCTGACCTTCCACCTACACCCGAGCCTGCACCTGACGACGTTGTTCTTGCCGCTGAGTCTGACGTTGGTAGCGAGCACGAGTAGGCTAGTAGTCTCATCGCTAGTCGTAGTTGCGCTTTTGTTCTTTTGTTGTTGGCATGTTACCGTTGTGAGATGTGACTCATGTATGTTGGATCTTCATGTGTTGTGGTGCTATCCGAACGCCTAAAGTCCAGTGTATGTATGCTGGCAATTTTGGATGTTGTATGCCTTAGATGATGCTATTTCAGTAATCTAATTAGTGATGTTATGAATTGTGGAAATGAATCGTTATGCCTGTGTGTTGTTGAATGAATTTATTTCTTCCAATAATTCATTGGCATGATTATTACATTCGCTTATAATGTTGTAACATCACCTAATAATTACTTGTTGCCGGAATATGCAGATGGTTGGGACCCGCCGCACTGCCAGTGGCAATATGGTGGATGAAGGCACCGCAGGTGGCAATGGAGGCAACGGAGGGAATGGTAGTGGTGGAGGAAACGGAGGAAACAGGGGTAATGGAGCAAACCCCAGGACGGACCTACCACCACCACCTCCACCACCGTTGACCGCTGAGCAACTTTTTCAACAGTTCCTCGGCAGTCAGCGCAACATGGAAGCTACGTTGCGCGATATCGCGACCAACACTAGCCGTGGAGGCCATCGCGATCATCATGTCAACCAGTATAGCACTTTCAAAGACTTCTCGACACTGACCCACCCAAGTTCCTGCAAGCCAAAGAACCTCTCGAAGCCCTGGAATGGATCAATACAATGGAAGATAAGTTCCGTCTTCTCCGTATGACTGAATCCCTGAAGGTTGAGTATGGAGCTCATCAGCTGCAGGGGCCAGCTGGAATTTGGTGGTCTCATCAGCACACCACCTTTCCACCCAATGCTCCTATTACGTGGGACTAGTTCACTAGGGTATTTCGCAGCACCTACGTACCTCCTGGGTTGATGGCCATGAAAGTATCAGAGTTTATGAAGCTTACCCAGGGCAACAAGACCATGAACGAGTATCTCCATGAGTTCAACAACCAGTCACGCTATGCTCCTAGCTATGTGGATACTGAAGAAAAGAAGATCGCTAGTTTCAAGAGAGACCTCAACACTAAAATGGCAAAGACAATGGGTATCAACCGCAGTCTCACCTTCAATGAGTTTATCAGTGACTGCTTGACACAGGAGAACACTGCAGGCTGCTTCCAAGAATCGCAAGAGAAACTTTGAGGGAGGATCTTCTCAGTTCTGGCCCCCAATGGCTAATCATCCGCATACCGCCCTCCCGCTTTCAGAATTCGAGGTTCCGTGCACCCGCTCCAAGGAGAAATCCTACAGCTCCACCACCTCCGAAGAACCGGAGGGGTTACCGTCCCACCCACACCTCAAACTCAAGCCAAGATCGGTGGTTCCCACGGCGGCACAAGCCCCGCCGTGAGAGGCCCGTGCTTCAACCGCAATCGATGGGTCATTTCGCCAAGTACTGTCCCTACCCGAAGAAGCGCGACCTATCTATCCTCGCGTGCACACCACACCACCACCGTGGATGAGATTCCCGAAGGAGAACCGATTCACTGCGGATACGTTTCTTGTCAACAATCATCCCAGAAGTTGTTTTATTTGATTACGGATCATCGCATTCTTTTATGAATCAAGCATATGCACGGTCACATGAGTTAGAACTTAAACAATTAGATTATGGGTACCGCATCAGCTCCGCTGGTGCTGATGTCTTATCTAATCAGATGCTTGAGCAAGCAATTTTTGAAATTGGAGATAATTCATATAGAGTTAATTTGGTAGTACTGCCTAGTTTAACTATAGATGTGATCTTGGGGATGAATTGGATGAAAGATAAGCAAGTTGTGATTGATACTGGGAATAAAACAATTACCCTCAAGGACCCTAAGGGTGATGGCACTTTCCAAGTGTTATTGCCTCGAGTTGCAGATATGACCAAGTTGACATATGCTATCCGAGCTTCTTCTCTTGCTGAGATTCCAGTGGTTTGTGAGTTTCCTGATGTTTTTCCTAAAGATTTGCCTGGGTTACCGCCTGACAGAGATATTGAGTTTGCAATTGATCTAGTACCGGGTACAGCTCCAATATGCAAGAGACCTTATCGTATGCCTCCCAATGAGCTAGCAGAATTGAAGAAACAGTTGTATGAGCTGAATAAGTTGGGTTTTATCAGGCCGAGTACTTCTGAATGGGGTTGTCCAGCTTTGTTTGTGAAGAAGAAAGATCACTCTTTGAGGCTATGTGTTGACTATCGGCCGCTCAATACCGTAACAGTCAAGAACAAGTATCCGCTGCCAAGAATTGATATTCTGTTTGATCAATTGTCTAAAGCAAAAGTGTTTTCAAAGATTGATTTGAGGTCAGGGTATCATCAGATCAAGATTCGTCCGTCAGATGTGCATAAGACTGCTTTCATCACTAGATACGGGTTGTACGAGTATCTTGTTATGTCTTTTGGCCTAACAAATGCTTCTGCATACTTTATGTATCTTATGAATTCAGTCTTTATGCCAGAATTGGATAAGTTTGTGATTGTATTCTTGGATGATATTCTGGTTTACTCTGCAAATGAAGAAGAACATGCCCAGCATTTGAGAGTTGTGCTCACCAGACTTAGAGAGCATAAGCTGTATGCCAAGTTCAAAAAGTGCGAGTTTTGGCTAAAGGAAGTTGCTTTCCTTGGTCACATCATATCTGAGAATGGTATTTCAGTTAACCCAGATAAGGTACAGGAGGTCATGGACTGGCAGGCACCAACGTCAGTTCACGAGATTCGGAGTTTTCTTAGAATGGCAGGGTATTATCGCCGTTTCATTCTAGATTTCTCTAAGATAGCCAAGCCGATGACGAGTCTACTACAAAAAGATCACAAGTTTGTCTGGACAGAGGAGTGTGAAGCAGCTTTTCGTACCTTGCGAGAGTTGCTAACCACTGCTCCTGTCTTGGCACAGCCGGACATCGAGAAGCCGTTTGATGTGTACTGCGATGCATCGAAGACTAGTTTGGGTTGTGTGTTAATGCAAGATGGCAGAGTGATTGCTTATGCTTCACGTCAGTTGAGAAAGCATGAAGTTAGCTATCCCACGCATGATTTGGAGTTAGCTGCAGTTATGCATGCATTAAAGATATGGAGACATTATCTATTGGGAAATGTTTGCCATATCTACACCGATCACAAGAGTCTCAAGTACATCTTTACTCAACCCGAGCTCAACATGAGGCAGCGAAGATGGTTAGAGTTGATCAAGGACTACGACTTGCAAGTGCACTATCACCCCGGCAAGGCAAACGTGGTTGCGCACGCCTTTGAGTCGCAAGTCGCATCACCATGCCGTGAAGCCGTTGTTTGGAGAGAAGTTCAATCTGATGCATCCGGCAGTCCTGCATGATATCCAAGTTCGGTGTTCTCTCGACCAACAGATTATTGAAGGCCAAAAGACCGATCCTGGCATCTATCACCTCAGAGAAAAGATGAAGAAGGATCAATTCCGCATTTCAGACTCGATGATAATGGTGTACTTTGGTTCGACGACCGTCTTGTCGTACCGAAGGACCGTGAACTCAAGAACAAAATGATGGATGAAGCTCGCCTTTCCATGCTATCCATTCACCCTGGAAGCAACAAGATGTATCACGACCTGAGACCTCGATACTGGTGGACCAAGATGAAGAGATAGCAGCTTATGTGGCTCGATGCGATACCTGCTGTTGTGTCAAGGCCATTCACATGAAGCCGGCAGGTTTACTAAATCCTTTACCAGTTGCTGCATGGAAATGGGATGATATTAGTATGGATTTCATCACAGGTTTGCCAACTTCACAGAAAGGAAATGATTCAATCTGGGTGATCATCGATCGGTTAACCAAGTCAGCTCACTTCTTACCTGTCAAGACTACCTTCAGACCACCTCACTATACTGACCTCTACATCTCTGAGATTGTTCGTTTACATGGGGTACCCAAGACCATAGTATCTGATCGAGGACCGCAGTTCACTGCTCACTTTTAGAACCGTTTGCATGAAGGTATGGGAACTAAGTTACTACACAGCACTGCTTATCATCCTCAGACTTCAGGTCAAACTGAAAGACTTAATCAAGTTCTTGAAGATATGTTGAGGGCATGTGTGCTATCTGCAAAAGGATCGTGGGAATCTTGGCTACCTTTGGCTGAGTTCTCCTACAACAACAGTTATCAAGAAAGTATCAAGATGGCACCTTTTGAAGCTTTGTATGGCAGAAAATGTAGAACTCCATTGAATTGGGTCGAAGCGGGAGAAAGGAGATACTACGGTATTGACTTTGTCCCCGAAGCTGAAGAGAAGGTTCGAACCATCCAAGAGCATATGAAAGCTGCACAGTCCCGACAAAAGAGTTATGCTGACAATAGAAGAAGACCTTTGATGTTTGAAGTAGGTGACTATGTATACCTCAGAGTTTCACCGATAAAGGGTACACAAAGGTTTGGAGCCAAGAAGAAGCTTGCCCCAAGATATGTGGGTCCATACAAGATTCTCGAGAGAAGAGGTGAAGTTGCTTACAAATTGCAGTTACCAGAGTCGATGAGTGCTATCTTTCCGATCTTTCACGTCTCTCAGTTGAAGAAGTGTTTGCGTGTGCCCGAAGAAAGAGTTGATGAGCAAGAGCTGAGGCTAGCATCTAACTTGGTCTATAAAGAAGAGCCTGTGAGAATTGTGGATAGCAAGGAAAGAGTAACTCGGAATCGTTTGGTGCGAACTTATAAGGTCGTGTGGAGCTACCATGATGATAGAGATGCATCATGGGAAACTGAGGACTACCTGAAAGAAGTTTATCCCGAATTCCATAAAACCTGGTTAGTAAACCCAAATCTCGGGACGAGATTTCTTTAAGGGGGTAGGGCTGTAACACCTCAAATGTTAAGCATGCATTAGGCACCAAATTAATTAACTTGATCATCATTAATCATGGCATAAGCATCATCAAGCATAAACCCTAGTTTGCATTGTCATTTTATGTGCTTTGCATTTAAATTATGCTTGTTTAATTTGGTTGTTTAATTTGGTTAATTAATTGCCCTGCAAATAACTTTGTCAAGTTTGGATCCACTTGCCCAGCAATTTGAAATGATTTGACAAAATTTATTGCAAAAAGATTTGGTGAATTTTGAAGCAAAAGAAAATAAATTGGAAAATCCTCTTTTAATCCTTTATTCAAAATGCAATTGCAATTCAAATTTTATTGGGAATTTTGAGTTGACCACAAAATGAAAGTTGCTCAGTTTTAAATTCTCTACAACTTTTATTTTGGGCACTTTTCTTGAAAACGCTTTTAAATTTGCTAAACAAGTGCTTTTTGGTTCAGATTCAAATTTCAAAAAAAAAAAAACACAGCCTTGACGGCCCGGCCGCTTTCCCACGGCCCACGGTCCGCGTCCGCGTCCGCGTGCGCGCTCGCGCCCGCGCGTCGTGGTGGATCGGCGTCAGGCGCTCGGTCGCCACGCGCCGCCGTCGCTTAACGCCCCGCGAGCGTAGCCGTCGATGCCCGCCGGCGGGCCCCACCCGGCCGCTACACCGGCTTGCCCGAAATGGAACGCCCCTGCGCTCCACTTCGCTCGCTTCGTCGCTCCCCCTCGCTCTCTGCCTCGCACGCCAGCGCTGCCACCGAAAGCGCCGCGGCCTCGCCGTCGCCGGCGTGTTCGCCACCACCGAGCCACCTCCGACCGCGCCCGGAAAACGCAAACCGCCCGCCTCGCCTTGCTCCACCCTTTAGCACCACCAACCGTCGCCACATTGCACTGGTAAGGACCAATGCCGGTCATCTTCCTCGCGGCCGACGGAGCCGAAGCTCACCGGAGCTGCGCTCACGCGTCCGCCACCCTCCACCGCCGTCATGCTCGCCACCGCGCGCGCCATAGGAAACCCTAGACCATGCACCGGCTGCCCGCAAGCTCAATCGAGCCAATGCGAGCCTAGCAGCCGCCACGCCGTAGCTCGCCGGAGCTTCCCTCGCCGCCGTGCCGCCATGCACGCTGGCCAGACCGCTCCACCGCCTAATCCGCCACCCCAACCCTAGGATTAGCTCTGCGGTGTCCTCGGCTGGGTGCACTCCTCACGGGGCCACCGGCGCGGAGACGGCCGCCCGTGCAGCGTGCCGAGCCGCCGTACCGCCGCCTCCCTCGCCGCCGTTGCTATAGTGCCGCGCCGCCCGCGTCGACCCGTCACCGTGTGCGCCTCGTCACGTAGAGCACGACGGTGCCCTCGGTTAGGCGCCGGAGCTCACCGCCGGGCGAAGCTCTCGCCGCCGGTGCATCCTCCTTTCGGCCGATCGGCGGTGGGGCCATGGACCCACGGGGCCCGGCCGTCAGTGGCTGGTCCACTGGACCGAGTCCATGGACCGGCTAGGGTTCGGTTTTTTCTTTAAAAAGAATTTCTAGAAAATGTGTTTAAATGTTTATAAATTCATAGCTGGTGCAAATGTGATCCAAATTGAGTGATTCTTGTTTTGTTAGGTTCCTGGTAGATAGATCTATCTAAGAAAAATATGAAATGCAATTTTTGTGACACTTTACTGTGTAGATTTATTTAATTGCTTTAAATGCTGAAATATGTTTAAATGCATGATAAATTGTATATTGCTTAGAAAAATGTGATTCTTGTTTTGTTAGCTTTGTTATGTGATGTACTTTCTGGGAAAAATATGTATCATGTAGTTCCTGTGCAAAAATATTGGAATATGATTTAAATTCAATTCTGGGCTGATTCTTGAATGATTTTTAATAAATAAATTATAGGGAGTTATGACCTGAAAATTTTTTATGACTGCTCTTGTGCTAAGAAGTTCTAGATAAAAATATGAAATCTGTTGTTTAACACTTTTTGCAATGCAAAGTAGTTAAAAGTACTTTTCTGTCCTGTTGCTTTATCTTTTTTGTGTAGGTCTGTTGCACTTGATGAAATGTGATGAAAATTTTATCATGGCTCTGTTTAGCATAATGTAGTTCCTGTAATTTTTGTAGAATTTGTTGGACTGTCTAAACAGAGGTCACAGTTCAAGCCTATTATTTCACATGAAATGATAAGGCTTTGATTTAATTGCTTTAGTAGGTTCTATAATTACTTTGAGCACTTTTAGTTATGTTTGATTTGCTGGCCCTGTTATGCAGCACCATAACTGAAGTGTGATGTTTAGTTAAGAGTAGTGTTACCTCTTTTTTTATTCATGTGTTGTGAGTATGTGTGTGTGTCTATACACACCTCTCTTTCTTTATGCACTTCTCTAAGTGTTTAGAGAAGAGATATGCACATACTCAGTAAAGTGAGGTAGTGTATACTAGAGAGGAGATATGCACCTACTCTGTCAAATAACTTGTTAATCATCTTCATTCATAAGCATCGCACATACGCATTCTTTATGTTTATACCGTGCATCGCATCATACAGGTTCGCAGGAGGACCCCCAGACTTTGGAGTTCGAGGAGAACCCTCGGGAGGAGTTCCAAAGCCAGAGGTTCCAAAGAGGAGGGACGAAGAAGACCTGCCCGAGTGTCCGAATCACCGCGCAGCTGACTTCGAACAAGGCAAGCACCGGAGCATCTACTTACCTATGCTTTCTAACAGTCTAATTATGCTTTATGATTGTTGCATTAAGTATAGGAGTTGTGTGAAACCGTTGATGCATTATATCCTTACTTTACCATTGAATTATCCTACCTTGATACACCCTGCTAGTCTAGGGCGAGTAAACTGCTTAGCTTGCTTAGACGGTAGAAGTCGGGTGATTTCCTGTCATCCGCAAGTATAGGTTGTTACTTGATTGATGGAAAAGCTTATGTTGATATCATCTGGTTGATGGTTATGGTAGAGATAATTGGAGACCGGACGGAGTCTTGTGGGGTCATTGGACCATGGTGATTCCGTCTGTGTCGATTAAGGACCGTACCGTTGATGTACCGCAAGTCATGTTGAACGCATGCCTCACACTTAGCTGGCCGGATAAGTCGTTCCGACCGTGAAACCTAACACTATCCAGGCCGGCTCTCGATCCGTTCGCACCGTATTGGAGATGGATGGGGGACCACGGGGGCACGAAGAGTAAGTCTCAGGTCCAGCTAGGCTGGCTAATGCAGTCGGGCGGCCACTAGGTATGGTGGTTCCGCTCGAAACCGCGTTTTCTTCCCGGATATGTGCCACGGTGACCTGTAGCTCACTTGGCTCGTGAGCGTGGTTTGTGTGAGGAATACCCCCTGAGCTCAGTAGTAATCGATTCGAATCGCCATCATTCCTGGACAGTGAACACTTGACTTGAGCTGCACCATCGTAGTAATGATTATGGAATGTGGTTAATGATAATGATGGGTTAAGCTAATGTTTATGATTATGGTTAATACTTGCTTGCTTAATCATGACTAATATACTATAATGATGCATAGTATAGGTCCTCACCTAGCATAAATAGGAATGGTTAAGCTGAGTTGTCACTTTAAGTGTTACTACCGCTTTTATGCAAAAAGAGTCAAGCTATCCCCTGATAAAGCCTGTCATACCCCTTGGAGTCTTTTATTTTGAGTCAGACGGGTAAGTCTAGTGAGTACCTTCTCGTAGTCAGGGTTTTTCCCGCTTGTTGTTTGTGCAGACGGACATACCTTCCACGGGTACTGTGATACCTGTCTTTTCCCAGTGGACTAGAAGACCTTGGGCAAGGTTAATCTTTAATATTCTCCCCAACTGCTTTTGATGGATAGACTCTGGACTGGCACTGTATTAATCTTTAAAAATGTGTGAGTTGGGTTGAGCTTTCGAAACTACTTTGCTTTCGCTACTCGGATTTGAGGAACTTGGTTTGTAATAACTTTATTTTCCGCACTCTGATGTTATCGAACTATTTGTGAAATGTTGTAACATGCGAATGGTGACGCTAAACTTGTAGATCTTGGTTGATGATGTTTGGTTTGAAATCCTTCGAGATTTCCGGACTACCGGGTTTATAACGGCTTAAGTGTGACAATTGCTTGTTTAGCGAGTGATTTTTCACTTATGCTTTTATAAATTGGTTGGTTCTGTTACATGGAGGATGCTAAGAAATGCTACAATAAATATGCCAGTAGGAAAGGCTTCTTTGTAAGAACTAGAACATCTAGGAGGTCAGCCATTACAAAACAACTTGACAAGGTCCTATTTGTGTGTGACAAGGATGGGAAAGGTAAATAGAGCGAGGCTGCTGCTGAGGAGATCATTCAAATTGATGACATTAAACAGGGTACCTCTCAAAGTAGTGTTTAGATGTGGATGAACGGACAGGAAAAAAGGCAAAGTGCATAGGCATCAAGAGGAAAAGAGAAAAGATGAAGTACACCAACAGCAAAGCTAGAATGTTGATCAAGTTCAATGGGAATAAGTGGTTTGTGAAGCAAATGGTGGCTGATCACAACCACAACTTGGTGGACAAACCATCGCTTTCTAAGTTCCTAAGATCACATGTCGGGATACCTCAAGAAGAAGTACAGTTCCTAACAATTATACATGAGTGCAACTTGGAAAGTAGCCGAATGATGCAGCTGATGTCTTTGCTATATGGATCTACACATTTTTTACCTTATCATGAGAAGCACTTGAGCAATTTAAGGGCAAGAATAAGGGCACATGCAGCAAAAAGTGATATGAGTAAAACTTTGGATTATTTCTACGAGCTGAAAAAGGAGGATAGTGGTTTCTTCTTCAAAGTGAAGGTGGATGGAGATGACAAGGTGGAAAATATATTTTAGGTAGACAGTGCAGTGCGAGAAGCATATAAAAATTACAATGATTGCATTTCTTTTGATAGCACCTACCTCACAAACATGTATAAAATGCCTTTTTGCTCCCTTCATAGCAATAAATAGACACGGGCAATCGATCCAAGTTGGCTGTGCTTTCTTGAGGAATGAGACTATAGATGCTTATGTTTGGTTGTTTGAAACTTTTCTATAAGCCATGAATGGCCTTGGGCCTCTCAATATAATCACAGACCAAGACCTGGCAATGGCTGCAGTGATAAGGGTTGTTTCTGTAGCAACCAGACATCGATGCTACCGTTGGCACATCATTTCAAAGATTGAGACAAGGCTTGGAGTCTACTTTTCATCAAAGGAAGGCTTGGAGGAAGTCTACAATGAAATCATGAATTACAGCCTAAGTCAAGAGGAGTTTGAGAGAAGGTGGGAAGCCATGATAAACGACCATGAAGCAGCGGAAAATGAAATCCTTAGCAACATGTATCAGATTGAGCACCTATGGGTTCCCGCCTATTTTGTGGACAGGTTTTACCCGTTCATGCAGTCCACCTAGCGAAGCGAGAGCTTCAATGGTGTGCTGAAGAAATATGTGAATCCACATAATTCCATACTGGATTTTGTCCACCAATATAAGAGAAACCAAGACAAGACTGATGTAGCCAAAGATAAGCAAGACTATAGGACAGACCAAAAGTTGCCTCCCCATGGTCAAGGTTTCCTTTAGAGAAGCATGCTATCCAGGTTTACACAAGGAACATCTACTATAGGGTTCATGCTGAATTTGAGAAGATAGCACAGTATGTCTTTGGGCAGATGCATCCAAATGTGTATGAACTGAGCCTTATTGAAGATTTTGTTGGAGGATATGGCTCTAGGTTGTATGAATTCACTTACAATGAAGAGCGTGCTCTAATCAGCTACTAGTGCTACAAGTATGAGAGAGATGGAATATTTTGCTACCATGTTCTAAAAGTTTTGACAGACAAAGAGGCTAAAAAAACCTAAAGCACTATATCCTTCAAAGGTGCCGTAGGAGAATCCAACTTCTATAACTGAGCTACAAGCTAATGGTCAAATGGCTACAATGCCAGAGAAATCTAAGAGGGCAGTCTGTTTTGCAAACCTAGCACACCTTTTCACAAAGATTTCTCACCAAGCTAGTGTGTTAGATGAGTTATATTAGATTGCCACAACTCATGCACTTGCAATAGAGGCTGAATTTTCTGCTCTAAGAAAGGCAAAGAGGAACAACAAGAAGGGACAAGATGGAACAACAAGTGAAAAAGCTAACCAAGTGCAGCAGCAAGGCCATAAACAGTGTAGCAGCAAGGCTTTGAACAGGCTAAACAGGTACAACAGCAAGGTTCTGCTATTCATGAGAAGCAAGAGAGCACAACAATACCAACTCCTAGGGCTCCTACAGCTTCTATCATCCCTCCACCTGACGAACTCCTTCAGTGACATCTTTCCCAACAGAATGGTGAAGCCACAGCAGTCTTAACCACAACAGTAAGGCAAGGGCTTACAGTCATGGATCCAGATATAACAAAGACTAAAGGGCGTCTAAGGAGGAGAAGATATAAGTCAGCACTAGAAGTGCATCCAAAGAGGAAGCCAAACCAATGCAGAGTGTGTGGCTCTATAGAACATAATGCAGCAACATACAGGAAAAAGAGATGTGTTGAAGAGAAGTGATGAAGGGGAGGAAGAATTCAGAAAAAGAATTTCAAGACTTAGTTTTCAAGGATTTTGTTCTCCCTGTTCTATTTTTCACTTGCAGACTTAAGTTACTATAATTTTTTATTCTACGACTAAGCAACAAGCATCCCTGTTTTGTACTTCCCCCTTTTATAATTTAACACTGCACTGCCTATTTGATAACTTCAGCTTTTACTTGACCTTTGTTTCATTTTTCTCTTTCCACAATTTTAATTAGTACACATCTAAAAGGTTCTAAATAGCTAGAGGGGGGTGAATAGCCTAATTAAAATTCTACAAATACACTAGAGCAATTGATTAGTACAACAAAAGACGTAAATATGGTTTGCTCTAGTTCTACTTGTTAGGCAAGCCACCTATTGACAATTCTAGTGTGTTTATGACCTCTACTTGTCACACAAGAGCTAAGTTGCTAGTTCACTCCTAGGTGATCAAACAAGAGAACTAAATTACTCTAAAGCTATCACTAGAACAAGAATGAAACAATGTAATACGAGAGATAGGGTGATTGTTACCAATGCTGGGCAAGAGATGAATATGTCAATCACAATATGAACACCAAGAAATCCAAGGGAGACAATATGACACAATGATTTTTCTTCCAAGGTTCACGTGCTTGCCGGCACGCTACTCCCCGTTGTGTCGACCACCACATGGTGTTGCGCGCGCTAATAGGCCTCAATGCCTAACCCTCCATGGGTGCCGCTAGCAACTACCCACAAGTGAGGTAACTCAATGACACGAGCAATTTACTAGAGTCACCTTTCATGAATCTCCCGCAGGGATTAGGCGCAAGAACCCTCACAAATCACCGGGAGCCAGTCATGAACAATCACCAACACGTGCCGGACCTCCACCGCAGCTCCAAGCGTCTAGGTGGCAGCAACCACTAAGAGTAATAAGCAATCCCGCTGCTCAACGATCTCTAGTGCCACTAGATGCTCAAACTCTAAGCAAATGCACTAAGATCACTCCCAATCTCACAATGAATGCACAATCAAGCAAGAGAATGAGTGGGAGAGGTTTGCTTTAGCTCACAAGGATGTATCACCAATAAAAAAGTCCAAGAGAGAGAGCTAGAGCCGGCCAACATCTATTTATAGGGGTGAGACAACTCCCCCAACCGTTACACATCAAGTCAGCCCAACTCGGGGGGCATCGGACGCTCAGATGCAATCTCTCCCCCGAGCACTCGTGCGACGCCACGTGTCCTCAATTTAGAACGATCGTTGCCCGCACAAACGGCTAGCTGCAGTTAGATCATCAGACGCTGAGACGACCCCGTCGAACACGTCCGATACCTGTGGAGAACGTGTAATCCAATGATCGTCTGACGCCACACACCGGACGCATAGGCAGAGGCAACTGACGCAACACAGAGAGCTCCCAAATCGTGCACACACCCATCGGACGCGTCCGGTGAGTGGCCATCGGATGCACCAGCGTCCGGTGAACGCACGCTAGTTCTAACACAAATTTGCTTTGCACCAGACGCGTCAAAGAAAAAATGTCGGACGTGCCGATGCACACTCTGTGCAATGCCAACTTTCACAGGGTCATTGGACGCATTCGACGCCTCGAGACCCAGCGTCCGATGCCCCTGTAAGTGCATGTGTCTCTTTGAAAATCGCCGAGTCCCGCCTCGTAAGCTCGACAGGAGGGATATACACCCAAACACCATTATCCCTTGCTCTCATATGCCAACACAAACATGTGTCTTCACTTGTGCAAGTGTGTAGCATTTTCAAATCATTTGTCAAGGGATTAGTTAGCTCTCACTAGGTCCTAATGCATATGCACGGAATAAGAACACCTAGTGGCACTTGATAACCACTTTTGCATTAAGATCACCCCTCTTAATAGTACGGCTATCTAACCTAAATGCACTCACACCCTCTATAGTGTCTTGAGTGCCAAAACAAAATAGCCCTATCAAGTATACCTTTGCCTTGAGCTCATTTTGTTTTTCTCTTTCTTTTCTTCCAAGTTGGAGCACTTGATCACCATCTTTTGGTATTCACCACCAACATCATGGTCTTTTTCAATGTCTCCATCCCTTGGCATAGACCATCCTTTCTTATGCTACATACACTTAGCCACAAAGGATTAGTCCAAAGGTTTCATCAATTAACCAAAACCAAACTAGGGCTTTCAATCTCCCCTTTTTTTGGTAATTGATGATAACCTTCACAAAGATATGAATTATAATTGAATTTGGATTTGAACCACTTGTCTAAGCATTTAAGATCATATGCAAAGATTGAACAAGTTATGCAAATCGCATTTGGTAGTACTAGCTCCCCCTACATGTGTGCTAAGAGTTTGGATTTGAAAGCTTGCACACATGTTAGATGTGAGTTGTGGGAGAGATACTACTACCAAGATTGATGCTAAGGTTTAAAGAATGGACCTTTGAAGCGTGATACCATCGGAGTGCACAATTCAGCCATCCTTAGCACCAAGTTAGCTAGACAAGCAAATACTAGATACCCCAGGAGATCAACATTAAGAGCAAGGTTCTAGTTCCACTTGTGAAAATAAAAACTCTAGTCTAGCTAAGTCCTATGCATACTAGTGATCAATTCACCATTCAGTTTTTACCACTAGCATACACCACACAAGCATGTATTCTCAATTTAAATTGCAATGCGAGCAAGCATATGTGAAATGCACATTCAAATGCAACAACTTTGTTCATGAGCTTGCTCCCCCTACTTGTGTTCTCAAATTTTAAATTGATCCCATTCATTTATCAAATCTCTCCCCAAACATCTTTGTGACTAATCTCTCCCCTATGTCATCTATTTCCACAAAAGGTTATGCCAAATTAGGTAGGAATTAGTCAAAGTGTGATTCAATCATGGAGTAAATAGGTAAGGATTATTTTCACATTGGTTCAATCTAGATCACCTGCCCAAGTTATTTAACAGGGTTTGAACCAAGGACAAGCTTCTTCACACATCTTACAATGGTTATCTTGCCCATGTCAGTTAAATACCTTAAAGCTCATAGTCTAGATCAAACACTAGGATTGCAAGCCCACAAACATGCCATATGATACCACTAGATCAAATCAATCATAAAAGCAACAGTGGCATCATATGTACATTAAATTTATTTGATTTTCATGAATGAACCTAGAGATGACTTGTTATGTCTAGATGCACTAAACATGTCCTTAGCAAAGAATGGATGCCATGCCAACTAATTTTACCTTGCTTTGCTCGAAGGAGAGGCATATCATATAAGTGGGGGTGCATCTTCACATGTTGAAGAAGTCAATAATGTTCAATTCATTTCTAAGCTTGCAAAACCTTTTCTCATCAAGTGGCTTGGTGAATATGTCGGCAAGTTGATCATCGGTGCCCACACTCTCAATTGAAATATCACCCTTTTGTTGATGGTCTCTTATGAAATGATGCCTAATGTCAATGTGCTTTGTTCTTAAATGTTGAACCAGGTTGTTTGTCATTTTGATAGCACTCTCATTGTCACATAGCAATGGCACTTGTTTGAATTTGACCCCAAAGTCTTCTATTGTTGATTTCATCCATAATAATTGAGCACAACAACTACCAGCACTAATGTATTCGACTTCGGTGGTAGAAAGTGCAACACTATTTTGCTTCTTTGATGACCATGACACCAGTGATCTTCCAAGCAATTGATATGTACCACTAGTGCTTTTTCTATCAACCTTGCATCCCGCATAGTTGGAGTCCAAATATCCAATCAACTCAAAGTTTAACCCCTTAGGATACCAAAGTCCAAATCTTGTGTATGCTTCAAGTACCTCAATATTCTCTTTGTTGCCTTGAAATGACTCTCTCTAGGTGAGGCTTGGAATCTTGCACACATGCATACACTAAACATGACATCCGGCCTTGATACGGTCACATAGTGTAGGCTTCCAATCATAGACTGATACAACTTTTGATCCACTATGTTGCCACTAGCATCACTATCCAAGTGACCATTTGTGCCCATGGGTGTGCTAATGCCCTTTGCATCTTCCAATCCAAACTTCTTGATCATGTCCTTGATGTACTTGCCTTGACTAACAAATGTGCCATTTTTCATTAGCTTGATTTGTAGACCAAGGAAGTAGCTAAGCTCTCCAATCATTGACATCTCAAACTCATTAGTCATCATGTTACCAAACTCCTCACAAAAATCTTAATTGGTTGAACTGAATATGATATCATCCATATAGATTTGCAATACAAACAAGTCCTTGCCAAGCTTCTTGGTGAAGAGAGTGGTGTCAACCTTGCCCATTTTAAACCCTTTAAGGAGAAGAAAGTCCCTCAATCTCTCATACCATGCTCTAGGTGCTTGCTTCAAACCATACAATGCCTTCTTGAGCTTGTACACATGGTTGGGTTTCTTGTCATCTTCAAAACCAGAAGGTTGCTCAACATAGACCAACTCATTTATGTAGCCATTGAGAAATGCACTCTTGACATCCATTTGGTAGAGCTTAATGTTGTTGGCACAAGCATAAGCTAATAATATTCTAATTGCTTCCAATCTTGCAACCGATGCATATGTTTCACCAAAGTCAAGACCCTCTATTTGAGTGTAACCTTGTGCAACTAGTCTTGCTTTGTTCCTCACAACTATACGATCTTGATCTTGTTTGTTTCTAAACACCCACTTGGTACCAATCACATTGTGATGCTTTGGTCTCTCTACCAATTCCCAAACTTGGTTCCTAGTGAAGTTGTTTAGTTCTTCATGCATAGCATTGACCCAATCAACATCCATCAAGGCATCTTCTACTTTGGTTGGCTCAAATGATGAGACAAAAGAGTAATGCTCACAAAATGAAGCCAATCTTGATCTTATTTGCACACCACTTTGAATATCACCAATAATTTGATCCAATGGATGATCTCTTGCAATGTTAGTTGGTTGGAGCACTTGAACTTGATTGCTTGAGCTTGGTTGATCATTCGGTTGAGATGATATACTAGCCACTTGTTGATCTTGCACTTAAGCACCACTAGCTTGAGATTGATCATTAGAACCACTAGCTTGCACAATTGGAGAAGTGAAAACTTGATCTTTGTCATCTTCAATATCAACAACTTCTCTTGGCCTAATATCACCAATATCCATGTTCTTCATTGCATTTGACAATTGAGTGCCTCTCACATTATCAAGATTTTATTCTTCATCTTGGGAACCCTTGGTTTTATCAAATTCAACATCATGAACCTCCTCAAGAGTACCACTAGCCAAGTTCCAAACTCTATATACTTTGCTTGATATGGAGTAGCCAAGTAAGAATCCTTCATCACATCTCTTATCAAACTTTCTAAGTCTTGTGCCTTTCTTCAAAATGTAACATTTGCAACTAAAGACCTGAAAGTATACAATGTTGGGCTTTCTTCCATTTAGTAGCTCATATGGTGTCTTCTCCATCATTGGGTGACAATAGAGTCGGTTGCTAGAGTAGCAAGCCGTGTTGATAGCTTCGGCCCAAAAAGATTGACTCACATTGTACTCACTAAGCATAGACCTTGCCATATCAATGAGTGTTCTATTCTTTCTCTCAACGAGGCCATTTGATTGTAGAGTGTACTTGGTCGAGAATTGATGTTTAATTCTAAAGTCATCACATAGCTCATCAACCCTTGTGTTTCTAAACTCACTTCCATTGTCACTTCTCACTTTCTTGATGGTTGTTTCAAATTCATTTTGTATTCTCTTGATAAACGACTTGAATAGATCATACACATCACTTTAATTTGTCAACTAGGAAGAAGACCCATGTATATCTAGTATGGTCATCCACAATCATAAAGCCATACTTGTTGCCACCAATACTAGTGTATGTTGTTGGCCTAAATAAATCCATATGCAACAACTCAAATGGTTTGCTAGTACTCATGATGCTCTTCTTAGGATGAGTGTTTTCAACTTGTTTGCCAAACATAACATCTTTCAAGCCTCTAACTAAGTTATACTTGATCAATCTATTTAATTGTTTCATGCCAATATGACCAAGCCTTCTATGCCATAACCAACCCTTAACTTAGTGAACAAACATGTTGAAAGTTGAGTCTCACTAGCATTGAAGTCAACCAAGTATAGATTTTTATATCTAAAGCCCTTGAATATCAAGTTAGAACCATCAACACTAACAATCTCAATATCATCACCCCAAATATGCACTTGAAGCTAAGATCACACAATTGTGCCATAGATAGCAAGTTGAAGTTTAAACTCTCTACTAATAGCACATTAGAAATACTCAAATCATTGGATATTGTAATCTTACCAAGCCCTTTAACTTTGCCTTTGCCATTGTCACCAAATGTGATACTATCAAATCTATCTTTGCCATCATCATTGAATAATTGAACATCCTTGAATCACCAGTCATGTGTTGAGTGCACCCACTATCAAGAACCCAATGTCTTCCTCCGGCTTTATAATTAACCTACAAGACAGATCAATGTTTCTTAGGTACCCATGCTTGTTTGGGTCCTTGTAGGTTAGTGACTAAGCTCTTTGGCACCCAAATGGCTTTCTTCTTTGAGCCCACAATTGGTGTGCCAACAAACTTAGCTTGCACACCCTTCTCATCCTTGGTAAGCAAATAACAAGAATCAAAGCAAATAGAATAAACATTAGCACTTTTCTTGTTATTGTTCTTTTTATAGCAATTTTACTCTAGATGCCCACTTTACTTGTATCTATAGCAATACCGACCATTGCTCTTCACAAAGCTAGGCTTTGGAGTTGCAAAGGCCGCCTTGCCCTTCTTGGGGTTGTAGCCCAATCCCTCCTTATTGAGAGAAAAACGTTGGCTATCCAAGCACTTAAGCAAGCGGGCCTCACCACCATAGGCTTTACCTAAGGCATGAGTGAGCTCATTAACTTCCTTTTTCAAGGTCTCATTCTCTACCATAAGTGAGGCATCATAAGTGAAACCATCACTAGTAGTAGGAGTGGATGTGGAGGTGCTACATAAAGAGTTAGTGACAATGATAGGTTCAAAGAATGATTCATTCAATATGTCACATGTAACCCCGATGTGAGATGTGGGGAGCAGTTCTTTCTTCTCTTGAGCAAGAAGAGAGGAGTGAGCATTCTCTAGCATTCTCTAGCTTCTCTAGCTTCAACCATCAAACAGTTAGCAAACTGTTGACATTTCTAACGTCGCTACTAGAAATAGAGGTAAATCCCTATCCCCGGCAACGGTGCCAAAAATGCTTGTTGGTATTTTTTATGCACAATTAAATTATGAAGGATTCCACAAGCGCACAGAAAACCATTGTAGCATTTTACCGGGAGTATTCTAGGTATCGTTATTTATATTTTACGACTGGGAAACAATGGAATAAGACATTGATAGTTCACCATCATGTATCTACTAACTAGTACACCGACTAGACTAAAGCAGGGGTGAATGATAGATGATAGTGTTGATGGCTGTTAATGATCAAATTTACCCATCAACTAACTTCTAAAGAGGCACATTGACGATCACCAACATAGACTTAGGGTTTACACTAACGGAATTCCACGAGTTTTGGTGAATCCATGTTTCTACAGGTACATAGCGAAAAAGCTATCAAAAAGGACCAACATGACATATTACAAGCACCTCAAATGATGAATTGGAATGCACCATTGCGACGAGCTCGTCGAGACGATCAAAACGGACATATCATTTACCATTTTCGGAGTTCCGGATGAAAAGATACGAATTCCACCGCGGCGGCAGCACTAGAAGACTCTAGAAGACACGAGAAGACACAACGCCGAAGCGGAGGGCCAACGGCCACCAGGCCAGACCGACCGGTCTGGGCCTGGACCGGTCGTTCTGGGCCCTAGCCTGTTCGCGGCCCGCTTCACCCAGGATGCTCCACCGCCTTAGGGTTTCGATCTCAGCTGTCCGCCAAAGTTGGTTTGATCCAAGAGCTCATGTTCATCCCAACGGGCTATAAAAGGAGGGCAGGACCCCCCGGGGGAGGCATCCCCATGAAACCCTAATTCATATTCTCTGATGAGGATCAGAGAGGTGTCCCTTGAATGGATGACCTCTCTAGGGTTAGCAATTGAGAGACTAATCCTTATTGGGATCTAGTCTTAGAAATAGAGAGATAGAGAGGGGAAGGACTTGGAAGGAGGTGCCGGCCTGTCGGTGCTACCTCCATGGCTTGTACCTTGGCAGAAGTTAATCTACGTGCCCGATTTCTCTCGGTAATCATCTTCTTCTTTCTTTAAGCAATTGTGTTTATATTGTTCTCTGGTCTCATGAGTCTCTTTTGAGCACTTTAATCTATTGCAATAGGTTAAGGTATAATTCGTAGTGTAGGCGTGGTGCTTAGACTCGGATTACTCATAGATGTACCCTATCTTCCGGATTTGGTGGTAGCTCGCGGAGGTGACAGCCGTTGAATCCTATGTATCCCACTATCCCGTTGGTAGGCCGAACAGGAGTATAATTGGTAGAAAGGTCATAGCTTTGCCTGTGCTCTTTCTATGCAATTTCCACAGATAGAACATATAAGCATAGCTTATTGAGAGTAGAACGTGAGAACCTTAGCAAATTTCCTCAATATTCTCAACCTTCTAAAGATCTTGTTGCTACTCCGGGTTAAGTTAGCTGTCATAGTTAATGATGAGGATAATACTCCTTTGGATACAACCACTGATCCTTCTACTACTATACCGCAAGGGCCAATGACCCGAGCTCGAATGCGACAACTAAAATTACAGGTGAGTTCGTTCTTAAGCGATCCGTTTTATACTTTCGAGAATAGATTGCTACCTAATGATGTTATATTGCTTAGGAACAGTGGAGAGGGTCATGAGGAACTTGAAGGAAGGTGTGGAGGCGAGAAAGACCAGCTAGGACGTCCAACACAAGCCAGAGGTCCTCACCAACACGATTTCGAGCCTACCTCGGCCTCCAGGACCAGTCTGTCTTGAGACCAGCGCCACGGACACATTCGGACTCCGTTTTCGATGGTTCAGCCACGGTTGGAAACATAATTTGATAAGGGAGCCAATGCAACTGGTCTCACATCAAAATTCCTTCAGAATCAATGGGAATTATCGAAATAAGTCAGCGTCCAGAATCTGTCCAGGTGCTGCATCACCTTTATTTGGTCTGTTGGGCCGTGTATCGTCTTGAGCCCATTAGGGGGCGCGTCCAGGGTAGGCGACGCCCCTAAGACCTTTATAATCATTAGTCGCCGCCGTCGTTAGGGTTTGGGTTTTGCTTAAGATTAATCTATCCATTGACAGTCGCCGTTCATCGGTTTGTGGAACCCCAACTTGAGAACTTAATCATACATCTGCAGTTGTCCCAACTTTCTCGAGCTGCGTTCTTTTCGAGTTCTTGCTTGTGTTCTTCGTTTCGCAGGCACGGATTAGCCTTCTTGGTGAGGTCAACCGGTTGGTGACACGGTTGATAACCAGAGGATTCATGGTGCTAAGGTTGCAGGGTTCGGGTCTTTTGATCTGAAGCCGGATCGGTGTGTCGCATTCCATCCAATACGAGAGTTATCCAGGACCTAACGGAAGATCGGGAATCATGTCCCCATCAGAAGGTACGTTCAATCTCACACCTAGATCCAGAATACGGCTCGGTCCTTAATCGACACAGACGGAAACATCAAATTCCGTCCGGTCTCCAATTATTAACCATCATATGATTCAGGATAGCATATATATATCCCATAGTGAGTAAGTAACCATCCTACATCTCGCGGGAGACAGGAAATCACCCGACTTCTACCGGTCTAAGCATGGCTAAGCATTTAAGGAGAACGTCCTACACATACTAGTGGAATAGTATCTGGAAGTAACTGTAGATCAAGGTAATCATGCAGCAACGGTTTCATCCAACTCTGATTTACGTAATGCACATTACACTAGACTTAAGGTGTAGTAAAGCATTTATAAAGCTGAGAGAGTAGGTCATGCTCCGGTGCTTGTCTGTGTTGCAGGGAAGGTTAGTTTCCATCGAGAGATCCGAAGTTAGACTTGGCATCAACATCTTCGGTAGATACATCTCCGCTGGACCGGATCATCCCGAACCTTCTTCAAAACTTGACCATCGCGATTCTTCTTACTCACGTGCGCTACACGTAATGAAATGATGCATGCTTAATGCTATGCATGATATGATGCATAATGAGATAATCTATTCGGATAGCAAAAGAAAGCTTCATAAAGTTCCATGTGTGCAATTCTCTTTCTCTGATGACAACACTGTATTATCAAGTTTATTTTTAATCTTTACAGAGTAGGTGCATATCTTCTCTCTGAAGAAGTTACTACAAAACTTGCAAGCAACCATATACTAGCTACTATAGGTCTATCATGATCATTATCATTAATGAATCAAGTTGCCGAGGATCATTTGGGTTTCATGATCCAAGGTCTACAATCAACCCAAAAGTCACACCAATCATCACATGTCTAATCCTTTCTAAAAGCTATAGTAAAGAAGCATCTGGATCATTACTCAATTAATTAGTGAAATGCTATTAGTTTAAGTTGGATAGTACTTAACCAAATTCAAGATGCTTCAGTCATGGCAAGCTTTACCACTGAAGTTATTACTAAACTCCTTAAACACATAATGGTTGCATGAATCAGCAATTCATATTATAAAAGTAGAACAGGACAGCAGCTAGGCATCAACTTCTTTTTAATCATAACTGAAGATCTAGATATCCAATAAAGGAGTTCTTAGACTTTTGGAAAGCTTATAAAGTTGTCTATAACTTTGTTATCATTGTCTCAGATTGATTCAATTATTAAAAAGTTCAAACAATTCAGAGAGGCAATTCTGTCCAGAAGTGGGACAGAACTAGATCCTGGATTTCTTATTTTCATAGCCAGAGTTATAGACCACCAAAAATAGTGATCTAAGATATTATGGAAAGATTATGAAAAACACTACAACTTTCTAGTTATTACCAACCATTGATTCCTAAGCTAAATAAGTTAAACAAGCAAATCTTTCAGGGCTGCATAGAAAATAGTTAAAAACTGATTGACAGTACAATCAATTTATAACTCCCAAACCTATTGTCCTAAAATCATGAAATTTTAGGACAACCTAGATATGGAAGTCCTCTGCAACTTTTGTATATAAACTGTCTTTAGAAAATATTATTTAAAACATGTAAACATCTATTGCACAGAACCTGCACTTGCTGCCATTTCAGCAAGCAAGTGTGGTTTAGCTCCTTGCTTAACCATATATGCTGCTAAGCATAATCAAACAAATGCATGGATCATTAATCTCTTTGAACTTAGTTATTTATCACTGGTTATGCTATTTATGAAAAACATATTAAAATATTCAAAGCATAGAAATAAACCATGCATGTGAGAACCTATGGAGAGATTAAAGCTAGAAAAGGAGATCATACCATCTCCATGGCCTGGTTTTGGGTGAAGAAGGGGTGTGCTCTTTCTCTAGTAGAGAAGATGATATATCATGGAAAATGGAAGAGATGGAATGGAATGAAGAGAAAGCAATTCTCTCCACCACATATATACAGATGGATGATGGGCATGGAGAAGGTAGATTTCTCTACTTCCAACCAACCATGACATACTACTACAGATGGACTACAACTTCTATTAAAGGATCAAGAGCTAAATCCAACTGGATCACAAACTACAAAACCCTAAACACCCTTCAAAGGAAACTGAAACTCAGTTTCAGTCAAGTTTCAGTTAGGCAGAGATGGAAACATGCTGTTTAGCTGATTTTGCAAATTAATTAGGGTCTAATCACTAACCATCAAGCTCAACCAATTGCATAGAATCAAAGTACAAACTTTGTAGGATCAAGGGATGAACTGGGTTCCAAATTTCCATTCAAGAAAAATAGTTTCACACAACCCTAAACATCCAATACCATAGCTGAAATCCATGACTTAGAATATTTTTCTAAGGTAGTTCCAATAACATCCTGAATTCAATTTTTATGCAATTAATTAATGGTTAATTAATCATATACCAAGCCAACCAATAGCATATCTCTACAAACTTCATAGCAAACAATGAAACCAAAAGTTGGGCAAAATCTATTCATGAAATTTCATTTGATAAATTCCCAAACATTTAATCCATTAACTAATTTCAGGAACTTAGAAAATATTTCTGTTTTTGAATGTCATATCAAATTCAAAGTTGAGGCTATTATTTGAACATGATAAAATGAGATTTAGCCCTAGACCCTTAAATAAAGTTTGTAGCATAAACTTTAAACTACAACTTTCATTTAGGGTCTAACCCCAAAAAGTGATTAAAACATATACTTACATATAAACCATTTAGCAACCTGATAAAAGCATATATGACATATATAGCTTCATGGAAGCACATTTTGACAAAAGTGTGAATATAAACCTATTTCATATCAAATTCTAAAACATTTTTGGTCATGTTTTAAGATCATTTAACATGCATGTGTGTTGCACACATGAACCTTGCATTATCACATGTTCATAATGAAATGCATAATGATGTTTATGCTTTATGAAATGAAATGCAAAACATGATTAACACCTAGGGTGTTACAATCGGGTGAATTAGGGCGCCGACCGGCCCCCAGTGGGGCCGGCCGGCCTCACCTGGCTCCTCTCTGCGGGCCCCGCCGCCTTCGGTGTCTTCTAGACCCTTCCCCGAGTCCGATGATGATGTTGTTCCGACGTGGATCAATTTCATGATAATTATGCACTATAATCCCCTCTTTTATGCTTTTCTAGAATAATCACCCTGAAAAATACAGAATATGCAAAACTCGTGGAAATTGTCAGTTAAAACCCTAGACAAGTGTGTTTTCATGTTCTTTTTCGGGTTTAAAGTGCTAGTAAAAGTTGACGTTAACGACCGTCAACAATAACCCCCAAGCTTACCTTTTGCCAGTCCCTTGGCAAACAACCTAGATCTAATTATTAATAAACTTGGATCAGGGGTTGCTGCAATACTTTTATTTCTTTTAAGCACACTTGCTTTTAAACATAAATTTTCCTTCGGTTTAGACAAAAACTCGACTTTCAAACTTACCCGTTTTACCTTTAACTATGGAGCTTTACAGCTTTTGCATAAGTCTTTGAGCAATCGAAAGATAGAACAATCAAGTCAAGCACTATGTCTCAAATTCTTCACAATACCAATATTCCAGAGTTTTGTAAGTTTCAAAATAAAACTCAGAGCATAACTGTATGACACCCTCAAATCTCTTATTATGTATTTATGGATCTCACCGAGGCATTAATAAGGTCATGCCTTCCTACAACTAAGTATTTATAGTGGAGCTCGTAGGAATGGCAATAACAAGGATGAGCATACTTGCAATTCATATATTGTAAAGCCAAACAATGGATCCAAAGAGAATCAAGGCATTCAATCAAATCAAGATGTGTATGTGTATGGAATATGATGGATAGACGTATATATGGTATTTAGTGGCTAATCCTAATTCTACTTTTGCTCTTTAAAAATAACTCCCTCCTTAGAACTTTTTCGCGGGAAAACATGGGCTATCTTTATTCTTTCTTTCTTTTTCTTCTTTTTTAACTAATCTGGGAGGTGGGCATCTGTGTACCCATTGTTTTAATTGCTGGGATACTTGTCCATCTTTTACTCCATTTTTTCAATACTTTTGTATAGCCACATGCATCCTTTGAATATAAATAATTGGAGAGATAATGATAAGAATTTAGAGCAATTAAATGGGGGTTGTCCTATAGGGTATTTTTTTGGTGTTTTACTCCCAGTGTAGGAGAAAAATATTTTTAAGGTGGATCTGAATGAAAGTGGAAATGACTACGCTTACATCCTAGAGTAGGAGTAATGTATATGTGGGTGGAGTGCGTAAGTGATCTTGATTTTAAAAGCATGAGAAGACTCTCATAAGGTATACAACAAAGGTTGACTAAACTCAATACAAGGCAAGCAGCATGAATGCGCAAGGGTTTTCCTAGCTCTAAATGTATCATATATGGCTTTGGTAGGAATTCAAACTTTATCATACAAGAGCTCATTATGTAAGATTTTAGGTTTTCAAAATAAATCTCTAGAATCTAGTAATGCTAGAAATAAGATAAATAGCAGCTTAGACCTTCATGTATCATATTAATCAATTACCTAGACTTAGCTATGCATATGCCTCCATAAATTTCAGGTTCAGAGTAAATTCTTATATCAAAGTAGTCATGTCCAAAACTCAGGAGAATTTATGGTTGAAAACTAGGCACTTAAAAGGAATTATAGTAGAGCAACTATTCATCATTTCCACTTTAAGAAATTAGAGAGAGAGAGAGTTCTTCAAACATACTTTAATTATTAAATCTAACACACACTATAGCTTACTAAAATATAACTAATAGTAAAGACATACCTTAATCACGATGATAACGGGGGTGCGTCTCCCCCAAGCAAATCTCTTCGATCGCGTCGAGCCTTCATGTGCCCGAATATTTTTTTATGTTTTTCTTAATTAAGGGTGAGCCTTCATGTGCTCACATATTTTTAGCATTTTTAAATTTTCCTATGATACTATTGTGAACCTTCATGTGCTCACATATTTTTGGTATTTTATGACTATATAAATTAGACTCGATAATCGCCTTGGTATAGTTACCTGATAACAAGGGGATGCTCCTCCCCCAAGCGAGACGTTTGTAATACTTGGTGTTGATGATCTTCAGAGTGAGCTAACCAGCAGCGGTCCTGGTGGGTGCT
This sequence comes from Chrysopogon serrulatus, assembly GCA_015844335.1. Classification (NCBI taxonomy): domain Eukaryota; kingdom Viridiplantae; phylum Streptophyta; class Magnoliopsida; order Poales; family Poaceae; genus Chrysopogon; species Chrysopogon serrulatus. The sequence continues at coordinate 659,508 of JADLZL010007062.1, read as the reverse complement.
ACTGATAGACTCTCTCCTTGTCATAATGTTGTTCCTGCGTAATTATACTCCAACAAGAAAATCAAAACTCGAGGCTCGAATTTAATAATAGGTTAGCGGTCAGCCCATAAGTAATTGATTATTCCTTGAGTTGATTTGAATTGAAGATTCTAGCGGGATTCTCTTTTTAGGATTTTCTAGTTTAATTATGCAAAAATTAAATATGCGTGCATGATATATATATTTGTTATGCCTCCACAGAGAATATTTATTCTTATGGGGCTTAGGCTTTTCATAACGCAAGAAAGTAAATACAGAGCTATTATAATATTTATTATTTTTTTATACCACCACAAGAAATATTCCTACAGAGTTACCACAAGTTTATTCACGTGGGGCTTTCAACATTTTATGATGCAATAAATGAAGCAATAAAGATTTTTATTTTCTTTTTATTTTCTTTTTTAATATTTATGAAGATGAATATATTAAAGTGAACTTATTAATGCAGATAGGAATACTAATTAATTAGATAACTACCATATTACCTTATGGCAAGGGTGCAAAATTCAAAGTTTATCGATATGTCTTCTTCTTCCACTCTTGTGTATCTCTCCATCTTGAGAGATGGAGGTCGTGATGGTTGCATACCTCTAGTGATGATGATGTCACCTTTGTTCTTTGATTTGGCCAACAGGTTGAAGTAGAGCTTTAATAGTAGCTGGCAATATCCTGCTCCGTGTGCATGCTCACGTAACTTTCACTTGTAGAATTAATGGACTTTGCTCGACGTGTTGTCCTATTTACAAAAACCAAGGCGTAGATCAAGTGCATGGGCTCTGGCTGGTGGAAAAACACCAACAGAACCAAATCTATTTCTTTATTTATTTTTCTCTATCCTTAGGCACATTGAACAAGATAAGGTTGATGTTACATTAATTATTTATTTATGCCATGAGTGGTAAGATTAAGCATTTATTGTTGCATCTAAGTTCATATGACAGAAAAGAATGAAATTTCTTAACCAATGGAGGGATTGTCTCTATCTCTATATAAATTTTCAAATAAGTATGACTATCAACTTACCAAGTTCGAATATAATGTTTTAACTTATTTGGTGAAGACTGAGATTAAGAGAACGGTGCCATGAATAATCTTAAAAGACAAACCATGTTGAGTTAATTAGATTAATCAATTTAAATTGTAACTCTAACATGTTTGTGTTTTAATTTATGTGTACATCAAGATCAAGAGAAGAGCAAAGACCACTTTACCTTAGAATATTACCTTCATTATTTAGAACAACGGCATTAAGTGATGAAGGGTAAATGATTGGTGGTCCTTCCTCTTGCCTCTTGAGTTATTTATGGACATCTTGTCTCCTCTGTTGCATCTATTCTTTTGCCATCTTTTGCTTCTTTGATCTTTTGACTCGTTTCACTCTAGTTATTATTATGTCTGCAATAGATTAGTGGACAACACATACCCGAAGGAGTATACTGATTTTGAACACAGGTTGCTTGTCTAGTATTTTATTTTATTTTGTCTATGCTAATGAAAATATAATATTAATATTGTTTAGCATAAATCATATTTTATACGAGACATAGCTTTGAGGCAAACTAACTTGTAGCAGAAAAATAAAGTGAATGAATCATTAATGCTCACAGTTCTTTTTATTCATGATGAATACGCTGTGTCTTCCTCTACAAAGTTATTAAAGTTCAGCATGTACTCTGTCTCATCTCTAATTCAAATTCCTCTCATGACTTACCCAAATTAATTTTAAAAATTTCCTGCAGGGGTTAGTCCATAAAATATCCAATATCTACCACAATATATTATCGTTTAAAAATCAATTTAGACACCACGTCTAATTTGATTTAGGAAGGTGTTTTAACCTAAGCACCATGCTTAATTTAAAAAGCCTTTAGAAATACCTATGCATAAAGTACTTCCAAACTAAAACTTACTAGGGTAGATAAAGGTAACATAAAAGCACTTATAGAGATTTTATTCAGACAGAGATGAAAGAGTATGATTATTATTCAATATTTTTAGTATAAATTAAAAAGGTAGAGACAACCATTATTAGCAACATGATTTAACATTTTTCAAATAAGCCCATTCCCCCAAGCTTGAATTTTGCAAAGTAAATGTAAGCTTGAGTGGATGTAATTCAAAATTGTATAATGGTTGTTTTGATATACCTGGTGCTGCCATTAGTTATTTTCTTACTTCAAACCTGAAATGGTTAGTAACAAAAATACCCAAGGGAATATTTTGATAATTATAACTCTCTCAATTCACAAAGGTATTACAGCCTAAGGTGCAAGCTCTAATTTATTTTTTAGAGTGGCTATTTTGGGACACAAAGTTCTTCTTAGGAAACCTTCTAATTATTGTACTTCAAGTTGGTGAGGTGGGTTCCTTTAGAACACTAGCCTTTGTGTACCTATATCAAGATTACAACGAGATCTTTAATATTTATGATAAACATATGCATCTACAACCACCCTCTTAATGATTTTTATGATCAGGTAAAATAAGGGGATTGAAGATCTCGTGTGTGGTAATATTATAGAGACTGATTGATCCAGAAGATTTCTCATATAGGCATGGATTTGATAAAGTGTTAATAAGATAATTCCTATGCTCATTGATATGATCTCCTTTTTCAAACTCCAAGGGTGTCTCTTCATGGGTGTCTATAGGCAAAAAGTTTGTCTCTATTATTTCATGTCTATGACATTTATTAGATGTTTTATTTTTTAGGATTTCCCAAGAATCAATGTCTCCAAGGTTGGTCTTATCTAAAGCTTTCTCTAAACTTGGGTGAGTTATATTTATTAAAGGAATTGATTTAAGCTCACCAGGTTTAGATGCTAATGCTAAAGCTTTGTCCTCTTCCATCCATTCTTTTACAATGGCATATGTATTTCTAGTATGTTCTATGCATTCCTGCCATTGTCATTGCTCTTTTTAGGCATTCCTATAATCCTTATGACTCTTATTCTTAAGATGTCTTGATGGATTTCTAGGGTTATTACAAAGTTTAGAAGAAAGAGCATAAAAAGATTTATTGGGGTCAAGGATGGGTTTAAAGATGGGTTCAAAGACATCTAATGTGGGCATAGAAGGGGAGAAGATAGAATTTATTCTTAAGTGGCTTGGCTCTCCTTCTATGGCATCACTTGACATGCCATCCTTGCACTCTTCCCAATGTCTTTTAGGAGGGAAAGAAAGTAGATGATGCTTTTTCTAAGATGCTCTTCTAAGAAGATCTGATGTGCATTGGTTCACGAGCATCTCAGCTAATTGGAAGTCTAAATCATCGAAGTGGAACTTTAAAGGTTTAGGATCGATAACTAAATCTTGGGAATGAAATGATTATGTTTTAGCTACCAAGACTTCCGTGTCTAGTTCGGGTGATGAGTTATCCCGAATCATATTAATTAGACATGGGCGCAGCTCATAGCCAGGTGTTATGATAGGTTCTATAGATTTTAATGGCCCAAAGCTTTCGCGCATGCCATAAAGACAGATACAAATAGAAATTAAAGGCATCCATAAGGATGAACACAAAAATAATAAAGAGAATGGGATAAAATAAGAAAAGATAAAAGTATAATACAAGATTAAGCTAGACTAAGTCAAAATCAGCAAACCGTTCTCCGGCAACGGCGCCAAAAATGCTTGTTGGTATTTTTAACTGCACTCCATTAAATAGATTTAACTAGGATTATCCGCAAGCGCACAGATATCATACCAGTGTCACATTTTACCTGAAGGTTTTTAAATATCGTATCCACAGGGAACAGTTGTGATGATGACAACGTCTATAAACTTAACCCTACAAATAGGCTAGATCATATCAAGAAAAAGGAAATAGCTAATGTACTCTAGTTCTAATAACCGGTAAGCTTTAAATAATATCGTCTAATCGGGCAAGTAACCTAATAGGAGAAGAAACAGAGTAATCTCCTATGGCACTTATGGGGGCGCCTATCAATCCTATCAATGAGAAGTGGACTACAGAGGATTCAACGCAGCTATAAAGTCAACTGCGCGAGCTACCACTATCCGGCTAATCAGGGGACATTCACAAGTAAACCTAGCCTAGGCACCATGCCTACACTACGAAATACTACTTCAACCAAGTAATGACCAAGATCAAAGTACTCAATATGAGATGTGAACCAAAGAACAATAAGAACAAGTTGCTTACTTAAATCGAAATGGTAAATACAAAAATACCTCAGAACGCAGCTCTGGGCGAGGGAGCTAAATCCAGAAGAATATAGCCATAAAGAAGTGCCGACATGCCGGAACGCCTCCAGAATCTCTACTCCTCTACTCAATCTCTCTAATCTCTAAACAAGACTAGATCTAGAAGAACTAGTCTCTCCTAATTGCTATATCTAGATGAACTAGAACTAGATCAACTAGAGGGACCCTAACCCTAATTATGTAGAGAATATGAAGCACCGGGGTGTAGAATGCCTCTAGGAGAGAGCCTTGGACGTCATTATATAGGCCGAGGTGGAGTAGGGGGCAAGGAACCGCCACGTCAGCGATCCGCGTCTTCATCTCATGTGCACCGTCGGATCAAACCAACCTAAAATCAACGTAGGAATACTTTGATTGGGTTCCAAGAAAGCGTGGGAGGAAGACTCCAGAAGGCGGCGGCCATCGGGCGAATTAGGGCGCCGACCGGCCCTAGGGTGGGGTCGGCCGGCCCCACCTGGGCTCCTCTGCGGGCTCCGCTGCTTCGGGTGTCTTCTGATGATGTTGTTCCGACGTGGATCAATTTCATGAAAATTATGCACTATAATCCCCTCTTTTATACTTTTCTGAAAATCACCCTGGAAAATACAGAATATGCAAAACTCGTGGAAATTGTCAGTTAAAACCCTAGACTAGTGTGTTTTCATGTTCTCCTTCGGGTTTAAAGAGCTAGTAAAAGTTGACGTTAACGACCGTCAACAATGAAGTTATCACGTGTTGCATGTTTTTTGGTATCTTATATATTTGTAACACTCTTTTGCCCAATCTAGATTGATAAGGTTCGGCTTCTTACTTTTATAGATCTATTTGTTCTTTAACGTCCTTACTTTCATATCATCGTGACAAATAGATCATATGCTCATAATAGCTGAATTAGATCAATCTAGATTGTTACATGTTGCGGGTTCTTACACGCCGAGTGCGTTTAAACCTTGACAGAACTAGATGTCGTGCGGCAGATACAAGTTTTTGATTGGTTTGTTCGTGTTTGTCTGTTAGTTCCTTCATCATGGACCCCAATTCGGCTTTGGTTTGCCGAATATGGTTACGCTTCAATTCACGATTGATTTTGACTTGTTCAAATATGTTTTCTCATATATATATATTCGGCAATCAATGCTTTACACATTCTATCTTTATATTAGCCGAATGATTTATAAACCTGTTGGCGCATGCGGCTTCTATAGCCGTATGTCGCCGTAAGTGGCTTCGGGGCCGTATATACGAACTCGCCGGTCTCATTGATTTGGCGGTTTCAGGTCAAATTGACTGGCACGCTTCCGGATCTCAAACCGCTCGAGCACCCGATTGAAGCCACGCTTTCTGGCTTGCTGTGTGTGAGGCACAGTGCGTCACATTTTATGTCAACAGTAATGTTTCTTTTAATTTTTTTTGTATTATGTGTTTTAATTTTCTCTTATGCTTTGCTCTAGATTTTCTATTTTTTATTCATGTTATATGTTTATTTATTTTTATGTGTATTATAATAATTTCATGAACGAAAAACTGTAATATTGTTCTTCTAAACATCACATTTATTGATGTTTTATTATAAAATACTTTGAGGAAGCTGCTGGCCCGATCCGTGGACCAACACTTTTCAATGTGCCAAACTATCAGGAGAAGACTGCTGGAGATGGTGGAGCGTCTGGTTCAAACAAAGGTGGACCTACTCCCAATGAAAAACAACAGCCTCCCATGACTTATGGCCAAGTTACGTTTGGTACAACAGAAATGTACCACGATCGGCTTTCAGGGTGTCTCCAACATCAAACAGGTTACATAAGAAAATGTATGGAGATGGATATTAGGAGTTTGTTGATTATAGTTCTATTGATACTTTACCGAATCCAGGGTATAAAAATTCATCAGGACTACCTTCTGAAGGGTAGGCACATGGAACCCCGAATTCAAGTATTGATCTCATCATGCATAGGATGGCTGACATGATTCAGAATCAGTTCGGTTTGAAACCAAAGAACCAGTCCTATTCGTACAAGTCTCCTTATCTAGAGTGGTACAACAGAGTGGCACTTCCTTCAAGGGTGAAGCCTCCAACAGATTTGACCAAGTTTTCTGGTCAGGATGATACTAGCACCATAGAGCATATCAGTCGGTACTTGATGCAGCTTGGAAAAGCTTCCACAGATGAAGCTTGGAGAATTCGGTATTTTTCTTTGTCTCTCACAGGGCCAGCTTTCACGTGGTTTACATCCTTGCCAGCTCATTCCATTGGCACATGGGCGGAGCTAGAGCAGAAGTTTCATTCATATTTCTTCACAGGTACTAATGAGAAGAAGCTGTTTGACCTTATGAGTCTAAGACAAAAGGCTAATGAAACACCGCAAGAGTATCTTCGCAGGTTCAGAGAGACAAAAATTTTTGCTATTCCCTGAATCTACCGGATGATCAATTGCCAGGGATGGCAATAGCAGACATGCAGCCGAATGTCAGAGAGAAGCTATTTGGCATGGAGTTTGATGACCTTGGTCAACTATCACAGCGACTGGCAGCAATGAGTAATCAAGCTCAAGGGTTCAGGAGAGACAACAGCTTTCAAAAAGGCAATATTGCTTATGAGATGTATCAAAGTTTTCTAGAGGAAGCGGCTGAGTATGATGATGAAGATGAGATAGCTGCAGCTGAATTGGTTTGGGCAAAAGAGCCTACTCAGGTTAGTCAACGCTGGTTGAGGCAGCAAAAGGGGACTTATGATTTTGATGTTTCCAAGTCAGACAAGCTCTTTGAACTGTCAGTAAGGGAAGGACGCATTAAACTGCCAGAAGGACATCCTATGTTGCGCCCTGAAGGGGTGAAAGACAAGAGGTATTGTGGCTACCACAACATTAATTCTCATTCCATTAATGATTGCCGAGTGTTCAGAGTGCGGATTCAAAAAGCTATTCAAGAAGGGCATTTGAAGTTCGACGGCAAGATGAAGGTTGATGGTGAGCCTTTTCCTCAGAATATGATTTCTTTCTCCATGAATATGGTTTCTGCAAATGATCCTAAAGGTAAAGGCAAGGTGAAGGTGTTAACCTCTGATAGAGCAAGGAAGAGTGGTACTGTTGACCCTGATCGGCAAATCACCAGTGAAGAATTGCAGCAACGGGTTCGGTTCCAGAATAGCCGAACTGAAAGAGGTGAAACTTCTAAGCCTAGGGTTACATCACGCATTTTGCTAAACAAATGGCAGAAGCAATGAGAGAAAGAGTATTATGAAGAGCAAAAGTTTACAGAAGAACGCCGCAGATATGAAGAAGAAGTATATCAAAGGGAACAAGAAGAATACATGAGAGAACAGGAGCAATCCCATTGGGGATGTTCATTCTTTAAGCATTGTTGGAATGAAGGCTTGAAACTGCCCGCTAGAAATAATTGCCCTGAATGCAGAGATCAATATTATGGGTATAGGCAGTCTCGAGCCAACCGCCGTCCGGTCCATGAAAGACTTGGAATGCAGTTTCCTAAGGACGATCGGCGTTTAAAAATAGACAGTTTTGAGAGTCAGCAAAGAAAGAGATTTGTAGATCAAAGTTGGGTTCATTACAAGGAGTACAATGAGGAAGAGAGTTCCCATGAATATGTATGGCAGAAAGGACAGTGGTGTCCTCCAGGATTGAGAAAAAGCCAAAAAAGAAGAGTTCAGCGTTTGAGGAACGAGGAGCTGAAACAAGCAGCTACTGAAAAGAAATAGATATGGCGTCCTAAAAGGAAACCCGACGAGCATGGTCCTTCAGGTGATGCATGCATGGCCTTCTTCCTTCCATCAGAGTTCATAGCTCCCGAAGGCCAAAATATCCAAGAGGAAGTGTATTCTGATTTTGATGAAAGTGAGTTTTAGGATTTAATGGCCCAGCTTGTCTTGACACAACAGGTGGTTTTTGATAAACCAGCCAAGTATCGTCACTTGAAGCCACTCTATTTGAAGGGATACGTCAATGGCAAGCCTCTGACCAAAATATTTGTTGATGGAGGAGCTGCTATCAATATTATGCCGTATACTACCTTTAGGAAGCTTGGGATGACAAGTGAAGACTTGTTAAAAACCGACATGGTTCTCAGGGACTTTGCTGGCAATCCTTCTGATACTCATGGAGCTGTGCATGTTGAGTTGATGATTGGGTCAAAGACTTTGATTACCACATTCTTTGTCATTGATGGCAAGGGGGCATAAAGTCTGCTTTTAGGGAGAGTTGGATTCATGCTAATTGCTCTATCCCTTCAACAATGCACCAGATTCTTATTCAGTGGGTTGGAGATGATGTTGAGATTGTTCACGCTGATGATTCTGTAAGTATTGCTGTTACAGAGCCTGCCTATTGGGAATATGATGGCGTAGATTGTTTCTCTGGCAGAGTATGGGGAGAAGGTCTTGTGAATGTCATCGACAGAGATCAACAGCCGATCCAAGCAATCGGCTCTCACGGTAATTTTTAATGGATAATCCAATCGATGGCAACAAAGGAAAGCTGGGGCGTGGTTTTATGTCGACCGACAAGTTGGAAGAGATAGATGTTGGTGATGGCACCAAACCAAGGCCGATGTATATCAGCGCAAGTTTAGATCAAGAGTATAGACTAGAGTTGATAAACCTTCTAAAAGAGTTTAAAGATTGTTTTGCTTGGGACTATACGGAGATGCCTGGTTTGGATCGTTCTATTGTTGAGCATTGATTGCCCATTAAACCCGGATACCGTCCTTACAAACAACCTCCACGGAAAATTTATAAAGAGGAGGTATTGGCCGACGTGAAAAAGGAAATTGAGAGATTATTAGAAGCAAATTTCATTTGGCCGTGTAGGTATGCAGAATGGATTTCAAGCATAGTTCCAGTATACAAGAAGAATGAAAAGATGAAAGTCTGTATAGACTTCAGAGATCTTAATAAGGCTACTCCAATGGACGGGTATCCAATGCCAGTTGCCGATTTACTAGTGGATGCAGCGGCTAGTTATGAGGTCATCAATTTTATGGATGGGAATACTGGTTATAACCAAATTTTCATGGCAATAGAAGATATCTCAAAGACGGCTTTCAGATGTCCTGGTCATATTGGTTTGTTCGAGTGGATCGTTATGACATTCGGATTAAAAAATGTCGGTGCAACTTATCAGAGAGCCATGAATTATATTTTCCATGAGTTGATCGGCAAGATTGTGGAAATCTATATTGATGACGTGGTGGTCAAGTCTAGAGACCATGAAGGGCATTTAGCCGATTTTAGAAAGACCCTGAAGTGCACTAGAAAACATGGTTTGAAAATAAATCCAAACAAGTGTGCTTTTGGGGTCTCGGCTGGTGAATTTTTGGAATTTCTAGTCCATAAAGGAGGGATCGAAGTTGGAAAGAAAAGCATGGAAGCAATAGATAAAGTTGTCCCTCCAACCAATCTCACGGAATTGCAATCACTGCTTGGCAATATTAATTTTGTAAGAAGGTTTATATCCAATTTATCGAAAAGAGTCTTGCCTTTTTCTCCACTGTTGAAACTCAAGAAGGATCAAGAATTTGTATGGGGTGACATACAACAGAAGCTGTCACAGAACCAACCAATTTATAAAAGCATAAGTGAAAAATCACTCGCTAAGCAAGCGGTTGTCACACTTAAGCCGTTATAAACCCGGTAGTCCGGAAATCTCGAATGATTTCAAACCAAACATCATCAACCAAGATCGTACAAGTTTAGCGTCGCCATTCACACGTTACAACATTTCACAAATAGTTCGATAACATCAGAGTGCGGAAATAAAGTTATTACAAACCAGTTCTTTAAATTCGAATAGCGAAAACAAAGTAGTTTTGAAAGCTCAATCCACACACAAACTTAAGTTTAATATAGTGCCAGCTCGATAGTCAATCCACAAAAGCAAGTGGGGAGAATATTAAGAACGACCATGCCCTTGGTACTTTAATCCACTGGATATAAGCAGGTCTCACAATACCCGTGGTAGTTATGGCCATCTGCACAAACAACAAGCGGGAAAAACCCTGAGAACGAGAAGGTACTCAGCTAGACTTACCCGACTGACTCAAATAAAAGACTCCAAGGAGTATGACAGGCTTTATCAGGGGATAGCTTGACTCTTTTTGTGAAAAGACGGTAGTAATATTTAAAGTCATAGCTCAGCTTAACCATTCCTATTTATGCTAGGTGAGCACCTATACTATGCATCATTATAGTATATTAGTCATGATTAAGCAAGCAAGTAGTAACCAATAATCATTTAGCTTAACTCGTCATCATCATCTTCATTACCCACATTCCATAATCATTACTACGATGGTGCAGCTCAAGTCAAGTGTTCACTGTCCAGGAACGATGGCGATTCGAATCGATTACTACTGAGCTCAGGGGGTATTCCTCACACAAACCACACTCACCCGTCGGTGAGCTACAGATCACCGTGGCACATATCCAGGAAAAACAACGCAGACTTGAGTGGAACCACCGTACCCAAGGACCGCCCAACTGCCTTAGCCAGCCATGCTGGACCTCGGACTTACTCTTCGCGCCCCCGTAGTCCCCCATCCATCTCCAATACGGTGTGAACGGGTCGAGAACCGGCCTGGATAGTGTTAGGCTTCGCGGTCGGAAGTGCTTATCCGGTCAGCTAAGTATGAGGCATGCGTTCAACATGACTTGCGGTACAACAATGGTACGGTCCTTAACCGATACAGACGGAATCACTATGGTCCAACAACCCCACAAGACTCCGTCCGGTCTCCATTTAACATAACCATAACCATTAACCAGATGATATCAACCTAAGCTTTTCCATCAATCATAAGTAACCACCTATACTCGCGGATGATAAGAAATCACCCGACTTCTACCGTCTAAGCAAGCTAAGCATATTACTCGCCCTAGACTAGCAGGGTGTATCAAGGTGGGATAATTCAATGGTAAAGCAAGGATATAATGCATCAACAGTGTCACACAACTCCTATACTGAATGCAACAATCATAAAGCATAATTAGATTGTTAGAAAGCATAGGTAAGTAGATGCTCCGGTGCTTGCCTTGTTCGAAGTCAGCTGCGCGATGGTTTGGGCACTCAGGCAGATTTTCCTCGTCCTCTTCTTGTGGGACCTCCTGTTGGAACTCTTCCTGATGACTCTCCTCGATCTCCAAAAGTTGGGGATCCTCCTGCGAACCTGTATGATGTGATGCACGTGCATAAGTATGGTGAATGCACAACATATGATGCTCATGGTGAAGATGATTAACATTTCATTTTACTGAGTAAGTGCATATCTCTTCTCTAAACACTTAGAGAAGTGTATAAAGAAGAGTGGTGTGTCTAGGCGCACACACATACACACATCACATGAATAAAGAGAGGTAGCACTATTCAAAGCTAAACATTATATTTCAGTTATGGTGCTGCATAATAGGACCAGTAAGCATAACATACTCAAAAGTGCACAAGAAGTAATATGGAACTCATTAAATCATTTAATTCAAAGGCTTATCATTTCATGTGAAATAATAGGCTTGAACTGTGATCTCTGTCTAGACAGTCCAGAAAAATCTACAAAAATTACAGGAGCTACATCGTGCTATAACAAGGCCATGATAAAATTTTCACCACATTTCATCAAGTACAACAGCCAACACAAAAAGATAAAGCCACAGGACAGAATTGCACATTTAACAACTTTGTATTGTGAAAAGTGTCAAACAATAGATTTCATATTTTTAACTAGAGCTTCTTAGCACAAGAGCAGTCATCTAAAATTACCAAGGCCTAATTCCTCATAATTAATTTATTAAAAATCATTTAATAATCAGCCTAGAATTAAATTTAAATTATATTCAATATTTTTATACAGGAACTGCATGATACATATTTTTCCCAGAAACTAAATCACACAACAAGTCTAAAAAACAAGAATCACATTTTTCAGAACAATATTCAATTTATCATGAATTTAAACATATTTCAGCCTTTTAAGCAATTAAATAAAACTATACAGAAAAGTATCACAAAAATTGCATCTCATATTTTTTTAGGTAGATCTACTCACTAGAAACCTAACAAAACAAGTTTCATCAAATTTGGACCACATTTGCACCAGATCTGAATTAAAAATGATTTAAAACATTTTACGGAAAAACATTTAAATCAAAACCGAAACCCTAGCGCTGGGTGCACCCGGTCCAAAGCACCTGGCTCACTTTGCCAGGCGGGACCCGAGGTCAACCGACCCACCCGTCGGCCGGCCGGGCGGGGGCGGCCGTTGGCGGGCTCCTAGCTCGACGGCGGCGGGTGGCCGGGCGGGGGTGAGCACCGGCCGTGCTCCCCACCACGCCAAGCGGGCTCGGTGACGGTGTCGACGTGACGGCGGTGACCTAAATCGACGGCGACTACGCGCGCGGTGAGCGGCGGTGTCAACGGGCGGTGGAGCGGCCAATCCCGGCCGAGGCCGGGCGGTGGGCGAGGAGCGCACGGCATCGGGCTGGCGGCGGAGCGACCAGGGGTTGGGCACCCGACATTGGGCTACCGGCCCCCGGGCGGCGATGCATGGCGGCACGGTGGCGCGCGCAATGCCGGGCGAGGCGGCGGTGAGGCGCTAAGCCGAGCCGCAATCGGCTCGATTGAGTCGGGCCGGCGGTTAGACCTGACCTAGGGCGGCCCCTGGTGCTCGCGAAAAGCCGAGCGTGTGAGGAAGGGAGTAGGTGGTGGCGGCGCGGACCGCGGCCCATGAGCTCGCCATGGCGCGGCGGGCGACGACGGCCGCTCGCCCTTTACCGTAGGTCGCCGACGGCGAGCGAGGGTAGGACGGTGTAGCCGCGCGGAGGGTTTCCGCGCGCCGCTTGGCAGGCGCGATGCGCGCGACGACGGCGAACGGCGGCTCGCTGGCGGTGCGGCTAGGCGCTGGGCGAGAGCGAGCGAGCCGTGAGAGCGGAGCGAGTGAGGGCGAGTGAGCGAGTGGAGGAGGGAGGGGTGTGTCCGGGCGAGGTCGTGGGTCGGCCGGAACGGCCGGGCGTGGTCCTGGGCAAGCCGGAGTCCGCCGGCCCACGCAGGCCGCCGGCCGGGCGCATGGCGGCGGTGCCGCCGCGCCACGATCGCTGGGCGCGCTGGCGCTGCTGGGCGCTGGCCGACAAGGGCCGGGGTCGAAGTTAAGCCGCTGCCCGCCTTGGGCGCCGGCATTTTTTTTTTTGAATTTAAATCTGAACCAAACAAAATGCCAAGTTTTGACCCACCTAAAAGCATTTTCAGGAAAGATGCTAAAAACAAAAGTTGTAGAGAATTTCAAGATGAACAACTTTCATTTAAGGGTCAAGTTAAATTTCCCAATAAATTTTGAATTGCAACTTCATTTTGAATTTAGGGCAAATAAATGAATTTTTCAACTTATTTTCTTTTTGCTCCAAAATGCTCCAAAACTTTTGCAATAAATTTTGTTAAATCATTTCAAAATACTGGGCAAGTGGATCCAACCTTGATCAAGTCATTGGCAAGATAATTAATCAACTAAATCAAACAATTAACAATCAAGCATAGTAAAAATGCAAAGCACATGAAATGATGGAAATGCAAACTAGGGTTTTGCTTGATGATGCTCATGCCATGATTAATGATGATCAAGTTAATTAATTAGGTGTCTAATGCAAGCTTAACACTTGAGGTGTTACAGCCCTACCCCCTTAAAGAAATCTCGTCCCGAGATTTGGGTTTACTAACCAGGTTTTATGGAATTCGGGATAAACTTCTTTCAGGTAATCCTCAGTTTCCCATGATGCATCTCTATCATCATGGTAGCTCCACACGACCTTGTAGGTGCGCACCAAACAATTCTGAGTAACTCTTTCCTTACTATCCATAATTCTCACAAGCTCTTCTTTATAGACCAGGTCAGCTGCTAGCCTTAAATCTTGCTCATCAACTCTTTCTTCGGGCACACGCAAACACTTCTTTAGCTGAGAGACGTGAAAGATCGGAAAGATAGAACTCATTGACTCTGGTAACTGTAACTTATAAGCAACTTCACCCCTTCTCTCGAGAATCTTGTATGGACCCACATATCTTGGTGCAAGCTTCCTCTTGGCTCCAAACCTTTGTGTACCCTTTATCGTTGAAACTCTTAGGTAAACATAGTCACCCACTTCAAAATGTAGAGGTCTTCTTCTATTGTCAGCATAACTCTTTTATCGGGACTGTGCAGCCTTCATATGTTCTTGGATGGTTCAAACCTTCTCTTCAGCTTCGGGAACAAAGTCAATACCGTAGTATCTCCGTTCTCCCGCTTCGACCCAGTTCAACGGAGTTCTACACTTTCTGCCATACAAAGCTTCAAACGGTGCCATCTTGATACTTTCTTGATAATTGTTGTTGTAGGAGAATTCGGCCAAAGGTAGCCAAGATTCCCACGATCCTTTTGCGGATAGCACACATGCCCTCAACATATCTTCAAGAACTTGATTAAGTCTTTCAGTCTGACCTGAAGTCTGAGGATGATAAGCGGTGCTGTGCAACAACTTAGTTCCCATACCTTCATGCAAATGGGTCCAAAAGTGAGCAGTGAACTGCGATCCTCGATCAGACACTATGGTCTTGGGTACCCCATGTAAATGGACAATCACAGAGATGTAGAGGTCAGCATAGTGAGGTGGTCTGAAGGTAGTCTTGACAGGTAAGAAGTGGGCGGACTTGGTTAGCTGATCGATGATCACCCTGATTGAATCATTTCCTTTCTGTGTAGTTGGTAAACCTGTGATGAAATCCATACTGATATCATCCCACTTCCAAGCAGGGGCTGGTAACGGATTCAGTAAACCTGCCGGCTTCATGTCAATGGCCTTGACATGACAACAGGTATCGCATCGAGCCACATACACTGCTATCTCTTTCTTCATCTTGGTCCACCAATACCGAGGTCTCAGGTCATGATACATCTTGTTGCTTCCAGGGTGAATGGATAGCTTGGAAAGGTGAGCCTCATCCATTATCTTGTTCTTGAGTTCTCGATCCTTCGGCACGATAAGACAAGTGTCGAACCAAAGTACACCGTTGCCATCCAGCCTGAAATGCGGAATTGATTCTTTCTTCATCTTTTCTTTAAGGTGATAAATGCCATGATCGGTCTTTTGGCCTTCAATGATCTGTTGGTCAAGAGAACACCAAACTTGGATATCATGCAGGACTGCAGGATGCATCAGATTGAACTTCTCTTCAAACAACGGCTTCACGGCATGGTGATGTGACTTGCGACTCAAAGCGTCTGCAACTACGTTTGCTTTGCCAGGGTGATAGTGTACTTGCAGGTCGTAGTCCTTGATCAACTCTAACCATCTTTGCTGCCTCATGTTAAGCTCGGGCTGGGTAAAGATATACTTGAGACTCTTGTAATCCGTATAGATATTGCACACATTTCCCAGCAGATAATGTCTCTAGATCTTCAATGCATGTACAACTGCAGCTAATTCCAAATCATGCGTAGGATAGTTGACTTCATGTTTCCTCAACTAACGTGAAACATAAGCAATCACGCGGCCATCTTGCATCAACACACAACCCAAACCGGTTTTCGATGCATCATAGTACATATCAAACGGCTTCTCGATGTCTGGTTGTGCCAAGACAGGAGCTATAGTTAGCAACTCTCGCAAGGTGCGAAAGGCTGCCTCACAAGCCTCTGTCTAGATAAACTTGTGCTCTTTCTGTAGCAGACTCGTCATTGGCTTGGCAATCTTAGAGAAATTGGGAATGAAACGGCGATAATACCCTGCCATTCCAACAAAACTCTGAACTTCATGCACAGACGTGGGTGGTTGCCAATCCATAACCTCTTGTACCTTGTCTGGGTTGACTGAAATACCATTTTCAGAAATGATATGGCCAAGGAAAGCAACTTCCTTTAACCAAAACTCGCATTTGCTGAACTTGGCATACAACTTATGTTCTCTTAGTCTGGTAAGCACAACTCTCGATCTTTGGGCATGTTCCTCTTCATTTGCGGAGTAAACCAGAATGTCATCCAAGAATACAATCACGAACTTATCCAATTTGGGCATAAAGACTGAATTCATAAGATACATAAAGTATGCAGGAGCATTCGTTAAGCCAAAAAACATAACGAGATACTCATACAACCCGTATCTAGTGACGAAAGCAGTCTTATGTACATCTTCCGGATGAATCTTGATCTGATGATACCCTGATCTCAAGTCAATCTTGGAAAACACTTTTGCTTTAGACAACTGATCAAACAGAATATCAATTCTCGGCAGAGGATACTTATTCTTGACTGTCACGGCATTGAGCGGCCGATAATCAACACACAGCCTCAAGGAGTGATCTTTCTTCTTCACAAACAAAGCTTGACAACCCCATTCAGAAGTACTTGGCCTGATGAAACCCAACTTCTTCAGCTCATACAACTGTTTCTTCAACTCTGCTAACTCATTGGGTGGCATACGATAAGGTCTCTTGCATATTGGAGCTGTACCAGATACTAGGTCAATTGCAAACTCAATATCTCTGTCTAGCGGTAACCCAGGTAAATCTTCAGGAAACTCATAAACCACTGGAATCTCAGAAAGAGAAGATGCTCGGATAGCATAAGTCAACTTGGTCATGTCTGCAACTCGAGGCAATAACACCTGGAACGTACCATCGCCTCTAGGTTCCTTGAGGGTAATTGTTCTATTCCCGGTATCAATCACAACTTGCTTATCATTCATCCAATTCATCCCCAAGATCACATCCATAGTTAAACCAGGCAGTACTACCAAATTAACTCTATATGACTTATCTCTAATTTCAAAGGTTGCTTGCTCAAGCATCTGATTAGATAGGACATCAGCACCAGCAGAGCTGATCCGGTACCCATAATCTAATTGCTTAAGTTCTAACTCATGTGACCGTGCATATGCTTGACTCATAAAAGAATGTGATGATCCAGAATCAAATAAAACAACTGCAGGATGATTATTGACAAGAAACGTACCCGCGGTGACTGGTTCTCCTTCGAGAATCTCATCCATGGTGGTGTGGTGTGCACGGGCAGGATAGGTCGTCTGCTTCTTCGGGTAGGGGCAGTACTTGGCGAAATGACCCATCTGATTGCAGTTGAAGCATGGGCCTCTCACGGCGGGAGCAGCTGCCGTGGAACCCCCAGTCTTGGCGTGAGCTTGCGGTGCAGGTGGACGATAGCCCCTCTGGTTCTTCGGAGGTGGTGGAGCTGTAGGATTCCTCCTTGGAGCTGGTGCACGGAACCTTGAATTCTGAGCAGGAGGGCGATACTGCGGACGGTTAGCCATTGGAGGCCTGAACTGAGAAGATCCTCCTTCAAAGTTTCTCTTGTGGTTCTTGGAAGCAGCATGCAGATTGTTGTTGTTCTCTTGAGTCAAGCAGTCACTGATAAACTCATTGAAGGTAGCCCTTAAACTGATGCCCATGGTCTTGGCCATTTTGGTGTTGAGGCCCCTCTTGAAGCTGGCTATCTTCTTCTCCTCAGTGTCCACATATGGTGGAGCATAGCGAGACAAGTTGTTAAACTCTTGCAGATACTCATTCATGCTTTTGTTACCCTGTGTAAGCCTTATAAACTCTGACACCTTCATAGCCATCAAACCAGGTGGGACATAAGTGCTGCGAAACATCTGCATAAACTGTGCCCAGGTGATGGGAGCATTCGGCAGGAAAGTGGTGCGCTGATGGGACCACCAGATTCCAGCCGGCCCCTGCAGCTGATGGGCCCCATACTCAACCTTCAATGACTCAGTCATGCGGAGCAGGCGGAACTTATCTTCCATTGTGTTAATCCACTCAAGAGCTTCGAGTGGTTCTTTGGCCTGCAGGAACTTGGGTGGATCGGTGTCGAGAAAGTCCTTGAACGTACTGTATTGATTTACTTGGTGACCACGATGGCCCCCATGGCTGGTGTTTGCTGCAATGTCATGCAACGTGGCCTCCATGTTGCGTTGACTGCCGAGGAACTATTGAAAAAGCTGCTCAGCTGTCAACGGCGGGGGAGGTGGTGGTGGCAGGTCCGTCCTGGGGTTAGCTCCGTTACCCCCGTTACCTCCGTTTCCTCCACCACTACCATTTCCACCGT
The DNA here is from genome assembly GCA_015844335.1 of Chrysopogon serrulatus. Classification (NCBI taxonomy): domain Eukaryota; kingdom Viridiplantae; phylum Streptophyta; class Magnoliopsida; order Poales; family Poaceae; genus Chrysopogon; species Chrysopogon serrulatus. The sequence goes on along the minus strand of JADLZL010007062.1, from coordinate 641,175 downwards.
TTCCACCATTGCCTCCATTATCACCAACCAAGGAACCACTCGCGGTGCAACGAGTTCCCACCATCTGCATATTCCGGCAACAAGTAATTATTAGGTGATGTTACAACATTGTAAGCGAATGTAATAATCATGCCAATGAATTATTGGAAGAAAATAAATTCATTCAACAACACACAGGCATAAAGATTCATTTCCACAATTCATAACATCACTAATTAGATTACTGGAATAACATCATCCGGGCATACAACATCCAAAATTGCCAGCATACATACACTGGACTTTAGGCGTTCAGATAGCACCGCATACACATGAAGATCCAACACACATGAGTCACATCTCAAAAAGGTTACATGCCAACAACAAAAAAAAACAAGAGCGCAACTATGACTAGCGATGAGACTACTAGCCTACTCGTGCTCGCTACCAACGTCAGACTCGGCAGCAAGAACAACGTCATCGTCAGGTGCAGGCTCAGGGGTAGGTGGAAGGTCAGCGTCCTCCTCGCCTCCATCGGCGTCGATGACTCCAGGCTCCATCTCAGCGGCTCTAGGCTCGTGGTGAGGGTGAAACTGGTTGTACAGCACGTGGTAGTCCTCATGCAGCTGGTCGATGTACTGCTCACGGTCAAAGAGCCAGTGCCCCAGCTGGTGGGCGTCGTTCCGGGCTTCATTCCTCTGTGTCACCAGCTGTGCCATCATCCTGTCGCAGTTCCTCTCATACTGCTCGTAGCGTACAACACGTGCGCGCAGGTCAGCAATCACTCTGTTGGTCTCCCTCTCATTGGCCTCAGCTTCCTCTCTGGTAGCTATGATAAGGTCCATCTGCTCCTCAGATCTCGGACTTGGTCCGAGTGTCTCTTCTTCATTTCCTTCTCCTTCTTCCACATAGTCTTGTTCCAGTCATTCAGCTTGTACATGGTTGCCTGGGTAGCATCGTATGCCTGCATCATGGCATACATGGCACTCATCGCAGCATTGTCACTACCATCAATCTCATCAATCCCCGGCCAGTGGGCCCTGCTCGGGGACTGCTCCCAAGTAGTGTCCAAAGGATCATCCCTGGGAAAAGTTCCCGCCAAAGCCTCTGCTAGGCTCAAGGGAACGCGCTCCATGATCGAGCGAAGAACATAGAATGCAGCCCTGCTAGCCCCATCCGGTGCAGTGACACCAGAGGCCCGGATACGCCATCCTTCCCACTCGGAATCCTCATGGAGTGGGGGAACGGTGATCTCCACAGCAACCAAGTCATCGCCGCTGCTCGGCTCCTCTGTGACCCAGGAGTATACGGGTCGCTGCTCCTCCGTATACCCTGCGTGTCCAAGCACCCTCCAGAGAAGTGTGGGCATGCCAAACTCCTCTAGAAAGTGATCCTCTCTGATCACAGTGCGAGGTGCTAGCTGACGATGGGGTGCCCTGCCCCCAGTGGACTTGCGTGCAGTCTGCATAGTGCGAGCCATCTGTCAGAAATTTATCCCGGGTGAGACAAGTTATTAATTAACCAATTTTAATTAATAGAAGTAATCAATTTATAAGGGAAGGTAAATGTAATGACATGAGATGACAAACATGATGTATGCACGGATCTTACGTTCTCACAAACTTAACAAAATAATTCTAGCGGATAAACGGTGGCATACAACGTTCTCTCATAGCGTATAACTATACGTTCTACACGAAAACGAAACGCTGTTATGTACCTGCAGAAGATCCACTTCAGCCCATCCCAACAGTATGAATAAATGCATTGCAGAAATATAAAGATTAAATACTCACACATACGTGCATTCCCAATACACGCACATGTAGTACAACTACCCGATCCTCGTCCACATGACGGCATCGTCTCATCAGACGGCATAACCCACAATTAAACACCTTGGTAAGTACACGGTTTTGACATGTAAGTACTTCCGGTCTCACACTAGCACTCCCCTAGATTGCCGGTTGGATAACCATGCTCTCACAACTCCCACTTACCGAGGCGTAGAGGCATTTTGAACCATACATTACCATTCAAGTAAATGGCACCCAATACAATTACCTTGCTGCATGGGCAACAGTAAAAATAAAATATGATCCAAGCCTCCAAGTCAAGACTTAAATAGCCACCAAGAGTCCTTAATTGGGCATAAAGGATATGACCACTGGCACACTCTTAAATTGCAAAAGAGATTTTCTCAAAAGACTTATAGATCTATAAGTTAAAAAATCCGATTTTGAACGCAAATTCTTTTGTTTTAAACACACATGTGAACAGTAACCGCTAAACCTTGCTCTGATACCAGTATCCGCAGAACCGACCAATTTATAAAAGCATAAGTGAAAAATCACTCGCTAAGCAAGCAGTTGTCACACTTAAGCCATTATAAACCCGGTAGTCCGGAAATCTCGAAGGATTTCAAACCAAACATCATCAACCAAGATCGTACAAGTTTAGTGTCGCCATTCACACGTTACAACATTTCACAAATAGTTCGATAACATCAGAGTGCGGAAATAAAGTTATTATAAACCAGTTCTTTAAATCCAAATAGCGAAAACAAAGTAGTTTTGAAAGCTCAACCCACACACAAACTTAAGTTTAATACGATTACCCACTTCGATAGTCAATCCACAAAAGCAAGTGGGGAGAATATTAAGAACGACCATGCCCTTGGTACTTTAATCCACTTTGGATATAAGCGAGGTCTCACAATACCCGTGGTAGGTATGGCCATCTGCACAAACAACAAGCGGGAAAAACCCTGAGTGCGAGAAGGTACTCAGCTAGACTTACCCGACTGACTCAAATAAAAGACTCCAAGGAGTATAACAGGGCTTTATCGGGGGATAGCTTGACTCTTTTTTTAAAAAGGCGGTAGTAATATTTAAAGTCATAGCTCAAACTTAACCATTCCTATTTATGCTAGGTGAGCACCTATACTATGCATCATTATAGTATATTAGTCATGATTAAGCAAGCAAGTAGTAACCAATAATCATTTAGCTTAACTCATCATCATCATCTTCATTACCCACATTCCATAATCATTACTACGATGGTGCAGCTCAAGTCAAGTGTTCACTGTCTAGGAACGATGGCGATTCGAATCTATTACTACTGAGCTCAGGGAGTATTCCTCACACAAACCACACTCACCCGTCGGTGAGCTACAGATCACCGTGGCACATGTCCGGGAAAAACAACGCAGACTCGAGTGGAACCACCGTACCCAGGGACCGCCCAACTGCCTTAGCCAGCCATGCTGGACCTTGGACTTACTCTTCGCGCCCCTGTAGTCCCCCATCCATCTCCAATACGGTGCGAACGGGTCGAGAACCGGCCTGGATAGTGTTAGGCTTCGCGGTCGGAAGTGCTTATCCGGCCAGCTAAGTATGAGGCATGCGTTCAACATGACTTGCGGTAAAATAACGGTACGGTCCTTAACCGACACAGACGGAATCACTATGGTCCAACAACCCCGCAAGACTCCGTCCGGTCTCCATTTAACATAACCATAACCATTAACCAGATGATATCAACATAAGATTTTCCATCAATCATAAGTAATCACCTATACTCGCGGATGACAGGAAATCACCCGACTTCTACCGTCTAAGCAAGCTAAGCATATTACTCGCCCTAGACTAGCAGGGTGTATCAAGGTGGGATAATTCAATGGTAAAGCAAGGATATAATGCATCAACGATGTCACATAACTCTTATACTTAATGCAACAATCATAAAGCACAATTATATTGTTAGAAAGCATAGGTAAGTAGATGCTCCGGTGCTTGCCTTGTTTGAAGTCAGCTGCGCGATGGTTTGGGCACTCAGGCAGATTTTCCTCATCCTCTTCTTGTGGGACCTCCTGTTGGAGCTCTTCCTGATGACTCTCCTCGATCTCCGAAAGTTGGGGATCCTCCTGCGAACCTGTATGATGCGATGCACGTGCATAAGTATGGTGAATGCACAACATATGATGCTCATGGTGAAGATGATTAACATTTCATTTTACTGAGTAAGTGCATATCTCTTCTCTAAACACTTAGAGAAGTGTATAAAGAAGAGTGGTGTGTCTAGGCACACACACATACACACATCACACGAATAAAGAGAGGTAGCACTATTCAAAGCTAAACATTATATTTCAGTTATGGTGCTGCATAATAGGACCAGTAAGCATAACATACTCAAAAGTGCACAAGAAGTAATATGGAACTCATTAAATCATTTAATTCAAAGGCTTATCATTTCATGTGAAATAATAGGCTTGAACTGTGACCTCTGTCTAGACAGTCCAAAAAAATCTACAAAAATTACAGGAGCTACATCATACTATAACAAGGCCATGATAAAATTTTCACCACATTTCATCAAGTACAACAGCCTACACAAAAAAGATAAAGCCATAGGACAGAATTGCACATTTAATAACTTTGTACTGTGAAAAGTGTCAAACAATAGATTTCATATTTTTAACTAAAGCTTCTCAGCACAAGAGCAGTCATCAAAAATTACCAAGGCATAATTCCTCATAACTAATTTATTAAAAATCATTTAAGAATCAGCACAGAATTGAATTTAAATCATATTCTAATATTTTTATACAGGAACTGCGTGATACATATTTTTCCCAGAAACTAAATCACACAACAAGTCTAACAAAACAAGAATCACCTTTTTTAGAGCAATATTCAATTTATTATGCATTTAAACAAATTTTAGCCTTTTAAGCAATTAAATAAAACTATACAGAAAAAGTATCACAAAAATTGTATCTCATATTTTTTCATAGGTATATCTACTCAATAGAAACCTAACAAAACAAGTTTCATCAAATTTGGACTACATTTGCACAAGATCTGAATTAAAAACGATTTAAAACATTTTCCGGAAAAACATTTAAATCAAAACCGAAACCCCTAGCGCTGGGTGCACCGGTCCAGTGCACCCAGGCTCACTTGCCGGGCGGGACCCGAGGTCAAACCGACCCCACCCGTCACCGGCCGGAAAGGGGCGGCCGTTGACCGCTCCTAGCTCGACCTTGGCCAGCGGGGTCGTCGGCGGGCGGGGTGAGCACCTATGATGCTCCCTACGACGCTGCGGGGCTCGGTGGCGGTGTCGATGTGGCGGCGGTGACCTAAATCGATGGCACTACGCTGGCGGCGGCGAGCGGCGCGCCGCACGGGCGCGAAGCGCTTACCCCCGGCCGAGGCCGGGCGGTGGTGAGGAGCGCACCGCATCGCCGGTGGCGGCGATGCGACCGTGGGGTTGGGCACTGATTGGGCGGCCGGCCCCTCGGGCGTTATGCATGGCGGCGGCCGCGTGAGCGCGCAACGCCGGGCGAGGCGGCGGGTGGGCCGCCGGTGCCGCAATCGCTCGATTGAGTCGGCCGGGCGCAAACCCGACCTAGGGCGGTCCCAGTACCGCGAGCCGAGCGTGTGAGGAAGGGGGTAGGTGGTGGCGGCGCCGACCGCGAAGCCCGCCATATGCCGGCGGGCGACGCGGGCCGCTCGCCCTACCGAGGTCGCCGACGGCAGCGAGGGCGGGGACGGTGTAGCGCTGCTGGGGAGGCGGGGCGGTGCGCCGCTTTGGCGAGGCAGCGATGCCAAGGCGGGCGGCGAACGGGCGGCCGCCCGACGGCGGCGCGGCGCGTGCGGTGGCGCTTGCGGCGAGAGAGCGAAGCGAGCCGGGCGAGAGCGGAGCGAGTAAGGGCGAGTGAGCGAGTGGAGGAGGGAGGCGTGTGTCCGGGCGGCGAGGTCGTGGGCCGGCCGGAACGGTCGTCGGAGTCCGCCGTCCACGCGCGGCGGGGTCATGGAAGCATGGAGCGCCTTGGCGCGCTGCCTCGAGCCGGCCGGGTTGGCCGGGCCTTGCGCGGCGCGGCTGCCGCGGGCGCTGGGCGGGCCGAGTTGGGCCGAAGTTGGGCGCTGCCTCGCTCGTCTTATTTGGCATTTTCTCTTTTTTTGAATTTAAATCTGAACCAAACAAAATGCCAAGTTTTGACCCACCTAAAAGCATTTTCAGGAAAGATGCTAAAAACAAAAGTTGTAGAGAATTTCAAGATGAACAACTTTCTTTTAAGGGTCAAGTCAAAATTCCCAATAAATTTTGAATTGCAACTTCATTTTGAATTTAGGGCAAATAAATGACACTAGTACAAAAAAATCTTTTGCAAGGCACTTTGAAAGGGGTCTCGGGAGGCGGTTGGTCCCAAAAACCGCCTCGGTTAATGCCTAGTATTAACCGAGGCGGTCATTTTCAATTAACCAAGGCGGTTCTAAAAACCGCCTCGTAAAATGGATTAACCGAGGCGGACACTTTAAAAATACCCGCCTCGGTAAATAGATATTAACCGAGGCGGGCTTTGTAACGCAACCGCCTCGGTTAATATATTAACCGAGGCGGTTACGCTACAAAGTCCGCCTCGGTTAATATTATTAGCCCTGCATGTTCCCATCTAGGCCCAATAACAAAAGTGTCCTAATATATATACGCCGCTCACCAAACCCTAACTCACTTGCGGTAGCCGGCCGCCGCAATCCCTTCTCTCCCTCTCATTTCTCACCCTCTCCACCGGCCTCTTCCCTCTCCCCCGCTCGCCCGATCTCTGCCCCCCCCGCCGCCCCTCCCTCTCCCCCGGTGGCGGGCGCCGCGGCGTGGGCTCCCTCCCCGCTCACGCCCCTCTGTTCTCTCCCCCGCGCACACCCCTCGCTCCCTCCCCCCCGCCTGGCGCCCCTGCAGTCGCGACTTCTACCGGCCTACGCTCTTCTTGCTCACGCAACAACGGGCGTGGCTTGGAGGTCCTTGGCGGCGGCCAGCACGAGGCCACCCGTGCGCGCGACTGTAACGGCGGCGGCGGCAACCCGACAAGACCACCCGGCTCACGCGCACCAGCTGCGGCGGCGGCGGCGAGGCCAGCCGCCCCATGGAGGCAACCTCCCACTTGGATTTGCTCTTCGATTCGGTGGCCAGGCCCGGATTCACTCTTCTCCATCTCTCTGGCTCATCTCTCCCTCACTATCTCTTTCTCCGGTCTTGGCGTGGGCCGAGGCCGGCCAGGCCGAATCCGCGAGGAGGAGGCCGGCCACGGCCGGATCCGGCGAGGCCGGCCGCGGCGGATCCGGCGAGGAGGAGGAGCCGCGGCCGGATCCGGCGAGGGGAGGAGGCCAGCCGGCCGGATCCGGCGAGGAGGAGGCCAGCCGCACTGATCCGGCGACGGTGGCGGCCTGCACCAATGCTCTTCCGTCCGACACGGCGGGCGCATGACGAGCGCAGATCTGATCCGGCGACGGTGGCGGCTTTGGAACGGGCGCGCCCGGTGGGCTCGGAATGGGCTCGTCGGTGGGCCTATGGATTTTTTTTTTTTTTCTTTATGGATTAACCGCGACGGGCGTTTCTAACGTGCCCGCCTCCATTAATTGATTAACCGTGACGGTCAACGCAACCGCCTCGGAAAAGACCACGATTAACCGTGACCTTCGCTCCGAGGCGGTTGCAAAAACCGCCTCGGATAATCATTTTTGCCCGCCTCCGTTAAAATTATTGTAGTAGTGTGAATTTTTCAACTTATTTTCTTTTGCTCCAAAATGCTCCAAAACTTTTGCAATAAATTTTGTTAAATCATTTCAAAATGCTGGGCAAGTGGATCCAACCTTGATCAAGTCATTGGCAAGATAATTAATCAACTAAATCAAACAATTAACAATCAAGCATAGTAAAAATGCAAAGCACATGAAATGATGGAAATGCAAACTAGGGTTTTGCTTGATGATGCTCATGCCATGATTAATGATGATCAAGTTAATTAATTAGGTGCCTAATACAAGCTTAACACTTGAGGTGTTATAGAAGGCTTTTGATGAAATCAAGGAGTACATGAAGGCACCACCCGTGTTGGTACCTCCACAACTTGACAAGCCTTTTAGATTGTATGTGGCGGCCGATAGCCTAACGATAGGATCAGCGGTCGATAGCCTAACGATAGGATCGGCCCTCATGCAAAAGTTTGAAGGAAAAGAGAGAGTGATAGCTTATCTTAGCCGGAAGTTGTTAGATCTAGAAACAAGGTATTCGGCTACAGAGAAACTTTGTTTATGTGTGTATTACTCATGTACCAAATTTTGACATTACTTGTTGAATGCCGAATGCGTAGTGATTTCTGAATTTGATGTAATAAAACACATGTTATCAATGCCGATTTTGAATGGAAGAATCGGCAAGTGGGTTTAGCTTTGTCAGAATTTGATTTGATGTATGAATCGGCAAAAGCGGTAAAAGGTCAAATTATTGCTGATTTTATTACCCAACATCGTGATCTTTCTGTTGAGATGATAAGCATTGCGCCTTGGGCTTTGTTCTTTGATGGTTCATCCTGTAGCAAAGGCGGTGGTGCTTTGTGTTTTCTTGATTTCTCCATGAGGGGTAACTTTTGAATATGCTATTCCCATTGAATCTTATGTTACTAACAATCAAGCAGAGTATGAGGCATTGCTTAGAGGGCTTCGGCTTCTTATAGAGATAAAAGCTGTTGCTGTCGAGATCTTTGGAGATTCCGAGTTGGTGATTAACCAACTAACTGGCCAGTATGAATGCAAGAATGACATATTGAGGGGATACTATGAAGAATGCCGAAAGCTTTTAAAAAATTTTTAGATAGTAACCTTGCATCATATCCTTAGAGAACACAATGAAGAAGCAAATATGTTGGCTCAAACTGCTTCTGGATACCGCGAGAACCAAGATGTTTTTGCCATAGATGGAAATATTTTCGGTAATGATCAAGTAAATGATGACTGGAGAGATGAAATTTCTGGTTATCTAAAGAATCCATCATAGAAAGTTTTCCGAAAAAGCTCAGGTACAAAGCCCTAAAATTCATGCTTCTTGATGATCATTTATACTACAAATCCATAGATGGAGTTTTTCATAAATGCTTAAATCAAGAAGAAGCTAGAAAGATAATGTATGAAGTACATAAAGGATTATGTGGTGCACATCAATTAGCTTATCGAATAAAGTGGATAATTAGAAGAACTGGTTATTTTTGGCCAACCGTGCTAGAGGACTGTTTTGAATATTATAAGGGATGCCAAGATTGTCAGAGATTTGGTAATATTCAAAAAGCTCCAGCATCTACTATGAACCCAATAATCAAGCCTTGGCCATTCAGAGGATGGGGTATAGATCTGATTGGTCGATTAATCCTCCCTCCAATAAGGGGCATAAGTTTATACTCTTGGCCATAGATTATTTTACCAAGTGGGTTGAAGCTATCCCTTTGAAGAAAGTTACATCCGAAAAATATGATCGGTTTAAGTTAAAGAGCATATAATTTCTGTGTTTTGAATTCCTCAAACTATAACAACTGAACAAGGGACTCAATTCACTTCCTCAGAGTTTTATGATTTTGCCGAAGACATGGGGATCAAGTTGTATAATTCTTCTCCTTATTATGCACAAGCCAATGGCCAAGCAGAGGCATCAAACAAGATTATGATTAAAATCATCCAGAAAAAGATTGATGAGAAGCCAAGAAGATGGCATTTGGTTCTTAATGAAGCTTTATGGGCTTACCGAATGGCTTGTCATGGGTCTACTCAAACGTCTCCCTATGAGTTGGTTTATGGGCATCATGCTGTGTTACCATGGGAGTTACATCGGGGTTCCGATGAGTTATATTACAAAAGGATTTAGAAAAAGAAGGTTATGAAAATCTGATGATGGATGAATTGGAAGATTTACATCTAATTCGTCTCAAGGCACTAGAAAACATTGAGAAAAACAAGATACGCGTTGCTAAGTATTATAACAAAAAGGTTAGAGTAAAGCAATTCGCAGAAGGAGATCCGGTTTGGAAAACTGTATTGCCGATTGGGACAAAAGATAGAGCATTCGGCAAATGGTCTCCAAATTGGGAAGGACCTTTTCGGGTAGTGAGATGTGTACCTGGCAACGCATATATATTAAAAACTTTGCTGGGAGAGAAATTTACCAGAGCTATTAATGGAAAATTTCTTAAGAAATATTACCCCAGCATTGAGGTTGGTTCATAAAAACAGTTTAAAGTCCAAAATGAATAGCCGATGAGAAAACATCGCCTTTAGCTAAAAATGCTCCATGGAATTGGAGAATAGCCGATACAGTTGTGTCACCTTTAGAACAAAAATATAAACTAAACAGATTGCAAAGAGAAATGTTTTCGGCGTTTCGTCCAGGTAGGTTTATCAGGAGAAGAGAAAGGTGAAGCACATTGAATGAAAGTATCAGGCAGCGTATGACATCGTTTGCGAGATCTAATCGACTAAAGTGACGTCATCCTTTGGAGTTACATCATTCAGAAAAGATGCTGAAGATATCATTCGGCATTCAAGACAGAAATCACGAACAAGCATGTTTCAGAAAATGAGTTATTTACATCCAGTCCATCCTAGTACAAACTACCCCTCAAACAACTTGTTGAGGACAGATTGGGCATCGGTGGACTGGGCAAGAGCGGCGGCGTGATCCTCATAATACTCCAGACGCTCGTTGATGTCTGCGATTTCTTCTGGAGGCCCGCTGGAGAAGCTGACTGGCTGGACGGAGTAATCTTCACCAGTCCGGGAAGACATCGCCGCCAGCCCCAGGGAGACGCCGAGGTGCACATCTTGGATGACGGCCTGATCAACATGGTCGTCCACATTATCAAGGCGTGCCTCGGCGGTCTCCCCCTGGGCGTTCACCTTATCAGCAACCCTGTTCGCCGCCGCCTTCAGACGATCGTTCTCCGCGGAGAGTGCTGAACAAAAGGAGGGTAAGTCAAACAGATAAAAGAAACAAAGGGGAAATCTGAGCAAGGATATCGAACCGGTGATGGCGTCGTAGAGCTGCTTCCGCTGGTCCTCCCATTCGGCTTGTTCAATGCCGAACTGCTTGGAGACGTCGCCCAACTCCCTCCGAGCCTCATTTCTCTCCTTGCGGAAAGTGAGCACCTCCTCATGAACATACAGAGGGTCTTCTCCCTCTGACTCCGCTGGACCCCAAGGATTGGGGTCGTATGAGTCCTCAGGCCCAGAAGAGCTAAAAGAGCTGGAGGAACCAGGGACATGCACAGGATGGTCAGAAGTACCCAGTTGAGTCGCCATCATCGGAGGAAGAAGATGACTCTGGCCAGTGAGAACCCTCGCCCTAGTGAATGAAAAGAGAATCAAGAATGAGAAAGATGAATAGGAAAACCGCAAGGGGCAAGAGATCGATTCTCACCCATGGCGTTGGCGACGCGGTGCTCGGCTTCCCTCCGCTTCTCCCTCAGCAGGACGCTTGCCACGATCATCACCGTTCACCATTGATGCCCTGGGAAGCTAGGTTTCCTTCTGGATTGGCTTGGGCAGAGAGATGAAGAGGCGGCGATGAAAGCGCTTGACTGGAGGTATCAGTGAAGGCTGAAGAAGGGACTTATTTGTAGGCTGAGTGAAGAGTTGTGGCGTATATCTCGGAGTAGAGGTTGGAAATACCAAGCGACGAAATAGGGTTTTTTCTCTTCTTGGGCCGTTACCAGGCTGGGCCGGATTCGGCTAAATCAAAATCGCTGCTTCAGAGGAGATTCGGTTATACTCCTAATCAGGAAGTTGAAGGCAGTCGACTATGTTTTCAATCAGGCAAAGATATAAAAGCCAAAAATAGAAGGAATCCAATCATTCAAGAAATATAATATATCACATTTAAATGTATTACAAGCCAATGTTTTACTCGCTCAGAAAAAGTTTGATTGCGTCTATGGCTTCAGTCCTGATTTGGCTAACATCACTCAGCACCTTCTTGTCATCATCTTCAGAGCCTTGAATATAGGTGAGCTTAGCTTTCAGCTGCTGGTTCTCTTTGATAACAGATGCTATCTCTGTTTTGGCTACTTCTATGGAGTTTGGCAGATCAGCAATTTTGTCCTTATGATACTGGATTTTAGCATTCAATTAAGCCAATTGAGCTTCCAGCCTAGCTTTTTCCTCCTCCATAGCTTCCAGTTCAGGTTCTAAAGTTGCCAAAGAATATTTAGCAGCCTGAATCTAGGAATGCAGCTCTTTGGCTTGTTGTTTCTTCACAGACTGTTATTATGCAGAATGGCTCTGGAGACTATGTTCTTGCTTGCTCTCCTAACCATAGCAAAGTGATCATCAAGATGAGCTACAGATTCTAGGGAAGCTCTGAGAGTAGGAGGGATCTCTTGATCAATGAGCTCAACAAGATCCCTTATCTGATCTGCATCTTGGACCAGGATATTTATGTCCTTATTCAGCAGGAGAGCTATATCCTTCAATCGAGCTTGATTTTCTGCTGACAATTTCTGCTGTGATGTAGCTTCTTCACCTTTCTCACTGATATATTCCTCAATAGTGAAGGAATAGCTGGCAGTCGGCTTGATGTCATCCTTAAAAAGGGGAGAGAATTGTTAGCCGACTAGGTAAATTTACTTGAGGATTGATGAGACAGGGCATTACCTTTTGGATAGGGTTTTTCTTAGTTTGAGCTTTGCCCTGGCTTGGTTGGGGACTTGACTGAATGCCCAGAGATGATGAGCTCGAAGCATGATGAGGGGAAGATTCTTTTGCTATCTTGTCTAGGAGCTGATCTATTTCTAAGAATATAGAATGGTAGAATATAAGTGCTATAGGTAGATCTGATGCAAGAAAGGGAATAATCAACTAAGATATTGTTACCAATATGATCAATGGCTTCATGAATTTCTGCACCTTCAGCAGAGGTCTGAGGAGAAATTTTCACAGTTGTTGAAACATTGACTAACCTCAAGGGTTTAACCTGTGGCTACAGACAAAAGAAGTGAGCACAAGATTGTTGCCAAACAATAGTTAATGAAAATTATACCTTAGGAAGCAATTTAGCTTTCTTGGATCTTGGCTTCCTGGTTACAATAATATCCTTACTTGATCCAGTAAGAGCCTTTCTCTTGTTCTCTTCTCTTAAAGGTGCTGTACCCAAAGCTGTAGGAATTTTCATAAAAGCTGCCAGAGTTAGAGCATTGTATCCAAAGGCAGGATTGGGTCCAGCTTGGTAATATTGAGCCACTTTGGAAGGAGGAGTGGACTCGGTGTCCTATAAATAATAAATCATTAAAATGAGAGATGGACCCAAACGTAGGAGAATTATGGGTACAAAGATGTTACCTCATTATCAGAGGCAAATTGGGGCTGTAAGTCTTGGCATAGAGTATGTACTGGTATGTTGAAGATATGAGCATGCCATTCTTGCCACCAAGGGACGAACAGAGGGTGAGCAGCATCTATTAACCCAAATGGGGAAGGCTCATACATTGGCAAGTCCCATCCTAGCTTAAAGACCTTTCTGGCTTCCATGTCATCTTTTATTTCCTCCCTAGGCTTTATAATTTTGGAAAAGAACAACCTTGGAGGCAACTGGCCACATCCTAGCTATCTAGCCACCATGTTTGGGTTATAAAATTCATAGGTGGGGCGCAGTAACCTCCCATGGTGGAATTCTACTGGCAAAGTGCAAGGCTTGATGAAGGAATTGAAGACGTCTGTGGATACCTGATCTGAGTAGCCAGATTCATAACTAAACTTACAAGGGAGAGTCAAATCTTCATTTTCCCTGTAGGGAAGCCAGAGCACATTATCAAACCCCCTAAAGAATAGTTTGAAGAGATGACCAATATCTGTATCAGTGACAATGGAAGAGGCTGCTTCTCCATATGTCACCTTCAGCATAGTTGACTGAGGGAAAGCCCAGGTTGTGGAGATCTACAGAAACTATTTGGTGCATATATAGTTGTAACCACATCTGAACTAACCACCAGGGACCATTCACACAATGTATTTCTCCATGTTGGCGTATTTGAATGGTGATCTGATGCATCATGTGATAAACAGCCCCTAAGAGATACTTGCGCAAGGGGATTAAAGTACCAAGAGCTAAATCCTCAGCCATCACTATGTGATTCAGAGTTGGTTCATTGGATTTCCCACAGAAAATAAATCTGCATAGCCACATGTTCAGAAAAGCCTTGTATTTCTTGTCAGATACAGCACGAGATGACATGTAAGTCTAGATATATTTTGTCCATCCACCTCCTAACTTGACTGCTTTTTGGCTACTGTGGCTGTTGTATTTGGTAGAATATACTGGCTTTGTCACATTCAAACCAGTCATCATAAATATATCAGCCAAGGTAATGGACATTGGGCCATAGCCGAAAATAAAAGCATTGGCAGCATCAGACCAGAAGTGAGTGGCTGCTATCAGGAGAGAGTCATTCTTGGGTGTCTCTGATAAGGATAGCTCCAGGCAGTGGTGAATATCCTGGGTTTCTCAGTTACTGCTGTTCTTATCTGATATCCTCCGGTACCAGTTTCGCCATCCGGCAATTGGGGGAAACGGCCAAGTCTTGAAGGTGTTCGGCCACTGATTCGGCGGGGTAACTCCAGACTTGAAAGGGATCCTCAAAGTTTCCTTCTCGATGAATTCAGTCAGGTCAGGATCTCCCATCGGTTCAAGAAAATAAGAATCGGGATTCGCAGCATAAGGGATCAAGATCTCGTCCTTGTATTCCTTCAAGAACGATGCAGCAGGAAGAAAATGAGTCGAGAGAAAGCAGAGGATCGATTGGGGAGTTGCCGAACGCATAAAGATAAATGAAAATTACCTCTTGAACTCCGTCCTAGGTCGCCATTGGGGATTCAAGGTGGATTTGAAACTGAGCTGGGAAGTTTAGATTTTTGAGCGGCGGATGCGATGTTGAACAGTGTTGACCTAAGCGAGAGGAAGAACTTGTGGTCAATTTCGGAATAAAATCACTTTTTATCCCGAAATTGAGGGGGCATGTGTTAACACTGGATTTCGGTAAAGACTGAGAAGATGACAGGTGGGCCAGTACCCAGCAGACTCGCGAAAGGCAAGTATTCAGGGCATTCGGCAAACATCCATGCGGTCGGCTGATTCTGGCGATTCGGTAAACGTCCATGCGGTCGGCTATCCTGAGAGGCGGTGGCTCCATTCGGGAAACAAAAGGTGGCAAGTAAGAGCCGACCAAAAGGAAAGAATTATGATGATAAAGGCCATAAGACTCCGAGAAGGATTGGAGCTAAAGTTATCATACTTTTTGAGTTCTTTTTGGTATTTTGTAATCGTAATCTTTTAGGACTCATATTTTATTCAGGGGTATAAATATAAACCCTCGACCATTGTAATATTGTTTACAACCAAATCAATACAATCGGCCTCATGCCAAGTTTCGAGTCCTTTGTCGTGTCGTCGAGTTCTTCGAGAGGAGCCATCGATCTGGCGACCTCCGTAAGTTCCGACAACCTTGTTATCATGTCTAGTATTACGCGGTGGATTTAGACGTTGATGCAAGTAGTCTTGTTTGTCTCGACTAGATGGCCATGCGGCAGGCGTTTGCTTGACAACCAAGAAATCTTTGCTTATGCTTTGTTCATCTTGACTAGATGGCCATGCGGCAGGCGTTTGCTTGATAGCTTAGCAAAGCAAGATAGTTATCGGCTCTATTAGACTTGGCAAGATCTAGTAGATTCATGAAGTTATCACATGTTGCATGTTTTTTGGTATCTTATATATTTGTAACACTCTTTTGCCCAATCTAGATTGATAAGGTTCGGCTTCTTACTTTTATAGATCTATTTGTTCTTTAACATCCTTACTTTCATATCATCGTGACAAATAGATCATATGCTCATAATAGCTAAATTAGATCAATCTAGATTGTTACATGTTGCAGGTTCTTACACGCCGAGTGCGTTTAAACCTTGACAGAACTAGGTGTCGTGCGGCAGATACAAGTTTTTGATTGGTTTGTTCGTGTTTGTCTGTTAGTTCCTTCTTTATGGACCCCAATTTGGCTGGTTTGCCGAATATGGTTACGCTTCAATTCATGATTGACTTTGACTTGTTCAAACATGTATTCTCATATATATGTATTCGGCAATCAATGCTTTACACATTCTATCTTTATATTAGCCGAATGATTTATAAACATGTTGGCAGACAGCTTCTATAGCCGTATGTCGTCGTAAGTGGCTTCAGGGCCGTATATACGGAACTGTCTGGTCTCATCCGGCATGTTCCGATTTTGTATTTAACAATCTTTTATCCCTTGTCAGTTTCAGGTCAAATTGACTGGCACGCTTCCGGATCTCAAACCGCTCGAGCACCCGATTGAAGCCACGCTTTCCGGCTTGCTTGTGTGTGAGGCACAATCGTCACATTTTGTGTCAACAGTAATGTTTCTTTTTATTTTTTTTTAGTAGTATGTGTTTTAATTTTCACTTATGCTTTGCTCTAGATTTTACTATTTTTTATTCATGTTATATGTTTATTTATTTTTATGTGTATTATAATACCAATTTCATGAACCAAAAACTGTAATATTGTTCTTCTAAACATCACATGTATTGATGTTTTATTATTCTTTTTATTTTTTATCTTCTATTTGCTTTCTCTTTTTTTTTTCTTCTCTTTTTTAATTTTTCAGGTATATTTTAGATTGTTCAAGTAGTCTTTGGCATGTTATTCTTTTTGTTCTTCACTTTTTACGTGGATTTGTCCTTTTTTATTATTTTTGTTTTCCTTTATGTCCCGTTCTATCTTTTGTTAGTTTTTTTCTATTTTTTATATGTTATGTTATTTATCTCTTTCTATATATTCATTGATTTTCTCATTCATTTTTCCTTCTATTTTTTAAATATTATAATACCACGCACACATGAACATATATTATTTTATCCTAAATCTAAAATATTATTGTTCTTAACTTAGAACATTTGTTCTATTTTATCATGGACCTAGAATATTGTTGTACTCAATAAAATAAATTTTTCTATCTTTATAAGATAAATATTTATTAATAAAAAATTATCAAAATATATCTATATGAGATCTTGTTTTAAAGAGTTTATTGCAAGGAATATATGTTGGTGCAATCAGATTTTTATTTTGATATTTAGTTTAGCAACTATGACTTTTTATTTTTCTTTAAAAGGTGTTAGACATGTCGTGTCAGTTATTTGGGCTTTCATGCATGCCAACACTCACGTCTCCTAGTCTCAGCTGTAGGATGAGCAAGGCACGTGGGCCGAACGACGCAAGAGGCAAGACGAGGCAAGTGGACTAAGCACAGGTAGGCCAGATGCGACCGCACAGTCAAATCCGATTGGCAAGTGCCTTGCATAGTCCAAACGCCTCTCCGCGCACAAAATTTTTGGCAGGAGCTGCCGGACGGAGGCTACGGGTCCAATCGCACGGACTCTAAGGCCTTGTTTAGATTACCCCTAAATTCCAAGTTTTTTCACTCTCCCCATCACATCAATTTGTAGCCACATGTTTAGAGTATTAAATATAAATAAAAAATAACTAATTGTACAGTTTAGTTGTAAATCACGAGATCGAATCTTTTGAGCCTAGTTGGACCATGATTGGACAATATTTACCAAATACAAACGAAATGCTATAGGACTTCTCAATCTCTCTCCATCACATCAATTTAGCCGCATGTTTGGAGCATTAAATATAAATAAACTCCCCATCACATCAATTTGTAGCCACATGTTTAGAGTATTAAATATAAATAAAAAAATAACTAATTGTACAGTTTAGTTGTAAATCACGAGACGAATCTTTTGAGCCTAGTTGGACCATGATTGGACAATATTTACCAAATACAAACGAAATGCTATAGGACTTCTCAATCTCTCTCCATCACATCAATTTAGCCGCATGTTTGGAGCATTAAATATAAATAAAAAAATCACTAATTGCACAGTTTGGTTGTAAATCACGAGACGAATCTTTTGAGCCTAGTTGGGCCACGCTTGAACAATATTTACCAAATCCAAACGAAATGCTACAGGACTTTTTAATCTCTCTCCATCCCCAATCTAAACAAGGCCTAAGAGGCCCCGTGTCGTGGGCCTATTCCGAGCTGGGTCCATATGTGCCCGTGTGGAGCTGGTAGGCTAAGTGAACATGCTGTCGAGGTCTTGAGGAGGCTACGAGTGGAGCAAGCGCGGGAGATTTTTTAGAGTAGAAGAAGAGAATTCTAAACTCAGACTAGAGGTGTCCGAACAATGCTATGGTCATACTTTTAAGAATTTTTCAAATTTTTCATTTTCTAGGATTTTTGACTTTTTGTCATTCAATCATTCAATCCTAATGAGGTTTCCGAACCTTGCTATGGCAACATTTTTTAGGATTTTTTTACTTTTTTCATTCAATTCTAAAGTGAAACTAGAGGTGCCCTGGATAGCAGTGGTCCACCAAGGACACATGATTTGTGGTCTTCCAACCACATAGGATAACAATTTTTTTAAAATATAATACTTATGTATTTTATGATGATCAACATGCAGTACGTCCACACACAGTATACTATGATGATGTTTATGAGATACATAGTTTAGTCATAGATAGTTGCTATCCTATAAATAGTCGTCCTAAACCGTCACTGTTAATGACAAATACGTGCTCAGTCATCTGTAAATCGTCACAGAAGCCTAGATTTCTTGTAGGGTAGCAGTAGTAGCGGCATGAGGCAGATGAGGGCCAGCCAGCCAGGTGTAGTGCAAGGCTGCAAGCGTTGTTGGTCTTGACGTGGTGGTGCTGCTGCATTTGGGCTATTTATGTTGTGTATTCAATTTGTGAAGGCTGAAGCATGTGTTTGAAAACTGCTAACGTATTGTTTTTAAGCCTTGATCCAAGTATGGTACATTGTTTGATCGTTTTTACTTGATTTCTCTGCTATTTTGTTTTTTAATCAATATTTCAGACTAAATTTGTCAAAATTCGGCTAAAATTCGGGCAAATATGAAATGTTTGACAAAAACCGGTCCGAATTTTATACAAATTCTGAAATTCATCCATTTCAGTGTCCACCGAATTTTTTTCCATTCCGAATTCCAAAACCTTGATCACGCCCCGGCACCATGTGCGGCCGCAACCCACCGGTGTGGCCAGGGAGCAGTGCAGCGTGCCGAGCTGTGGATTTCGTTGAGCAGCGGGAGCGATGGCGCGGGCTCAACGTGTCATTGTGGCGACGGCCGGCATGCACACTGGGGAAATTCGGCGTCATGTTCATCATCGCCAAGGCATTTCTGGGAAGTCCGGCGGTCACCATAATTGGCATGGCTAAGCGTGAGGTGGCCGCTAGAGGTTTTTTTCTTGAGAAATTGGCACAGCTACAGTGTCCAGCTGTGCCACCATGGCACCACCACGTTAGATGCTGGTCGCCCTATTCAACGGTTTTGCCAAATCGGCTGCCGGGCGGTAACCAGCCCATGGAAACCAAGCATGACGGTTACAACACGGTGTGGTCTGGAACCCATCTACCCACGAAGGCTTCGACAGCCTCCTATGTGATCACGGTTAGAGACCATCGAAACCTAGAAAAACAGATGAGGCTACGAGGCAGGCACGAGCGCGGCGCGGTCTCATGGTGAGCAGGGCGGGTGGCGAGCTCGAGCGCGACACTGGCAGCAATAAGCTCGAGCGCGAGCGGCGGAGGCGAGCGCTGTGGCGGTGGGTGAGCTCAAGCGTGCCGCCGGCGAGCGCGGCAGCTCCGGCAGCGAGCATGAGTAGTGGTGATGGGCGAGCTCAAGCGTGGCACCTCCGGAAATGAGCACGAGCCGTGGAGGCGAGCGCGGCGGCGGCGGGCGGCGAGCTCAAGTGCGGTGCCGGCAAGCACGGCAGCTGCAGCGATGACCGCGAGCGCGAGCTTGAGCGGGGCACCAGCAAGCACGGCACTGGCAAGCGTAGCAACAGCGACGACCATGAGCGCGTTGAAGGTGAGGTGCACTCGAGCGTTGGGCGGCGAGCGCGTCACCGGTAGTGATGACTGCGAGCGCGGAGCCGGCGGGGCAGCAAGCGCGAGCTCGAGCGCAGAAGCGCCCCCGCCGGCGACGAGTGCGATAGCGTCGCTCGGTCTCGCGGCCTTGATTCACATGGGTACGCTAACAGAACAATCCATAGTATTATATGGTAACCGCATAAACCATGACCAACCCAACCCAGTTAAATTAATCAAACTTGCTGCAACTCGATGAAACCAGCCCAAACCACACCAATATACTTATCTTGGGTTGGTTTCGAAACAAACCAGAGACCGCCAAAACCAGCCCATGAACAGGGTGAGATGCTGGTGCTTGTGTGGCATGTTATGGACTTTTGGTGCTCCATGATAGTAGATTAAGGATTTAGAGCATCTCCGGGAGTTCCCTAAACCCACTCCTAATCCTTGATTTTTAGAAAGATGAGAAAAAAACCCTCTCCAACAATTTCTAATCTAAACTCCTAAAATTTAGGCACTTCGGAAAAACAGAGCCAATCTGCGTAACTTTACGAGCTCCTCCGTAGCGCGGATCCATCGTTTCCACGCAGGGCGTTTCTCTTCGCTCGTCAAGTTTTGCCGCGACGACGGTCCTCGTGCGCGCGCTCCTTCATTTCGACTTCCATTTCAGGGTACACGATCATCTCCACATCCTCACTACCGGAAACGCGTTCTTTGCCGAGGGTTTCTGGCTTTGCCGAGGGCCGGATTTCGGGCACTCGGCCAAGGACTTCTTTGCCGAGGGCCAGCCCATGGAGCCCTCGGCAAAGACAGGCCCTCGGCAAAGAGGCCTTCGATCTGCATACTTAGATCTCCTCATTTGGACATAGCAAGCCTTCAATTGTGCTTTCCTTAGTAATACGCTACTTCAACTGCCCCTTGATGAAATGATTATACACCCAGGTGGTACATGCCAGCCTCAAATTAACTCTACAACACATTTCAGGACTAATTGTTTCACTTGACTTCTGTGTGTGTGTGTGTGTGTCACACATTGGTTTTGTCAGAACTCAAATTTTTCATCCATTCTTTTGTATATTATGCTTATAACAGCCATGTAACTTGAAGCTTTGATGATCTTCGAATCTTAACCAATTAGGATACACAGGAACATGATACACAATTACCACCCATTGCTATTCTGACCCGCGCAACGCGCGGGGGGACCGACTAGTTTACTTTTGATTTAAGGGCCTCCACGGCTTGTATATGTGATGGTTGATATACATGTGTATATATATGAAATGCTTGTGTTGATGGAATGCAAAAAAACAAACAAAAATTTTAATTTTCTGCCTCTTTGCCGAGGGCAAAGATTTTTTTAAAAAAATTCTGAAAAATTTCTTTGCCGAGGGCCGCAGGTGGAGGCCCTCGGCAAAGAGTTCTTTTAAAAAAATGAAATTTTCTTTGCCGAGGGCCGGCCCTCGGCAAAGACTTCTTTTTAAAAATGAAATTTTTTTTTGCCGAGGGCCGGCCCTCGGCAAAGACTTCTTTAAAAATTAAAATTTTCTTTGCCGAGGGCCGGCCCTCGGCAAAGACTTTTTAAAAATGAAAATTTCTTTGCCGAGGGCCGACCCTCGGCAAAGACGCCGTCCGACCGACCCGACGGCGCCCGTGACGGTTGCTTTTCTTTGCCGAGTGCCGTCTTGGCCCTCGGCAAAGACCGTCTTTGCCGTCTCAAAATTTCCCCGAGGGCTCTTTGCCGAGGCCGCCCTCGGCAAAGCTTTTGCCGAGGGTTTTTGGCCCTTTGCCGAGGGCTTCGGGCCCTCGGCAAAGAACCCGTTTCCAGTAGTGCCTCCTCCATCGCCAGTTCCAGGGTAGACGATCGACGCCGGCACGCGCGGACGTAGCGACGCGAGGTCTGTTCTTGGATGTACCTGGTTGCCGTCGCGTTTCAAGGCCGCCGCCGCCGTAGGCTGGGAGAGGTGGTGTCGTCCTTGCTTCCTTGTTCGATTGCCTCGTCGTCAGCCGCCGGCCCATTTGATTTCAGAGTGGCATCAACATCCATCCATGTATCTAATCGATTGGCCGGAGCTATGGCTACCTGCTGCTAGTACTTTGATGGCCGGCAACCTGCTCGTGCCTAGCTGCTGCATGACACTGAACTACTACAAGTGCACAACAGATGGCGGCCGGCTCCTGGAGGCCACGGCGATCAAGATTCAAGAAGAAGGGCACGCGACTGTATGGCGTCGTAGTCGAAGCGTTCATTGAAACAAAAATGTCGGACAAAAATTGATTTTTTAGAAGTTCAATATTAGATACTATTGGAGATGGCTTTCTTTTTCACTCCTAATACATTTTAAGGAGTTAGGAAATATGGAGGTTTTTAGAAGTAAAATTTAAGGAACTCCTGGAGATGCTGTTTATATAGTCACTTTTTAATTTGAGGATTTAGATGGGAGCATTCTAAAAGTTTAAGGATTTGGTGTGCATTTTACTTGAACGTTCTCTATATGAGACATCAGACAACTTACAATGCATTAAATCCGATACATTATGCGGCATAATTAGCATTTTCATACCTTCTATGACCTCCTCCACCAAAGGAAATCAAAATCAAAACGTGAGAAATTTTTGTGAGGTAGCCCAAGACGCCACACTTCCTTTTTTTCTTGATAAGCAAGAGTGGCCTATCCGAGGAAATGTCCGAGGAAATGGGGGGCTGTAGCCACTTATACCTTAATCATTGTGTGTGTGTGGGGGGGGTGGGTGTGGTACTGATCCATTAGTAGGGACAACTAGTCTAAGGAAACACGAGCTGAGCACTATTGTAGGGTGGTGATGAGTGAGCCACCAATAATAAAAAAAAAGAAGAGTTGTTACATACAGATCTTTACTGTACACTGCCAGAAAATAGACTTTTGGACCGCATGCAATTTTGACTTTAGTCTTGGAAAATTTTATATTCGGGAGTAAAAGACCTTTAGTCCTGGTTAGAACAACTAACCTGTACTAAAGATAACTTTTTAGTCCCGGTTCATATCACCAACCCGTACTAAAGGTCTTGATGTTTTAGTCCCGGTTGGTAATACCAACCCTAAAGGTAGACCCTTTAATCCTAGTTGGTGTTACGAACCGGGACTAAAGGTCCTTTTAGTCTCGTTTGGTAACATCAACCCAAACTCAAGATCCCTCCAGAGTAAATTTAAAAAGAGAGAGTATTTTATTTAAGTCAAATGTGTGCAGGAGTTGAGATTATAAAGCATGCGCAAGGCTAAAGTGGGAGGTCTTGGGTTCAAATCTCTACAGAAGCATAATTTTTTACCTAATAATATCTTTTGTCCCGGTTCCCAAACCCCTTTAGTCAACTGTAGTGAATTCAGCCCTTCTAGAGAGAGAAATATGTAAGCATGACAGAAAATGGTCTAAAATTGCTTGGTCGGTGCCCAGTTTCGTATGGCTACAATGCGAATCCCACTGCGTGCAAGACAAGAGAGTGGCACAAGACAAATAATAATAGTAGGTTATATCGTATATATTGCTCCAAATTTATAACATCCCAGCCATAGTTATTGAGACAGTTCCATGTCGGCTAGAAAAATGATGAAGAGAAGGAAAAAGAATCACACTAAAAAATAATGTTTATATAATGAGGCGCGATGGACCCCATATCTGCCCTAATGATGTGGAGGACGAGGAAAGCAACGGCCATATAGCACTTTCCGCAGGTATGAACGAAGTGCGGGCGCCTAGGAGCTGGCTAGCCTAGAGCTTTGATGCATTTGCTGCAATGCTTGCATAAAGCAGCCGCCGAAACTCCTTGATGCTTGAAGCCTCCATGCGCACGACCACGCCGACGGCGCGGTGGTGGTCTGCTGGCCCATAATCCATGAGCCAAACAAACCCGTGGCTGATGGTGTCCGCGGTAGTCATCGCATGCGGACCTCCGTAGCCTAAATCCAGGCCGAGCGGCATGTTGAGCCAACTGACTATGCGGACATCCGTGTCCGGCAAGTTGCCCCGGCGGCGAGGCATCGTAGTGTCCTTGTCGGACAGAGCGAGCGCGACAAAGTCGATTGCAGACCGTACCAGCTCATCGTCCATCCTAGCAATAGCCCGTCTGATGCGAGCGGCAACAGATGGCAGAGCTTCGGAGGCGATGTCCCCTGCCGCACCGGTGGCGCACAGCGACATCAACGCGTTGCCGAAGTAGCGGGTCGGGAGCGACGGCCTCATGTAGCGTCGGACGTTGATGGGGAAGCTGAGGCGCATAATGGCATCGGGTGCAAGTCGGCGTACGACGCTCATGCACTGCCACACTAGGGCACTCATGGAGATGAAGGTGCTTGCCCCACCGCAGAGGCGCTTCAGTGTGACAAGCTGGTCCTTCGAGATAGGAAACACCACAGTCACAGCCGGTCCCGATGAGTTAGACAGCAAGGTGGCCTCGGGGTAGTAGAGTGCGTCCGGGCGGACCACAGGCAGCTGCGACCGTGCACGGAGAAGGGTGCGGTCGTGGCACGGAGGAGGGACCACCGTGCTGTCGTCGTCCCTGTACAAGGCCGACCATGTTTGCATGAAATGCGAGGTGCCGATGCCGTCCGCTACGGCGTGGTGCATGGACACTCCTAACACGACCGCTCCACACCTTAAGAAAGTCACCTGCATGCTTATTCCGGACACATTGATCATGTACTTGCACAGCAGCTAGCTACAGCTACCAGGAATATATAAAATCAATCGATCGATATTATGAGATTTTATACTAATTTAATTCAGAAGAATTCCGAGTGCGTGCATCTAGTAGCTACCTGCGTGGCCAGGATGAGGGTCGTCGCTGCCGGCTCAATGCTTGGAACAAACATGCATAGCTCCGGCGATGGCTCGTAGAAGTCAACGTCTTCAGCTGTGATGCAGCGAGAGCGAGCAACAACAAAGAGAGCGCCCTCACCGTTGCAGCTGATCTCTACCCTGCCATCATTGTCTACGCCAAGGCGGCCAGCTAGTGGGTAGTAGGCCACCAACGCCTTGGCCATGGCCTCCTTGAGCCTGGCCACGTCCAAAAAGGTGGCACCACAACGGTACAAGCAGACTAGACGAGTATGGCCCCCGTTTGCTGCAATGAGATCGATGGGAGAGAGCCACAGCCCTTTCGTCGGCGTTGCCTCTCTCGGCGCTACCAAGCATGACTCTATCACATGCACTACTGACTCCATGGATTACCTAGTATGTATATATGTCTTGGGTGATATATATATAACACTGGCTCGCTGCTAGCTGCACAAGTAGTCTCTTTATATACAATAAGGATCCCAGCTATATGATCAATATATTCCATCTAGCATAATGCTCCTCACGCTTCGTTATCAAAATTGATGTATTCATGCTCTGGGCGCAATCTTAAATTTATTAAAGAAATTTGGGATTGCGATCCTAACTTATTAGTGACGACATCTCATATCATATATCATACAAGCTGAATGATATGTGTGTGATCCGATCGTCTCTGGTCCGGTTTATAAGGCATAGTTAAAGTTAAACATGATATGGTCATCAAAACTACAACTTGACCACTCATTTATGCTATAGTATATTTTTTATTATTATAAAATTATGAGCATTGGATATTATATTTGATTATGAATCTAACTATTTAAATTTTGTTTTGCTTAGCTTGTTCGCGCTGTAAAGTGCACCGGAAGGAGTACATACCAAGGAGGTTGACTGCAATTAATTAGTTGCCTGCCATTATATTACGCTTTGACAGCGGTGGCTGTGGTTCAGTATATCGCAATAATTAATTCTCAAGCAAAGAGTCACATGGCCGTTTCAAAATTGGTAATAACGCTAGTAGTGCTGCAATATTAATTGTGGTAACAATGCTAAGCGTGCTGCAATGTCATAGAATGGGTTGACAGTACAGTAACACCAAACATATGACTATATATATAGCACCATAAAAGTTTTAATTTGGTACTATGTAACTACCCCGGCCCAGAATAGGGTTTCACTGTCGGTTTTAAAAAAAAAAACCTTTTTGTTGACGGTTTCTTGAATCGGCGGTTGGAACTATAGGTTTTCCAGAAAACCAAAAATCGGCAGCTAAAAATAACAAAATATTTTTAGTTAATCGGGGGAACCGTTCCATTGAACTACCAAGCAGAATGTGGCAGTCGCCGCCAGCTGCCATTGCTTCGTCGTCGTCTCCCGGCCGTGAGTGCCCTCTGACCCCGAAGACGATGAAGGTGATATATAGGGAGTGCAACGCCATGGTGGTGACCCAAGCAGCGTCAGTGGCCAAGGACACGGAGCCATAGATTTACGAATTTTTTTCGTCTTAGCATGAGGATTTGGATTTACGTATCTTTGGTGCTGCTAGGCGGTGCTGTCAGAGATCGAGAAAATGCCACAGTTTCACGCGATTGTCTGCTTGAAAGGCAGGCAAACGAGCATGTGACTCTTGCTTGAGAATTAATTATATTGCGATTGCTTGAAAGGCAGGCAACGAATTAATTAAACGGAGTCAACTTCCTTAGTATATATATCATGTATCCTAGTATATATATGTATGTATCCTCCATGTATCGAATCTCTTTTTTTTCTCGAATGCGCAAAAGGTTTGCGTATCTTTTATATTAAGAAGAAGAGTTTAAACAACCGTACAACGCACCCTAGCGAGCGCCAAAGGAGGTCAACAACCTTAGCCGGACCATCCTAAGTAAAGTTTGCGTGGTTCGATATTACATAAAAGAGACAACCAAAACGAGCGGCGACGTGACCTAGGAGGTGGCCTTACGCTTTCGCGACCGCCTTGACGCCTCCCCCCCCCCCCCCCCCGAAAAGCGCCCGCAGCGCCTCAACGTTGGACGCCGTCATGGTGCCGCCGTAGATCTTGTTGTAGGCGTCCAGCTCCATCGCGGACGGCGCTGATGGACCCTGGGTGTAGCCCATGCGCCGCATGACGAGAACCTCTCCTCGCTTGGAAGCCGGTACTCGAGAAAGGGGCTGAGCTGCCAACCGCCTACTCCGCCATGGCAGCACTGGCTTGGGAGTGGGCAGCTTGGGGGGCTCGCCGAGCAGCGAAGGCTCCGTCTTCCGCAGCACCTTGTTGGTGAAACAGTCGAGGCAGCGTTTGAAGGAGTCGTCGATGCCCCCGACCTCCTCCGACGGCGAGATGGAAGCGTTCGCGGGCGTCGAGACTGTCCCGAAGCCTGGCGGGTGGCAGTGCTCCGCGTGTGTCTCCGGCGAGTGCAACTCCCACCGAATGGGCTGCGGGGGTGGCGTCCACGGCTCACCAGTGGCCACCCCCGCCTGTGCCGCTTCTGCCGGATGTGAGCCAGTCGACAGCGGGACCTCCGGCTGTGGGATGTCCACCGCCGCCGATGGGTCCTCCGGCTGTGGGGTCGGCTGGTGCTTACCATGTCGGTTCTCACACATATCGTCTGGACGACCCCGGCAGCGTACCCAGCCAGCTTATTATATATAAGAACGCGTGGAGAGCATGCATATAATAGACACATCGTCCAACTTCCTTATATACTAATAAGTCAGGATCACGATCTGTCACATGCTAAATCAGGGTTGTGATAATTGATGAATTTGATAGAGCATGAGAGGTTCAAATAATGAAGATGGACAGCCATAGGGACTCCCGTGGTCTGCCCTAGGGCAAGAGGAAGGGGCACGCAGGAGGCGCAGCCACTGCCCTCCTTCTCCCTACACGTGGTGGAGGCCACCCGCGGCCGCCTGCCTCGCCCGCCGCGTCGTAAAGTTACCTTTTATTATTATTATTATTATTATTATTATTATTATTATTATTATTATTATTATTATTGTTGTTGTTGTTGTTGTTGTTGTTGTTGTTGTTGTTGTTGTTGTTGTTGTTGTTGTTGTCGTCGTTGTTGTTGTTGTTGTTGTTGTTGTTGTTATTATTTAGGTAATTAATATTAGAAATAGGAAGTTCGTGTTTGATAAGAATTTTCCCATTAGAGTCCACTTGGGAATATAAATACTAGAAGATAGTAATCAAATCAATCAAAAATAAATTAGACAAAAGCTCTTTACTCCTCTGCTCTCCAGCCTTCATGTCGTCGCCCCTCTCTCCCCCATCTACACGCGCCGCTGCCGCCCCCGCGCCGCCGCCTATAGCCACTGCCACCGCCCCATCCCTAGAGCTAAGCCCTAGGGCGCCATGGCCGCTGCCCCTCCCTACCTCCTCCCCCTCCAATCCACTAGCCCCAATCCACCCTCCCTGCTGCGTGTGTTATACGATCCTTAATTCTTTTTTTACAGAAATAGAGGGGTTTGCACCCCTACACAGCGATTAATTAAAATAAACGGGCAATGGGGCAAGGAGCCAAAGTTACAAGTGCTAAAAAGTAGAAAGAAAGGAAAGGAAGGGGAGATCACTTAGGAAAAAAGGAAAATGAAAAAGATATGAGCTAGCTAAGAATTGGGATGGTGTTCCCAATGAATACCTGTGGTTCTTCTCTAGTTCATCTCAAAGAGCTAATTCTATATTTCTTTCTCTATTTTTTCACTATAGTTCATTAAATTGAACTAGAGAAGAACCACAGATATCTATTTGAAGCACCATCTCCATCCTTAGAGCCAGCACCAGCTAGGCTAGGCCAGGCTAATATAAGAACGCACGGGGAGCATGCATATAGTATACAATTTTGGGAAGGAAACGTAAGGAGCACAAAACTAGAAGGAATATACTCATCACCACCATATAGCTAGCTAGGATCCTTATGTACATAAAGACGTACTACTTGCAATGCGGCAGCGAGTCAGTGTGATTGATATATCACCAAGACATACATACATAGGTACATACAGATGATTATTGGTTGGTTAGTAGCTTAGTGAGGGAGAAGGTGGTACGTACGTAGTAGGTAATCCATGGAGTCAGTAGTGCAAGTGACAGAGTCATGCTTGGTGGCGCCGAGAGAGGCAACGCCGACGGAAGGGCTGTGGCTCTCTCCCATCGACCTCGTTGTGGCAAAAGTAGGCCATAGTCCTCTAGTTTGCTTGTACCGTTCCGGTGGCAGCTTCTTCGACGTGGCCAGGCTCAAGGAGGCGATGGCCAAGGCGTTGGTGGCTTACTACCCGCTGGCTGGCCGCCTTGGCCTGGACAATGATGGCAGGGTAGAGATCAACTGCACTGGCGAGGGCGCTCTCTTTGCTGTTGCTCGCTCTCGTTGCCTCACAGCTCAAGACGTTGACTTCACCAAGCCATCGCCGGAGTTAAGCATGTTTCTTCCTAGCATTGAGCCGACGTCAGCACCCCCCATGCTGGCCACGCAGGTAGGTACTACACACACATACACATGTATAAAGCCGCTGTGCAAGTGCATGGAATTTCCACACACACACACACACACACACACACACACATATATATATATATATATATATATATATATATATATATATATAAGCTGCTTTCAGGTGACTTTCTTAAGGTGTGGAGCGGTGGTGTTAGGAGTTTCCGTGCACCGCGTCGCAGCCGATGGCATCAGCACGTCCCGGTTCATGCAAACATGGTCGGCCTTGTACAGGGACGACGGCAGCACGGTCCCTCCTCCATGCCACGACCGCACCCTGCTCCGTGCACGGTCCCCGCCTGTGGTCCTCCCCGACGCGCTCTTCTACTACCCCGAGGCCACCTTGCTGCCGTCGTCATCTAACTCATCGGGACCGACCGTGACCGAGGCGTTTCCCATCTCAAGGGACAGGCTGAAGCGCCTCTGTGGCGGCAGCGGTGGGGCAGCAAGCATCTTCGTCTCCCTGAGCGCCCTCGTGTGGCAATGTATGACCGTCATACGCCGACTTCCGCCCGACGCCATCATGCGCCTCAGCTTCCCGGTCCATGTCCAACGCTACGTGAGGCCGCCGCTCCCGGCCCGCTACTTTGGCAACGCGGCGATCACGCTGTGCGCCACCGGTGCTGCGGGGGACATCGCCTCCGAGCCTTTCCCGTCTATTGCCGCCCGCATCAGCGGGGCCATGGCCAGGATGGATGACGAGCAGGTGCGGTCCGCGGTCAACTATATGGAGCTGGCCGACAAGAACACCTGGCCTCGCAGGGGCAACTTGCCGGAGACGGATCTCTTTATAGTCAGTTGGCTCAACTTGAAGCTCGGCCTAGATCTAGGCTGCGGAGGTCCGCAGGCGATGACACCCGCGATGACACGTGCGGACACCATCAGGAACGGGCCTGTTCACCTCATTGACTATGGGCCAGCTGTCGTCTGCGTGGTCGTGCACATGGAGGCTGCAAACATCAAGGAGTTCCAGCGGCTGCTGTATGCAAGCATTGCAAAGCAGGCATCAAGGCTCTAGCCAGCTGCTACGCGCCACTTCGTTCAAACCTGCGGAAAGTGCCATGGCCGTTGCTTTTAGCATCTGAGCGGCATATAAGGTCCATAATCGTCTCATCAGTAACCTTTTATTTGTCAGTGTGACTCCGTATAAAGAAAGTGTGATTTTTTCTTCCCTTCTCTTCAGCACAGCCGACACGAATAATATGTATGTATCAACCATGCTTCAGGGAAATTGTATGCACAAAAACTGTGGCTGAGATATAATAAATTGGAGTAATCTGTACAGTAGCTATTCTCATGTGTCCCAGACATTTAAATGACATTTTCATCCAGAGTGCACTGCCACCATTTTTTAGCATCCGCCATCTTACTATTACTAATTAGACGCCCTAACGGAGGCACCATGTTGCTCTCACCAGACTCGTTAGAAAAAAATCCCTCAAAATTCCCACAATAATCAGAAACATATGACATTTAATTTGATAGACAATAATCATCGTAGTTGATAATAGGTATCAGATGTTACAATTTATAAAAAAATTATCCACCTGTCATTATAAAAAATACATAAAGTAACCACCTAATTTTGTATTTAAATTACCCACCACTGCTATTATAAAAAATAATTCAAAAATAACCCCTTAATTTATATATAAATTCTCCATGTACATCTTTCATTATGAAAAGTAAATCAAAATAGCCCCTAGATTTATATTTAAATTACCCCGAGCGTTGTATCTAAATTACTCACATTTTGCAATTAAAAATAATAATTTAAAACAACCCTCAAATTTCATATCTAGATTTCTGATCTATCATTATGAAAGATAATTTTAAATACATGGTATTAATTTTGTATATTACCCATTTTTATAATTATAAAAGTTAATGCAAAATAACGTCCTAAATTTACATCCAACCTATCTATGCATGTTGTTATGAACAAGAATATAAAGTATTACATTTACATTTGTATCTACAAGCCATTATAAAAGATAAACAAAAATATCACTCAAATTTACAGGTAAACACCAATATATTCTATTAAAAAAATAAATAGGTATCCATAGACATATATATTTATAACGTTATAAATCTTAAAGTTCTACGGTCACAACAAGACCATAAATAATCATATGTTATGTTTCACTAGGTATACTGAGTGAGTGAGTGTGTGTGTGTATATAGATATATCCTTTAAAAGGAGAAGCCAGACACCCACAGATCAGACATGAGACATCACCACATCGCCTCATCGCCTGAGTCATCGCAACATCGGCCAGAAGACATTTGCAACCACCGCCACTCCACATACACCATGAAAACATGATCTTAGAAGCCCTTTGGATTCATCTACCACCATTAGTAGTACTAGTCCACTACCACCACTGTATTACTCCTACTCTGTAGATTAGAGAATAAAGGAAGACGTGTCTTCCTGCGCTTATAAGGTAATCTCAAAGGTTTGTGCTAAGAGCTTAGGGTTTCCTAAAAGGGAAAGCCATATGTAAGCTTGCTCTGAAAATGAATTAAACTTTCTTGTTTTAATCCCTGCCTTCCTTTATGCTTGTTCATATGGGATGATGTCTCTATGCTAGGGACCCTAGAGAAGAAACTGAAAGGTCCTAAATGGCTAGAGGGGGGGTGAATAGCCTATAAAAATTTCTACAACTCTAAACTAAAGGTTAGTAACAAATGAGGCCATAAAGCTTTTTGCGCTAACCTACTTAAAATGCAAGCCACCTATCCAACAATTCTAATTAGCTATGATCTCTATGTCACACACAGGGCTAGGTTGCTATTTCTACCTCTAATGAACTACTTAAAAAGCCAATTAACTAAGCTACACTAGCTATCTCTACACAAAAAATTATGAAAGTAAATACAAGAGAGTAGAGTGATATACCGAGCCGGCAAGTGATCAAACAATATATATCAATATGAATACCAAGATGATCTGAGACAAATCAATCAGAATAAATCCAATTGTTGAGACAATGATTTATCTCGAGGTTCACTTGCTTGTCGGTAAGCTACATCCTTGTTGTAGCGATACACCCACTTAGAGGTTCACGCGCTTATAGGCATCACAAGCCTAACCCACAACCGGGTGCCACACAACCAACACAAGATGGGGATCCACAAGCTATGAGCAATCCACTAGAGATACCTTTCGTGAACTCCCACAGGGAAGGCTCAAGAACCCCTCACAACAATCTTGATTCAAGGTGGACACAATCATCAAATCCCCTCACCAATCATCAAATCACCAACCGTCTAGGTGATGGCAATCGCCAAGAGTAATAAGAAATCCCGGATCATACGAAGCACCTAGTGCCACCAAATGCAATCACAATATGCACACACACTAGGGTTTTGTCGATACGGGACTAAGACGGTCCCCTATCGGTATAACTCTAGCCAGGACAGGACCACAAACAAGAAGCAAGAGGACTGATTCCGAGTAGATAACGTCCCATCCTAGTTAGACGGATAGAAAGTAATTTCTGTAATGGGAACAGGGCTCTCTCTATTAGTCCGACTAGGATTAGAACCAAAGCTCTAGCTCCTTTCTCTCATAAAAAGGAGCCAGAGCACCCTCTTTGGAACAGACGAACAACACACGATCATACATCAATCCAACGCAAAAGGCCAAGGCCGACTGGAGTAGAGCTTTTACTCGACGACGAGGGCTCGAACCAGGATAAACCGTGTGTCTCTTGCGTGAAACAGCCGAGGTCTAGTTATTCGCCGAGATCCGAATCAACTGCTGCGGGACCCCCGTGGCAGGCTATCGGTGGTTAAACGCCGACAGCTGGCGCGCCAGGTAGGGGGTTTCGGCGAATTCAACGTCAAAGGCTCAGCGGATCTGCACACAATGCTTTTCCCGAAGGGTTCAATCTTCGTCTTCGGAGGCTGGATCTGCGAAGCAGATGACCACGGAGTTCTCCATAGTCGACTACTTCAAGAACCTGAACCAAAGATATGCGAAGTTTTTTTCAAGACTCAAGCTAACAGAAGAAGAAACTTTGAACACGAGTCTACAAAGGGTGCCGAGTTCTTTCCACTATGGCTTCAACAACTTAGCACAGATATATCAAAGTACCACCCAAAAAGCGATGGAGCTTTATGGTCTCACTCCAAAGAACATCTTTAGACAAAATAAGTGCCCTACCCCCCTCCCTTTTCAATATGGTAGGTCTTTAGAAGGGGAAGAATTCGACTACCCGTTCGACGCATACAAAGAAGTACTCATGATCAGGCAACCCCTGGTACCGCCAGTTCAACCCGACTACAAATCTTCAGAAGAATCACAGGCCGATATCCCGCCAGATTCCGCCGCAAGAGAGGGAGAAACTGACAGCCAAAAGGCAGCTAGAGAAAGAAGAAACAAGAAAAAGGGAGGAAGGAGGAACCGAGTTCAAGAGCGCAGGGAAGCATGGCACAAATATGAAGAAGAGTTAGCCGAGTATAATCAGAGAAGGGTCGAAAAAGAAGCCAAAGAAAGGCGAGCTACAGCAAGGGCCAGACTTGACCCCATTGATAAAATACACGAATTGATCAACGAAATCGATGCCATACAACGACCAAGTGAAGAACAAGTCAGACTCAGAAACTTACTCAGAGACACCGCACAAATAATACAAGATGACCAAGTACCCTCTCGTCGCATACCCTCTGAACAGACAAGCCAAAGAAGTTGGAGAATTTCCCCGTTTGAAAGGTTATCTACCCCAAATCACAGCAGGAGAACTCAACCACATCATGACAGGGTCGAGAGAATAGGGGAGAACAGGGGAAGACTACCAACCCCTCCTCGAAGCCCTCCCAGATCTATTACAAGATACGACAGCCAAGCAGACTCTGACTACAAGCCGGAAAAAGTACCCGACAGATTACCCTGCTTCGCAGGCAGACTACTCACAGTCAAACTACCTCACAAATTCAAACCATCAAAACACTCAAAGTATGATGGCAAAACAGAACCAATGCAATGGCTTAGGATTTACTCTCAGTCAATAGAACTAGCCGGAGGAGACGACGACATCAAAGCATTATTTTTCCCAATGGCTCTAAAAATATTACCACTTCAATGGTTTGACAAATTGCGCCCAGGATCTATCAAAACATGGAGTGACCTTCAGAAAGCTTTTTGTGAAAATTTCACGTGAATACTCATATACCCAAAAACATAGGCCGAATTGAAAGGACTAAAGCAGAATCAAGGAGAAAGCATCAGAGATTTCTATAGAAGATTTGGGGAACTAAGAGCACAAGTACACGATATTACCGAAAGAGAAGTAGTAGAAGCATTTTCATATGGATTAAGAGTAAGATGGATGTTTCACGACTTCTGCAAAGAAAACCCATTTAACAAACGACGAGTTCAAAAGAACGAATGAGAAGATGATTACAGCGAAAGAGAAGACACGGAAAGATTCCCGGACAAATGTAAATAACTTAGAAAAGAGAAACAACGCAGACAGAAGAAACAACTCGAACAACCAAGACAACTCGAGAAGATGGAACAACCAAGACAATAGGCATGAGCACCACAACAAAAAGAGATACTCAGACAACACTGTGGCCGCCACCGAAAGAAAAAAAAATTCTACCCGACTAGAAAATTTTAAGAACTAGAAAATATGAAATGCATCTATCACCCAACAGGAATTCACCCAATAGGAGAATGTCGGATATTCCAAGAAAAATATATGAAGAAGGACAGACAAGAAAAAGAAGAAAACAGAGAGAAAAAAAGAGAAGATAACCCATCGACAACGGTTTTAAAATTCAAGAGCAACAAGATGCGATAAATATTCTCGGGGGTCCCCGGTTCCGTGAGCAAACAAGAAGACAAGCTGGCTTGGCGTACAATCATGGCGGCAGAGCCAGCAACACCCAGATATCTAAACTGGTCTTAATATCCAATACAATTTTCATGCGAAGATCAATGGACAAGTGTTGGGAACGCAGGACTATACCCACTGGTACTCGGATCAACAATTACCGCTATAACAGTGACCAAAGTACTCATTGATGGAGGAGCAGGACTCAACATCATATTTGCAGACACCCTAAGAAAGATGGGGCCAGAATTCTCAAAAATGTTTACACCAACAAGCATACCGTTTTATGGAATAGTACCTAGAAGGCCAGCAATGCCCCTCGGGCAGATTACACTACCAGTAACGTTCGGAACTCCCACAAATTACCGTACAGAACTCATCAAGTTTGAAGTTGTAGATTTTGAATCATCATATCATGCAATATTGGTAAGACCAGCGCTAGCAAAATTCTTGGCTATACCACACTATCCATATCTACTACTCAAGATATCGGGACCACACGGAGTACTCTCTCTCAGAGGACTTCTGAAATGGGCCTACGAATACGATGTACAAGTCATACAGATATCTTCAAAAGTACAAAGAGAAATCAACTCAGCAACAGCCGAGAAAAGAACAGAAGAACTAGAAATCCCAGCCAAAAAGCAAAGCACCATCACCATAGCTGAAGGAGAAGGCACCAAAAAGATTGATCTGGGGACCGGTGACCCATCCAAAACCACCACTATCAGTGCATATCTACCTATCAAATAGGAACTCGTGCTCACCAACTTCTTACGGGACAACAAAGACATATTTGCTTGGAAACTAGCTGATATGCTAGGAGTCCCAAGGGAGTTGGCTGAGCACAAAATTAAAGTCAACAAAGGAGCAAGACCGATCAAACAGAGATTACGACGTTTTTCACCAGACAAGGAGGCAATAAAGAAAGAAATAGCCAGACTACTAGTAGCAGGTTTCATAAGAGAAATCTTACATCCAGATTGGCTAGCCAACCCAGTTCTGGTGCACAAAAAGAACATGGACGAATGGCGCATGTGCATCGACTACACTGATCTCAACAAACATTGTCTAAAAGACCCATTCGGATTACCAAGGATTGATCAAATAGTAGATTCAACAGCAGGAGCAGCTTTATTATCTTTTCTAGACTACTATTCAGGATACCATCGATTGCACTAAAAGAAGAAGACTAAAGCAAGACATCCTTCATCACTCCATTTGGAGCTTACTGCTACAGAACAATGTCTTTCGGACTCAAAAATACGGGCGCAACATATCAAAGAGCAATTCTGACTTGTTTAGGAGATCAAATCGGAAAAAATGCAGAAGCATATGTGGATGACATAGTCGTCAAGACAAAGAATCCGGACTCTCTAAATAGAAGATCTACAACAAACATTCAACAATCTCAAAAGATGGAAGTGGAAACTCAATCCAAGTAAATGCGTATTTGGCGTATCATCAGGACAACTACTCGGATTTCTAGTCAGCCAGAGAGAAATCGAGGCAAGCACAAAACAAATCAAGGCAATAACTAATATGGGCCCACCTACAGATATAAAAGACCTGTAAAAACTAACAGGTTGCATGGCAGCACTTAATAGATTTATCTCAAGACTTGGTGAAAAGGGCCTACCTTTCTTCAAATTACTAAAGAAGACAGACAAGTTCACCTGGAACGAAGAAGCACAAGAAGCCTTTGACAAGCTAAAAACATACATCAGTTCATCTCCAGTACTAGTACCGCCAAAGAAGGATGAAGATCTCATGCTCTACATTACTGCAACTACTTCAGCAGTAAACACAGCTATTGTAGTCGAAAGAGAGAAACAAGGGCACGTCTACAAAGTATAGAGGCCAGTCTACTACATAAGCGAAGTACACACAATGTCTAAAGTGAGATATCCACACGTGCAAAAACTACTCTATGCAATACTGATAACATCAAGAAAGCTCAGGCATTACTTTGAAGATCACAAAATCATCGTCGTAACAGATTTTCCACTCGGAGATATCCTAAGAAACCGAGATTCAACAGGACGAATCTCAAAATAGGCAGTCGAACTCGGAGCACTCAAGATTGAATTTACTCCAAGGAAGGCGATCAAATCTCAAGCATTATCCGACTTCATCGCAGAATGCACTGAAATACAACAACTCACTCCAAACGCTATCCTAGACCATTGGAAAATGTACTTCGATGGGTCCTTAAAACTAGGAGGGGCAGGAGCAGGAGTACTACTTATTGCACCCGACGGAAAACAACTCAGATACGTTCTGCAAATTCTATGGCAAGCCACTAACAACGAAGTAGAATATGAAGCACTCATCCATGGCCTACAAGTCACAATTTCGCTTAGAATCAAAAGATTACTTGTCTATGGAGATTCAGCAGTAATAGTGAACCAAGTAAATAAAGACTGGGATTGTACCAAAGAGAACATGGATGCTTACGTGCGAAATACGAAAAACTTGAAAAGAATTTCCAAGGATTAGAAATCCATCATATATTACGGATTCAAATGTCGCCATGATGTGTTTTAGCCAAACTTGGTTCAGACAGGGGCAAAAGTGCCAGTGGGGTTTTCGTCAAAAAGAGCTAACTAAACCATCTATCAAACCAAACAATAGAAGAAAAATCTACGCCAGAAATCATAAAAAGCCAAAAAAGCAACACTTATCGACGAAGAAGAGGGGAATCAATCAACATCTTCAGTCTCATCCTCATAAAGATGGACAGCATCACCACCTACCAAGAAAGAAGAATCAAGCCTACATTCCAAAAAGAATAAACAAGGCAAAACCAAGTGACTTCTCACCTATTAGAATGTTACCTGAAGGCTGAGGAGAGGAAGAAGTGCGCGCCCGCATCTGTGGTGCAGAAGAAGAGGAATCGCCAACAGTAGACCTCTTCCCAGCAGAGCGAGTAGCTCGAGGAAGGGCCACCGGCTGGTAAGGAGTATACTGAAGAACAGGCTACTTTTCAGAGACACCCGGCAGAACAACTCGGCTGTCAAACACCTTATGACTAGTAGCCGAGGGAGTAGGAAGAGGAGCAATCTCTCCATCAACAAAGAGAGAGGCATCAGCATTAAAACCCCTGCCAAAAGGCTACAAAGACACAAAAATAAGTCAGAGGGAATCAAAAGTATATGGAAATATAAAAACAAGCAGGAAATTGCACTTACAGCGGGGGGAAGATTGTTGGCTGAGTACTCAAAGCCAATCATCGGGACACCGTCGGACAACTCGGTCGTGGCCACCATACGAGATGGATCCTCAGCACCAGAGTACTCGAAGCCAAGATGCTCCCGTGCCTTCAAAGGCTGTACTTAGCAACGAAGATAACTCGCCACTATGGCAAAGCCCGACATGCCGTTCTGCTTTAGGTAACTAATCCTGTTGAAAAGCGGCTGAAGCAGAGACAACTCGGCAGCAGTAAGCTGCTCCTTCTCCCACCGATCATTAGGAACAGGCGGGACTCCAGAGTAAGTTTCAAGTGCTGGGGCACCAACACCACCATCAAGATTCCTAGCATAAAACCACTCAGAGCGCCAGTCCTTCACGGACTCAACAAGATCATACTCAAAAAAATGGCTCGATTTACGCCCCTGTCGAAATTGAATCCCACATCCACCAAGGGCGTGGAGGGATTCATAGCGGGGCTGTGGCTTAAGACGAAAAAGAAAACGAAACAGATTCAGAGAAGGAGGAATGCCAAGGAAAGTTTCACAGAAGTGAACAAAGACAGAGAGATGAAGAACGCCGTTTGGGGTAAGATCATGAAGAGAGATACAAAAATAACGAAGAAAACGATGAAGAAAAGAACACGCCGGAAGACAAAGCCCGGCGCGAACAAAAAAAAAGGACAATCTCCCCAGGACAGGAAACGGGAACGCGACGCTCACCAGGCACGGACCAACCGGACAAATCCTTGGACTGGATCATCCCCCACTCCTCCAGCTCAACCAACTGCCTCTCCTGAGTAGTCGGAACAGGAAAGGACTTCGCCGTCGCCTTCATCGCAGCAAATTCCGGATTCAGCTTCTCGTCAACCTCCTCCTCAAGAATAGGCTTATCAGCTACCGGCTTCTTGGTCGCAGTCTTCCTCCTCCCCATACAACGAACAGGCAACAGCAAATGTAAGGAAGGCATGTAGCAAGAGAAAGCAAGAACAGATTTGGGGGTTTTCCTGTCGCTAGGGTTTCAAGATGCACAAGCAAGATGAAGAAGAAGAACAGACACCACCAGTGAATTTATAAGCTAAGGAAGGGCCCAGCTTAAGGCCCACTTAACAAAGCAACGGTAAAAAGGCCAACAAATACACGGCGCAATAACAGGAAAGGCCCACTAAACCCCTAAACTCCGGAATAATTGTCCAAATCCCGTTACTCACCAACGGTAAAATTCAACGCCGTTACGTAAACAAAGCCGGAATTACAAAACAAGTCTGCAAGAAGGCAGACAATCAGCTTTTTCAAACAAGACAAGTCTTCACGAAGGCAGACAATCAACTTTCCAACTAAAACAAGTCAGCACGAAGACAGACAAATAGCTTATCAACCAAAACAAGTCGGCACGAAGGCAGATATCCTAAGTTCAAACAACTCGGATTCATACAGAAATTTATATCTCTTCAACAGAACTTATAAAGATACAAGGATACAAGTCTTACAAGACCCATCAAATTTATAAAGAAAACTAAAGCAACAGCTACAAGGAACCCTGTAGAATTCTGCCATAGAAGACAATTACGCAGAACCCCCAGACAACCAAGGTGATAACTGCTGCCGAGCAGATCCAAAGCAACCTAGATACACCAACACAGTGCATCCAAGATCACCGAAAGTAGCACTGACTGATCAAGCATCACATCAGGCCTCTCCAGCCACAAGACGGATCGGACCCCATGTGAACAAAAAGGCTCTGTGTGAGGCGGCCGCGGATTTGAACCAGACAGCTAGAAGACCGTGCGGATCGGCGACCCTCCCATACAAAGCATATGTCTGGCAGAGTGGAAAAGAAGAACTAAGAGTACAAAATGACCCAACACAAGCCATATCTCAAAACTTCTTCTACCTATCAGAACGAGCCTCCAACCACAATGCTACTCCGGGACTAGTCTGCCTCTAATCCCTATCTCAAGAATTCTTCTACCCACTAAAAGGACCATACTGGAAGAATAAGAAAGACGCCCGGGGGCTGCTCCATCTCACAAACAATCATCTTCACAAAAACAGAAAAAAGCATTCTACAAGGCACTGAAAACAACCGGAGGATAAGGCCTATTTATAAGGCAAGATCGGTGTACAAAGACCAAGGCCACCTAAGCAGAGAAACGATGACAAGACTTAAAAGGGGACAGTAAAGAGCACAGAAGCATATCCTGAGAATATTCCCTCTCTCAAAAAACACACGCCCTTTACTACGCCCGGTTGCCAACGCCCAACCATCAAAAGCGCACATAAAGCGCGAAGAAAGGACAAATCTGCAAAAGGGAGTCACGGGTCCTTGTGCGATCTCTCCTTAAAAGAACTCGGCACAAGGCTCAGGGGACTACAGTCTAAAATTATTCCTTCTTCAAGACCCTCCAGCTCTTTGTTCCAAATAGCAAGAGGCATTCAAAGAATACCCAGAATGATCAAAAAACCTTCATCCAACT
Organism: Chrysopogon serrulatus; assembly: GCA_015844335.1. Taxonomy (NCBI): domain Eukaryota; kingdom Viridiplantae; phylum Streptophyta; class Magnoliopsida; order Poales; family Poaceae; genus Chrysopogon; species Chrysopogon serrulatus. Next base: position 600,561 of record JADLZL010007062.1, on the reverse strand, counting down.
TCTTCTATGAAAATAACTCGGATCAAGGCTCGGGGGCTACAGGGTGCATACCCTCAACTTTTTTTACTTTCCTTGAGATCCTCCAGCTATTTGTAAATAAATAACAAAAGGCTCGGGGGGCTACACTCAATGAGTACACCTACGATGCACACGAGAGAGAAGCTTTCAAAAGACCACTTCGAAGCATCACTCAGAGATCAAGTCGACTCCCGAGTTCCACTTCGAAATGCTCGGGGGCTTGTCGATATGGGACTAAGACGGTCCTCTATCGGCATAACTCTCGCCAGGACAGGACCACAAACAAGAAGCAAGAGGACCGATTCCGAGTAGATAACGTCCCATCCTAGTTAGACGAATAGAAAGTAACTTCTGTAATGGGAACATGACTCTCTCTACTAGTTCAACTAGGATTAGAACCAAAGCTCTAGCTCCTTTCTCTCATAAAAAGGAGCCAGAGCACCCTCTTTGGAATAGACTAACAACACACGATCATACATCAATCCAACGCAAAAGGCCAAGGCCGACTGGAGTAGAGCTTTTACTCGACGACGAGGGCTCAAACCAGGATAAACCGTGTGTCTCTTGCGTGAAACCGTCGAGTTCTAGTTATTCGCCGAGATCTGAATCAACTGCTGCGGGACCCCCGTGGCAGGCTATCGGTGGTTAAACACCGACAGGTTTCCCTCAATCCTCTCACGAAATTGGCACGAAGCTATGGAGAAGGAGAGGAGAGGGCGGAGAAGCTTTTGCAGTTCTTGAGATTCACTTGTGCCTTGTTCTCTTTTACAAATTTGTGCAAGTTTGTCTACTCTCTCCCCATCACATCAATTTATACCCACATGTATAGAGCAGTAAATGTAAGTAAAAAAATAACTAGTCACACAGTTTAGTTGTAAATCATGAGACGAATCTTTTGATCCTAGTTAGGCAACGATTGGACAATATTTGTCAAATATAAACGAAAGTGTTATAGTGCTTCGCATGTAAATTTCTTGCAATCTGAACAAGGCCTAGGGATTGATCTCTCACTTGAATGGAGCACAAATCTTTTGAGAGTGAGAGAGAAGTAAGAGAGCTTGAGTTCATTGTCTCTGTGTTCTTGCCTTTTAAAAGAATGGGTGGAGGATTTTTCATCTTGTACCCGAGAGAAGGGAGGGAGCACTACTTTATTTTCTCTGGCTAGCCAGCTCCTATCTTACTCCTCGTACGTTCATATTTACACAACTAAATTAGATTTGCATTATTGATACATTAAAGAGAGATATTGTAGGCCGAGCTGTAAGAAACAAAAAGGCAAAGTTAGGAGCAGACCGCGGTACTGACCGCATAGCTGGAGGACAATTAGCGCAGATGATGACGATCATGCAAAGTCTTGGGCAAGCATCGGGTGTACCTGTGCAGTTTACAGTTGCTCCAGCTCCTACTCTTATAGCTACTCCTGTAAGTATGAAAGTTTGCTTCTCGCTTGTGCTAGCTTTGCATTTATGTCGGCCATCGTGCCGTTGTGGATGTCGGCGTTGGTGCCGTTGTTGATGTCGGTCTTCGTGTCGTTCTTTCTTGCAGGTTTGGAAAACCTCACCATTCAGGGGAGGTGCTGCCGAAATTTTCAATTGAGTCTACTCTTTTTGTATTCCTAGATGTCTGGATGCAATCTCTAAGTTTCAAAATTGTTTTCCTAGATTACTCACACATGCATTTTTTGCTCCATTGTGCAGCCTCCGTCCGCGGGTTCGAATCATCCTCGCTAATGCGTCACCAGGTGATCCGGCCTTTCCTTCACCATCGTCCTCGGCTACCTTGATGACGACTCGTGCTAGATGATGTGGTGGGACTTTAGCACGATTTGTGGTTTATGGTTGTGACTTGAACTTGGATTTCATAAATTTGTCATAATAAATATGACTTGTGCTTGGATATGTGCTTTATGGTGAGACTTGTTGTAATATATTGTGATTTGTGATAATTATGGTTGTGAGATGTTGTGAAAAATGGGTACCGATTGATATATATATAAGTGATGGTTGATAGAGATATATATATATATACATATATATATAAATTTCTCAGATTTTTAGGGAAAAATCTTTGTCGAGGGCTATTGTTAGGCCCCGGCAAAGACCCCTTCTTTTGGGGGCCTTGGCTGTAGCCCTCGGCAAAGAGTCAGAAAAATATATATATATATATATATATATATATATATATATATATATATATATATATATGCCGGGGCCTAACAATAGCCCTCGACAAAGATTTTTCCCTAAAAATCTGAGAAATTTCTTTGCCGAGGGCCTTGGAAGCCCTCGGCAAAGAAATTTTAAAAAAAATAAAATAAGTCTCCATTCATCCTAATGGCGCCGTGACAGACGCTTTTCTTTGCCGAGTGCCGTTTCGCCCCTCGGCAAAGCCTTTATCGAGTGCCCGATAATGGACCCTCGGCAAAGACCGTCGTTGCCGTCTAAAAATTTTCCGAGGGCTCTTTGCCGAGGGCCGCCCTCAGCAGAGCCTTTGCCGAGGGTTTTTGGGCCTTTGCCAAGGGCTTCGGGCCCTCGGCAAAGAACCAGTTTCCAATAGTGATGGTCACATGTTGGTGTCACCGTCACCTGGCCGATTCTACAAGTTTTATGCAGCAGTGGCTAGCTTCGTTACCACATGCAGGGAGTCAACATGGGGCATGTGATTCTTGCTTGAAATGGGCATGTGAACTAATATTATTGCAATTATTTTACATATTGAACCACAACCACTGCTGGCAAAGCGTAAAGGCTAGCAAGTACGTAATTAAAAAGGGTCAACTTCCTTAGCAGATACTCCCACCATCCCACATAAAAAGAGTCTACAAGACTCATGCTAGGCAAAGTTTGTTAGTTGAGCTAGATTTACATAAAAAAATATTAGTAACATTTATATCTCTAAATAAGTTTATTAGCAAAATATATAAAAAGATCTATCAAATGCTACTAATTACTCCCTCTGTCCCTAAAAAGGAGTGATTTTTAGAGTTGTTTTAAGTCAAACTTTTTAAACTTTGACCTATTTTCTAGAAAAAAGCATTAAGATTTATATTATCAAATTAGTATTAATAGATTTATCATGGAATATAGTTTCATAATATGGTATATTTATGTCATAGATGTTGTTGCCCTTTTCTATAAAGTTGATCAAAGTTAAAAAAGTTTGACTAGCACGGTTTCTAGGAATCACTTCTTTCAAGGACAGAGGGAGTATGTATCATAAATATTAATATCTTGTTATTTACGATAATGATAGTTGACTTCTTGAAAAACGAGAATATGTCTTTTTTTTATCATACAGTATATCATTTAAGATGTCGTCACGAATACGTGTGGGATCGCGATCCCACATTATTTCCATAGTATAATAAGAACGCGCGGAGAGCATGCACATGCATTTTCCATTTTTATATAAAAGGCGCGGATGGCTTTGTGCAGCGAGTCAGTGTGATATATATCACCAAAACAGACACACAGACAGACAGAAATATATCAGTAGCTCGATCGGTGAGGGAGAAGAAGCTAGGTGGGTAATCCGGCATCATGGAGTCGGTGCAAGTGATAGAGTCATGCTTGGTAGTGCCGAGAGAGGCAACGCCGACGAAAGGGCTGTGGCTCTCTTCCCTCGATGTCGCTCTGGCAAACGTAGGCCACACTCCGATAGTCTGCTTGTACCGTTCCGGTGGCAGCTTTTTCGACGTGCCCAGGCTCAAAGAGTCGATGGCCAAGGCGTTGGTGGCCTACTACCCGCTGGCCGGCCGCCTTGGCGTAGACGATGATGGCAGGGTAGAGATCAGCTGCACTGGCGAGGGCGCTGTCTTTGTTGTTGCTCGCTCTTGCCTCACAGCTGAAGACATTGATTTCTCCAAGCCGTCGCCCTTGCTAAAGAGAATGTTCGTTCCTAGCATTGAGTCGGCAGCGCCACTCATCCTGGCCACGCAGGTACATATTACATGACACACACACACACACATATATATATACCCACACACACGTGTGTGTGTATATATATGTGTGTATCTATATCTGTGTTATCTGCCACCGCCGAGACACATCTAAATAAATAATACTCCCTCCATTCTAAATTATAAAAGGTTTGATTTTTTTGGCACTAAGTTTGACCACTTATCTTATTCAAGAAAATTTTAGAGAACATCATTTATTTTGTTGTGGCTTGTTTTATTAATAATAATTCTTCAAAAAATAATTTAAATTTGACAATATTTGCATAATTTCTTTTAATAAGATGAATGGTGAAACTTGGGCTCAAGAAAGTCAAACGTTTTATTATTTGGGCTTATCTATAACTCCTATAATCCTAACCCCCACTAACTAATTCTCCGGCTTCTGATTGGTCGAAACTTCAAAAGGATGTCAACTGACATCATCAAAGGAGTTACCTCCACTAAAGCTCATTTATCTTCCATTAGCTTTTTCTTTTGAAATAGAAAAAAAGTCATAGCACCTAAACCAAGTATCGTAATTAAAATCCAATTGCACCATGGTATTCCTCGCAATAAACTCTTCAAAACAAAAATCCCACATGGATATATTTTGATAATTTAAACTGTTGCTAAGCAAAAACCCATTTGTAAGCAAAAAACCTAGCAAAACTACATATCACATGGATTAGATGTTGTCCTCCAAAACATGCATAACTTTATGAAGGAAAACTCCGAAATTTTGGTAGGTGGATGACCCTTTTAGTTATAGTAAGGTGGGGGTCAGATAGATAAGATTTAGATAATGACCAGTTCAAATAATCTAGACCATGTATGTCAATGGATAAAAATCTGTAATTGACCTACTACATCCATATATATGTATATACTAATTCGTAGTTTCAACCATTATAAACTCATTACATTTCTACTTTATACCTGCAGCAACGCGCGGGGCATCCTACTAGTATACATAAAGCCGCTGTGGGGCATCCTACTAGTATACATAAAGCCGCTGTGCATAATACATGCAGGTGACTTTCTTAAGGTGTGGAGCCGTCGTGTTTGGATTCACCATCCACCATGCTGCAGCGGACGGCATCGGCACGTCACACTTCATGCAAACATGGTCGGCTTTGTACTGGGACGACGACAGAGGCGGCGGCCTTGTACAGGAGCTCCCCTGCCACGACCACACCCTCTTCCGTGCGCGGTCACCGCCTGTGGTCCACCCCGACGCGCTCTCGGTGCTCTACTACCCCAAGGTCACCTCCTTCTTGTCTAACTCGCCGGGACCGACCGTGACCGAGGTGTTTCCCATCGCGAGGGGCCAGCTAGTCGCACTGAAGCGCCTCTGCGGCGGCGGCGCAGGGGCAGGGGCAGCAACAGCAGTGAGCGCCTTCGTATCCTTGAGCGCCCTCGTGTGGCAGTGTATGACCATCGTACGCCGACTCCCTCCCGACGCCATCATACGCCTCAGCTTCCCGATCAATGCCCAACGCTACATGAGGCGGCCGCCGCTCCCGACCGGCTACTTTGGCAACACGTCCATCTCGCTGTGTGCCACCGCTGCCGCGGGGGACATCGCTTCCAAGGCTCTTGCATCGGTTGCCGATCGCATCAGCGCGGCCATGGCCAGGATGGACGATGAGCTGGTACGGTCTGCGATCGACTATATCGAGCTGGCCGACGAGCACATCTGGCCTCGCTCTCGCGCCGGGAACTTGCCGGAGACCGACCTCCGGATAGTCAGCTGGCTTAACATGCCGCTTGGCCTGGATTTAGGCTTCGGAGGTCCGGAGGTGGTGACACGTGCGGACACCGTCCCGCACGGGCTTGTTTACCTCATCGACGACTATGGGCCAGAAGGAAACCACCGCGGCGTCGGAGTCGTCGTGCGCATGGACCCTGCAACATCAAGGAGTTCCAGCGGCTGCTGTATGAAAGCATTATTGCAGCAAATAAGCTGGCGGCATCCAAGCTCTAGCCAGCTACAGCCGTCGCATGCTTTCAGCGTCAGGCGTATCGAATCTCTCATCATTTCATTAGTCTGCTTTTACGTATTTACTATCCGTGTGAGTGACACCGTACCGCCGATAATATGTATACTAACAACTATCTTGGATCCTCGGAATTGTATTCATTTTAATATAATAAAAAAATGTACACATATCAATTAAATTAACATGTTTGTACTAGAAAAAATGTCCGTACATTGTAATGGGACGTGTGGTAATAAACTATCTATTTTTATTGAGTAGTTCACTAGGATCGTGCCTGTGTGCATTGTGGTATCCATTCGAGTCCAAGCATAGACATCCGAAACACCGTGTATGTTCAAACCTCAAAGATATGCAGTGCTCGGTTACAATTAATGGTACATAGTGGCTTCCCGTAAGAAGTGAAATTGGAAGCTTAGCGCGCCATGCCATATTGGAGACGCTAAGTGATGCCTCCCCATGGAGAGTCTGGCAGATAGGAAGGCATAACAACTCACCCAGTGGTGCATGCCTCACTCAACATGCTTATAAAGTCTGCTGTAATGATGAAAGTATCAGCCCATGCAAGATGGCTGAAGTGTGGATTAGGATTTGCAGTGACAAAAATATGGTCAGCATAAAATTTCTCACACCACATAAACCTCATGTTGTCTCACACGTCGTACATTTACTGTCCCAAATAAATATATATCTCATGGTGCATACCAAACTCCTTCAGTATTACATCAGACATATATGACAATAAATAGTTTACAAATTCAGTGGAAACACTTCATAGACAAACAAAGTAACAGAATGATGAGAGGCCCTAGTAGTCCTACCTGCTGCAATATGGTTTTCTCCTAGAAAATGAGATCTTGACACTTCCACAGGTCTTGAGAATGTTGTGCAGTGATCGAATTAACCAACTGATTAGAAGGTTTACATATTCATAGTTTTCTGAGCATTAAAAATAAAGGTACAAATATATTTCATAAAACATGTCAAAGAATCCACCTTAACACACATGGGGACTGTCCAAGCAGTTAGAATGGCTCCGAGAAACAAAAACAAAACTTCAATTTGTAAACCGCATGTTTGCCGAGAGTTCTTAGGTTTGTTCTCGGCAAAAGTTATGGCACTCGGCATACTATGCGATTCCGGTAGTGACGATTAAAAGTTAAAGAAAAATAATGGCACCAATTTCTCGACAGGGCTCACTACTACGTAAAAACTTAACCGAGGCGGTTATTTTTGGTTAACCGAGGCGGTTTTTCTAACCGCCTCGAAGATAAGGTCACGGTTAATCGTGGCCTTAACCGAGGCGGTTAGAAAACCGCCTCGGTTAAAAGATTTACCGAGGCAGTTTTCTTATAAAAACCGCCTCGGTTAATCAAATAAAAAAACAAAAAAAAGATCCGCCCGAGCCCATCCGAGCCCATCCCGAGCCCATCCGAGCGGGATCTGGGCCGCCTCCACCAGCGCCGCTGCCGGAGGCCTCCAACGCCGCCCGCTCGCCATGGGACCCCCGCACCGGTCACGGATCGAGCACCGGCCACGGATGGATCCACCGGGCCGATCCGGATCCGGCACCTTAGCCGGTGCTCCTCACCGCCCGACGGAGCAAGTCGATGGAGAGAGGGCCACCGTCGCACCCAAGCGAGAAGCTGCCACGCCGCTGCCGAGGCTGCCGTGGCTGCGCCGGAAGTCGCCGCCGGGCGCCGTGGCCGAGCCGGGGGCCAAGGGCGGCGCGGCCGCCGCCGCACCGTCGCGCGCTGGGGGAGGCCGCCCCGCCGCTCGAGGGGCCGCGCTGAGGGCCGCCCGCTCCGTCGCTCCTTGCCGCCCGCCTTCGCGCCGCGTCCGCCCCGTGGCCTCCGCGCCGCGTGCCTCACCGGGGGCCGCGTGGAGGCTGCCGCCGCTGGGGCGCCAGAAGGCTATCGCCCGCGCGCGCCACCACGCCGGCTGGGGGCCTGCACCACCGTCGTGCACTGGAATGGGGGGGGGAGGGAGAAACCTAAGGGAGAGGAGTGAGCAGCCGCTATGACGGGCCGAGGGAGGGAGAGGGATGAGTTAGGGTTTGGTGGTGTTGCAATATATAGTAGGAGCTTGTTAATGGGCTGAGATGGACTGTCTGGGCCTAGTATTAACCGAGGCGGTCTTTATAAGAAAACCGCCTCCATTAATGTATCTACCGATGCGGTTGTATTATAAAAACCGCATCGGTTAATCTCGATTAACCGAGGCGGTTTTCTTATAATAACCGCCTTGGTTAATCAATTAATGGAGGCGACAACCGCCTCGGTTAATAGGAATTAACCGAGGCGGTTTTTTTATGACAACCGCCTCGGTTAATATATTAACCGAGGCGGTTGCTGTGCCGACGGCATTGCCTTGGTTGGAATCGATTAACCGAGGCGGTTTTCTTACAAAACCGCCTCCGAGATAAATTTTGAAGTGCCTTGCAAAATCTTTTTTATAGTAGTGGCTCACATCCTGAGCTATTCATTAATTAGTGTTGGGGGCAGGGTCAAGCGCAAGGCATCTCCCCCATGCGTGGCCCCTCACCAAGTCTCCAGGACAAGTCCAACGGGTCGAAAAGGTAACCAGAGCAGTCGCCCCGGCCCTCTTGTCGAACCGAATGATGGAGTCCGCACCTTTTCGTAGAGTCGAAAGGGCGGAAAAAGCGCTAGTGGCCTGAGCGGAGTGGGCCGCCTTAACATTCCTCTCGGGTCTCGCTAACTGCAGGTTTTCACTGGAACAATAAGGTCTTCGCTAGAGAAAATGGATCCTTGCTGTGTCGAAGTGAGGGACCAAGTGCCGACATTGCTGCTAGGTGGGACCCCGGGATAGGCGACCAACAAGACGACAGTACAGCGCCAGGCGGGATCCAGGAAAGGTGCGCTTTTGGATTGATCCGGCACACGGTGGCCAGCTTCGCCTCCACGTGGTCGCGCTCTGCATCCAGGGCCGGCCCTGAGATTTTGGGGGCCAGGGCAAAACTAAAAATGGAGGCCCTTAGAATCCATGTACACATATTATCGATTGTATCAGTTTGGACTCTAAGCTAAAAGTAGTTAGCTAGCATACATTAGTGCAAGATCAGTTTGATTAGGTCCTTTGTGATAGAATCTATCCGCTCGGGTTTAAGTCATCGATTTGGCACGGGCGATCGTATTTTCTTAGAATTATTCTAGAATCTACCGGTGTTGTGTTCTAGAGAATGAGTGTGCGTGCGTGTTGTGGACGTCTATGTTGTACTGTGTAATTCTAAAAAAACTACTCTCCTTGCACTATACACTTTAAAAAAAAAAAAAGCTTGTCACATACTAGTTATCATATTGCCCAAACTATTATCGGTCATAAGGCCAAGCTATCGGTATTAGTAGTATTCGCCTTGCTTCTACGCGCAATAACTATTGATTCATCTATATTTTCGTTGTTCAAATTATTTTTTTAAAAAATGTGGGGGCATCATTTAATTTATAGAAGACATGTATCAGATTTTTAAAGTACATTTAGTAATTGAAAACTAGCACAAAGCATATTTACTCTACAAGACATACAATTATAGTGAGTAGTATGCCTACATCCGCATGGCAAAATAAATTGATGCACACGTTGTTCCTGGGCTCGTGGCCTCCACACTCAAACACAGCAATGCGCCAATGCAATTATGCAGCGCCTGCACCTTTTACTCTCAACCGGTTCAGCCAAGCTCCAAATACTAGTACTAATACTCTGTAGACGTACGCCGTATACATGGTGACATACAGGGAGGGGGCCCTTACGGCTCAGGGGCCGGGGCTGTCTGCATCTCTCTTCCTGTTCTCCCTACTAAATTGTGCCATGGGTCGGCTTAATTTATTTTTGGGCCCATGCCTTTTGGATTGATCCGGCACGAAAAGTGACTTGACAGGCTGTGATTGGGTCTTTGGCCCAAGGAATGGTGTGTATGGTCCGGCGACACGCCAGGCTCTACTGGGCCTAGTATGGGCCCATGCCGTGTTGGGCCGTGCCGGTCCGTTGCTCATATATAATCCTCGACATCGTTCCTGCTGTAAGCTGCTGACGCCGACGACGCGCAGATGCCTCGCGTGCGCCGCGGCAAAGAGTGGGTCAAACATCAGCGACTGCCACGAATGGGCCCAAAAACAACCAACCGAACAGCCAGCGTGACTGGCCTGGGCAAATTTATCTTGACACGACAATTCTAGTGGTGTCTTCAAAACATAGTCGCAAGACTTGCAACTATGTCCTACTTGCTGTTGAAGGACCGGAAAACAAAGACAAAGGGGAGTTTTTAGTGGGGCCAACAAAAATTCTTCTCGGACAAAGAACTTGGCAGCGAGTTGTTCTTGACTCAGCAGAAATTCAACCGAACCGCACGGCCTAGGTAGTAAAAATTAATTCAAACTATAAAAACAGTAAACCATCTGTATTGAAATATTATATTTCCTTAGCTTTGTGTAAACGTAAGGTCGTATAAAAATTTGAGGTGCATACGAGTTCATAATTGATCAGAGGTGTGCGAACTTCAAAGTTTAACTTGAGTCAGTGTATCTATGTTGTAAACGATGCATGTATATGCTCCCTTCATTAAAATCATTTAAAATTTCATAGCAAGCATCTACACCCAAAGTATACTTCCATACAAATTTCGAATGAAAAGCAATACTTTTGTGGGCATAAGTGATGCCGTGCACTAAGCACGTACATGTCGTGCTCGTGCATATATAAATCTTATTCGATCAGACGATCACCTCGGGCGTCCTCATTCGTCATGCGCAGACCGTCACCTGGAAGCTGCTGTTACCGCTGCAGGCACCGAGCTTCGGGCCCCCCGGGTAGTGGTACGCGTTAGGGCAGCTGGGGTCCCTGCACCGCAGGGTGACGCCGCCGCTGCAAGAGAAGTCCATGGGCAGGTTGTAGTCATCGATCACCGAGATGTCATACTAATCGACGGCGCCGCCAACGGTGAACTCAGCCGCCGTCCGGGGCGCCTGCCCGGGAACACGGCAGGAGAGCGCGCCGGCGCATTCGCCGGTGGTGCAGTGGCCGCTGCCGCTGCTGTTGAAGGAGCACCCTGTGCGGCCCCATATGCTTCCGCCGTTGGTGCCGACCGGCACGTCGAGCGTCCAGGTGTTGCCGGGATTGAGCTGCAAGCCGCCGCCGACCGGGATGGCTGCTGGCCACACTGTGAAGCTGCAGTTGTTGGTGACTCTGAAAGTGGCCGCGCTTGCGCTGGTGGTGAAGGCGGCGCAGAGGAGAAAGATGAGGACCGACGCGGCCGCGGCTGGGAACGACGCCATTGATGCGGACGGAGTCATGTTGTATCTGCTCTGCTGTGTATATAAGTATTTAGTGCAGAAATGCTTTGAGTAACATGCATATGCGAGATTTATACAGTAGTATATACTCCATGCTAATATCTGTGGAAAAAATGTAATATACTCCGTCTATATGCTTGCAGGAGAAAGTCATGGGTCGAATTAATGCATGCCGAATTGGTCTGCGATTTGGATCAGAAAAATGTATATATGCATTGGAATTCCACGCACCTGCCCGGCTGGCCGGCCAGTCAGCACTGCACCTGCCTGCATGTATGCACTGCAATTCCACGCGCCATGGAATTCCAATGGTCACGGTTACGAATTGCGAGAAGTCCTGGCTCTGGATGGCGCCGCCGATGGAAACATCTCCATCGCTGAACGTAGTATCCACCTAGCTCAAACAAGCTCAGGCTTGGGCTGCTCCAAGATTTGAGCACACAAGCCTTCCAAGATGCAAGCCAATAACATTGCCTCCTTCCAAGGTGGCCAAATCAGTCCACACACTTGTTTTAGGATCATATGCTCTCAGTGTAGACATCATGTCCACCCACACAAGTATCCTCTAATCTTCTAGAACCGCCAACGGATAGTGATACTGGAGTGGCATAAAACACCAAGAATTGCCGTACTTGAAGATCCCATCTTCATCCACCCCAAATGTCGTGCACTGCAACGTGTAGCGTCTGCTCCAGCGTGGCACCGACATGTCCTCCAAGAGCTCATCATCATCCACCCCAAATGCCTAGCATGGGACCGACATGACCTTCATGTCTTCCAGGAACCAGAGCTCTGTCGAGCAGTCCTCGACGTTGCAGTAGACTACCACCAAGCTCTCATCCAATCGAGCTCTGTCGAGCAGTCCTCGACGGGAAAGATGAATGATACAGTTTCTATATAATGGTATTGTTGACCATGCGTTCCACTACAATCACAAGATCAAAATCGTTGATTTCTTTCCAAAAAGTAAAGTAAAAGAGCAGAAGATCAGTTTGCTATGACTTGCATGCGAGGACAGGGACTGTGATACAACTAGATGCCGTAGCCATGCACATTTGTAAGAGAAATTCCAGTCCATAGTCGAAGCATTCAAATTCAACTTGTTCATACTTCATTGTGCTATGAAGTGAATCAGATAAGATTGGGTAGTTAGTTACTGGGCTAAGTTTCCCAAACAGATGGTGGTTGAAAACTGTAAGATTTGATATCTAACAATGTCCCATTTAAACTATCATATCAGCAATAATAGAAAAGCAGGTACGCTGACACAAATGAAGCATGAATGCCGAAACTGAAACTCTGCAGGCTTACTGCGATTTTGTAGACAGCTCCACACGCAAGAAGCATCTAGGTAGCAATAATCTCCTGGAGCAAAATCAGTTCATTCCTCTCCACATTTGGGTACCCCTTGGTCATTATAGCAACATACACTGCAAAGAAGCAAAGTACTTAAAAAGAAACCCAACAGAGGAATAAACATGTGCAAGATATCCAAACTAAAGATACAAGCAGGATAGAAAGTGCTTTACTATAGAAACGATGTTTTGACTTTGAATTTTCCAAACTTTTCATGGCTGTATTCTAATATACATGAACAGATTGAGTTCTGTTTCTTTTTCTTTTGAAAGCAGAGATGTATGGCCATCCAAATTAAATAAAAGATCAAAATGTACTCACAAGATCTGTAGCATTCAACTAAATATCTGGTGGCACAAGTAACAACAGGAACATCAGCAAGCCAAGCCATCAAGCCAAAAATATATCATCCAAATTAACCAAGAGAAGCAAAACGTGAAACGGTGAGTAGAGAGACAGAGCAAACCTTCCAGAGTCTGATGATGGGTGCCCCCACTCGGTCTCGAGCACGGCGACGAAGACGGAGAACACCACCGAGTAGCACCGGAACAAGCCGCCCATGATCTGAGGAGCGGAGCGGAGCGGATTGGCGACGAGGACGCATGTCAGGGGAAAGATATTCGAAATTGGGAATATGGGAGCGTCAGAGAGATTACTACGCACGTCGGCGGCGCCGCGGAAGGGGTAGACCGCGGAGAGGACGTTGGCGGCGACGCAGAGCAGCGCCGCGGAGGCCGTGACGACGCCGAAGCAGCGGCAGACGATGAGGAACGGGTCGCCGGGGCCGCAGCGGCGAGGCAGCGGACCCGGAGCCCGACGCCCATCGCCTGCTGCTGCCCATCCCCAGTGCCTCCCGATCGGAGGTAGGTACCAAATACAAAAATGATTATCAAGTGTGACAATTAGTTTATTAAGTCCAGTAAGAACTAAAAAAAAAAACGCCCAAACTTTATTAAATTCTTGAAAGAAATCTGCCAGAGATATTTCTGGACCACGCCAGTAACGCCGTACAAGTACAATGAAATGGGAAATAATAAAGCAAGGATATAACAACAACCTTTATGGTGTCAAGAATAAGTAAAGAAAACGACAGAAGGATCGATCACACATATTTCACTGCGATTTGATTTGAAATTTTTTGGGCCGTTGTTTGTCGTTCTCGTTCCTCAGCTGCTTCAGTGTATTCTGGAATCCCGTCTTACTCTCGTCACCCTTGAGATATACCTCTTTGAGGTTGATCAGGTGCTCGATGCCAACAATCCTCATGTCTTGAGAACCCATATGAATTGCAAGCCTCTCGAGCTTCTTCATGGATCCTTTCTCGATTTCAAATTCTTCTAGCCCCATATCGTCTTCAACAGAGAACTCAAGGCTGACGAGTGATGGGAAGTTGTTGTTGCTGGTGCTTGAGGCGTCAGTAGTGTAATTAGCGCGTGCAACCAGCTGAGTGTCTATGTAACACTGTCTCTCCATATATATGCTCTTCAGGTTGGGCAGCTTACAGAGGACACAAAATGGCTGGTCACCACTAAAACGTGCCCACGACATGGAAAACTCGACGAGGTTTGAGAGTGACCCGATCCAGTTCGGTAGTCTCCCACCAACTCGGCCACCGAGCCTAATATCTCGAAGGAAACGTGGCACGGTCTCGAGTTCATGGAGAAATTCAAGTACTTCAGTAGAACTGTCTTCTGATATGCAGAGGGACCGGAGCAAGTTCATCTTACCCAGTGACTTAGCAAATTCTTTGACAACCTCGCTATCACTGTTATCAATCTCTTCACCGAGCCTGATCCATAAAGCTTCAAGTTGTTTTAGTTCCCCCAACTCTTGGGCAATCTTGTAATCATCTTTAAGGACTGCTATGCCCATCTTGCGCAGCGCCTTCATCTTACCCACCCCACTAGGCAGAAACCACAGGCCAAAGAACAGAAGGTGCTCAAGTTTCTTCAGTTCAGTCACTTTGTCCGATAGCCCGCGATCGAGTTCTCTGTTGCCTACCGACACAACAAGTCCACTGCCTCGTACGTCAAGAACCTGCAAGTGCTCTAGCTTTTCGACTTCTTTTGGCACGTTGATGATATTTGTATCCTTCAGGCTCAGGAACTTGAGTAGGTACAACTTGCAAATATAGGACATATGCTTGTCTTCTAGTTCCTGGCAACCTTCCAGGTCAAGCACTCTCAGCAGGGTGAACTTGTCTAGATGGTCGAGCAGTTTGCGCTCTTGGGCATGAAACAAGCTCAGTGATCGAACATGCTTCACATCCATCCCCTCGAGGCCATGCCCCCAGCCATGTCCCTCTATCTTCTTCTTGTGGGCTGAGTCCGTGATGTCAGACTCAGAGTCAGAGTTCGACTCGGGGTCAGACTCAGAGTCAGAGTTCGACTCAGGCCCTTGGATGGAGAGGCGACGACGAATCCTATCATATAACATGCCAGCACACTGCCCTCTGAGCAGGCTAGCGAAGTTGGACTTTAAGGACTTCTTCTTGTGGGCTGAGTCCGTGATGTCAGAGTCGGAGTCGGGCCCTTGGATGGAGAGGCGACGAATCCTATCATACAACATGCCAGCATACTGCCCTCCGAGCAGGCTAGCAAAGTTGGACTTCAAGGACTTAGAAACCATGATCTCAAGAAGAATGTCATGCACACGGCATGATTCCATCCTCCCACAATTATCGAAACTGCCGGGTACAATCATGCTCCTACCTAGCAGCTCGTCGAAGTAGGATTCTGCAACCTGCATTAGGGTCAAGCCCCGCTTCTCAGGAACCAACCCTTCAGCAATCCATCTGTTCAACAGCCTCTCCTTATCTATTTCATAATCCTCTGGGAAGATGCTAAGGTACACCATGCAATCTTTGAGCTCATGGGGCAGGTGATTGTAGCTGAGTGTGAGTATGTGCTTCATCCCCTCAAGGGTACGGTGGCCACCCTCCATCTGAGAACCAATTGATTTGCAGACAATATCCCACTTGTCTCTGCTTTCAGGGGATTTATACGCTGCCAAAAAACTAGCAATGCTAACAATGGCCAATGGCAGACCTCCACATTTCTTCAAAATGTCATCCATTACTTCTTCTAAATTGTCAGGGTAAGACTGACCTGCACCAAACACTCTGCTCACGAACAGGTTCTTGGAGTCAACGTCATTGAGGGGTAGCATCTTATGGATGTCACTGGCACGACTGCATGCTTCTTCTGCCACGGGCAGTATCCGGGTGGTGACGATGAGTCTGCTGCCACAGTCGTTGTCTGGCAACTTGGATAGAATTGCGCTCCATGCCTGTATGGTCCAAACGTCGTCGACCACAATGAGGTACCTGTAGTTGTATACAGTACATACCATGATTAGAAATACGCGATATTCCCTCCATCCCTGAATAAATCAATTCCTTGTAGAAAACAGTAATAATATGTGTGATATAAAATGAGCACCTTATGAAAATATATTTTGTGATAAATCTAATAATACTAATTTGATATGATAAATTTAACATATTTTTCTAGAAAATTCAGTCATATTTTAAAAAATTTGACTTAAGAGAACTCTAGAAATCTATTTATTTTATTCAGAGATAGAGAGACTAGTTATGCGTGTGAGTGCAACAGAATTTTAAATTAGCTAGAGGCGGCATAGAGAGACTAGTTATGCGTGTGAGTGCAACAGAATTTTAAATTAGCTAGAGGCGGCAAGGGGTCTACCTAGCTAGATGGGGGTAGGGTACCAAGTGCTGAGATAAAAGTACGCTCTCTTTGTCATAGCCCAAAAAAAAATCATGATCTCCATTAATTAGTGGTAGGCAACAAACTTATGACCTATGCATTAATTGAAGGCTTCATGTGTGCTCCGCTATGCCTTAGTAAAGGACATTTCAATAAAAAAAAAGAAACTTATCAGTTGAAGTGACACGTGTGATTGTCCTTTATGTTTTATCTTATTCCATGCCATCTATCCAGCCAGTAATTAGACCTTTCTCTATGTTTACTTCTGCTAAAAAAAATCTTTTGTGAGACATTTGGGAATGCGCCTTAGAGTCGGGCAGGCACTTCAACAGCCTCGGTTAATGCCTCTAATTAACCCAGACGGTCGGTTGAGTCAGTCACGGTCAACAACCTCACAAAAACGGTTTACGAAGGCAGTCATAAAATCTTATTACTGAGGTGGGCCTAACAAGTAGCCTGCCTCCAAACAATACTCCATTTCTTATGACGACCCACTTATAAGGCCCGTCTTGGTTAATAATATATATGTATTATATATATATATATATATATATATATATAAACCCTACCTATCACTCCCTCCCACTCAGCTGCCCATCAGTCATACACCCTCATTCTCTCCTTTTCTACGTTCAATGACTGAGGGTCGTGCCCCTCCCTCGTGCCGCGTGCCCGCGCCCCCTCCCTCAACGTCGCGCCACTCCCCCACTAGTGTGACTTGGATCTCGGGTGCCCGGGCGGGGAGGAGTAGCAACCCCCACCCCTCCACCGCTCCCTCAGCACAGTGAGGATCTTGCGAGAGCCCCAGCGAGGAGGAGCAGCACCCCCACCACTCTTGCAGCGTGGTATTGATCTCGAATGTCCCGGCGAGGAGGAGCAGAGCCCCATGGGGAGCAGCAATGTCCCGATGAGGAGTAGACCCGTCGCGAGTGTCGCGTAACCTAGCATGCCCCGAAGGAGCAACACCTCTGCGACGGGGGCCTGTAGTAGCGGCGCCTCACCTGGATCCGGCCTTCCCCACAAGTTCCTCGAGCTCCCTCTCCCTCTCCTCTAGCGATGCTACGGTGTGACGTGCAACAGCCCCACCGAGAAGGTGCTCAGATCTGGTGAGTGAGTGCCCGGATCCGGCGGTAGGAGTGTGGATCCAACGAGCGGCGTCAGCGATGTGTGGATGGACTCGCCGGGCTTATCCATGGGTTTTTGCATTTTTGTTTTTTAATTTGATTTAGTAATGTGGGCATCCAACCACCTCGGAAAATACCCCATTTACCGTGACCTTTTATTTAAGGCGGTTCCGACGCCCGGCTCAGTTAATCACTTTTGCTCACCTTGCTAAAGCTTTCTGTAGTGGTGTGCATTTCTATCTACTTCTCTATGTTTCATTATTAAATAATTTGCATGAGGCTAGTTGTCCTTTGGCCCAGTCTAGATCATTAGAATTGAATTCATTTTAATAATCATAATTTAAACGCAATATGGTTCTAAAAGGATTATATTTACATATTATTGTTAGCTGTACAAGAGAGATACTTATGTGTTATATTTCTATCGTAGAGGAGCGAGTTAAAGAGCGTGTTATAAGTTAGATAGTAGAAACATAGTATGGTGACCTATAGAACCCATTTCTATCTTCGATTATTTAAATTTGAGATAGGCTTATCCGCTTATAAATGAACTTTGGAAAGGAATGGAATGTCAAATTCAAAACCAAAATAGCCTAATTTATTATGTACTCCTTGATTTCAATTCCTTCAAATAAAAGGATCCAAACGGCGTCTTTGAGTTGTGAAGTCCTGCATGCTAGTATAGATGCATGGGTTGATATGAACGATGGACAAGTTTTGTTTACACAAAGGCGTACATCATAGATCTGGCAAAACGCTGGCCCATCCGACGATTCAGCCAAAGAGTCAAAAGCTAGTGGAATCACAGTTTTGTGAATTTTTGTTTATATATAGATTTAACTTCCATGTGGGAGTTGGTGGCAGTATAATAAAAAAAGTGATACTAAAATAAAACCATATTATGGTAGTACGTACTACGTACCTCTTGTTCTCGACAGTTTTCCGGAGGGTTTCAGTCAACTTTTCGACACTCATGCCGTTTATGTGGTCTCTCTGGATACTGTTTCTCTGAATTGTGGTGCCAGCTTCTTCTTTATCTGCTTGGTTCTTGAGGATCTCGTGAAGCAGGCGCTTGAGCAGCGCCTTCATGATGTCCATCCTGGGCTCGAAGGCTTGAGACACCGACACGAGCGCCAGGCACTGGAAGTTCTGCTCCAGCCGCCGGCACACCTCCAGTGCCAGCGTTGTCTTGCCGAGGCCGCCAAAACCCACGATGGAGAACACCCTGAGTTGCTTCTCTCCCTCGTCCTTGAGCTGGTCGACCAGGGTGGTGGCCTGGCCTTCGATGCCGACGGGATGGTAGTGCTCCAGGTTGTTGCCACCATGGAGCGCCACCGGCGCCAGCACCACATGGGACCGGCGGATGGCTTTGCTGTTGAGGAGGCCGTACCGCGCGTGGCGCTCACTGATTGTGATGGCGCGTGCGCGGAGGGCACTGATCTCACCGGCCAGCTCGTGACGCTTCCAGAGCGTCTCGAAGTGGCGTCGCAGCCAGCGGCACCAGCCATCATTCGGCCTTGACTTGATGCGGAGCTTGTACAGATCGACGCAGTCGTTGGAGTCGTAGGCGAGCTCACGCAACTGCTTCATCCACTCCTCAGTGAAGTGGTCCAGCACAGCGCCGTCCTCAGCCTCGGACTGCATGCGGAGGACGGCGTTCATGGTGGCCAAATCGTCCCGCAGCTCAGCGACGTCGCTGCCGACACCGCGGAGCAGATTATACTCCTCACTAGCAAGCTTCCCTGCATTGATCAAAGCGGTCGCGCCGCCCTCCATATGGTGGACAAAGGAGAGAGCGAGAGGGAAGAACGAACGTGGAGAAAGACTGGGGGGAGAGCTAGAAAGAGAGGTTGGCCGGTGTTGTGGTTGAGGGTGATAAGTTCCTTTTATGCTGCTCATCCGGTGGGTGGGAGACGACGAGCTACGTATAGATCCGGGGATCTGTAGCTAGCGATGCCTCAAGGCAGTGATTACTGGTATTATAATTTAAATATTTTTAGAGATTTGCTATTTATCTATCAACAGTTTTTGTTTATTTCTATCTACCATTTTAGACCGTTAATTTTGCTTTAGGATTCGTGCTGCCTTTGAACGTGTCCGCCGTATGCTGACGGGTCGTAGTTGTTGACGGGTCCAGAAATTGGCACAGTCAAAACCCGTCAATCTTTTAGAAATCCACGCTCATTTTTTCTTCAATCCTCCGGTGCCTTTCTCTACTCTCCTTATCGATTCACCTTCTTCCCTAGCGTAGCCGGTGGGCCGCTGTGCGTGCGCGCACTGCTCTCCGGTCACCGCGCACGCACAAGCGTCTGCTAGCTTCACGATCAATTCTCCCTTCAGCGCGGCTGCTGCACTGGGCTGTGGTGAGATCTCGAGCCGCAGCACTTGTCCGATTTGATTTTCTAGGCTGTACGGGTGGGGGCGCTGTCCTCTTCGGCTGTGTAGGTGGTGGGGGGAGCTTCTTCGCGTCGGGCCAGCCACTCGGCACTACTCGCCGTCTTGTGCGTCAGCGAAGCAGGGGGCTGAATGGCTATGGTGATGGCGACAATGTGGCAGTGGTGTGTTGTCCATGGCTGGACTGGAGAGCATTGAAGAGGAGGGAGCCGGGTGGAGGCCAGGGTGTGTGATGGTCAAATTTGACATGGAGTACATATTTGTGTTTAACAATTTTGCCAAGGTATTTATTTCGACTGGTACATGGAGCCGCTGTTAATTCAAGGTTGTTTGCAAGAGAACAACATCTATCGTACTAGTAAGCTCTTTTTTTTTTTATTAAACCAGTAGTACAACATCTATCGTACTAGCGATGCCTCGAGGCACATTGTCATTACTGGTATTGTAATTTAGATATTTTTATTATAACCAGTAGTACAACATCTATCGTACTAGTAAGCTCTTTTTTTTTTTTGGAAGGCATATGAATTTTACAAATGCATAGTATCCATTAGATCTCAATATAACCATCGAAAAACAATCACTCTACATCTTCTTTCTTTCCTCTCTTCATCTCTCTCAGTCCTTGATTCCAGGCACATGGACTATACTGTACTACCTCCGTCCCTGAAAGCTGCAACTCCTAGAAGCCGTGTCGGTCAAACTTTTTTAACTTTGATCAACTTTATAGAAAAAGACATCAATATCTATGACATAAAATAAGTATCTTATGAAAATATATTGTATGATAAATTTAATGATACTAATTTGGTACCATACATCTTAGTATTTTTTTCTAAAAATTTGGTTAAAATTTAAAAAAATTAACTCAAGAAAACTCCAAAAATTACAATATTTAAGGACAGAGGGAGTATATAGGAAACGTGAAAAAATATTGCCATTAAATTTTAGAGTAATGCCTCCGTCGCCCTAAAAATACAACTACGAGATTCATGCTGGCCAACTTAACTAACGTATTTCACATGCGTACACCTCGATTGCACCAAATTATAAACTAATTAAGACGGCGTACATCAATGAGCCGGCCAGCTTGCATCCCGTACGTGTTACCCCTTTCTAGTTTCTAGCTACAGTTTTCTTTTGCACTGCTTTCCTGTACTTTTCTGCCAGTTTATTTAATAAATTCAGTAAAGGTGCAAGCCCTCCTGTCCTCTCAAAAAAAAATACGGGCAAAGCATTTGATGTAGATCTCGATGCAAAACTTCACATGCATGCACGAACAGAGGGACATAGATCTGGATGCAAAATTTCACATGCATGCATCTCGACTGCAACGAAAAAAATAATCCTATAAATTATAATACTCCCTCGGATATACCCGACATACTGTCTCCGCGCCTAAATGTCTGCCTTTCTCGCTTTCTAAGAAACAACTACCGATAATTATAGATTAATAATTAGTAACATTTATAATACATAATTAATATCATTAGGAAGATATTAAATCTAATTTTTTAATAAACTTAGAGACATAAATACTATACGTATTTTCTACGAATCAAGTTAAACTTATGGCACAAAAACCTACAACAACGGTCAGTCAGGAACAGAGAGAGTACAAAGTTAAATTTCAGATACCAAGAAAAGCGCTCGCGGATGTACGTTCACATATTAAATGGGTCACTCGCTCCGGCCGCGAATTCATGTTTTATTCCAGCACCAATGCAGCTAGTGCGCGTACTAATAGCCAACAAAGGGCAGCAGCATGCCTTGCTTTCGGACTGGTCAAAAAGGCACAAAGGTGTGTTGAAGCAATCAGAGCGGGAAATGCGGGATTGGCAGGAGGACGCGCGCGTGGGAAATAAGCAAGGCAACGCGCTTAGGGGAAAAGAAATAGGCCCGAATGGGAAAAGAAGAAAGCAAGCGCGCAGGAATAATGGCCGTGAGATACATGCTTCCTACCCCTCTCAGGCAGGAGCTCATTTGGTTCCTTGTCAGATCTTCAGAGAAGCATATGCTGACTGTAGATCTCGATGCAACGCTCCAGAAAATGGAAGTTGTGCCGTATTTCATGTATACTCAAAAGTCTCTAAAGACGCCACTTCGTCTTTGAATAAATCAAATATTAAAATTGTATCCCAACTGTAACATTTTCAAATTTAAACATTGTTAGACAACAAATTGCTAACAGCAATGGCACAAAAAGATACGTCATTAACATGTATTTCATGTTTTATTCAACATTACTAATTTTATGTCATAGATACTAGTCTTCCTTTTATACTAGTATCGTGAGCGTGTGTTGCTACGGGACAATTAATTCTAATTTCACTACTGGAGAAGGAACCTTTAGTCCCGGTTCCCAACCCCCCTTTAGTCCCGGTTTTGAGAACCGGGACAGCGGAACCGGGGCTAAAAGATAGTATTGGGTAAAAAATTACGCTGCTGTGGAGATTTGAACCCAAGACCACCCATTTCAGTTCTTGCACGTGCTCTACTATCTCAACTCCCACACACACCTAGCATACAAAAGATACTCTCTTCTTTTAAATTCACTCTGGAGGGACCTTTAGTCCGGGTTGGTGTTACCAACTAGGACTAAAGCATCAAGACCTTTAGTCCCGGTTGGTGATATGAATCAGGGCTAAAAGGTTATTTTTAGTCCGGGTTGGTTGTTCCAACCGGGACTAAAGGTCCTTTACTCCCAGACATAAAATTTTCAGAGACTAAAATCAAAATCGCATGCGGTCCAAAAGTCTATTCTCTAGTAGTGTTTTTCTACAAAAAAAAAAACAAACGAATCATACGATAAGATAACAATTCTGTGAAATTAAATAATGACATTAAAGTGACATTTAATTTAAACAAGAAAAGTTCATAAAATTAACACAGTTATAGTATCGCAGAGTTACCACTGAGTTTCAGGTTGATGCAGTCGATCAAGCAACAAAGTAACTCTGCTTGAGATAGAAGATTGATCGATGCTTAGTGTGACATAGTTGCTACTGAACACACTCTTAAGAAGAGAAAATAGCTGCAGGTTGAAGTGAATTTAAATCTCCTGATTTCTTTGAGAAATAGAGACACTCATTCAAGTAAAGAGATTTCTTTTTCATTTGAGAAATATAGTCATCTGCAGGCTGACTGAACTGCTGACTGTACAATAAACCACGCATGAGATTAAACATGTACAAGAGAAGCTAACTGCGTGGGCAAGGTACTCTAGAAAAGTTCAAATATGAAGATGCCCACTGTTCTGCAACTTTGACAGCACTACAGAATCGATGGCTAAAATATAGAATTCTTTCAGCTCAGCAAGAGTAAACTATACTTCAAAAAGTAGCAGACCCGTACTGCGGCAATGAACAGACTACACCAGAAAAGCATAAATATATATATGAAGATGCCCACTATCCTGCAACTTTGACAGCGCTACAGTACCAAGGGCCAAAATATAGAATTCTTTCATCTCCGCAAGAGTAGACTAGTACTTCCTCCGTTTCAAAATATCTGTCGCTTTCGCTTCCTAACAAACAACTGCCAGTAATTTTTATAAATAATAAATATCATTGATTAGTAATTTAGTATCATAATTATAGTTGGCCATGCAGCGTGTGGGCTCGCGGCCCGGCCCATGGCCCGTCATTTTGGTCCGGCCCATGCTAGCCCGGCCCGATGCACCAGGCTGTGCCTGGGGCCGCCACCCAGGCCCGCGGCATGGCATGAGCATGGCCCAGTAATGAAGATGACCCTGTAGTGGCCCGGCCTGCTAATCCCACCAAGCCACCAAAGCACCAGCCCACCAGGAGCCCTAAATCCTCCACCCCACCCCATACGCACCCGGAAAAGCTACTGTGCGTTTGGTCGCTGTTAAATACCAAAGCGCGCGACTCGCGTGCAACGCACTGGCCCAACTTGCGCGTTAGATGCCTGGCAGCCCGTCCTTTTATTATTTTTGAGTGGAAGCTCGTGGCCGGCTTGCCTCTGTTCATGTTCGAGAGAGGGCTAGTAGACCACTTTGACTTTCATTTTTTCAATTTATTTTGTTTCATTTAGCTTTTAATTGTTTTTTTAGTTTTAGTTATTTTTAAATTTAATTTTCAGTCTTAATTTTAAAAATTTTTAGTTTTCAGTATTTTTATTTTCATTTTTCAGTTATTTTTTTAAAATTTCAATTTTTTATTTTAGTTTTCAGTTATCTTTTTTCATTTTCAGTCAAGTTTTATTTTACTATTTTTATGTTCTGTTTTCAGTCACCTTTTTTAGCTTCGAATGTATTTCTAAATCCTAATATTAGTTGAAGAATAATTTACCCTCTAAGTTGGCACCTTATGTAATGCTCCCTAATTGACAGTAAGTCATCTTCCCTGACTTTTTTTTTTTTGAAAAAGTTATGTATAATAACTTGCTCCCTAATTGACAGCTTATGCAATATCTATTTTTAATAACTTGTCCTTCCAGAATGTTGTTTGTTTTGTTTTGGTTTGTTACTCTCTTTAGGGATTAGTATCTTTTATGCAAATACTCCCATGGTAACAATCGATATGTATATATCATGTGAAAACTTTAGTATATTTTTAGAGTAGCAAGTTTTGTATTACTCCCTTCATTCTAAATTATAAGTTATTTTAATTTTTTTTTTTACATCTATTTTGCTATACATCTAGATATAATATATCTAGATACATAGTAAAATGGATGAACTAAAAAAGTCAAAGTGACTTATAATTTAAAATAGAGGGAGTACATGGTAGCGACTTCTTTCATAAATCGTCTAGCATTTTTATAGGTAAACCTACTAAAATAAAGGTTTCTCAAATATAGACAAGTGAGATCTAATTTTATTCGCCTCATCATTTAGAACATACCCGTATAAACAAAACTAAAAATGGATACATCATTTAAAAGTTACAATAATCTAAATAAAACTTTTTGTTTATTTTATTCCGTCGCCATGCATGCAACGTTACAAGAGAGTGGGTCAGGGACCGAGGGAGTAGTCATGCGTGCCTGACAGCCTGAGGCCTGCATGTGCCGCAACAGAACGGAGACCCCACGCAACAGCAAACCGAGCGGCTGGGTGTGATCGCCTAAAACGGAAAGGTGACGGGTCGCGCGCTCGACGTCATGCACGACCGGTCGCTCTTTAACGTCATCCATACGCATCCTCTCACTCTCAGTCTCACACTCTCTCACCCAGCCGCCGCTGTGCCCTTCCTCCATCTGAACCGGCAGCACAATCCTTTATATATTTCTGGATATATTCCAAGCTCAAAACCTACACGTCAAAATTAGTCAAACGTGATTTCCTTTATATATTCCCCAAAAGTAATTTCCTTCTCGAAACTATTTTATCACGGATCAAAATCTTGATAATCTCAACCGAGGAACCACTCATCATGAATATTATATGTTACTAGCAAACGTGTCCGTGTGATGCAACAGGGTATAACGTGTTATGTAGTTTATCTAGATGATTTGGCTTTTGTTCGCGGTACTTTGAAATGACTGTGGACCGTCTATTTTTTCCGATCCAACGGTCACGATCATTTGTTACCTTCTAGGAGGTAATAGTATTTATTGAATTTTTATTTATAAAAATAGGGTAAATAAGGAAGGTTTGAAATATTAAAAATCTTTTTTTTAAGATTTGGTCGTTAAGATTTGGTTGTTGCATGCGTAAATCGTTGTCACGGCATGCAGATGCGATTTTTAGGGTGCCATGAATATTTGAACGTGCGGCAAAAATCCAGTATTCCATGCAAAAAAAATGTGGCCACTAGGCATTGAATCTGGGACCTTGAGATCAATGCCTTGCTGTGCTAGCCAATTGATCACCGTTTGTTTCTTGTATAGAATGCGCCCGAATGTCTATTTAATAGTTGAAGACAGGGAAAAATATATATCCCCTAACTAATGATTCATTGGTAAGCACTATTATGTTAGATGAGTGTGGGTAACATGAGCACAGTCACATAGAATGTTGTACAGTGCCACATTCCACATCCCGGGAACATGGTTCCGTTTCATCCCAATAGTGGAAAATCCTCTTTCAAAGAGTGTATCATGTTCCACGATCCCCGTTCCACAACCTGGTAGTTCCGGGAACTTTGTAACTGAGCATGAGTCGATAATGTGTTAGTGTATTGTTTGTAAATTTTGGATCCAATAAAGCCTTTTGATGCATACAACGTGTCATGTCATGTTCATGTATAGAACAAGCCACTATTCAGTAACATGTATAATCGGAGTCAAAGCTAATGTGGCATGCGTATTACACAATCTTTTTAATGGCTTATAGTAGGCATTGTTTGAATTGGATGTTCTAAAGATTAGCTAGAGCTTTCTCTATAGTTTAGCTAATGTAACAAAACTTTAGACCACACAAGTAAGCTACAGTGGTTTAAAGTTTTATTCCTTAACCAAACTTGAAAACAAAGATTTGTTTTTTACATGACTTTTGTGTAATACTTACTTCCTCTGTTCAGTTTCTTTGTTGTTTTAGGATAAGTCAAACTTTCTTTGGTTTGATCAAGTTTATGCAAAGTAATGTGAGTAGTTGTATATGTTGAATTATATTTAATATGAAATCATATTTACATTTATTCTAATGATTATTACTTAATGTCATAAGTATTACAACTTTTCTGTATAAATTTGATCAAATTTGAATTTATAGAACAACATAAAAATGGTACTATTTATCAATTTAATTTGAATTCATACTAATTTTATGTTTTTGAGTGGAATACAAATTTTAACAGGCCTAAATTAACAGATTAAATTTTAAACTTATAGAAGGCCCAAATTAAGAAAAAGGCCCATCAGCCCTCGATCCAAAATCCCGACCCATACCCTAGACGCGGGTTGCTGGCGGCGTGAGGCGTGAGGCAGCGACGCAGGAGCCGGCGGTGGGCGGCGTGAGGCGGCGATGTAGGGACCATCGTCCTGCCACCTGGGATTGCGCAACCTCACCTTGGTGCTCCCCTGACGCCGCCGACGCCAGCCAGCAGGTGGCCACGCCGACGCCGTCCGTCAAACACCCCCGGTACCTGTGCGACTGCAGTGGCACCTGCAAGTTCATGCACTAGCTCTTTGAGGTAAAAATGGCCTCACTATAGTTCCTATCGTTGTTTTGGGGATTGCTTGTGGTAGGTGGTTTGCGTTAATCGATCTAGACACTCAGTTCATTGTTCTGTATGCCCTGTGACGCTGAGCGACGCGGGATCTTGAACCTGCACTTTGGGAATCGGATTTAGTTTTGCACATGCTTTTGTAAAATAGGCCGAGCAACAGTTTTCTCTATTTAGTGTAGACAAGCTGCTTGTGCTCTCTATTTTCTCAGTCCAGCAGCAGAGAGGAAAGATCTCAAACTGATGCATTTCCATTGTTTCTTCAATGGAAATGGGGATGTCATCTGGTCGGGAAGCACCTGTACATTTAACTGCACACTGCTATCTAAATCACCCATACTGTTCAAGACTCTGAGAACCAATCCTGTTCACAATTGATGAAAACTGATTTTGAATTCAGTAGTCTGTACCATATGTTTGCTAGCAGGTTGTAAGCATATGTTTTGTGCAAACTGAACTTAGAGCGGAATTACCACTTTGCAAGTGAATTGTGCAGAATATTTGGGACTCACATTCACAGACCTGAAAGTGGCACCAATGGATTGCATTCGTGCAAACTGAAGAACTTTCTTTTATTTTACATGAACTGGTAAAAGCAATTGATAGCTATGTCTTTTTATACAATGGCGAGTGGATGCATGCAAACTTCCTTGTAAAATAGGAAGATGACAAGTAGTTCAGTTCTCTGAGAATGTATATGTGTGATTAGATTGGTTTAGTGGGGACTAGATTAGATTGGTTTAGTGGGGACTAGATGATCATTTATTGGAACATATGTTATCTTTCAGTTGGTTGGTTTGTGTTTCTCAATGACACCGTAGCGTTAGCACGGGCAATGTGGCGCTGTGATACTTGGAACACAATGATAAATCAATTAGCACACTGTATGTGGCATCAGACAAAGCTTGTTAGAGGCTGGATACAGGAAAGAAATACTACACTTAGGGCTTTTTTGGTTGCTATAATGGCCTGGGCAGGCTTAGGCAGCTCGCTTAACTGCAGACATACAAAATTGATTACTTTCTCCAATTCATATTTCATATTGCCAGCGAGGGAGACCAGTGCGGGTGGCGTTCGGAGGCCGGCTGGCGGGGCTGCGGCGGCCGGCCGGGCTTGCTTGCGGGTGGTGTCCAGTGTCTAGCGGTGGTCGGCTTTCGGCGGCGGCTGCGCTCTGATACGCACGGGAACCAACCTCTGGTATGTATTCCACACCACTTTCGGAGAATTTACAAGCTACATGTCAACATGTAATTCATTTTTGACTTTTTTAAACATATAACAGTAATCAAACATGTCAACACACACCCAGACACTTGAAGAGTTAGCAGAGTATGAATATATCATACAGAGGAATTTTCATTCTGAGGATGAGGGGTATGAGTTTTTTAATGCTTTTGCTAAGAATAAGGGGTTTAGTTTAAGGAAGGGAAAAGTCGAACGCGCAGCAAACAAAGTTGATATACTATGGCGACAGTTTGTCTGCTCAAAAGAAGGGGTCAGGCAACCTAGGTTCTTGAATACAAAAAATATGAAAAGGCGGCCAAAACCACTTACACGATTTGATTGTCCATTTGAGGTAGTGATTAAACATAACCATGACATGAATGTATGGTATGTGCACAAGTACGTCGACACACACAACCATGAGATGGCCAGATTGACTGAAGTAGGCTTTATGTTCTCGCACCGTAGAATATCAGAGCTGCAAAAAAAGGAAATCTTAGCATACCAGACTGCGGGCCTTAGGAAGTGTCAAATTATGGATGTTATGGAGCAGCAATACGGGGGTCCCCATAACGTTGGCTATGCAATGAAGGATTTATATAATTTTTCGTGTTTGAATAAAAAGTTAAAGATTGCAAATGGTGATGCAAATGCAGTGCTGCAGGATATGAAACAAAGGCAACTTGAGGATTCTGATTTTTTCTTTGACTATCAGACTAGTTCAGAAGGTCGTTTGCTTAATTTGTTCTGGTGCGATGGTCAGTCTCGCCTAGACTACCAATCGTTTGGGGATTTAGTTATTTTTTACAGCACCTACCGAACAAATAGGTACAAGATGCCATTTGTTCCCTTCGTAGGCCTGAATCATCATCGCAGCACTACGATTTTTGCTTGTGCTGTTGTTTCTCATGAAACTGTAGAATCATTTAAATGGTTGTTGCGAACCCTCTTAGTAGCAATGTACAACAAGGAACCTAGGTCCATAATTACTGATGGCGATCATGCAATGCAAAAGGCTATAAGAGCAGTTTTACCTAACACTGTTCATCATTTGTGCACTTGGCACATTGGGAGGAATGCTGTCAAAATTCTTCACCATACTATGATACCTGGATTTAGGTTGTTAATTTATATGCGTGGTAGTCCAAAAACTTTTGAGGCAAGGTGGCAAAGCTTCATGAAGAAGATTAACACTGGTAAACACCGCCGGCGTAAGTACCGCAGGTGGCTCTCAAGGATGTACATCATTAGGAGATTGTGGGCAGCTAGTTATTTGAAGAACAAATATTTTTTGGGGGCACAGAGTAACCAACGGAGTGAAAGCTTAAATTCTCGACTACACAAGTACCTAGACCGAAAAATGACATTGTATGATATGATGCATCATTATTTCTACTGTGTCACCCGCATTAGAAGAACTGAACGGTATCTAGATTGTCAGGCTTCACAGTCCAAACCAGTACCAATTACAGATCATCCAGTTTTGGAAACCTCAGCAGCTGATTGTTTCACTCCAGCAAACTTTTATTTGGTCCAAAGGGAAATAAAAAGTGCAGATAGGTATCACATTGTGAATATTTTGGATAAAGAGGATTACACAAAGTACATGGTAGTAGCAACAGACGGCGCAAAGGTATTTGAAGTGGACTGCTATGACGAGGTGACCCTTGAAAATGTTACTTGCAGCTGTCTGAAATTCGAGTGTGAAGGAATACCATGTCACCATATAATGCGTGTGTTGATTTCAGTTGGTGCGAATAAAATACCACAGTGTTGTGTGTTAAATAGGTGGACACTTAATGCCAAGTCAAGTAGCACTATGGAGACATCTGACCCTGTGAAGTCAATGAAAGGAACTCGTTTGACTGAGTTGCTTAACTTGGCAAAACCAGTTTTCGAAGAAGCATCTTCTTCAACTGAAGAGTTTCTGAGGTGGAAGGAAATTCTTCAACATGAGCGCAGCCAGAAAAGGAAAAGCGATGAAATGGATGGAAAATCTAGTAATCCTGAAGGACAAGATAATAAATTGGAAGCAGATGAAGATGCAATAAATGTTCTAGATCCTGAGCCCGTCCAAAGCAAAGATGCCCCAAAAAAGATGAAAAGTTTCTTGGACAAGCCTATAAGGAGATTCTCAGGATGCAAGGCGACTGATCATGACAAGAGGACTTGCCCAAAGAAAAGGTTAATGTCATTTCTCCTGCAATTCAAACTGAAAATACATTGAAATTAGAACTGACACTACTTCCCATTACTGCCATTTCACCTAAAACTGTATTGTAATTATGCACTATGCTTTTATTGCAGGAAATTCAAGTGAGCACGAGCCGTGTGCCTACTGGTGCAGAAGCGGCGCAGGTGGAGCATGGTGCAGACGCTCTCAAGATGACGGGGATACATAGTTTATTGTTGGTTAAAGTTTTGAGAAATTTTGCCTAGAGTTGCATGTAATAAGGATCTGCCGAGAGTGGCATGTAATAAGGATGTAATGACGGTCAGGCTTTTTCAATCTCTAGGGCTGTGCTTTCGTAGATCAACATCTGAACAGCTATGTGTCTTAGCAACTATGCTTTTTTAGTCTGGTAAAGTTGTGTGGCTTCCTGAAACTTTGTAAGCAACTGGTAAGTCATTGTTAAATTGCTGTAACTTAGAGTTTCCTGTCAACAAAGGGTTGCAGATGTGTGTATTTATGAGTCTCAAGGGATACTGAACTTTCCTAAGTAGCTGCGCAAATCATCTACCAGCGAGAACAACCACACCTGTACAAATCTCGGTTCAAGGCTACTTGCGTCTTGAAAAGCAAAGCTCTCCCAACTAACCTCTCTTTTTCATCACTTTGCATCTTCAGACCAGAAAAAACCTAGGCATATTCCCTCAGGGCTCAGGTCAGCAATGCAACCGTATTATCACCTTGTTGATCTTGTGGATGGAACATAAAAGAGAAACAAACATGCCAGGCAAATGACCTCTGAAGCTCTACCTTATCTGAACCTGAGTAACTACTGATCCCCTGTCCCCTAAACCTGAAAACGCAACAATACAACAAATGACCAATTCTGTTGTAATAAGCCTGAGAGTTATCCTCAGCTTTGGCCCTGAAACAATCCTGTCACTGCCTTTGTATCACAAGATAACAATATATGTATCACAAGATACATTTTTGCATGACAGGCACCTTTAACAGTATGCAATTCCCACCTTTAAGTTAAAATTGTCATACAGAACTTGTTACAGTACTTTATTGTAACAAAAATGGCACAAGTAGTACCACTCCTATGAAGAAACTAAAAGTTCTATATGGCATTCACATGATCTTTGATGTTGGTAAGCCTATTCAATGGCGACAGGATCATTTCTGCAGGCATCTTCTTTCTAAATTTCTCCATGTCCTTTTGAGAGAATGGATTTGTTATTTCATTCCCATTCCAGTATTGCATATATTTTATTGTAAAAATTCCACATGAACACCTGCGATTACAATTTGTTAAACTTAAAAACATTAGCTGGTTACAATCTATGAACATTAGAATCATGAAAAAAAAATACGTACGCATCCTTTTTTGCCGTGGAATGTTTGTCTTCACAACAACACCCCAATTTAAAATATCATAGTTAGACCACCTAGGCTTGAAATTGTGCAATGAAGACATGCCACCTTGCAAAAACTGAATGAATTCCAGTGATCTGCAAGATAGTTTACCTCAGTACTTTTATAGAACAGATTGTCAACTTTAACTTAATTGCTTAATAACAAAGTAATGCACATACCAATTCTTTTGTTTCTTGTTTATAATTTATTTTCCTGTCGAAAAGAATCTAGAACTTGAATTTCTTCTCTAGCAGGATACAGAACACAAAGCCACCAGTGACTGTTTGTAGTGTTTATGGGAATGAAGATCTACATTCACAGAGAGCATCATTTAGGATTTTCTTTTTACATATGAATGGTAAATTACAATTTGTCTTACCATATCAGCTTCTACAAATTGTTTGCATAACCGACGGCTATGATGATACGGTAAACCTGTTTTTCTCCAGTCTTCTGCAACAGATTCTTGTAGCCATTGACTTGTCTACATATGAGCTCATTTTCTGCAAGCGACATAATAATATTAATTAGCGATAACTTTAACAAGGACACAAGTTAAAGTACATGACTTACCCAAGTACATAACCATTTTGAATGTCCACCCTCTCTAATAGGTCTAACTAGACAATCCAATTGGCCAAAGATTTAAATTCATTCCATCCATACATAATAAATTTTTTTTGGATCAACAACAATTTGCTCTCGTATATATGTAATGGCAGCAAGTTCAATTTCACTTAAATTGAGTCCTTCAGTGACCTCATCTGCATAAATGTAAAGGTCAAGACATATAAAACTCTTTGTAAAGAAGAACCAACGCAGGAAAGCATACCGATACAAGCAGCATCTGTTTTTTTGCTAGACACCCTCTTTTGTTTAAAGTCTCCGTACGGGGACTTCAACACTTTGCTTGGTCGCCTGTCTTTCCTGATTTTCACCTTTTCAACAAGTGTAGGAGTTATAAAATCAATTTTCCTCTTCACATGAGAAGAAAAGTTTGATCCATCACTTGTTCGAGAAGAAAAGTTCCTTTCAGCATCAGTACCCGGTTCTGGGCAGGATTTTCTTCTATCTGATGCAGGAATTGCCTTGTCACTTTCATCATATACATTTGAATGGGAATCTCCCGGCTTCCTAGTACCCGCTGAATTGCACTGTCTTCCCCGCACTTTGCTGACTTATTATTTCTATCAGCTAGCTTTACAAGCATCTAATATTTTAAATGGAAATGGTGTAAGGAACTTTATACTGATAATTCACATTTATGCAAGGTAAATGGCAAACAAATTGAGTTATTAACCTGTACAATCGTATGCACTTCTGGTAACATATTTGCCTTTTCCAATAGGAACTTCACTGATTCCATGGTATCCTGACATTTGTCGATAATCACATAAATACACATGAATTAAGTATCAGTAGGCATTTGTATGTACCTTTATCTTGCTTTTGTCATCCTCGCTAGCATCATGCAGCCCATCAACATTTGCTTCTTCCTTTTGAACCTAAAAAAAAGAGAGGAGGTGTACTTCATAAAAACACAAATATTTATCCAGCTAAGTACAGTTAAAATAACAATTACCTTGTCATCTGCATCCTCCCTATGATCAAAGTTATTATTAGCAGTGTGCACTTTAGACTCATTCGCATCTAGTTCAATGACTACCTGCAATGTGCCAAAAAAATTATTTCCCAATCCATCACTTATATGAACACATAAAGAATAACAACAATCTAAATGTACCTTTTCAGCCCCAAATTTCTTTATGCCTTCCAGGCGTGCCCGCTTTATGATTTTGGCTTCATGCCAGTTTTTTATTAAAGGGTGCTCATGCAAGTCATAGTCAAAGCAATCACCGGTTGCTCGGAAGGGTTCAAAGTACCAAACCTGAACAATAACACTTTACCTTTTAGTGCAAGCACTAACAATAGTTAAACTATTTCAAATAAAAAAATCACCTGGAGGAATGCCAAATTTCCAGCAAGTCCAGTTCTTTTACTCTTGTTGAACATAGCCAGACGCTCTGACAAATGGTCTAGTGTAAATCTCGCCCAATTAAGGCCCTCGATTTTCGATACATCAGCCACAAGGTGTAGTTAGTTGCTACCAAGTACCAACAAATTCCTTAGAGCTAGGGGCTAAAATTGTACCAACTGCATAGAGCACGAAAAGTCTAGTAAAGTGAACCTCGTCGGCCTCTCTTGGTATCCTTTCCTCCATATCCCAAGTGGACATAGAAACCACATGGCCACGTAAATTGAAGGTCCTATCCATTTCATTGAAATTTTCAGCAAGAGACTCCACTAGCATGCGTTGAATAGGCATGGACGGTATACTAAGTAGGCCGCCTAATCCTATTTTTCTAACGATACGCTTTTGTTCATGTGTCAAATTTCTGCACAGTTCCGCAAATTTTACCGGCATACAAACGGTTTGAACCTGGTTGTCAATCATATGAAAATAGGAAAAAACATCAGCATTAAATTGTTCCCTTTAAACATTATACAAAATACTATGCAATAGGAAAATACCATTGTATACTAGTAGCTAAGGCCCAAACCTCACCAATTTCCACAATCTGAATCCAATTGTAATAAAAAAAATTAATGAACATTGTAAGTACTCGATCGATATGGAGATCAGCGGTCCAGCAATAAACAAGATTACTCATGGGATGCATATGTTCTAGAAGAAAGGCAATAAAAAAAATTCCCATTACAATAAACATTCAAATCAGCTTAACCATAGAAAGCAGAGATAACGCCATATGAGTGCACAAGCAGAGTTGCTATTCAGAAAAAAACACCTCCATGACAAAGAAATGTATATTGCCAAAAAATATTGGTAGCTGCATCTAGGAAACAGAGAAGCCATTCACAATAAAACTGAAACATATTTTCTCAATACAATAAGATGATGCATTTTGTTACTTATACCAAACAATCAGTATGCTTGTGATTTAGGGCATAGAAAATTGCTTGAATGATATACAGTTCCATTGACATCTTGTTCTAGTTATAATATAATCTTGTTCCATATACACAAATAGTCCTAGTTATAATCTTGTTATGGCATCTTTTTCATTCACATCAAAGATTGAAATAGGATCCCTTGTGCTCGGATCATCTCAATGTAATAATTAATTTCTTCATGTCTCACTACTTGAAAATGACAAGAAATTCCATTCAATTATATGCTCTGATTCCATGCACAAGAACAAATCCCTAACCAATCATTATGAATCACACACTAATTTCACATATACAAAACCAAATTTACAGTGCTCACTGTCCAAACCCTAGGGCATCAGAATTGGGGGAGCTTGAAACTTAAAAGAAGAACAGAAGCACACTCACCTGTCCCGGGGAACTGGCATGCCGCTGGCTGCTCTGCAGCTTGGCACACCCGGTGGCCAACGCGGGGCCGTGGCGAACTTCTACAGCAGGGGTGCTGCTTAGGCTCGGCGACGGCCGACGAACGACTAGCGCGGTAGCGCCAACTCAGGCGGGCGGTGGCTAGCGGGTGCCGCTAAGGCGGCTCGGCCTCGGCGCCGGGCGCGGGCGACGGCTGGCTCTTGCGCTCGTGCAAGGCGCTGGCACCGCCCGCCTCGGTGCTCGGCCGCCGACGCCGACGGCCGCCACGTGATGGGGCTTGACGGAGACAGCGACGATGGCGCAGGAAGCCGTAGCGCCGGTCCGCCCGAGGTTCCAGGAGAAATCGGATTGACACATGACGAATAAGAGGTGCGAAAGCGCACTTGCCACGCGCTTTCGCTGCGCGAGGACGAGCGCGAGATTGGGGAAGCTGAGCGGGGATTTCGGTAACCGGGCGCGCGAGGATGGGCGTGAGATTGAGAGGGAGCTGCGCGCGGATTTCGCGGAGCGGCACCTATGGCGTGCGAGTGCGAAAAGCGGCGTGTGAGTTCGGGCGCAGGAGAGTTCGGGAGGCAGGCACGTGCGAGTGCGGCGGGCGTGCGAGTTCGGGAGGCAGGTACTCCCGTGATTAGGGATGCGGCTGTTGCGTGCGACGGGAAGCTGGCGCGGGGATTTCGCGATAAGGCAGCTGCGGCGTGCGTTTTTTCCCCTCCCGTGATTAGGGGTGCGGGTGTTTTTTGTTTTTCTTAATTTCATTATTTTATTTACTAATTAATTAAATTGTGAAAAATCGACGATCTAGATCGATTATGAGATATTACCTCCTTATGGGTAAACGGAATACCTGAGCATAGCCCAGATGATTTTATCTAGATGATTTGCATCTCGAAAATTTATCCAACCAGCATGGGTTGCTTTGACTTTTATATCCAATGATCATCTACGCCAGTATTTCAATTTATCTTGAGATCAGACTCTAGATAGCATTTGAGATTGCATCATATGTTTAAATTCATCTTTACATGGAACTCATAGCGATGTATGTGTCTTTCGTTTTTTTTGTTGCATGTTTTCTTTTTTCCGTTCTTTTTTTTTTCTTGTTTCTACTATCTTGTTCAGTCCGAGATCTTGTTCGTTTCGGCTTCTTAGAACTCTATTTAACAAAGCCTCACTTATTACGACTCATCTTGAATTGGACCCTATAATGTTGCTAGATGTGCACTGTTATATATATATACAC
The DNA here is from genome assembly GCA_015844335.1 of Chrysopogon serrulatus. Classification (NCBI taxonomy): domain Eukaryota; kingdom Viridiplantae; phylum Streptophyta; class Magnoliopsida; order Poales; family Poaceae; genus Chrysopogon; species Chrysopogon serrulatus. The sequence goes on along the minus strand of JADLZL010007062.1, from coordinate 564,137 downwards.
TATTTATTGAACGATTACCTCAGCTATTATAATTTGTCTTTGATTCGTATTCTATATTATATAGATTGTCTGTTGTGCATTTTAATTTATTTGGGAATCATACTTTATACACATTCCTCTAACTCATCATATTTAAAAATTTGTCATTTCATATATAGAAAGGAGGACCTAACACGGAGCATTCCTCTAACTTTCATTTCATATATAGAAAGGAGGACCTAGCACGGAGCACTGGCTCAGACTCACAGTCCAGGACTACCCGTTGCCACCATCTGACATCTCAGACGTCAGGTGTATAGATAAGAAAATGACGAATGCTACTTGGAAAATGAAACAAGAAAAAAATGGTTGGAGGAGGAGCCACAAACAGAAAAAGAAACGGAGAGCCATGGAAAAAAGGAAAAGGCCACGAACGGGAATCGAAACGGTTTGTGTGGACGCACACAAATAAAAAAAAAAAGAGATGTACCAGAAGGAGAGATAAAAAGACACAACGAATGTGAACAGGAAATAAAACAGGCTCAGGATGAGGAAGCATGATGATTTGATTTATTTCTTTTTTTATTTAATTTGGACTGTTTTCTTTGCATAAGTCCTGGTTACATATACGACTCAATACGTTTTGGAATCTAACTCCATGTCGTGCTAGACAACCATGGACAAAAAATATAGATGAACCAAAAAACCGACGAAAAAAATAAGCTCAAATTTTGCCTCTTTATTATTGTGTGTATTTATGTATATATAGATAATAGGTAATAGATAGTAGATACTCCCTCCGTCCTTTTATACAAGTCGTTTTGGCTGTTGGCAACGTGCAGCAATAATGGCTTGAACCTGGACATGCTCTGTACGAAGATACATTCAAGACCGGATGAAGCTGGACACTTTCCCTGGCCCCTAGAACGATTAGTATAAAGGGACGGAGGGAGTATATATTTAATAGGTGGGGCCCATCTGACATAAGCTCAACCATGACAAACTGGTACGCCTGTAAACGTGTCAATAATATCCACCGAAGAAATATACTTTCATATATTAATCTTGTTGCACGATTATTTCTATTATTAAAAATAATCATCAAATAGGGCCACCCCAAAGTCGCAAAAAAATAAAAAATAGGGCCACCCCAAGATTTGTGCACAGAAGGCTTCCTTAGTGCAAGGCAACAACGACGCATCCTCCCAGCTTGGCCAATCACTCCATGCACTTGTTTCAGGATCATATGCTCTTGGGGTGTTTGGATTCCCCCGCCAAAAGTTTTGTCCTATCCCATCGAATCTGTGGACACATGTATAAAGTATTAAATATAGACTAAATAAATAAATAATTATATAGATTATGATAACTTTGCGAGACGAATCTTTTAAGCCTAATTAGTCTATGATTTGACAAAATAGTGCTACAGTAAACATATGCTAAGGACAAAATAATTATACTTAAAAAATTGTCTCATGGTTTCCTAACGACTTCTGTAATTTTTTTATTAGTGTTCGAAACCCCTTCCGACATCTTTCCGGCATTTCGATGTGACACCGACAAAACTTTTACCACTTCATCTAAACACCCCTTAGTCTCAGTCTAGATGCCCTGTCCGCCCCTGAATAGTATTGGAGTGACGTAAAACCCATCAAATTGTCGTACACGTATGGATAATCGTACTCCCTAAACGATGTACCATTTCCTCCATGTTTTCGAGGAACCAGAGCTCCATTGAGTTGTCCTCCATGTTACAGAATACTACTAGAAACGGCTAATTTGCCAAGTATTTGAAACACTCGGCAGAACTGTTAAAACACTCGGCAAAGGGTTTGTCGAGTGTCACACTCGGCAAAGGACACTCAGTAGCATTTTTATCGGCAAATGGAGATCTGCTGAGTGTTTTTTTTATCGTGAACTCAGTAAATACATTGCCGAGTGTCCTCCCAACACTCGGCAAAGTAAAGTTGCCGTCACGGTGCAAGTGCCGTTAACGGCAGCTTTGCTGTGTGCCGCATCGGCCGACGACACTCGACAAAGGATGTCGGTTTGTCATGTGCCCTGGTAGCCTCCACTCGGCAAATTTGGCAAGTTTGCCGTGTGCCGCAGCAGAAAGATATACTCGGCAAAGGATGTAGGTTTGCCATGTGCCACAAATGACCCAACACTCGGCAAACGTGGTTGATTTGCCGAGTGTTTTGATGGAACACTCGACAAATTAATCGTTTTGCCGTGTGTTTTTCTTCGCCGAGAGTGTGGCGCTCGGCAAATCTAAGTTTTACCGAGTGTCTTTGTTTGCTGAGTGTAACACTCGGCAAATTTGTGCTTTGCCGAGTGCCCGAGATATTGCAAATCATTTTACACTCTGCATCGTACGCGATTCCGGTAGCGAGGCTAGCACCAAGCTTTCACCCAACTGGGGCATGATCGCATTCACCATCGTCAGGTCCTCGCCGGCAGCCACGCCCACGATGACGGCGCCCGGTGACAATGTCGAACACGCAGTAAATCCTCATCGCCGTGCGTGCCGCACAGCAGGTCGTGGTGCATATGCTCAGGGCGGCCGAGGGCGACGGGCCGGACCGAGATCCGCCTCCGCATCACGACGCGTTGCCGTGTAGGTCCACGGCGTGGAGCTCAAACTCGTCGCCGCCGTTGCCGCTGTGGAAAGGTGCTAGCGCCGACGATGAGCGGGTGGCGCGACGCGTGCACCACAAAGAAAGAGGGGGTCGGACGTCAGCCGACCGCCATGACCGGCCGGCACCACCGCAGGCGGCACATCTCGCCATGGGAAGCCGTTGCAGGATGTCGCGCAAAGACGTCCGTGGGCAACGCTTGTGTGTAGAAGTCGGCGACGGCGAGCGGGGGGCACCGCAGCGGCGAGTTCCATCGTTGTTGTACGAAACGAAATAGCAAGCTACACTACTACAGAACTGGGCTGTAGTCCCGGTGCTCAAGGGCCTTTAGTCCCGGCCGCGGAGCCGGGACTAAGGTTTCGGGGACTAAATGTCCCACCTTTAATCCCGGTTCCGCGCCCGGGACTAAAGGTCCACCTTTAGTCCCGGTTGGTAACACCAACCGACCAAAGGGTGTGCCAAGGTGCGCCACCTGGCCGCCCCTTTTAGTCCCGGTTGGTGTTACCAACCGACTAAAGAGTTTTTTTCTTTTTTCCTTTCTTTTTTTTCTTTTCTTTTTCCTTTTCTTTTCTTTTGGTTTTTCCTTTCTGGTTTACAATTGTATTATTATTATTTTCGAATGTGTATTGTTCGCTTGCTTGTTTATGTAGACGCCAAGCACCTATAATTTATAATTTAGATCATTACATATAAATAAATTACATAACACTATTTATATATTATACATATCTATAGATCTATGATATAAAATTTACATGTCTCCGTCACGGATAAAGTATTTACAACTTAATTGTTCTCCGCCACTCAAGCATCATACAAATGATCATCTTGGTTTGGTTTGAGTGGCTCGTCAGGGTTGAAGAAGTACTCGCCGGCGGGATTTAGGACTTGGTCGTTAAGAAATCCCGCGATTGTCTCCTGAATTCCTTTTAGGCGGACTTCAGTCAACACCTTCTCCCTCAACCACGCCTCCTATAGTAATCATTAAAGAAAAAAGTTATAGGTATGTATAAGATTTATTAAATAGCAACAAATAATTGAAATGAAATTATTATATATACATGTTACATACTTTTGCGTGCTCAAGATTTGATCTTTTTTCATAGACATTTAGAAATTCACGACATAGTATCCGCATAAAAATTTTTGCCCCTGTGGTCTGCCGTAGAATCCACTGATGTAGGATAGGCTTCGAAAGTGGCGCTTTTAAATCTGGACGGTGTTTCTGCACGAACCAAGCCCAAACCCTAGCAATAAAGCGATCATTATTAATTATCTATTACAGAGTTAAAGAGCTGAAAGTAATATTTAGAGATCGAAGTTACCCTTGGATAATATCTATCATTTGTTGGTAATCTTCCGGTGGTTTTCTCAACGAGTCATAGATTATCAAATGAGATTGCCAGAGATCAATCACAATTAGTATCCAATGAAACCTGCATTTGTGTGTAGGCAAAATAATTATTTATCTTCACACTGATCTCATCAATTGGGTTAATAGAATGTACGTACACACGATAATGATACTTACTTAAAGTTATAGGGAAAGAGTATATATCTTTTATCCTTTTGATTGATCAAGTACCTCCGTAGATTTCTCTCCGTTTGAACTCTCCATATGGCATACGGAGTCTTGGGGTCTTTGAATACAACATAAGGATCTACAAATCCAACCTCCTTGTCATTTCTAGCTCTGAGGTCCCTCATCATTTTTCTGCATATGTATACCCGGTTTCTGTAATTAGTTATACATATACATGATAATTTGCAGTGATATTATTAAAAAGAAAGAATCACTTACGCATGTAAGCGGTGATTAGGGCTTTGTCCAGAGCGTCCATGTGGCATAGCTGGTGTAGCTCATTAAATTGAACATAAATAACATCATCACCACGGAAGTAATCATGGTTCCTAATTCGGACGCAAATATAGTCATCTGCTCTTCTGCCGCACGCTTCTAGGTACCACTTATTTAGCAGGTACATCTGCGTGCCAAGTTGGCTGAGGGCCGCAGGGTTGAACAGACTCTTGCCATATTCATACGTCTTCTGCCAATGATCAATTTCTTTTGAACTTTCAATTGCTGCCCCAGCTATCATTTGGGATAAGGTAAGACCAGTGTCGGCAAAAAAATCCTCGAGATCCTCATAGTTCAAACCTAGAGGTAACTGCTGGTCTAGCACGTCGATGTTTGAACCATATTGATTCCCAACGACTAGCGGGGGCACTGATTGCTTTGATTGTTCCCCGAGCTGTGCTACACCCTTGCGTGCTCTTTTCCCTTTCTTCTTCTCTCCTTCTAGGGATTTGGTTAGAGTGCGCTCATAGTCAGATAAAGATGATGATTCTTTCTGAGCTGCACGCCTCTTTTTTTGTTGAGCCTCAACCCTTTGCCGTAGATCTTCTGGCTTTAGCAAGAGGTAGGGCTTCTCAGGGTTCCGCTTGGATTCTCTTTCATCCTTAAGTCTCTTGAAGAAACTGTCCACATCTAACTTTACCGAAGCTTCTATTTCTGCACCAGTCTTCTCATAGGATAGCTTCTTAGGAATGACGGGTTGTTTCTTCTCAGAGGCTTTCTTTTTGGGCTGCGGGGCGGCCGACACATTTGATCGTGTGGCCGGCCTCTTCTTCAATGGTGGGTCCACCGGTTTTGGCGCTGGAGCCACGTGTGGAGGCGATGGCGCGGCCGGTGGGGGGTTTGGAGCCCGACGTGGAGGCGAGGGGGCAGCCGGTGTCGGTGTTGGAGCCCGAGGAGGCGGCGTTTGAGCCCGAGGAGGCGGCGTTGGAACCCGAGGTGGCGGCGTTGGAGCACGTGGTGGCGGTGTTGCAGCCCGAGGTGGCCTTGTTGGAGCCCGAGGTGGTGGCGTTGCAGCCCGAGGAGGCGGCGTTGCAGCCTGAGGCGATGCAGCCGTGTCTTGCACTGCCTCGGCATCACCCGCGGCACTATGACATGTTGGTGACCACCTGTGGAACCAAAGAGGTATATGAGTAAACCGCTAATTAACTAAGGAAATGCAAAATAAAGTTAGTGAATAAATGTATCGTCAAGTTTAATGACCACCTAGGGTTAGGTTCATGACGAGGAGGTGGTGGTAGACTACTAGGTGATGCCCTAGGAATAATGATGTAGCGCTTGCGCCAACAAATGAATGCCTTCTCTGCTTGTCCTAGAGTCTTCTCTCCATCACCTCCTTCTATCTCAAGCTACACATTTTCGAAGCCTTTGACAACTCTATCCACCGAGACACTAGCATATCCAAATTTGAAACTATCGCCCCATGGATTTTTGGTGTCTTCGTAGGGTCGATATGAGTTACAACACCGACAAAGAACCATGACTGTGGCAGCCCCCCTGTGGAATATGCAGCTCACATGTTGTCTTAGCTTCAGTGACGCCATCCACCGGAAAGCGCAGCCCCACGTCGTCTTGAATAGTTGGCACCTCCGTGGAAGCGCAACTGCTTTTCAACTGACCGGGGGCTAATGTTGACTCCGTGCTCGATGTAGTTTGCCTTTGCATAGAACTTACGCTTCCCCGCACTTGCCTTTTGATTTCCTCGTTCATTCTCTCTTCAAGTGCTTTCTCTCGTTTGTATCGCTTCACGAGCATTGCTTGTGACTCCATCACCATTGCCTCCAACCTACGCAATCGCTCTCCGCCTCCTCTTCCTTCTTTCTTTGGCGGCTTCTATAAGTGGGTCTATCTTGAGGGAAGCCATGCTCCCACGATATCTCCCCATAGCCTCTTGTTCGCCCACCGTGTTTAGCGCTTTCTGGGCGTATGTCGGCTCATCCTTCTCTCTATTTGGCTGCCAGCGCCACTTTCAACTAATCCTCGGGCATAGGCCATTCTCCATCCCCACTCTCTGCAGCTTCTCGCCGTACACTACCTTTCCGGTCTCTAGGTCCGGGTTCCCCATGACCGAAGAACCAATACTTGGCGCGCTCAGGCCAGTGCAGTGATTCTGGTTCTATCCCCTTGTCAACAATCTCCTGTTCCAGCTTCTGCCACTTGGGAATAGCAGTCCGGTAGCCACCTGAACCCAAGTGATGGTGGTATTGCTTGTGTCTAGCATTTTCCTGATTACGGATCATCCGTGTTCGACCCTCATCCGAGTTCTTAAACTGCACGAACTCATCCCAAAAAGGCCTCAACTTGACGTAGGCCTTGTTGGTGAAATCCGGTGTCCGGTTATGTGCAACAAAAGTCTTGTGGAGTTTCTTCTTCCAAGCCTGAAATTGTTTGGCCATCTTCTGCATAGCCCAGATTTGAACCTTCTCCTTCAAAGCTTCATCCTGTGTATCGAGCGTGAAATGTTGAAGGATATCTAGCCATAGCAATTCCTTGTCACGATCTGAGACATAACTAATAGCAGGGTTATCTTTCCGTTGCCTCCATTCTCGAGCACTGATCGGGAGCCTGTCCCTTACTAGGTATCCACAGTGCGCAACAAATTTCTTTGAATGTTCCCCAAGTACTTGGCCTATACCCTCATCGAATTCTGACAGAATGTACCGACCCTCCAACGGCTTCTTCGGGCCTCGCACTTTTCTACTACTCCCGGTAGTTGTCGCTGATCCAGAGGGCTACACAAACAAGTATAAATATATTAATACAAAAGCCATTCTTTTTAATTTCATGTATATACATATAGACTAGATTGTAGATAGACCTCATCAGGATTGTCTCCTACAAGTTCTTCATAATCAGCGAAGTACTGACTTCCATCATCTATTTGTTGATTGTCATCATCTTGGACTTGGGGATTTTGGTTGCCGCTGCTGTTGATTATGTCCATCATTGCCTCATCCATGTTATCATTCGGATCGGCCATTTCTATAAAAGTTGTGAATTAAAAGATGTTAGAATTCAATTTGTCATGTAGCGCCACAAGAAAGTTAATAAAGTTAAATAAAAGTACCATTAATAAAGTTACTTGACATAAAGTTACATAATAAAGTCACGTGACATTAATATTATTAATGAAGTTACTTGCCATTCTATTAAAATATTATAATATTACAAAACCTTAGATATTACATGAGGAAGTTAATAAAGTTAATTAAATGTATCATTAATAAAGTTACTTGACATAGTCACTTTACATGAAATTACATAATGAAGTTACGTAATAAAGTTACTTGACATCATATATATATAAGTTACTTGACATCATATATATAAGGTTCGTCCGGTCATCGCTAGGTCATCGCTAAGTCGTGTCTTGTTCGTCCGGTCGTCGCTAACTCGCTAAGTCGTCGTGTGTTGTTCGTCCCGGTTGGTCGCTAAGTCGCTAAATCGCTAGGTCGCTAAGTCGCTAAGTCGCTAACTCGATAAGTCGTCGCTAAGTCGCTAAGTCGTCGCTACGTCGTCGTGTCTTGTTCGTCCGGTCGTCGCTAGGTCGCTAAGTCGCTAAATCGCTAAGCGCTCACTAGGTTATCGTGTCTTGTTCGTCCGGACGTCGCTAGGTCGTCGATAAGTCGCTAAGTCGCTACGTCGTCGTGTTGTTCGTCCGGTCGTCACTAGGTCGTTATTAGAACGTCGTTAGGGTTTTAAATAAAATGAATAGTTTTGATTACCACGTCGTTAGGGTTTCAAATAAAATGAATAGTTTTGATTAGAACGTCGCTAGGTCGTCGCCCACGTTTGTCGTTCATCGCGTGGTTGCATTCTCTCGCCAAATCCTGCACAGACATGCTCTCGGCTCGATGGCCGGCCAACACAACACACACACACATGCTTCCGCGGCTCGATGGCCGTCGAACAGAGACGCAACACACAACACATGCATACACAGCTAGTTCGCGCGCGCGGCGCTCACCCTTGGACGGCGTGTGCTCCCTGCTGCTGCTCCCTGCTGGTGTGTGCTCCCTGCTGCTGCTCTGGCGGGAGAGACCTGATGGCCGGCGTGCTCCCTTGCTGCAGTGGCCGAAGATCGAAGAAGACCGGTGCCCCCTGCTGCTGCTCTGGACGGAGAGACAACGGCCGGCGGTGTGCACCCCTGCTGCAGTGGCGAAGAAGAAGGCCGGCGTGCTCCGGCCGGAGAAGAAGGCGCGCGCGGCTCCCTGATGGCCGGCATGCTCTGGCCGGGAAAGGAGGCGCGGCGGCGCCGGCCGTGGCTCGGGCCGGATCGGTGACGACGTGACGGCGGCGGCGGCTCTCCCCCGCTGGATCTGGCCGGAGAAGAAGGCGAAGGCGCGGCTCCCCGCTCACCGGAGAAGAAGAAGGAGAGGCGGCCGGCGGTGGTGACACGGGGAGGAAGAGTAGGGCCGGGCGGCGGCGGCACACCCTCCTAGCCAACGGCGCGCGAGGCTCGGGACGGCGGCGGCGCTTATTGGCAGACGGCACAAGGCTCGGGGAGGAGTAGGCCGGTGGCGGCGGCTCGGGGAGGAGGAGGTCGTCGGCGCGGCCCTTGCGCGGCGGCGGTGGATCGGGCGGCGGAAGGAAGAAGACGTCGATCTAGAAATAGGAGGAAGAACACACGGCTTAAATACCCATACACACCTTTAGCCCCGGTTTGTAAAGAGCACCGGGGACTAAAGGCCCTTTTAGTCCCGGTTTGTAACGCGCACCGACTAAAGGTCCCACCTTTAGTCCCTGCGCGTATTACAAACCGGGACTAAAGGTCCCCTTTAGTCCCGGTGCTCTTTACAAACCGGGACTAAAGGTCTATTTCACCCGGCAGTTTGCATTAGGGTTTCTTCTTTATTTTTGCTTACAATAATTAGATTAATTTTGTTAATTGCATAGTAAATAAAAAGAATATGTATTAATTTGTTCAAAAATAACACTTCCATTTCCTTTTGTCTAATTGCTTTCGTAATAAATTTAGGAACATAAAATCTTTCCATTCCTTATAATAGCAAAGTTATATATAAAAAATAATTAGTATTTTGTTAATACAAAAATATTTTACTTTATTTAAATATCTTAAAGTAGGTGTTTTTGACAGAAAATTTGTTTGTGCATTATTTAAACATAAATTTTGTTCATTTATCATCATTTATCTCTAAAATCGTGATATACGTGTGGGTCACCATTACATCGGATTATTTTTTAAAGATTTTTTATCTAATGCCAAATTGTCACATACACATACTTCTAAAATTATTGCCTTCCAATAGTGATTGGAAATGTAAATAATAATTACATTTGTTTTTTATTTAAATATTTGCCTTCCAATACACATACACTTTACAATAGTGATTGCAAATGTAAATAATAATTACTATTTTATTAATGCAAAAATATATTGATTAATTAATAATTCTAAAATTGTTGCTTTTGGACAGGATTTGTATTGGAAGGCAAATATTTTTTATTCATCGAAAACCCGATTGATCTCAATCTTGTTATTAGGGTCCACTTGCTTAAAAAATTCAAGTCATTTCGATGTAACCTTTCATCATAAAGAAATTTCATTTTAAACGATGGAGAAAAAGAAAACATGATACAAACATCTCAAGTAATTAATAATTGTCACACAACTAATCTCTGATACACACAGTGTCAACAAAATATCTCTAATTAATACACACTATTTATTAAACATTACTAGTTTTCAAGCGGGCACAGTAGTGATCTTCTTTTTGACGTATGTTCCTTGGTCATGATCTTGACGTAACCATGGAGTGTCCTCGGCATTTATCATGATGCTCGGATCTTTGGTCACATTGAAAGGCGTGATTCGGTCATCCCTTTCATAATCTTCCTCGAAATATCCGACTTGTCCTCAATTCCCACAATGTTTCTTTTCCCCGAGAGAACTATATGACGTTTTGGCTCATTCGTTGAGTTGTTGTCATTTTTCCCTCTCTTTTGTTTTGACGACATGTCTTTTACATAGAAAACCCGATTCACATCGCCAAGAAGGACGAATGGTTCACCTTTGTAACCAACATTGTTGAGGTCCACTATTGTCATTCCATAGTCTTTGTCAACCTGTTACTCCGCCCCCGTATTCTTGACCCATTGGCACCGGAACAAAGGGACTTTGAAATTAGGTGCGTAGTCTAGTTCCCAAATCTCCTCTATGCGGCCATAATATGTTTGTCTGTTTCCATTCGGTCGGTGGCGTCTACACGAAACCCCACTTGTTTTTGGTTCGTGTTTTTTTTTATCTTGACCTAGGGTGTAAAATGTATTTCCATTTATCTCGCACCCTTTACGCGTGAGGATGTGCCATGATGGTTGCCTAGCCAACAAATATAGTTGCTCATCAATCTGGTCATTGCCCCGACATTCTTTTCGTAACCAATCACCGAAAGTGTCCATGTCTTGACGCATAAGCCAAGCTTCATTCTTCTCTCGAACTGGGATCATAGAAAGTCCTTGTGTTTCTTGACATACGGCTCCACCACGGATGAGTTTTGAAGAAGAACTGTAGTGTGCTTTATTGAAACAATCGTCCCCCCCGCACCGATGTAGGTTTTCTTTCCAATCGTTCCCTTTCCGCTCGTCTCCCCTCGTGTCGTGATTCAGGGAACACCAATTGGGTCAAGTTCGGGGAATGAATTCAACACGTAACTCAATGACCTCCTCTCGTCCCCATAGCCCTCTCGCGATGCTTCCTTCTCGGCCGAGCACGCACGCGGGTGGACATATTTCTTCAGGACTCCCATAAACCTCTCGAAAGAAAACATATTATGCAGGAACACAGGACCAAAAATATTGATCTCCTTGACCAGATGAACTAGGAGATGTGTCATGATATCAAAGAAGGATGGAGGGAACACTAACTCAAAGCTGACAAGACATTGAACCACATCATTCTGTAGAGCAGCAAGTTCCAGTGGATTGATTGCCTTCTGAGAAATTGCATTGAGGAATGCACATAGCTTAACGGTTGCTAGACGTACATGTGGAGGTAGAATTCCTCTTAATGCAACTGGAAGCAATTGCGTCATAAGCACATGGCAGTCATGCGACTTTAAGTGCAGAAATTTCTTCTCGGGCACATTTATTATACCTTTTATATTAGAGGAGAATCCAGATGGAACCTTGATGCTGCTTAAGCATTCAAACATGATTTCTTTCTCTTCATTGCTAAGAGTGTAGCTAGCAGGTCTTAAATATTGGCGTCCATCATCTGTCTTCTCTGGATGCAGGGGTTGTCTCGCTCTTCCATACGCTGCAAGTCTTGTCGTGCTTCAAGTGAATCCTTAGGCTTCCCATACACACCCATGAATCCTAGAAAGTTCACACAAAGATTCTTTGTCAAGTGCATGACGTCGATCGCATTACGGACCTCTAGGACTTGCCAATACGGTAGCTCCCAAAATATTGACTTTTTCTTCCACATGGGTGCATGACCCGCTGCATCTTTTGAAACTGGTTGGCTGCCCTGTCCCTTACCAAAAATTACTTTCACATCCTTAACCATCTCAAATACATCTTCTCCAGTTCTGTTGCGAGGCTTGAGTCGGTGGTCTGCCTTACCTTTAAAATGCTTGCCTTTCTTTCTAACTGGGTGATTCATAGAAAGAAATCGACGATACCCAAGGTACACGACCTTTCTGCATTTTTTCAAATATATACTATCAAGGTCATCAAAAACAACATGTGCATGCATTATATCCCTTGTTTGACTGCCCGAAAGATTACTTAGAGCAGGCCAATCATTGATTATCACAAACAACAGTGCTCGCAGGTCGAAGTGTTCCTGTTTGTACTCATCCCACATACGAACACCTGTTTCGCTCCATAAAAGTAGAAGTTCTTCAATCAATGGCCTTAGATACACATCAATGTCATTGCCCTTTTGCTTCGGCCCTTGGATGAGCACCGCATCATAATGAACTTTCGCTTCATGCATAACCATGGAGGAAAGTTGTAGATACATAGTGTAACAGGCCAAGTGCTATGACCACTTTCTCTGCTCACCAAAAAGGATTCATACCGTCCGTGCATTTAGAGCGAACCTCAAGTTTCTTGCGTCTTTTGCAAACTCGAAACTCCCTATCTATTGCTCTCCACCGAGACCCATCGCCAGGTGTCTCAACATGTTGTCTACCTTACGGTCTTCTTTGTGCCACCGCAACAACTTTGCATGGTCCTTGTTTCTGAAAAGACGTTTCAGACGAGGTATTATAGGAGCATACCACATAACCTTTGCAGGGATTTTCTTCCTAGGATGTTCTTCCCCCTCAACCTCGCCAGGGTCATCTCGCCTGATCTTATCCCGTGATGCTTTACATACGGGGCATTCCTCTAAATTCTCGTAGTCCTTGCCACGGTATAGGATGCAAATCGTTAGGACATGCATGTATCTTCTAGATTTCTAATCCCAATGGACAGACGACCTGTTTTGCTTCGTGCGTAGTGGTGGGCAACTCATTAGGGTTCGGAAGCATCTTTTTTGGATCTTCAGTGCTCGTCCAAATGCCTTATCGGATACACCATTCTCATGCCTTCCATTTCAACAACTCCAGTGTTGTACCCAATTTTTTTTGCCCATCTTGGGCGGATGGGTATAATAATTTCTTGTGATCTTCTAGCATGCGGTCAAACTTTGCCTTCTCTTTTTCACTTTCACATTCTTTCTGTGCATCACGAATGGCATCACCAAGAGCATCACCTTCACCAGGAGCACCTCCCTCTTCTTCAGCTTCTCCCATTGCTGTATCATCGAAGCCACCAAATTGAGAGATAAGGTCGTCAGGCTCCGGTTGTTCTTGTTCTTCTTCACATTCTTCCATCATTATCCCGGTTTCTCCATGCTTGGTCCAACAAATATAGTTTGGCATGAAACCCGACTTCAACAAATGTGAGTGAATATTTCTAGAGCTAGAATATTCCTTCAAATTCTGACACAAGGCACATGGGCAACGTATGAATCCATCCCGCTTGTTTTCCTCGGCCACTCTTAAGAAATAATGCACACCATCAATGAATTCTTTGGAGCGGCGATCGGCATTGTACATCCAACCACGTGTCATTATCTGCATTACAAAATAAAGTATGATAAGTTTCTAATTTTTACTACAGAAATAAAAGTAACAACTTAATTTAAATTTTTTTATTTCTAATTCTTTTCAACAAGCAAAATATAAAAAAACACCAAAGTTCTCTATTTATCTAAATAATCAAGAAATTTGGTAGGCATACTAGTTATAATTAACTAATTAACCCGGTCACAAATTGTAAAATAATGTATTATAACAACTTAATTTTTTTATAAAGAAATGAAAGTAATAAATAACCTAAAATTCTCTATTTCTTCATTTTCTAAACAAGCAAAATTAAAAAACACCAAAGTACTCTATTTCTCTAAATAATCCGAAGTTTGGTAGGCATACTAGTTATAATTAACCCGGTCACAAATTGCAAAATAATGTATTATAACCTTAAATTCTCTATTTCTATTTTTTTCTAAACAAGCAAAACTAAAAAACACCAAAGTTATTTATTTTTCTAACTAATCAAAAAATATGGCATGCATACTAGTTTAAATTAACTAATAAAACCAATCACAAATTGCAAAATAATGTATTATAACCTTAAATTCTCTATTTCTATTTTTTTTTCTAAACAAGCAAAACTAAAAAACACCAAAGTTATTTATTTTTCTAACTAATCAAGAAATGTGGCATGCATACTAGTTTAAATTAACTAATAAAACCAATCACAAATTGCAAAAATAAAGAATTCTAAGTAACTAACTAACACATAACCTAAAATTCTCTATTCTTATTTTTCCTAAATAATCCTTCAAATGTATTATTTATAAACAAAAGTATAAACCAAAGTATCATCAAATGTTATTTTTTAAAAAACTAATTATAATGAGAAACCATAAATTTAGTATTTTTCTAACTAAACCAAAACATATGGTACACATAATAGTAATAAATGGTGTATACTAATTTTTAGGGTCTTAATTATAGTTATCTACATTGAAATATTCAAACGATGAAGTGATTGGAGTCTAAAATAGTGTAGAAATCAAAAAATTAAAAAAACACATGTATAACACCACAAAATGAGTTACGCTGTCGCTAAAACTAGAGAAGATGAAGTTGGTAACCTTTAAACAAGAAAATGACGGCGTAGAAGTGACAAAATGAATCAATGGCCGGAGATGTGAGTAAGAACCAAGCAAGAACACATGAAGAACAAAGAACAATGGTGAGCTCGGGCTCGGTCAGAGGAGGAAGAAGGATTCAAATACGGGTGGGAGGATTTAATCCCGGGCTTTAACACCAACCGGGACTAAAGGCCAATCTTTAGTCCCGGCTGGTGTCACCCACTGGGACAAAACCTTTAGTCCCGGTTGGTAACACCAACCGGGACTAAAGGTTGGCCTTTAGTCCCGTTGGTGTCCCCAACCGGGACTAAAAGTCCCCACTGACAACGTAGCCGTTGGGCATGGGACTTTTAGTCCCGGTTGGTAATAACAACCGGGACTAAAGGTGTTTTTAGTCCCGGGCTCATTATTTGAGGGAGCTAATGTTGATTTTGGCCGAGTGACCAAAGGCCTGTTCTGTAGTAGTGCTAGATTGGTTTGGTACTTGTTCGATCATGTGTATTTTGATTTGCCTGGTCTATTTGAGTTCCTAGATATCCATGTTTTGATTGAGGCCGTGGTCGATTCGAATCAGACTCCGATCAGGCTCGACCTGCAGAGTCGCTGACAATAGCATCGCGCGCCGTTCGTGAAGTAGCCTCGAGCTTGTTTGGTCCCAAAAATCGTTTTAAGTTAATTTTTGACGTTTATTAAATCTTAGATTTTTTTGGAAACAATCTCGGATTTTCACATGGTCTATGCGAACATAGTAGTTCTCTCAGCGTGATCTTTGACTATATGTGGGTCACAGGTTTTTAGGGTTTAATAAAGTCTTTTTATAGAGTCCTAAATTCCTATTTCATGTTCTCATCAGACAAGTCAAAAGGCAGAAAGACCAGAAACGGGGTGTCTCGACATAAATCAGTATTTAAGCAACGACGTGGGCATCTCGACATCGTTGGGATGCCCTCATCGAAGAAGCTCAACCTCAATGCTGAGCCGCGCCAAGGTTTGAACACAGAAGGCTTCCCTTGTACATGCCAACACAATCTCCTGCCAGCATGGCCAAATCAATCCACATACATGTCTCAGGAATGTATGCTCGCAGTGCAGACATCCTCTCCACCCTCTGGATGACGGGTGGATACTCGTGTTACTACAGGAAACTCAGTCTTTGCCGAGTGTTAAATTCTTTGTCCAGTGCCAAATATCGGGCACTCGGCAAAGGAAGGCACAGGGCAAAGGACGCTTCACCGAGTGCCTGGCACTCGGCCAAGCCAGGCACTCGGCAACGACACCCTTTGCCGAGTGCCTAACCCTCGGCAAAGGTAAGCACTCGGCAAAGGTGGGCGGCCGGTAAACGGCATCGGTCACCGTTAACTTTGCCGAGTGCCGTGTTAGGCACTCGGCAAAGAATATACTTTGCCCAGTGCCAAACCCCGGCACTCGGCAAAGAAGATGCTTTGCCCGGTGCGAGCTTGGCACTCGGCAAAACTCCCTTGCCCGATGCCAAACTTTGGCACTCGGCAAAGAAATTTTTTTTTTTGAATTTTGACTCCAAAATTTTTTTGAGGCTTTTATACAGTGCCACAAACAACATGTTAAAAGTTGGGGCATTTTCAGTGCATTTTATTATATTTCTCTAGTTATTCTGTTTTTTTTAATTTTTACGGGAAGAGAACGTTTTGAACTGCAGGTGCATCGAATAATGATTTTGTTTGGTTCCAAAAATGTTATCCTTGTTTGTTATCATAAATTTAGAATAAATCCAGGAACGGTCTCTGAATTTTGATCAACGTCTTGGGGAGGGGTAGGGCCACCTACGTGCGGGCGATCAATTTTAATTATATAAAATGGAAATGAGTTCTGAAAATAATGAAACTTGGTGACAAGTTATGAAATGGTATGTGTGTGCTGTGGAAAAAAATTTTAAAAAGTTTGAGCATGTGGCGACGAATGGTGCTCAGAATCCCGAACATTATCACATGTGTGTCTTATATCACATGTGAGGTAGTTCTGGTTTGTGTACACGTACGTCGCAATATGCTCGAAACTTTTTCAAAATTTTACCACAACACATGCATATGATATCATTACTTGTCGCCAAGTTTCATAATTTTTGGAACTCGTTTCCATTTTTTATAATTAAAAAATGAATCGCACACACGTAGGTGGCCTTGTCCCTCCCACACGTTCATCGAAATTCCGAGACCGTCCTTAGAATTAGCCTAACATTATGATAACAAACAAAGATAATATTTTTGGAACCAAGCAAAACCATTTTTCAATGCACCTCTAGTTCAAATGATCTTTTTCCCTAAAAATTTAGAAAAATAAAATAACTAGAGAGAAATAACAAAAATCACTAAAAATGCGCCGAACTTCGAAATGTTATTTGTGGCATTGTATAAAAGCCTCAAAAAAATTTGGGGCCAAAATTCAAAAAAAAAATCTTTGCCCAAGGCCTAGGTTTGGCACTGGGCAAAGTGTGTATTCTTTTTGCCGAGTGCCAACCCTAGTCACTCGGCAAAGCTTGGGCGCCACTTTGCCGAGTGCCGATCACGGCACTCGGCAAAGCCGGCCGCCCCCTAGAAAAACAAGTTCGGTTTCCTCCCTCTCATCCTCTCATTTTCTTCTCTCAAACGCTCGACCCGCCGCCAACCAACCACGCCGCCAGACGCCGCCGACGCCGAGGCCGCCAGGGGGCCTCGAGACACCGGGAGGCGGCACTTCCTCCGACGAGGCGGACCCCCGAGGCGGCGTTAGCGACAGTCGGGGGATCCACTTCCACTCGCCACAGCTCTACCTCGTCGGGGAGTCTACTTGCGCGGGACCTCGAAGCTCCGGCAGGCCGATCCCACTAGCCCTCGGCGTCCCCGTGATTCGACCACATGGCGACGAGTAAGTATTATTTCAGTACCATTTCATATGACATGTTGAGAATCGTATTGGACACTAACAATTCTTCTTAATCAATTGCAGCAATTGGGAAGTAGTGTCCGGAAAGGGGCGCCACATCAACGGCACCATGGGCCTTCTGATTCGGAAGCACTACCCTGGCATGGTCACGTATGCCGGGGTGACTTCACCACCTTGGTCGTGGCACCACTTCTACGCCACCGTAGACAGCGGCTACGGCACCGTTGCAGCGCGGATCAAGCACGAGTTCTGGGTGAGTGTTTCTAGTTCACTATCAATTAGTTAATAATACAATAACACATGATGTCTCTATGCAGGACTACTACACGTGCGACCCTGAGTTTGAGGACCGGGCGGCGCAAGTGCAGGACAGGGTCGCCAGAAACCGACTCACGGACCTTTACTACGAGGCGCGGCTCCAGTGCATCGTGAACTACCACGCCGACGTCCTTGGTGTACGGCTGAAGAAGAGCGACGCTAGGCCCATGCAGCTCACCAGGGACCAGTACCTCTCGGTAAGTATGAAACATCAATTCGTACTCCTTCCATAAAGAATAGGCTGCTCATTCTATGTTCTGACATATCAATAATTTGTTGGCATGCAGCAATGTCCTGAATGGTGCGCACTGCACCGCCTTTGCTGGGAGGCGATAGTGGACAGGTGGCTCTCGGAGGAGTGGGCGGAGAAGCACAAGGTCCGCCGGGACTGCCGCTTGCAGATGGGTGGGCCGGCACACCACCAGGGCAACCGGAGCCTCAGCGCGTACGCCGCCACTTGGGTAATCTTCTTTGTGTTTTTATCTTTATTTATTCTAATGCTCAATTCACGTTATTTGTAATCATCTTTGTGTTTCCCATGCAGTCCCAGGCACACCAAGGCCAGGATTGCAATGAGTTCATGGCGTTCGTCTTGTCACACAAGGGCAAGGCGACGGCTCCTGACGTCACCTACAACCCGGCGGACGGCCCTGAGGCGTACACCAACCCGAGCGCCTACACCAAGATCAGCGAGTACACCTCGGCGGCTCGCGAGCGCCATGGGGAGGACTTCGATCCGGCAACGCAGCCCCTGGACACGGACCTTCTGATGAGGCTTGGTGGAGGGAAGCAGCACGGCAGGTACTGGATGGCGGACAGCACGGTCGACTCCGCCTCTGTTCCCAACCTCGCCGAGATTCGAGCAAGGAGCACGAGCTCCTCCGTCCCCATACGCCCTCGGCAGCCGAGCTCCCAGCAGCAGATGGCAGAACTCCAGGTTAGTACTGTTTCATGCGTCGATCACTGCTGTTACATATCTACCTAGCATTTGAGTTGTTCGAACTTTGCGTGTGAATGTTGCAGGCCTCTGTGCGGAGGTTGGAGGCCCAGCAGGCGGCGGCGGAGGAGGCCCATCGGCTAGAGATGGAGGTCGCACAAGCCCGAGGGCAGCCGAGGCGCAGAGGATGCGGGACATGTTCAGCTTCATGTCGAGCCTTCAGGCCTTACCAGGTGTGGTCGTGCCACCGTCGCTGCTCGCTCCAGTTGAGCCTCCTGCTCCTCCTGTCTTTGCGACCCCGGTGAGTATGTCTGGTTTTTTACTAACTCGTACACCATATGCGGCTCTCGTGCAGATACTCATAAACTCGCTTCTCTTTGGTGCAGCCATAGTCGGCCGGTTCCAACCCGACTCCTCAGGGTGGACCTTCGCCACAGGGCGGGTGGCCAACTGGCCCTTCACCGACTGGGCACTCCGCTCCACAGCCCGGGTGGTCAGGATGGCAGTAGGTATCCGTCGTTTATCACTTGATGTTTGTTAGGCCTCTGTTGGACCCAGACATGTGTTCGTATGTGACTTGTGATGGATTATGACTCACATGTGATGGACTATGGATGATATTTGTGTATGTGATGCATTATGGACAATATTTATGTATGTGATGGATTATGACTCGCATGTGATGGACTATGGATGATGAAATGCGTATGCGTCGTATTATGTATGATGGATGTCATGTATCTATGATATATTCTGTGATGTGATTTTATTGTTTGTGTTGGCGGAATAGAAAAAAACAAAAAAAAAACATTTTTATCATCTTTGCCGAGAGTGTAACACCGGGGCAAAGAGGCCTTTTGCCGAGTGCCATGGTATCGGCACTCGGCAAAGCCGGGTAACGAGGCACTGGTTTCCCAGCTTTGCCGAAAAGCCATGCCATGGCACTCGCAAAGAATTTTTTTAAAAATAAAAAGCTCTTTGCCGAGTGCCCTCATCCTTGCACTCGGCAAAGAAATTCTCAATAAAAAAAATGAAAAGGTTCTTTGCCGAGTGCCGTCCACGACACTCGGCA
Organism: Chrysopogon serrulatus; assembly: GCA_015844335.1. Classification (NCBI taxonomy): domain Eukaryota; kingdom Viridiplantae; phylum Streptophyta; class Magnoliopsida; order Poales; family Poaceae; genus Chrysopogon; species Chrysopogon serrulatus. Next base: position 544,271 of record JADLZL010007062.1, on the reverse strand, counting down.
AAGAAATTATCAAAAAAAAAAAATGCTCTTTGCCGAGTGCCGCATGGTTGGCACTCGGCAAACGAAATTTTCAAAAAAATAAAATTGCTCTTTGCCGAGTGCCGGCCGTTCGGCACTCGGCAAAGAGGCCGCCAAGGCTAACGGCCGAAAAACCATTTGCCGAAGTGCGGACTTGGCACTGGGCAAAGCCTTTGCCGAGTGCCCGAATCCGCACTCGGCAAAGAGGGCTTTGCCGACCCTTTCTTTGCCGAGTGCCCTTTGCCGGAGTGCGGCACTCGCAAAGCCTTTGCCGAGTGCAAATGTGCCTTTACCGAGTGCTGCCAGCACTCGGCAAAGAACCTGTTTCCTGTAGTGCGCCAGCAGATAGTGGTACAGCGGGCACTTATCATTGTCCCCAAACGGCGTGCCCTGCAACGTGTATCGTTTTGCGCCCAGCGGCGCCGTCATGTCGTCCCCTCCATGTCTTCCAGGAACCAGAGCTCCGTCGAGCCATCCTCGACATTGCAGTAGAGTACCACCAAGCTATCACCCAATCTTGTCAGCTGAAAGTGTTCCCTACGAAGATGAACAGGAAGATCGGCCATGACGAGCTCGTCAAGAGGGAGATCGAGCATGATGAGCTCGTCAGTGCTAGCTGGAAGGCTGCTGGTCAGGGGCCCTTGGAGCGTTGCCGGCTTCCACTCCTCCGTCGCCATGTCGAACACCGCTATGCTATCTGCCTTCCTGGTAAATTCATGTTCCAGGAAGTAGACGAGCCCGGCGACAACCGCCACATTCCAGGACTTGGACTCAGGCTCGATGTCCAGGGTGACCGGAGGGCACGGTCGCCGTCGCCACATTCCGGCGACGCCACCGCCGCCGGCTAGTGTCACGACCTCACACTTCTGCCGCCACGGCCTACTCAAACAATCTGCTTGGACGCGGAGCACCTTGTACTCTCCGGTGGCCGGGGCGTGCCCGAGCACGCAACGCGGCGTCGCCGAGTTGACCTTCCTCCGAGGCTCGGCGGCCACGTCCGCGACGGCGCCGGTGACCACGTCGGCCACGGAGGTGAGGCTCCAGCCGTGCGAGGCGCAGAGCAGGTCGCCGTGGAGGCTTAGGCGGCTGACGACGGGTAGTTGGATCCGCATCCCCTTGATGAGGTTGCCGTGCAGGTCCACGACGCGGACATCAGCTGATGCCTCGTCGTCATCGTGAGGGCGGACGACGACGACGTATGCCTGCGGGTGGCCCGAGGTGTGCGCCCTGGCGAAGCGCCGGTCGGACGTCAGCGACCGCCATGCCCGGCACACCAGCCGCAGACGGCAGACCTCGTCGGCGGGAAGGCGGAGCAGGATGTCGAGCAGCACGTCCTTGGGCAGCGGGCCGTAGTCGGCGACGGCGAGCGGTGGAGAAGCATCTGCAGTAGCGAGTGCCATCGTTGGTTTGTACAGCTATAATACAGATAGGTTGATTTGCTGATGGTTCGAGGATTCTATCAGGTGCATGTTGATTTATAGGCGCCGTAGTTGGTACATAATATCCGTGTGGTTTCATCATTGAGAGCGTGATCGAACAGGATTAGTTTCGAGTTGTCCAACCAGGACTCCGATTTCCGACGGGGCTAGCTTGATTGATCTCACATAGTTTTAAGTAATAATATTCCTATGCATATAAAATATAAATTTTCTAGATGATTGATCTCGGAGGTTGACACGGTTTATAGCAAAATAGTACTCCATCTGTTCCATATTAAAAGAAATTTTAGCCTTTCTATATAGATACATACATTATATACAGTACCTAATAAAGTGCATATAACAAAAGCTACATGTCTTCAGAGGCACAAAAACATAGTATAATTTGGAATCAAAGGAATAGTTCTTGATTGTATAAAAGTAAATTTATAATTTAGAGGCACAAAAAACGATAGATCGAGATGAGTAGGGTTCTAGCCCTGAAGAGAGCAAGTAAATTGATGCTTACACGTGGCAATATATTTTTAAATATATCACTGCCATGTCATAAAAATGCATATATGGCAATCTATTTAATGTAAATCAAACTCATATGAAACTTTCATGAAGATGTGAGAAGTTATGCTAAATTAATGTGAATTTTATTTGCATTAATTTGGTTGCCCCATGCACTATCGGAATCGCTTCCTTTGCCGAGTGTTTCTCGATTTGCCGAGAGCAATATGTCGCGCACTCGGCAAAGGGGAGATTTGCCGAGTGCAACTCTCAGCATTGAAATAAACTCGGCAAAAATAGCTTTGCCGAGAGGCTGCCACTCGGCATAGTAAAGCACTCGGCAAAAAATTCAATCTTTGCCGAATGCAAACTCTCGGCAAATGTTTGCTCGGCAAAGATCTGCCGTCAGTCCCCGCCGTCCAAGTTTGCCGAGAGCCAACCGTTAGGCTCTCGGCAAACATGCTCTTTGCCGAGTGCTAAGGTCCAGCACTCGGCAAATTTCAAATTTTTTTTTTGGGTTTTGCCTTCCAATTTTTTTCTTTAGTCTTTTCACATACTATTGTACTATGTTTTCAAATATGGCATATTTTTCAGTTGTTTTGCTATTTTTCGTAAGAAGTTTATTTTATTTTATTACAATTTTTGGAAAAATTCAAATTTGAACTGGACGTGCATCTAATAATGAAATTTAGTGGCTATAAAATTGATATTAACATTATTTATAGTATTTTAGGGGTGTCCTAGAAAAGAGACATAAAATTTTAAAGAACTTAGTTACGAAATATAACGACCCAAGTGTGGGTTTATTGTTTTTTAATTCTTAAAAAGCACATCAATTCAAAAAATCATGAAATTTTTCACCGTGTCATCATTTCATGCGCCGAGGCTGTGATAAAAATTTGACAATATTTCGAGCAAGTTGTCACATACGTCGCGTTCGAATCCAACAATCCCTGAAGAAGTTTCATAAATATCTAAAGTAATCCAGATGAATCAGAGTCCGTGTATTTCCTGCGGTCGATTTTAAGGTTGTAACTTTTTTTATGACTAATAGACAGTATTAAAGGGCTCATATCAAAAGTTGATGATTTTTGAGAACGTTTGCTATTTTTAAAATTATTTTTTAGAAAATGTTTGCCGAGAGCCTTAGGTTAGCACTCGACAAAGCCTCTGTGCCGAGTGCCCCTCTGCTAGGCTCTCGGCAAAGAGTTTAGGGTGGTGCCAAACTTTTTTAAAAAATTTGCATTGACTCTTTGCCGAGTGTCTTGCTGGATCGGCACTCGGCAAAGAGCTATCCTGATATTTAATAAAATTTAAAAAATAAAAAAATAAAAAAATTGGAAAAAAAATATTTGCTCTTTGCCGAAAGTGCTTGGTGGAACGGCACTCGGCAAAGAGGTGTCCCGATGTTTAAAAAAAAATTTAAAAAATAAAAAAAATAAAAAATAAATTGAAAAAAATTTTTGCTCTTTTGCCGAGTGCCTTGTTGGCGCGGCACTCGGCAAAGGGGTATCCCGATGTTTAGTAAAATTTAAAAAATAAAAAAATTGAAAAAAATATTTTTCTTTTTGCGAGTGCCGGATCGGGGCACTCGGCAAAAAAGATGTCAACCCCGACACTTAACAAAATTTGTCGGGCACTCACACACAAGATCACTTTCACACTCACGCGCGCGCGGCCTTCCGCGCCCGCCGCGCGCCGCGCGGCGCCGGCTACACCCGCTGGGCGGCGGCACGCTCACAAAGGCCTCTCTCGCCGGCTCGCTGGCGCCTGCTGCGCCGCTGCGCCTATGCCGGAAGCGCCCTCGCCGGCGCCCGGCCGGCGCGCCGCGGGGTGACCCGCCCGCAAGCCAGCCTTGGCAGCGGCGCCGCGGCGCCAGCCGCCAGAGCCCTTGGGCGCCGAGGCCAACTGGCAGCGCTTCGCCCGACGGCCCGAGGCCAGCCGCAGCGCCTCCACCGCCGGCGCCCGGCCAGCTCCCGCCACCGCCGGCCGCCTTGGCCGATGACGCCCGGCAGCCGCGGCTCACGGCCACCGGCCGTAGACGCCCGCCCAGCGCGAGCAGCAGCCGCGCTTTCACCAGCGCCTCCACCAAGAACCGCGCGAGCAGCTGCCGCGCCTCGGCCGGAGCCCGGCACGCCACTGCCGATCGCCGGCCACGCCTGCCGGCCCGTGCAGCCGCCAAAGAAGAAGAAGAAGACCACTGCCCGCCCGAGACAAGAAGAAGACCACTGCCCGCCCGGGAGACCAGAAGAAGCAGCTCGGCAACGCCGCGCCGGCCGCCGGCCAGCAGCAGCGGCCACGCCCAGCCGGCCGGCCCCAAGAAAAGCAGAGATCTCGCACGCGGTGAGGAGGGAGGGGCAGGAAGGAGGAAGGAAGAAGGAAGCAGGGAGGAGGAAGGAGGAGAGAGGAGGGGAGAAAGGAGGAAAGAGGGAGAAGAAAGGAGGAGGGAAGAGAGGACGCGGTGCTCGATTGCCGACGCTCGTTGTGGTTGAGCCGTCATCACTCCTCGAAGGTAAAGAGTCATTCGAAGCCGGCCATCGAGCCGTTGATGTGGTTATCCGGCCATCGAGCCGTTATATGTGTGTTATTGCAGGTGTGGGTATTGTCACGGTGCAGGGGAGGTGCTGTTCAAATTTTGAACTAATGCTATGCGTGTTTCTTTTATTTTGCAGAGAAGACCGTGTTGGAGGCGCGCTTGAGTTGACCCCGATCGTCTTCGTCGCCGTTGCGGTTCTGCCTGCACGGCGTCGCCTCGCCACTGCGACGACTCGCCACGGCCCCGCTATCCTGACTGCACCGCCACCTAAGGTATAACCTCTAGATACGGTATCAGGGTTACAGGTCACGTCACCAAGTTAGGCGTCTACCGTTCGAAAGATATACGGTTGTCGGTATGCAGATCTTTGCATATCGAAAACCGTATCTGTTTCGAATTGTCCACGTTACTTGGACAGCCCGTGCATGCGTTGTTGGGGCTAGTTTCCGTTATGCGCTCCGATTGGAGCGAGTTTCAGCATCACCTCCCTGTTGTTCTCCGGAAACACGATCTCCCCTGGTGGGGGCGTGTGCACCGGAGAACAGCGGGAGGTGTCGCCGAAACTCCATCTCCGATCGGCGCAGACAACGGAAACTAGCCCCAACAACGCATACGCGGGTGGGATTAGGACCTATCCTCTCCTATTAGAGAGTAGGAGGCCGGTGTAGGTAAAATTGATTGTTATGTTTCTCGCTAATGTATATGTTAGAAGATGGATGATCGTGACTGGATGTACACGGGCCGCCCAAGTGATCGTGATTACACAGCTAAATGGATTGAGAAAACATATTTGTTCTTGGAGCAAGCATTCGGCGAGGCTGCTAAAGGAGCGAGTCGGGTTCTGTGTCCCTGCAGTAGGTGTGCTAATCGGAAAAGGCAATGCAAGGATACCATGGGCAAGCACCTTGTCAAGTACGGGTTTACCCCGGACTATACCCGATGGGTCCACCATGGTGAAGCCCATCGAATGAGAGAGGAGGTGGTGAGAGCACGCGTCGAGGAGTTTGATGCCGATGCCGGGTAGCGTACATGTTAGATGGCTTTCATCAAGCACGCTTTGGTGATGGACGTACGGATGAGGAGGAGGAGCCGCAGGCCACCGCTTGGCGTTCTATGATATGTTTACTTCGCACGTCAACCGCTTCACGGCCACACAAAGGTCTCTCGCTTAGACGCCGTTGGCCGCCTAATGGCGTTAAAGTCTCAGCTTAGCATGAGTCGAGACGCCTTCGACAAAGATGCGACAGTTGTTGGTAGCTTGCTTCCGTGAGGCTCACATTCTCCCCGAAGAGCACGTCACGAGTCGCAGAGACCGCGCCGTGCCCTTAAGATGCCGTATGATCGATACATGCATGTCCGAATGGGTGCGTTCTATTCAGAAAGAACACACGTAAAAAAGTACGCCCGATGTGTGAATCCTCTAGGTATCCGGAGGTAGAGTCTGCATTGATGGCCGAAAGAGGCAGCTTGACATCCCCGTGTCGGGCCGTAAGGCACCTCCCTTTCATACCAAGGCTCCAACGGCTATACATGACCGAAGAATCCGCCAAACAGATGACATGGTACAAACATGGCAAACGATACAATCCCGACAAGATGGTGCATGTATCCGATGGTGAGGCGTGGACCCACTTTGATGGCATTCATCATGAGAAGGCGAAAAGAGGCTCGTAATGTCCGTGTTGCGCTTGCGACAGCACGGGTTTAATCCTTTTGGCATGATGGTCGCGCCCTACTCATGTTGGCCCATGTTTGTGATCCCCTCAACCTTCCTCCCGGTGTGTGCATGCAAGCACAACACATGTTATTAACGTTGATCATTCCCTGACACCCGGGAATCATATGGGTGTGTACATGGAGCCCGTGATTGATGAATTGATCGATTGCCTCGAATGGGGTATGGACATATGACCGTGCTACAAAGAGAAACTTCAGAATGTATGTGTGGTACCTTTACTCCATGCATGATTTCATTTGGCGTCACGCCATGTTCTCAGGCTGGTGTGTTAATGGGAAGTTCCCTTGTCCAATCTGCAAGGAAGCTCGAGGTTCATTTATCCGAAAAAAGGGTACTAAGTTTTCGGGGTTCGACCTGCATCGACAGTTCCTCCCACTTGACCATCCATTCGGACGAGACAGAAAAAAACTTTACCAAAGGACTCGTGGTGACGGACCCTCCACCCCGGATGTTGACTCCCCGCCGAGGTTCGTGAAAGGATAGAAGCCCTTGAGCTCAACTCAGAATGTGATGGCTTTGTGGGGTATGGTCTACAACATATGTGGACGCATATGTCGGGCTTGACTCGGCTTCCCTATTTTGATGACCTCCTCCTTCCGCACCACATTGATGTAATGCACACGGAAAGGAATGTCGCCGAAGCACTCTGGGGAACAATCATGGATATTCCTGAAAAGTCGAAGGACAACCCTAAGGCTAGATTGGATCTGGCAATGTTGTGCGACAGACCAAAGTTAGAGATGAGGCCTCCTAGACGTGGCAAGACATGGACAAGGCCCCCGGCTGATTATATATTGAAAAGGCCACAAAGAAGGGAAGTTCTAGAATGGATACAGACTATAATGTTCCCTGATGGATACGCAGCTAATCTGAGGAGAGGAGTGAAGTTAGACACTCTACGAGTCTTAGGGATGAAGAGTCATGACTACCACATCTGGATTGAACGCCTTCTCCCAGCGATGGTGCGAGGCTATTTCCCTGAGCATGTTTGGCTAGTCATGGCAGAGTTGAGCTATTTCTTCCGCCAGCTATGTGCCAAGGAGATATCTCGTACCGTGATTGCAGACCTCGAAAAAATGGCACCCGTTTTGATCTGTAAGCTAGAGAAGATATTTCCACCGGGCTTCTTCACTCCGATGCAGCATCTGATTTTGCACCTCCCATACGAGGCACGAATGGGGGGCCGTGCAGTACCATTGGTGCTATCCAGTCGAGAGAGTTCTAAAGGTTCTTCGGAAGAAATGCAGAAACAAAAATAAAATCGAGGCTTCCATGGCAGAGGCACATATCCTCGAGGAGGTGTCCAACTTCACAACAACTTATTATAGTGACAACCTTCCGAGCGCGCATAATCCTCAGTCTCGTTACAATGATGGTGGAAATGACTCGAACCTAAGTCTTTTTCGAGGGCAACTCGAAAGCGCGAGTGGATCGACAAACAAGATCTTGCTATATGATGAGTGGCACGCTATCATGTTTTATGTGTTGACCAACCTTGACGAAGTGGAGCCATATATCACGTAAGTAGTGAACGCACTTGTTCCATACACTAACATTATTTCTTGCATCTAACTCCTATGATCTCGTTGGTATAGGGAATTTCTTCATGAATACTGGCATCAATCGTGCCCTCCTAACCCGTAGGAAGCGGATGCTCTTCTTAGAAACGGTCTGGGAAATGGCAAACCTGAATTCATTTCATGGCTCAAGAAGAAGGTACCATCTCATTTAGCTCGTATTTAGTTACATCTTTCGAGTTGCATGCCAACCTTTCGTATGCGGTCTTGGTTTGCAGGCCCAAATTGATACGACTATGACTCCCGAGTTGAGACAAGTTGCTGATGGCTTTGGCTTTAGGGTCAAGTCATTCAGTGGTTGTGATGTCAATGGATATCGCTTCCACACAACGGGCTACGAGCAGCTTCATCAGAACCGGAGAACAACAAGTTCAGGGGTTTTTACGCCCGGCCAAGATGGGGTCGAGTATTATGGAAGAGTGCAAGAGATATACGAGCTCACTTTTCATGGTTCAACGCCATTTACTTCCGTCATATTCAAATGCCACTTTGGTTTGATCCTCGCGGTAACGAGACGGACCCATTCTCATCTTGGTCTAGTCGAGATTCGACAGATACCACCCTACCTGAGATGATGTGTATATTGTGGCCCAACAGGCGACACAAGTTTATTATCTCCCTTATGCGTGCCAAAGCAATGAGCACCTGAAGGGTTGGGATATTGTGCATAAGGTACTGCCACACGGCAAATTACCTGTCCCAAATGATGACGACTATAACTTCAATCCAAACACATACGAGGGAGAGTTCTTTCAGGCAGAAGGGCTAGATGGGAGGTTCGAGATAGACTTGACCGAAGCGATAGAAATGGAAGTTGGCCAAGAAATTGTTGATGACGAGGACGATGGAGATGAGGTTGAAAATGTGAGAGACTTACAAATGCTTGAGCGACATCGTTTAGGCAACGACGACGAGGACGACAATCCTCCATTGGGCGGGGTCGAGTACTTTGACATGTTTGATACCGACGATGAGGCTTATGATCCTGATCATGAAGATTATACTTAATACATGTAATGCTATTTTTTTATATGATACCTTACGTTGTTGTTCTTACAAATGCTTGGGTTTTGTTTATTTAACCTAATTTTCTAATCATGTCTTATTGGTTCTTGTCAAATGCAGGTGCTTCGTTGAAGATGGTGGGCGGCCGGTCGGTGAACCTGTCCTCGTTGTACAACAAGACAAAAGCTGCAGTGGCGGCTGCAGCTGAGGGGACCTCCAGCAGGAGGCGTGGGCGGAGGAGCAGGCGTACGAGGGAGCCGTCACCTCCTCGGGACCGTGAGCGCGAGGACGAGCAGGAGCAGGACGAGGCTGAGGACGAGGTGATAGCTCCCCAGACGGACGAGGACGAGCAGGAGCAGGAGGAGGAGGAGGAGGACGTGGTGGGTGCTGGTTCTACTTCTTCCGGTACCTCGTCGAGTGTGTACTTACGCGGTCCCGCGAGTCTCCCCTTGCAGTACCACACCCGACAAGCGGCCGGTGATTCGCCCGAGGGCCAAAAAGTAAGTAACTTCCATGGTATTACTATTTCATATGACATATTGGGAATTGAATTGTAAACTAATGCTATTGGTTAACCACTTTTCAGAAACTGGTTGGTTGTGGTGCCGGGTGAGCACTCGCGCCCACCAAATAACGTCCTGGGTCTTCTCTGTAAGACGCACTACCCCCGGCCCGGTGACGTACGCCGGGAATGAGGAGCCTCCTGGACGTTCGAGCACCCCGCCGTGCCCCAGATCCGAACATCAAAACAAGGTGGCGCGTGTCTTGCACGAGTTATGGGTAAGTCTTTCATCCAACCCTAGCAATCTTAATGCATCAAATTTATTGCACTTATCTTCAAATAAGAAATTGACCCTTTATGTTTGCGTGTAGACTTTTTACAAATGCGAGGAGGGATACGAGGACAGGGCCCAGGCATGTGTCACTAGGGCCTGCAAGAAGCTCGTCACCGACATTCACTACGAGGCGCGTCTCCAGGCCATCGTCAATTACCATGGCATCATCCTTGGGGAGAAGGTCACCAAAACACAAGCGAGGACGATGACGCTGACTCGGGACCAGTACCTTGCGGTATATAAATGATATGATCTTTCAGTTTACACATGTCTACTTTGATCTACTTATATGTGAAATTGTGACGTGCAGGCTTGCCCCTGGTGGTGCTCCAGCCACCAAGACTGCTGGGAGCAGATCGTAGACAGGTGGTGTGGTCCGGAGTGGGAGGAGACCCACAACGCTAAACGGGAGTGCCGCTTGATGATGCCCGGCGTATCGCACCATCAAGGCGGCCGCAACCTCGCCGGATACGCAAGCGCCTGGGTAAGCTAAGTTGATGATTCTTCCCTCACTAACTCGTGATTCTAACTCGTGGTCATTCCTTCACTACTTCGTTTCTTGCAGTCTCAAGCCCATGGTGGCGCGCCTTGCCCCATCTTCAAGGCATTTGCTATGGCGCACAAAGGCAAGGCGTCATCCGACGTCTCGTACAACCCGGAGGACCCGCCCGAGGCGTACACCAACGCCAGCGTGCACAAAACCGATCGCGAGTACACGTCCGCGGCGAGGACGGTACACGGCGAGGACTACGATCCGAGCACCCAGGACCTTGACTCAGAGATCGTCATGAGGGTGGGCGGAGGAAAGAAGCATGGGCGGTACTGGATGGGCGACGGCGTCATCGACTCGGCCTCGACTCCCACTCTCTCCCAGCTGCGAGCACGGAGCACGGACGCAAGCGTGCCCATACGCCCACGGGCGCCGGTTTCACAGCTCGCTTACGCCACACTCGAGGTAATTTCTTTTGTTGTAAACTTCAATCGACGACGTTTCAATTATTCTAACTCCACCTTCGCATTACTACAGGCCAGGATGGAAGCGCGAAAAAGAGGGAGGCGTTGAGCGGCACCAGCGGTACAGGCCCAAGCTCGAGGCCGAGAGGGCCGTGGCGTGAGCGCATCGAGGCGAGGATGGCCCAGCTTATCGCCTTCGTCAGCCAGATGGGGGCACGTTCAGGGATGGAGCTCCCACAACAGTTACTGGCTCCAGTAGTGCAGCCTCAGCCTCAGCCTCAGCCTCAGCCTCCTCACTTTGGGACTCCTGTAAGTATAAATGTGTATTGGTTTCGTTCGAACTTTGGTCATCACACGTACTAACCCGGTCTCTTTTGTGCAGCCTCAGTCGGCAGGTTCGAACAACCCGGCTTGGCCTACGACGCAGTCGCCACAGCCTTCACCAGAGACGGGGTGGCCAGGTTGGCAGGGTGGACAGTGAGTTGGCTCTTCAGAGGTTTGTGAGTTGTCCCCTGATCGTCTGCTTCTATTTTTAATAATGCACTTGACCCTTATGAGATTTAGAGACTTGTGATGCACTTGAAACATTTGTGATCGGATTGTGGTCGAATTTGTGATGTATTGTGATGTAATGTGATCGGATTTGATATATGTAATGTGGTTATGATATATGCGTTGTGGATGTGCTGTGGATGTGATTTCTGCGATGTTTATGTGATATATACTTTGTGTGCTGTGATTTAAAGAAAAAACAAACTGAAAAAAAAATTTATGGTCACTTTGCCGAGTGCAACGACAAAAAGCACTCGGCAAAGTGACCATATTTGCCGAAAGTGTCGGGATCAAGGCTCTCGGCAAAGAAGTTTTTAAAAAAAATCAGAATTATCACTTTGCCGAGTGCCCCATGGGAAGGAACTCGGCAAAGAATTTTCAAAAAAAATTTATTTGCCGAGTGCCCCGGTAAAGGCTCTCGGCAAAGAATTTTCAAAAAAATAATTTCTTCGCCGAGTGCCCCCAGGAAAGGCTCTCGGCAAAGAATTTTCAAAAAAATAATTTCTTTGCCGAGTGCCCCTGGTGAAGGCTCTCGGCAAAGAATTTTCAAAAAAAAAAATTAATTTCTTTGCCGAGTGCCTCGGTGAAGGCTCTCGGCAAAGAATTTTCAAAAAAATTTAATTTCTTTGCCGAGTGCCCCAGGTGAAGGCACTCGGCAAAGCCGCCGTGAATAACAGCCGCCGTCTGTTACTTTTCTTTGCCGAGAGCCACTTTTGGCACTCGGCAAAGCCTTTGCCGAGTGCCCGAAAAAAGCTCTCGGCAAAGATCCCGCTGCGATGGAGGCTTTGCCGAGAGCTCTTTGCCGAGTGTTTTTGCCCTTTGCCGAGTGTCCGAGGCACTCGGCAAAGAACTGAAATCCCGTAGTGATGTGATCCAGTTTTATATGTACAGTTTATATATATTGCATATTATTGCCAAAATATATATTGATGTGAATTTTTAAGACTCATCAGAGAACAGAGCCAAAAGCCGAACTTCTGTCGACAATTTATACGTTGCACATCATTGCAGTAATATATATATTGCAAACCATCACCACAAAGATCAGGAACACCATGATCATATATATTGAACACCATTATTGGACGGCCTCCCAATCGTCGATGTTCGAGCCTGTGGCTATGGTGGGCATTCAGGGTTGCATGGGGGACACTCAGCCTGACATTTAGCCCATGTTCTGTAGCAATAATCGTTGCTTGGGTGCATACAGCAATAGCAGTTATAATCCTTTTCTCCGGTGACACTACTTGAAAAGTTAGCACAGAATTTAACAGTGAACTTGGTCTCAGGAACCAATGTTTTCCTGAGCACAAAAGCTTTTAACTTTTTGTAGGTAGGATTATTTCTGTAGGTTTCTGTATCTCCTGCCTTAGAGAGTGCAGGGCTACCTATGCAGATTTTTTTTTTTCATCAGAAAATCAGGAGAAAATATACACAAATCTGTACTTATTAACCCAAAGACAAGATTTGATGTAAACTTACAAGGAAAAGGTAGGCACACAAAAAAAGAACGAAGGACAAGATTGCCATCACATACAAAAAAGGTTGCCGCAGCAGCTCTTCATGTTGTATCTCTGACTTAACCTTTTGTTTGAAGGGTTACACGGCTGGACTTTATCGCAAAACAATGTAGTCTAAAGTGTATGGTTTAAAATACCTCTGATATATATAGAGAGAGGTAACAATTCTCCAATACGATATATATTTATTCATTTTGAATACATAATATATATTGTATATATAGTAATATTTCAACGAATTTCAAAGAATTTGGCAATTATTAATGTATTCTTTGCTCTCTGATAACAATGATGGCTAGCCTCAAATAGATTTTATAATTCTATATTTCAGTCTAAGGAACTACAAATTTTAATGCAATCCAAGTTATATATTGTGAATGATTGGTAGTAATTAACCTTTGCCAAATTTATGTGCTGTCAGGATCCATTTTATTGACACAAACAAACAAGGTAGCAATCAATCTACGATTGACTTCTCACGTCTTTTACTGGAGTATTTTTTTGAAACAACCATGAATGACGTGACTCCTCATAGGTAGCATTAGTATAGGAAGGACAAACCCAAACTTAAATGAAATGGTTGTTAAATACAAAGAACATGGATGAATATAATTAGCGGCTGCTTTATACAGCCCTCGGTTAATCCATTAACTGAGGTGGTTGTTGAGGTGGTTGGTCTGTCTGCCTCAATTAAGAGGTTTTTCTCACCTCAATTAATTTTTTATGTAGTAGTGGGAAATTAACATCTTCATCATTCAACATATTATATCCATCTAGCTCAAACAAGCTCAAGGAAGCCACTCAAAACCAGACGACGAGTAAGGTTCTCAGACAGTCCAAAAGATAGTACAAGAACCAAACTAAAACGAGGTCTATAAATGTGATGTCTCTACACAAAGCAAGCATATCACATAAATCAATAGCTAAACAATGACGTGGCCATCTCGATGTTCTTGATGCCATGGATGCCTCTTCAAAGAAGCTCAAAGGCTGGGCCGCCGCCCCGAGGTTTGAACACAGAAGGCTTCCATGGTGCATGCCAACAACAACACAATCTCTTGTCAGCGTGGCCAAATCAGTCCACGTACATGTCTCGGGATCATATGCTCTCAGTGCAGATATCTTTTCCACCCACACCAGTATCCTCCCATCATCCAGAACGGCTAGCGGGTAGTGATACATCGGGGACTCATCATCTCCAAACGTCGTGCCCTGCAGCGTGTACCGTTTGCTCCAGTGCGCCGTCATGTCGTTCTCCACGTCTTCCAGAAACCAGAGCTCCGTTGAGCCATTATTGACGTTGCAGTAGAGTACCACCAAGCTCTCGCCCAACCTGGCCAGCTGAAAATGTTTCCTACGAAGAAGAAGAAGAGGATTTGGAGGACCATAGGGCGCGAAGAGCTGGAACATGAGCTCATCCTCTTCCTCCTCAACTTCCTCCTCCGGCTCCGGGTCTGGGCTAGCTGCTAGAATGCTACTAGTCAGGGGCCCTTGGAGCATCGCCGGCTTCCACTCCTCCGTCGCCAAGTCGAATACAGCTAGGCTATCTGCCTCTACATCGAGTTCCTCTGAGAGGAAATAGGCGAGCCCGCCGGCAATCGCCACGTTCCAGGAGCTGGACCAGGGCTTGATACCGAGGGTGACCGGAGGGCACGTTCGCCGTCGCCACGTTCCGGCGTCGCCGCCGCCGCCCAGTGTCACGACCTCGCACTTCTGCCGCCATGGCCTGCTACAATAATCTGCTTGGATGCGGAGGACCTTGTACTCTCCGGTGGCCGGAACGTGCCCGAGCACGCAGTGGGGCGTCTCCGAGTTGACCTTCTTCCGGGGCTCGGCGGCCACGTCCGCGACGGCGCCGGTGAACATGTCGACCACGCAGGTCAGGCCCCAGCCGTGCGAGGCGCAGAGCAGGTCGCCGTGGATGCTCAGGCGGCCGATGGGTCGTCGGATCGGCCAGCGGTTGATGACGTTGCCGTGCAGGTCCATGGCGCAGACCTCAGCTGCCTCGTCATCGTCGTGGTGGCGGACGACGATGACGTGCGGCTGCGGGTGGCGCGAGGCGTGCGCCTGGGCGAAGTGCGTGTCGGATGTCAGCGACCGCCACGACCGGCACACCAGCCGGAGACGGCAGACCTCGTCGGCGGGAAGGCGGAGCAGGATGTCGAGCAGCACGTCCGTGGGCAGCGGGCCATAGTCGGGGACGGCGAGGAGCGGTGGAGGAGCATCTGCAGTGGCGAGTTCCATCGTTGTTTGATTTTGTACGAAACGAAACAATGCAACTAGCTATAGATGGATTTGCTGTTGGTTTCGATGATTCGATCAGGTGCATGGGGATTTATAGGCACCGACGCACCGTACCCTACGTATTCTGCAGAACTAGATTTGAGTTGTCCAAGCAGGACTCGGATTCCGACCCTGCTCGATCGAGTCCCTGGTGACAGCATTGTAGGAGTATATATACAGCATCGCCGCCGTTTGGTTCTATTTTAAGTTTATTAGATTTTTCCAAATATTGATCTCCGATGTTAACGCGGTTTGTAGTAAAAATTGTACTCTATCCGTTTCAGATTATAAGACATTTTTTTTGAAAAGAGATTATAAGACATTTTTTAATTTAACTTTTCTACATACCTGCTTTTTGCATAACAAAAATTAAAAAAGCTACGCATCTAGAAGTACCAAGACATGCATCTTATAATTTTGCATGGAGGTAATAGTTGTCCTATAAACGTTTTGAAATTCAAAATTTAGTATTTTCAAACTTAGCTACATCCTTCTCAAACAGCTATAGCCGGAGATTGTGGAAGTCATAGCCGGAGATTGTGGAAGCTATAGCCAGTGATTTAAAACCTTGGCCACAACAGAGCACAGATATATGTACTTTTCTTATTTTGAGATGGCACCGATATATTTACTCATTTTGTTCTACTTGCATTGTAGAAAAAAGAGCACCATAAGTCTGTTCTCTCTACTAGTGTTGATTTGTGTAGGACTTCCTTAGGCAAAGACAAACATATATAACGGAACCAAAGAGCACGAACTAATTAATGAATTTCGATACACAGTGTCAAATAAATAACAGGCACAACGAGCACCAACTAATAATGAATTTTTTATGTAGTGGATTCAATAATCCGGCCTCTATACCCACGACGGATATACACAGCCTAAAGTATATCAGACTCACACCTTAACAAAGACAAGAACACACAGCCTAATGAGAGAAATAAACTACGCCTAAGCACAACCCTGCTTCCCCAATATCATCTCCTGAAACATCTGCAGAAACGGCCAGGTTCAGCTGAGTGGAAATCAACAAGTCGCCGCCACCACTATTCGGATGGAAACATCTTCATCGTTAAACGTCCTAGTATCCACCTCAAAGGCTGAAACAAGATCAAGGCCGAGCCACCCCAAGATTTGAGCACACTAGTCTTCCTTGGTGCGTCAAGCGTGCCAACAACGCTGCCTCCCGTCAGCGTGGCCAAATCAGTCCATGCACTCGTCTCATGATCGTATGCTCTCAGCGCAGACGTCCTATCCACCCACACGAGTATCCGCTTGTCATCGAGAAGCGCCAGCGGATAGTGGAAAACGGGGGAGTACCTATCGTCCCCAAACGGCGTGCACTGCAACGTGTACCGTCTGCTCCAGCGCGCCGCCATGCCGTCGTCCTCCATGGCTTCCATGAACCAGAGCTCGGTAAAGCCCTTCTTGACATTGCAGTAGACTACCACTAAGCTCTCTCCCAACCGGGCCAGCTGAAAGTGTTCCCTACGAAGAAGATGAACACGCACATTGGGAGGGGGTTTATAGCGCCACAGGGTGAGCTTGTCGTCATCGTCCTCCTCCTCCTTGTCCATGTCAGCTAGAATTCTGCTGCTCAGGGGCCCTTGGAGTGTCGCCGGCTTCCACTCCTCCGTCGCCATGTCGAACACCGCCATGCTATCCCCATACAAGTGCTGTTCGTTTTCCCAGCTCCAGCGCAACAGGAAGTAGGCGAGCCCGGCGACGACCGCAACGTTCCCGGAGCTGGACCCAGGCTCGATCCTGACGGTGACCGGAGGCGGTGTTCGCCGTCTCCACCTTCCACTGTCGCCGCCGCCGCCGCCCAGTGTCATGACCTCGCACATCTGCCGCCGCCGTCTGCTACAATAATCCGCTTGGATGTGGAGCACCTTGTACTCTCCGGTGGCCGGAACGTGCCCGAGCACGCACAGGGGCGTCGCCGAGTTGACCTTCTTCCGGGGCTCGGCGGCCGCGTCCACGGCGCCGCCGCCGGTGACCATGTTGTACACGCAGGTCAGGCCCCAGCCGTGCGAGGCGCAGAGCAGGTCGCCGTGAATGCTCGGACGGCCGATGATGGGGTGTCGTTTCTGCATCCGCTTGATGACGTTGCCGTGCAGGTCGACGGCGCGGACTTCGGCCGCCTCGTCGTCGTGGTTGCCGACGACGATGACGAGCGTTGGGGCACCTGCAGCGCCGCCGAGTTCCATCGTTGTTGTGGCTAGGAAAGAAACACAAAAATACCTAGATTGATCGATTTTTGTGGCTAGGAAAGAAACACAAAAATACCTAGATTGATCGATTTTCTGGTTGTGTAGATGTATGTTACCGGGGCCGGGTGAATTTATTTGAGCTTGTTTCATCAATTGCGTGGCCGATACGAATTAGTTTTTTTTTTTCCGGGGGAAAACATTACGTACGCGTAGATCCTGTGTGCGTCAAGAAGACTAGTCGGTCACGTATATTTTTCCGAATTCCTTTCCTGCTCTGATTGTTTTTTTTTTCGATGTCTTCTTTTTTCGGAATCTTTTTCCGATTTACTTTCCTGTTCTGATATTTTTTCGATGTCCCTCTTTTTTTTTTTTTTTACTCTTTCGTTCTTTTTCTCCGGTTCCGGTTACGTTCAGGTAGTTTTCTTCTTCCACTCCATTTTCTTTATTTTTTTTTTCACATTCAACTAGACGTGTTTCCTTAAATTGCTTTTATTTTTTGCGTTCAACTAAATTGTGAATATGAAAATAGAAACAGGTATAATATTGTTCGGTAGAGGATGGAGATATGTCATGGATATACGAGGGTAGTGAAACTTCGTGAGGAAATTATGACAAAATCAACAGATGTTGTACAATTTGACGAGATCACACCATTTGCTTGTCATGAACAAGATGTGTGTTCATCATCCAAATCAAACAACCTGTCTACCGTCCACTTGCGCAATTTTAGAGGAACCTGTATCATCCAAAATATTATTTCTCACCAGGAACCCAGCTCGTCCTCTCATGCATATACACTATTTCAAGATTATCAATATACACAGAATAATAACCAAAAACATTGCACAAAGTGATGTGTTTCACCATATGAACATTAGCAAAGATAAAGGTTAGATGATCCATAACCCTGCTGTTAAATGGTATGAGGCCTAACTAAAATCAAGTAAAAGAACTCTCTGGAAAGATACTGGAAAAACTGAGTGTCAAGTTTTGCAACGACCTAATCTAAACTGAGGGTACCAGTAAACAGGAAAGACATGGCGTCATTTTAACAACGAACCATACCCAATCTAGAGGAAGAGTAACAACATGCAACTGATCGATGACATACTTAACATAGCCAACAATCTCCTTGCATCAACAATATTTTGCAGGTCAGGACGTTGAGAAGGTTTAACAAACTACCATGCAAATGAATAAATGTCAAATGTCAGCTGATTCATCAGGAAGCAGGTCCTAGTAGAAATATCATGAATGAGCAGAGCAGTTTTCACTAGCAACAGTTTGAAAAGATAGCGAGAATCAGAAGTTCATGGATCAACGAAGAACTCAACACTTCTTTTATATTTCTCCAGGTAGAAACATTTTGCTAGTGATTCTGGAAGATCCTTTCAAAGCCACACCCAAAATTAAGCTTGCTTGTTCCTTAGTTGAGTTTTTTTCTGCAAACTTCGTGCGATCAAAACGAATCCTCTCTAACGCAACCTGCATAAGGAAAAGCATAATGTAAATTTGTATAGCTCATCAAAGTACACATAAAGCAAACAAGCAATATATAGAGACCAAACTGCAATTGTGCTGATCATCCTTCTAACAGAAACACATAAAAGGTTTATAACAAAAATGAATTCTACTGGTAGTGTGGACTAGGCAAACATTGCATAGCCATTAGGCGCCTTCACTGAAGTAATTTTCAGAGCATCATACAGTAGCACAGGTAATGTAGACAAACCTACCATTGGAATAGAGGATGAAAAGATGTTAGGTTGAACTAACCCTAGATTGAGTTTTTTCAGAGAATGCTAAAATATATGCAATCAACAAGAATATGAACATCTTTCCTCCTGTGTAGGTACCGGATGGAAGCAGAAGATGATAGGAGATGGTTTATGGAAACTGAGTCGGGATGCGACTTCCTTATCATGAGAGAAGTGGAAGCACTAGCTCAGAGTGCTGGCGTAAAGTATCACTGGCAATTTCCTTTCGTGTTGCATGCCTATTACCAGCTAAAGGTAGGACATTGAGCTTTTATTTGGTGTTGAAAAACAGAGTTTTGAAGAGGGGGAATAGAGAATTATAGATTTTCTGTCAAATTATTAGTTCGAAAAAAGCCAGGGCCCATGTAGTGAACAAAGTTCCGAAGAAGTGTATGGTGACATGGTGTAGACGAAAAGAAGACAAAGAGCAGTTTTGAAAAAACCAATGCTGAATTGCTGAGAGTGGCCACTTCAACACTATCAATGAAGACAATAAGGACAAATTTGGAGGGATCCCTAATAAGCGGAGTTTCCTTTTTATGAGCATTGAAACGATCAAACAAATGACTTAAGATAAGTTGATTTAGCTGCTAGAAAATTCACTGGGCTTGTTCTCTAGATAACGATGCCTACAAGTAGCCATTAATTAAAATAAACTAAGATCCTTTTATGTTTGAAATTATGTTGGTTCTCAAGAGACGATTTGTCAGAAAATATGTGGTTCGCTCCATCTAACAGAACTAATCATGCACATTGAAAACTGACAGGTCAAACAGAGAAGATCGAGAAGTGACCCAAGGAGTTTTCTGGTCCTTTAAAGGGTATAGCTCAAGGCAGAACTTCTTTAAAAGGTTAATGAAATATATTAAAATTAAGGGTGGAAATTTTGGTATAATCTATTATTTCACACAAAAATTTGTAATTGTAACCCAACATAAAGTTTCTTTACCTTAAACAGAACCTGAGCTTGAGGTGAAGCTCTTCTGCAGTTTAGTAACTCATTGAGTTGGTCGTCCTGAGAAACTGGGCATGCATCCACCAATAATGTGCAAAGACTGCTTGCTTTGGAGAGAATAACCTTATAAAAGACACTGGAAGCCACCCTTCATAACGCACAACTTTTAGATTGGCACACATGCCATCAGTCCACTGGGCATTTAGGAACTTCCGATTGGCAACATTTTTTGGTTGTTCAAGCTAACCAATAAAAGTAAAAAAGAGAAACCAGTTGGTATTAGTAAGATGACTTTCAAAAACTGTAATGATGACCTTCAACATTACCTCTATTTTAAGTTTTTCAAGATTCGGAGAGCTCCTCAGTAAGCAAAACATTAATAAAATGGGGTGCATGCAAGTGAAGTCTGTCGCTAATTCCAGGCTCTTCAGGTTGGAAAAAGTGAAAGGAATTGCATCCATCTCAAAATCACATACCTGGGAGGAAAAACAAGGATGAGATGACAGAATCAAAGCAATAAAAATGGAACACAAGAATGGAGAGATGGATGTGATTTTATAGCATTGTGTAATTTTGTTGAAACAAAGGGAGCACACAGAAGCTATGTCCATGGAAGCAGCATGAATGTGGAATGGTATGGCACAATCAAACATGTTTCGTTAGTTGTTACTACAAGAGGATTACTTTGCCAGATTGGTTTTACTAGACATAGTGTATGTCTAAGCGCATTACAAAAAATGTGTAATTTGAAATGGATGTCATATTATATATGAGCAATTAAAGAATGTACCGATAGGTTGAAAGTGAGCTCCTGAACTTGCGAGACAACAGCAAGGGACTCTAGACTAGCAGGTCCACCCCCAAGATATTGTGGCACATCGATGGATGCATATTGGAGGCGTGGCAGCTGCCCAAATCACCAGTCTGAGTAAATGTAAGAAATAAGTCCCAGACTGTGGAGATTGGGCGCCTTAATCACGCGGTCCATCTCATACAAGCACAAGGACACCAAGCATGGGTGAAGCACGAATCATGGCCAGCAATTGGCTCTGATCCTTGTCTGCAAAGTTGACATACTTGAGGCATAGCTCCTGGAGCACAGGGAAGCCGGCGAATCCACCAGGCTCAGGCTGAGGGAGGGGTGGAATGCGGCACCCCTGCAGGGTGAGGGACACGAGACGGTCGCAGGAGAAGATGGAGTAGTGGACGCTGAATTCTGCCAACACGCTGACTCGACGCTGCGGCGGGAGAGCGCGATGAGCCAGTCGTCGACATGGGAGGCGGATGCTTCGTCGTGGCAGTCGACATGGCAGGAGAACCGTAAGACGCTGGGACCTGCGTAGCGGAGGAGTACGCGATCGACGACGGAGGCGGGCGTGCCGTCGGGGAAGGAGAAGGCGAGCCCGGGGAGGGTCTCCCAGCGGCGGCGACAAAGCGAGAGCGCAGAGGTGCGCCCGGCGCCACGGAGGTTGAGACGCTGTCAGGATCTCGTCCTGCAGGTGCTCCGGTAGGGAGGACAGCAGGTCCACCGGCGGCGGCGGCGGCGGATCCATCGGCGGCACAGCAGGTCCACCGACGGCGGCGGCCGCGCAGGGAGGCTGGAACCGGAAGAGATGAAGAAAGATGGCAACGGGTATTTACCCAACGGGTAGTAGGAACCCACACCCGCACCCGCCGGAAAAATCTTATCCGTCGGGTTACCCGCGAATGCGCACGGGTAGGAAAATGATTCCATACCCGCACCGGGCGGGTAAATTTTACCCGACGGGTATTCCGCACCAGCGAATACACCGAAAATTACATATAAATATTATTTTTTAATAAATAATATATGAAAAATTTAGGAATTTTCACACCACCAAATACAACTTCATCCAATATGTATATACTAAGTAGTGTTCACATAGACTTGGGATAAATAATTAGGATATGTGGGCTAAATTGATTATGATAGTTAGTTATTGTTGCGGGTATTTTTTACCCGCGGGTACGCGGGTATGGGTAGTATACATCCGTACCCGTACCCAGCGTACCCGATGGGTAGAGGATTTCTTCCAAAGAACACACCCGCGGGTAGAAAAATTCACCCATACCCGCGTCTTAATCGGGTAAAACCCGTCGGGTACTCGGGTTTCGAGTACCCATTGCCATCTTGAGATGAAGGGTTGCGACCTTGTGTCTGGGGCTCAACTTGGGCTGGTCTGGGCTGGGCTGCGTTCCCAGATTAAATTGCGGGCAGCTACACTATGATTTGCATTCTGCTTCCCATTCCATTAAATTGAAAATTTTTGGAAGTTCTAATCCTTGATTGACATGCTGCTGCTGCTGCTGCTAATCCTTTGTATTAGCACTATGGGTCTGTTTGGTAAGGCCATCCGTACGCTCTTGGCCAGGCCCGGAAAAACGGAATTGAGTTTCGCTCTTGGGAAGCCTGGCTTGGGCTAGCTTCGTCTGGGTTAGTCACCTCCCGTGCTGCCTGTGCTCCTCGCCCTTCTCCTCCACGGCTGCAGCAACGGCGACCATCTCTGACTCCGAGCACACCTCAGGCGGTGGCGCATATCCTGGAGGCTGCCGGATCTGGGGAAGATGAGGTGGAGCAGGTGGCGCCCTCCATGGCGAGCTCGGCGAGGGCCGCCGCATGCGCAAGCTCAGTGAGGGCCTCCCCTGCGGCGGTGGAGGCGGAGAGGAAAGGGTAAGCAGGCACCGGGGCGGACGGGCGGCTCGGCGACCGGAGCGTCCGCGAGCGGCCGGCGCATGCGACCCGCGTGTGGTGCCTACAACCTCCATGCGCTCGTCTTGTTCAACGCGGAGGCTGTCGTGGCGCTCGCAGTCCAATAGCGCAGGCCGTCCTCCAAGTTCCAACTCCCTTAGTCGTGGGCGGGTGGGCGGGCAGTCGGCGGCGTACTCGTGCAGGCAGGACGCACGACGGCGCACTCGTGCGGGCAGGACGTGCGGCGGTGCACTCAGGCGGGCAGGCGGACTGCTCGACGGCGCACTCGCTCTGACTGGTGTGGTAGCACGGGTGAGGGTCGCTGCTGCCATGGTGCACCTCCATGCTTGTCCACACTGTTGCAGGTTGCCATGCTCGAGCTTGCCAGTGGTCTGTGCACTAGAGCAGAGCAGAGGTCAGGTACATGGGCATGAAGAACCGCGACACGAGCTTGCGGATGGGGATGGGGAGCATGGTGTGCGGCCGCAGGTCCTCCGGGCGTTCCACTTGATAAAGGGCAAGCTCAGAGATGGGGAGGGCGACACTGGCGTGCTGTGGCCTGAGCGGAACGAGCAAGCAGGTGTTTGATGAAATGCCCAAGAGGGGTAACCTTACTAGAATAGAGAAAAGGTAATTGTATACAATGCGAACCGGACAACTAAACATATCCGATGCTAGCCAGGCTTAGAAAATGTAGACAACCAAATAAATCCATGTTGGCTTGCTCGGGACAGCTCTAGCCTTACCTGGCTCCAATCCTAACCAGGCTCGAGCTAAGGCAGGAAACCAAACAGGCCCTATATGTCTAATTGACCAGACATAGTTAGACAGGCACATTAGGTGCTTATATAACATATAAATCATTTGTAGAAAATAACATTATGTGCTACAACTAGGGAAGAAAGCAAACAAATCTATTACAATGGCCGTTGGCAAAAAATAGGATGGAGTTGGAAGGTCTTGGCATACATATGGTTCTGTCTTTGCTCCATTTGTCAAATTTAGGACGTACGTACCTTAGGCAAAGACAAACATATATAGAGGAACCAAAGAGCATGAAGAACCAAAGAGCATGAACTAATTAATGATTTTTTGATGCGCAATGTCAAACAAATAAAGGATGCAAAAAGCATCAACTAATGAATTTTTACATAATGGATTCAATAATCCGGACTCTATATCCACGATGGATATACACTGCCTAAAGCAATTAGACTGACACCTTAACAAAGAGAAGAACACACAGCCAAATGAGAGAAATAAACCACGGCCTCAGCACAACCCTGCTTCCCGATATCGTCTCCTGAAACAGCCAGATTCAGCGACTGCAAATCATCAAGTCGCCGCCGCCCCTAGTACAGATGGAAACATCTTCGTTGTTTTCATCGTTAAACGCCGTAGTATCCTCAAGAACAATAGCTGAGGACCCCGATACTAGCACTTGGATCTGGAACCTACATGCTGATGCTCACAATTTCGATAGTCACACTAGTACACAGAACATCAACACAGGCGGTTCCCAACGTATTTTCACAGGCGTTTTGGGGAGCCGTCTGTGCTGGAGGCCAGTGAAAATGGTGTATTTCCACAGGCGGTTGCTTGAAAACTGTCAGTTGAAATGCATTTCCACAGGCGGTTCACATAAGCAACCGCTTGTGGAAATGCCATTTCCACTAGCAGTTCACATAGCAAACCGCCTGTGGAAATGCCATTTCCATAGGCAGTTCAGTTAAGTGAACCGCCTGTGTTATAGTTTTTCCGCCCAAATTAATTTGAATTTTCAATTGTGAGCAGGCGTCCTCCCCTCTCTTCCTCCCTCCTCTCTGTCCCCCCTCCTCTTCCTCCCTCCCTCCTCTCTCCCCCCTCATCTTCCTCCCTCCTCTCTCCCTCTCTTTCTCTCTTGCACTATGATCAATACAAAGGCTATTTAATTATGAGAATCTATCAACATGAAAGTAATTATATCATACAATTATATACATATATGCACATTAACAATTTAATTACATCATACATTATATACATCAAAGTTGTTTTTCGACCACGATATGATAATAAAGTTTACATTCGACATGATTCTAATAATCATTTCGACTCAATTTCAGAGCGCTAATGTCCCTTAGCGCTCTGAACTCCGGCCTCCCTAAGGGGCTATCTATATGGTGATATTTTCCCCTCCGTAGGAATGATTTCTTTCAAGAGGAATGAGCACAGGTCCTCAACAATTGCCCATAGAGTTTTCTTGGTGAAGTTTTTATTTGACTTGGTTTCTTGATACGTCTGAAAAGAGTTTATAAACATCATATATATTTCCACGTGTATACAATATATTTGCATCTTTAAGGATATAAATATAGACATAACAATTAGTTGTACCTTATTAGGGTTCTTCCGGTACCGTCCGTCGGTTCTCATAAACTTACACACGTAGAATCCACAGTGCACGTAACCGGCTGGTTGCTTGTGGCACTACATAAAGGGCATGCAGTTATTTACTTACAACATCGTCTTATGTACTATACATGCATGATATGATTCATAATTTTACGTACCGGCCACTTATGAAATATGCTCAGTGCCTCCTTCTTCTTTGACAAGTCATACACTCCACCTTGTAACTTATAGAATCTATAACAACTATGATCTCAAAAAGAATCAATTAGTAATTCTTAAACTCTTATCAATAAAAGGATGCATGGTAGCTTATGTCGGTTTACCGTTCTAAGATGGTCGTGAATTTTGCATATCTTTCAGAACTGAAATCTGCGGAGTCAAAGACCAGCACCATTCCGTCCCTAGGATAAATATAGAAGCATATCCAGTGGTCGCTGCACGATCAAACCAGAATTGTTATGTGTGTATATAAACTGATACTTAAGCTGATGTGTGTGTGTGTGTGTATATATATATAAACTCATACTTACTTAAAGTTATAAGGGGCAATTATGACTTCTCTATGTTTGAACTGAAGCATTGCATGGCCTATGTAGGTGGCGTAGTGAGTCTCATGGTCCTTCTCCAGTTCTTGCTTTTTCTTTACAGCTTCTTCTTTTGATAACCCCTTCAAGAGATCGCTGCCGTCACCAATCCGGAAGGTGTGCTCGTTCTCAGCTATTTTTTTGGGGCTAAGTTACCCAACCCTGGGGCTCTCATTTTTGCTTGTTCCAGGACCGTAAAGCGTCTCGTCTTGATCATATTGCATTCTGCAAGACACAAGTGCATGTCAGAAATTCAATCTTAATACAAGTCAATAATAATAAACGATGTTCGTGTTAGTACGAGAGCAAGACTTACAATGCAAACAGCGTTACGAGCTGAACGTCGAGCCGCTTGAGGTTCATCATCAACCATATGTTCTCGAAAGCAACGAAAGTCGTATCTCGTTCACTTTTAAAAGCCGATGGTGGTATATTCACTTGGATTGCGTCGATGCCGACAGAAGCTGCTCTCATATACCAGTCATGAAGTCTTTTAACACCAGCCGGGACCTTTTGGAGTTTTTCCCAACTCAGTAGAGGCCTGCCCGGTATATATGTATTAGGGACATTTTGATAATCATCCCATATTGGCTTTCTGATCTCCAATGCTCTGATCTCCGGACCTTTTACCGACTTCTCCTGCTCAGCTAAGTCCACGATACGTGACATGTGAGTCTATGCAATCCCTTCCAAAAACTTGACGGTGCCAGCAGTTTTTTTCTTCAGCTCGTAGGGGAGACCAATTTAGGAACCAAAATTTTTTCGCCTTAGGTTTTTCTTGGATCTTCTTTGGTGATGGTGGCCAAGGCGAAACTTCGACGTCTTGAAGCGGTGGGGAAGAAGCAGGCTCATTCAATGGTGTAGTTTGTGGCAGAGATCCTGCTGGTTTCTGTGTTGACGGTGGGCTTCAAAAAGGATCTTGCTGGGCATCTGGGGATGGTGTTGGATCCAGATGTCGGTCGAGAGGTGCTGACTCCTGAGTTTCTGGCAGGGATTCAGAGGATGGTGGTGGTGGCTGGGTCAACTCGACGTCTCGTCGAGGCTATAGGATGAAATTCTTAATGGCCTGTCCGAGTGTCTCAATACCCTCGAGGCCAGATATTTCTAGCACATTATCCTCGTATCCTGGGACGACCGTCAACACTTCTACCCTGCAGTACTCTTCTGGTATAGTAGCACCGTGGTAGTCACGTCCGGGGATCGCAAAGCCCATGGCTACCTCCCTTGTACGTTGATGCTTCATACCATATCGTATGAGCAATTTGCAAGGTATCGGCGCATTAATGTCATCCACTGGGTAGCGGTCCTTGTTTTCCATAGATCCCACACTACTTGGAAAGGGAGGAGATTGAGCGAACTTGGCAGTAATCATCTCCTGAGCTCTAGGCAAGGGTTGTGTTGGGACGAGCTGCATCTGTGGGCCTTGTGTGCTCATCTGCTGAATAGACATTGCACTAGCTAACTTCTGCATCAACTGAGGATCAGGATTTGTTAGAAAATATGATATCATGTTTCTGAATTGTTCCTTAGCCTGTTCCTCAAAATATTGCTTCATGTCTTCCTTATATCGATCTCGTTTCTTATACATGCCCACCCACTCCGCACCAAATCCTTCTTTCCAACCCTTCTTTGACGAGATGCCTCATATACGTCCATGATGCTCAGGGTTGCCCAGACCAAGACTCAAGATGTTCCTCTCCCTTTGTGGCTTGAATCTCCATTTTTTTGCCTCCGCTGCCAGTTCCACCATCCTGTCAGCTGCCGGTGTGATTTCTAAGGGACAGTTCACACTGGTAAGAGTTTGTTTAGTTCCTCTTCCTCTGAACCAATTCGCCGACCTCTCGCCAACTTCCTCTGATAGCACAGTCTTGCCTTGTTTCTTTAGCTCCTCTTCCTCTGCCTGCCATTTTAGAATCTGTAGCTTGTAACCACCCGTGCCAAGGTGATGGCGGTATTTGTTCTTCTTTGCAAGTTCTGAAGCAGCTTCACTCTTGGCTTTGAAAGTTGGGTCTTCCCTCTGTGCCTTGAATACTTCCCACTGCCCAGTGGTGATCTTATACTTGCTCGTTGGGTCCAACCCTTTCTTCAGAAATTTGGTATTCATCTCTGATCTGTAGTTTCAAAATGATGTTGCAATGTGCTTGAAAAAAATACTCCTTCACAAGTTTCTCCATCCCCGAAGGGAAAACAAACCTTTCTATAAACTTGTCCCATAGCTCTTTCCTTTTAGCTGCACTCACATCCGGCCACCTAGAGATTGTGATGTCTAGTTTATCCCTGACTAAGAACCAATGGTATTCCGTAACTTGGCAGCCACCTCATCAGACACTGTAGGCTCTCCTTTTGGGCCGATGTTGGGAATAATATACGTCTTCTCTGGCCACTTGTTTGTTCCTCTCTCACCGCATTTTCGGTCACTCAGTTTCCTTTTTCTTGATTTGGAAGTGGTTGTCTCAGTCGTTTCTGGTGCTTCGCCATGTGGCACGTCTTTTTCTTCCGCTAGAATCACCCGCATTTGAGACAAAACCTCCTATCCGAAGCAATTCAAGAGTGTAAGGATCAGCGCGTATAATACTATGAATGAAAGTATTGGTTTTACATCTAGTAACAATGCCTCATCAGCGGGATCATAATCTAGGTCTTCGCTTTGATGATGTGGCCTGTCTATGCTAGGGCATGGATCACTTCGGTTCCCGTCATCTTCCTCTTCTTCCAACATGTCACCATGCAAATCATCTTCTTCTTCTTCCAACATATCACCATGCAAATCATGTTCTTCTTCTTCTGGAGGATTTATCGTTCTAAAAGCGTTGTTCCGAGGGGTGTGTGAGTTCATTTGATATGATTTTACGTTAAAAAACAAACATTCGATAAGTCGTAATGAGGTGGAGCTAACCGTTGTTCCGGGGGTGTGTGAGTCTTATTAGGCGACTCTGTACGCTAGTCATCTGTCTGCTCTCTGGATTTGGGAGAAGTCGTCTTCTCAGTATCTTCAAATATAATAAGCTACCATGAGTACTAGCACATACAATAATAACTAACTTAGTACATACAAAGTACTTAGCACATACAATATTAACTAACTTGAAAAAAAGTAATGCCATAATATATATTACACATACAAAGTACTTATGCCATAATATATATTACACATACAAAGTACTTAGTACATACAAAGTACACATTTCCTAATTTAAATAAATGAAATAATGCCATAATATATATATATTACATTTACATTAAGCATATAATTTACTTGCCTATAGTAATCTTTGCTAGTAAATAATAAAGAAAAAAAATTACACATTTCCTAATTCACATAAATGAAAAAACATATAAGCAATATACTAAATTAAATTGTAACATGTTTATTTTTTAACTAATTAAATGTCTATATATATGGAACAAGTTCATTTAACTAATAAAATTAAAAAAAAAAAAAAGCATCGGGGACCGGCCCGCCCGCCCAAAGAAGGCCCAAGAAGGGCAGGCCGGCCCACCACGGCCCCTACCTTGCCCCCGCCGTGGGGGGAGCTGCTGGCACCCGCCGGGGGAGAGAGGGTGCCCCCGCTGCCGCTGCAGATGAGGCCAGGCGGGGCTTGCGCACCTCCTTCCCCAACCGGGCGGCCCTCCTCTCTCTCCCTCTCCCTCTCCTTCACATGCATGGCAACGGCGACGGCGGCGACCCACGCGACACAGGCGGCGGCGCGCTGCTTCAAACGGCGATGGCGGCGGCCGCGCTGGACATACCGTCGCTTGACGGCTCCTCCGACTGGTGGCGGCGCCCCGAGTGGTGGTGGTGGCCGACGGTAGCCGAAGCTACAACCGGTTAGCGCGTGCCGCCTCGTCTCGAAGGGCGGCGGCGCTCCTCCGAGCGATTC
Source organism: Chrysopogon serrulatus (assembly GCA_015844335.1). Taxonomy (NCBI): domain Eukaryota; kingdom Viridiplantae; phylum Streptophyta; class Magnoliopsida; order Poales; family Poaceae; genus Chrysopogon; species Chrysopogon serrulatus. Next base: position 514,821 of record JADLZL010007062.1, on the reverse strand, counting down.
CGGGTGGCGGCGGACTCCAGCGACGAAGCAAACCACAAAGAGGCGGCGCGGTGTGTAATACGATATTTTGTCACCTTTTTGTGCGGCATTAATATTTATGCCCATTTATAAATTTGTACTGCCTTGGCCAATGCTTGCATTATAAGTGGTGGATTTATTCACAACCGAGCTGGTTTGACAATCAATGCAAATTTGTGACAATACAAGTGCTCCGATGATTAATGCCAATATTTCGGAAAGAAATGCTTGAGACATTTTTTATATATAATCTTGCGGTGGCTTAATTAATTGGATATGTACTATAATTATGTTTTACTCATTAATAGACCTATATTATGGGCCAACCAGTCACGGGTTTAAATTGAGCCCATAATATGAAGAAGGACACAGATGACCTGCACAAATCAGCTAATATGCATCTCGTCGTTCCATGGGCAAGTTAAAAGTGCTTATGATCATTTAGCTTCCTTCATACGGAATGTATACACGTATGTTCGTGTTGGCCCAAAGAATGGCAACAGCGTGGCCCAACTCATCCATACGTACTGTTCGGTCCCAGTCCGGTATATACAGGTACGTACAAGATACGCAGACGTATAAACGTGTAACGCCAGCCGTATCTCCGACCCGTTGCACGAAGGAATCTCGAAAGGATAGGCTCGGCTTGCTCGGTCTTCCCCAATTCTCGGCCACGACGCGAGAAGACCTCCCCACGACGAGGGGTGGAGCAGGCGCGCTCGCCTTGGATTCCTCGGGCATGACTCCAACGAGCTCCCTTCCTTTCGTGTATAAAAGCCAAGGCAGTTCTCTCTTGCCGGGGATCGATCATCACCACACCATCGCCGTCAGGCTGCCGCTCACGCACGCAGCTACATCTCGCCGCCCACTGCTATTCGCAAACCACACACATTGCAACCCACGCCGCCGCCGTCGCCATCGCCGGACACAGCTCTGCACCGAGGAAGTTCGACGTCGCGTGCTCCTGGCGATCATGGCTGCATCGAAGGGTGAGGCTCCCCATCTGTGGGTTCTTTGTTTTTGCTAGATGCCTTGCTGGTTGGCCGGTGTGGAGATGAGCAGGAAGCTAGAGTGAGAGTCAGGGACGACTGAGTATCTTGCCGTGGTGTAGTTCTCGGAGTTGTAGAGGAAGAGATTGCTGTGATAGGTGCAGTTGTTTGGGGAAAGGAAGTTGCAGTGTTCATCTAGATGTAGAGGGGATTGAAAGGCTGATGGGGATATGTGTTTACTACAATTTAGTTGGTGTATCAATGGAGTTTGATGGAGGTGAAGGAAGGTTCCTGTAGAGGTGTTGGTGAGAGTTCAGAAGTAGGTGTTGATGATTCGAGTCAAATGAAGAAGCAGCAGCAGTTTAGGCAGTAGTGAACCATGGTGAGGCAATGGCAGATTGCAAGTGATCTTGATTTTCAGAGGGTTTGATTGAAGAAGCCCTGTTATAGATGGAGTGGTAGATGTGGTTTTGCTGCTGCAGATGAGAAATGAATTTATTGGGGTGAAGAGGTTGCAATTTCAGAGAAGTGTTGAGAGTAGTAGAGAGTTTATTTGTCAGTGAAATCAGATTGGGCAAAGGGGAAAGGGAGTCTGAATGTTGATGGCAAGTAGCAGTGTCGGAGCTGCAATTTAGAAAGAAGAGAGATGCAAAATTAGTATAGGAGAAAGTCTGTTGAATGCAGCAAATAATCAAGACAGTGATGAAGTAGTATGAGCCTGATCTGTTGATAAGCTGTGTGCTGAGAGAAGCAAGCAAACTCTGAAATTTATGAGAGACAGGTGCTGCAATTAGAAAGAAGAGGTGATAGACTGCAGTAGATAGAGCAGGCCAGTGGTGTGAAAATTTCAGGAGCTAGTAGAGTGGCGTGTGATCTTTTGGCAGGCATTATGTTGAGTAATAGTAAGCAAACCTGAAAGATTAGAGAGTTGGAGATTTGGGGCAGTATTGTACATATAAATGGAGCTGTGGGTTATAGTGTGTGCAGCAGCAAGCCGAAGAGTAGTACTGATGAGCGCAACATGTTCAACAGAGAGATTAATCCATGTAGTAGGCAGTGCAGGCACCTGAGGAGCAGAGTTGTTCAGTTTTGATACTTACAGTGCATGAACTTAATTTGATTAGTTCAGCCATGCAAATTCTTTGGTCTGAAAGATGATAACTGAGAAGTCCAGTAATATTGTTGTGAATTGTAATGAGTAGAGCTGGGCTATGATCCACCGTTACAAGCAGCAAGACGTGGACACTGATGGTGCTCAGTTATGTAAATTTTCAGTAAACAAGTTGCAGTACATTATCAGTGTGTGTTGTGTCATAAACATGAGTAGTTAGCATGAGTTAGCCTGTGCTGTGAAGTGTCAATTGCCGGGAGGACCAATAAATAGATATCTTGTACTCTGTAACTCTCTCAGAATGTTGTAAGTACTAAATATTAGCGAGTGATTAGCGGTCCGTCGTGAGCGTGGCCCTTTTATTGTTGAGATGACTTCATGATTAAGAGAAGTGCATTTGCAGTATGTTGACCATGTAAATCAGTTGAGTTACAACTGTGGTGTTCTCCGTGGTTGTACCTATGCACAAGAGTTAAAATTGTGTAGCTATTGCCTATTAATCGATCAGCCCTCAGGACCTGGGCAAATTGATGTTTGCCCATGTACGTGCCAGTAGTTTATGGCTGGAACCTGTCGACATGATCAAGATATGCATCATGGTGACTGAGCTGCTATAGTCTCTGTATGTATGCCCAATTAAATCAGAAATTGACCGGTGTGTTGGTGCATTTGTTGTGAAGTTATGATCAAGTCCCTAGACCGACGAGGCTAGGAAATTACAATTACAATCTCACTCTGTGACCGACGAGGCCGGAGGCGATCAGCCTTGACCGACGAGGCAAGGCATTTATCTGTTCGTGACCGACGAGGCCGAGCATTTTCACAGACTTCACTACAAACTCCGTGACCGACGAGGCCGGATAGCAAACGCCGCTGACCGACGAGGCTGTGGCAAATTTTATTGTACTTATATTCTATAATCATTCATGCATATTTGGAGACAACAACACTCAAGACCCGGAGACACGACCATCATCGCGGCTTAATCGGAGGTCTTCCATAGAAGTTAGTCTGTGGATGTAATTAACCGGATTGTCTCACGAGACCCCGGGAACCAAGAGCTACACAGTCACTGATTTAGTCAAATGTATTAGTCAGGCGCAATATGATGTAAAATCCCAAGGGGACTTGTACTCTGTAATTCTACAAAGGATTAATACAATGAAGAGTTCCCTACTTGTTTGTGTGTTTATTATTCATTTTTGTATACTCATGTATACTGGCACGCCCGCGCATTAGTAAACCCATGCTGTAAGAGACGGCACTGTTAGGAAGAGTTTCTCCACGCGAAACACGGTGGACTTCAAGCAGCGGTGAGGAGCTCCCGTGAGGTGCCGGGCGGCGAGTGGCGGCGGCGGCGAGAAATTTTGGCAGCCTGACGGCGTAAAATTGAAAGAACGTGCCCACCGGACTTGTGAAAATTTCAAGTCTGGTGGGCGCTATTTGTAGGGGGACAATTTGCACTGGAGGTTATCTTAGCCAACCGCTTTGTGGAAATGGTTTCCACCGGCGGTTCTCTAAGACAACCGCCAGTGCAAATAATTTTTCAACGGCGGTTCTCTAAGACAACCGCCCGATTGGAAATATATTTTCACCGGCGGTTGGCTAAGTCCAACGCCGATTGGAAACTTATTTTTCTTTCTTATTCACATTCTATTATGTATGTATAATATATATGTACTAATTAGTATATTTCTTTACTATAATTAGTATATTTCTTCTGGTATGGTATATATATATACTAATTAGTATATTTTTTAGATTTCTTGTAGACATATATAGTGTTTAGGATATTTCTTTTAAACTATACTATAGAGATTTCTTTTAGGATATATGAAGTGTTTAGGATATTTCTTTTAGAATATTTCTTTTATACTATATCATAGAGATTTATTTTTACGATTTATGCTATACCATAGAGATTTATTTTACGATTTATACTATACCATATAGACTTCAACAAGTAGAAAGAAAAGGACTTAATTAATAAAGTAGAAAGAAAAGGACTTAAACAAGTAGAAAAAGAAATACCAAGAGAGAGCAATATATGATTATAAATTATAACTGATAAATTGTTACATATGACATTAACTAATATTTAACTTAAAGGTAGCCAGCTACTGTTCTTTCCTTATCCATCGTGGCGCACCCATGGCAATAAATTTTTTACGATATTCCACTCAACATTCCTTATCTTTGACGGATGATCTGTAAAGAGAGACATGTGCCCAAACTGGTTGAAGTCATCTAGGTCAATTACACCATCAACTCCTAAAGTTTGCTGCTTTTTAGGAAGAACTACATGCTTGGTCTTATCGGTGCTTTTCTTCTCTTCCTTAGAAAGGATCTGTTCGGCATAGAAGACCTGTGCAGCACGGGTAGCAAGGATCCAAGGGTTATCCTTGTAACCTACTTTACTTAGATCAAGAACTCTCAAGTCATAGTTGTCCACTGTGACACCTATGTCATCAACCCATTGGCATCGAAACACAGGCGTCTTAAATGAATCATAGTCTAGTTCCCATATGTCCTCAACGAAGCTAAAATATATAGCAGTTTCATCTGAATCATCTATGGTCTCATAACGAACATTACTGTTTTATGCCATTCTCTTTTTGTCTCTAGAAGTGGTACAAAACGTGAAGCCACTAATGTCATGGGTGTGCCATGATATGACCTGGCGAGATGGTCCAGCTGCCAACCTTCTGATAGTTTGTTGCTCAATTGTTTCTCTATTTGGAATATTCTGCTCCATTAGCCATGTGGTGAATCGACGCTTGTGTTCCTTCGATATCCAATCCTCTGTTTGCCCAGGGTTATGATCGCTTAGCTCTTGCATGTGTTGTTTGATCAGAGGCTCCATTATTGAGAGCTGATGTAGGATGCTATGATGCGCCTCGAGAACAATATTGTAGTCTGATGGGATGAATGATTTTTGGCCCATCCTTCCACACCTATATTGTCTGCCCTCATGTCGGGACGGAGGCAAACCTACTGCAATCTGGTCTTTTAGGCAATTGTTACAGAATGGACCTCCGGACTCAATGGCCTCTTCGGTAGTGTATCCCTCTATCATGGATGCCTCAGGATGAGCACGGGTGGATACGTACCCATTCAGTATTGACATGAAACGCTCATATGTCCACATCTCATGCAAATACATGGGACCCAATGCCTAAATTTGTAGCACTAAATGTACGACAAGGTGTACCATTATATCGAAGAATGATGGCGGTCACATCTCAAGCTGTGACACTGTCTCCACTGCGAATTCCTAAAGAGACTCTCACTGCTCACGGTCAATTACCTTCTGTGATATCTTATTAAAAAAGAAGCACAACCGTGTGATTGCCATCTTTAAGAACACCGGACTAATAGCTCTGATGGTAATAGAAAGGAAAGTTGTCAGCATCACATGGCAATTATGTGAGTTATAGTTGGTGAGTGTATGGTCCTTTATTGACATAATGCTCTTAATGTTGGAGCAGAATCCAGCTGGAACTTTCAATTTCTTCAACCACACATACATCGCATGTTTCTCATCCGTGCTCAGGTTGTAGCTTGCTGCCGGGAGGTGGTACTTTCCATTATCTAGCAAAACCGGGTGAAGTTTAGGTTTTATCTTTAAATTGACTAGGTCATGACGTGAACTCGGTCCTTCCTTCGTCTTGCCCTTTATGTCCAGCAAGGTACCAATTATACTTTCAAACACATTCTTCTGAATGTGCATACCATCGACCATGTGCCGTACATCAAACTATTTCCAATATGGCAAATACTTGAAGAAAATTGACATCTTCTTGAATGTAGCCCCAGCAGTTGGCTTCACATCCTTTCTTGCTTTTCATCTTTTATCTTCTTGCCAAATATAAACTTGATGTTCTTAACTATCTCGTACACTCTATGACCTTTACTATTACCTAATGGAGCAGTGGACCTTAGTTCATCATGGTTGTCAAAGTACCTATCCATCTTTTGCAAGCGGTACCTATGTCTTTTCGATAAGAAACGCCTGTGTCTCATATACACTATCTTATTGGATGCACTGAGGGACACGTAAAAGGTTTCATCCAGGCATACTACACAACCGACCTTACCCTTGAACTATCTTGACAATACAAAGAGAGCTGGGTAATCGTTGATCGTAACAAAAATAATTGCTCTCAGTGTGAATGACTCTTTTCGGTATTCGTCCAATATGTCAACACCTGTATCCCACAATATTCTCATTTTCTCCATTAATGGCTCTAAGAATATATCCCTGTCAACACCAGGTTGTATAGGTCCAGAAATAAGAATGGTTAGCAAAATGTATTTGCGCTTCTGCAACAAGTGTGGAGGGAGGTTGTAGATGGTGAGGATAACCGGCCATGTGCTGTGTTTGCTGCTTCTTTTGGCAAAGGGATTTATTCCGTCGGTACATAGTGTGAACCTAATATTTCTTATCTCCTTAGCAAATTCTAGGTGGTCATCATTGAATTTTTGCCATTGCTTCCTATCGGCAGATGTCGAAGCTTTCCATCTACTTTGTGCTTATCAGAAGCATGCCAGCTCATAAGCTCTGCATCCTCAGGGTTTGCGAACAAACACCTCAACCAATCTACTACAGGAAGGTACCACATCACCATAGCAGGAACCCTTCTCTGTGCGTAATAGTCTTCTTCTTTGTTTTCTTTGCTGCAGGGTTTTAAACTCTGTTGGGTCTTCTGTTGGGTCTTCTTTCTCTTCTTCCCTTTAGAAACGGAGGCTGCATTCTCTGTTGACGGTGGATAACGTCAACCTTCATTAGAACTTTAGATACAAAAGGATACACGAATACACACTAGTTTAGGGTTTTAACTAACAATTTCCACGAGTTTTGCATATTCTATATTTTCTAGGGACTATTCTAGAAAAGCTTAAAAGAGGGATTAGAGTGCATAATAATCACGAAACTTATCCGCCACGGGAAAGATAACCATCGAGATGTAGAAAGGATCTAGAAGACACTGGAAGCAAGGGACCCATAGACGCCGCCAGTGGGGGGCCGGCCCCCCACCCCCCCCCGCCCGGCGCTCCAAGTTAGGGTTTCGGCCCCTCCTTCTGGAAGCTTCTTCCACCGCCTATGTGGAGTCATCTCGGCCCTTGATTAAGTCGGTTTGATCCTGCGGCACACGTTCATCCCACCGGGCTATAAATAAAGGGGCAGACCCCCCCTCCCTGGAGGCATCAAGTCATTTTGGAGATCAAGCCATCAAGAGCCTTCTCTAGTTCATCGAGCCTCTCTAGTTCATAGCTTTAGCCTAGTTAGATTAGAAGTAGAAGAGTTCTAGTTCTTCGGCGGGGATCTGGAGCCCCCAAATGCATGCAGGTGTGAGTTCGGTATAGTTCTAGTTCTTTTCTCTTATTGTATTCAACATCATGATTTGGGAAACATTGTTCTTAATCTTATATATGTTCTTAATTGCAATAGTCAATGTCTGCTTTGATTATATGTTTAGCATAGTTAGTTTGATCCTAATAAATTTATGTAATTGCTCGTATAGCGTTCATCCAGAGATATCGTGGGTGAATGATTGGCAGTATGTAGACGTGGTGTTTAGATATCTTGCTTATCTGCGAGTGCACCCTGATGTGCCGGGGCGTGTGGTAGTCCACGTAGGTGACAGCTGCGTTGGTTCCTCTGTAGTCCACCCTCCGTACGTAGCACTAGCATGGGCACGGTCGCGAAGTTGGATGATGACTTTGTTTCACATCCTTCCTAGTTGATGTCTCTTTATATGTGATCATGATGTAGGATTAACTTAACAATGATTGCTAGATGTAATTGCACTAATTAGAGTATTCATTGTTGTAGTTATTGAATTACCTTAGTATTTATTTCTGAGTTTATCCATTGACTAGCTATTACTATGACTAGAAGAGCTCTGATGTTTATCTATTTATGATGACTGATCATTATCTATCATATATCTTTTATCACGTGACTTATCCTTGTTATGAGTAGGATTCTAGTTATGGTTTACTTTTCATATTAATAGTATAAGTTGACATCAATAGTGTAAGTTATAGATATAAGTCCTACGTAGACCTTCCCAAAGTATAAATATAAATCGACAACCCGGAAGAACTCCCTAGGTAAAATGCTACAATGGTATAATTATCTGTCCGCTTGCGAACCATTCTTAGTTTATATCGATATTTCTGCCTAGTCATATTGATTGATATATATATATAAATATATATATATATATATATATATATATATATATATATATATATATAAACCTATATTTATCCTTAGCATATACAATTAGGGATGACAACCTAGTTCATGCTTAGGGATGTGGGTGAGAGATAAGTGGCTAGTTGTTAATGACAAGTTAATTTCATACCATGTGTTTCTAATCTCGTTAATTAGTAATGACGTTAGAAATACCAACATTCTCCTCTTGTAGATAGTCTTTTTTCGTCTTGTACCGACTTGCACCACAATTTAGACAGGTTGTCTAAGTCTTTGTAATCACCTCGATATAGGATATAGTGATTTCTGCACGCGTGGATCTTCTCGACACCTATAGTAAGCGGACTAATTAGCTTCTTTGCATAGTACGTGTTAGCAGGCACTTTGTTCTCCTTTGGAAGCATATCTCCGAGAGTACTCAATAATGCATTAAAGCTGGCATCCGACCATCCATACCTAGCTTTCAACATCAACAACTTAAGCACAGACTGTAATGTCGTGAACTCTTTGGTACAACCCTTACTCTCATCGTACAATGGCTCTACTGCTGCCCTCTCTAAGGCCTTCATACCTTTCTAAAAAACATTGATGGATCCGTATGACGACGCAATAGTGCAGCCATAAATTCTGCGTCTTCATCCTCCACTTGAGTTCTGTCGTCGTCGGTCCTCCAATGTTTGCATCATCATGAACATCGGGCACAACATGTTCACTCTACTAGGGACAATGGTGTTGTGTCTCGTGTACGAACTGGCATACGTCGTCAACAAGTATGTCTAGGCCATTGGCGCCGAAGTTCGTAGGGTTTCCAGCTGTATACGGCGCAGAGCTACCTTCTCCATGCTTTGTCCAAATCATGTAATCCTTCATAAATCCTCGGCAGACTAGATGAGTTATGATTGGTTTTGTGTCTTAAAAAATAATAAGATTTCTGCTGTCTATGCAAGGACAATATATGTGCTTCGTCTGTGTTCTCAATGCATGATTTTTGGCAACATCGATAAGCCTATGGACCTCAGGTATGTATGATGGATCTACTCTTTTTAAGTTATACATCCAGAATGCTCTGTCCATCGTTACCTGTTAAAAAGTTTAATAGATTTATATATTTTAATCACTAAAAAGAAGACATAAATATTTTCTGACATTAATTAACTAACCTTTAGATGATCAGCAAACTCCTTCAAAGAATTATAGATAAAATGACCCCCTGCTTATATATTTCTCAATTAGTACACCTCGAGGCTAAATTGTATATAGTTAAAAGAACTAGTTCAATAAATATGTCTCTCACTACTTAGTTAAAATTCTAGAAATAATTAAATCAATCCCTATTAATTAAAGCAACAATATATGGATGAAACCCTAATAAGAAAAGCAAGACTAATTAACAAAATTCTAATTAAAGCATCAGTAGTACTTAATTAAACTAAACATAACTAAATATCTAAATAAGACTAAATAATTAAAGCATCAATTTATACATGAAACCCTAATAACTAAACATAACTAAATAATTAAACAAGAAATAATTAATTAAACCATCAATTTCTAGAAAAACTCTAATAACTAAAACAAGATTAATTAATAAAAATCTAACTAAAAGCATCACTACTACCTAATTAAACTAAACATAACTAAATAATTAAATATAAGTAACTAATGAAACTCTAGAGATTAAACTCTAGATCTAAAAAGTGAAACCCTAGATCAAAAAATGGCTAAAATTAGTGAAAAAAGAGAAATAACCTAGTTACTCTTCTCTCTCACTAGAGGTGAAACCCTAGATCCAAATAGTGGCTAGGATTAAGCAAAAATGGTTAAAAAGAGGCAAGAGACACATAAATTAACTTTTCTTAGCAACTTCCTTTGAAGAAATCAAGATCAAAACCTCCCCCTTGTATCTTCTTCAATCTGAACCTCCAAAATCGCCTCTAATAGAAGGTGGCTGCGAGCTACAGTTCTGTTGGGGGAGGAAAATGGGAAGGGGGAGGGATATATATAGGTGGATCAGCACAAGCGGTCCTCTTAAGAAACCGTTTGTGTAAAAGAATCAACACAGGCGGTTCCTTAAGAGAACCGCCAGTGCAAATAGCCTCATTTACACAGGCGGTTCACTTAAGGAACCGCCTGTTAACCTCGATTAACACCGGGCGGTTCCTTAAGTGAACCGCTAGTGTAAATGCTGCTATTTACACTGGCGGTTCTCTTAACTAAACCGCCAGTGCTAATCTATTTACACAGGCGGCCGGTTCTGGTGATGGGACCCGTCTGTTGATTTTCAGTGGCGTCCATTGGCCAAAACCGCCAGTATAAATATTTTCATACCGTCAAGAGAAATCGTCTGTGTACTAGTGTCATACCGGTGATTTGGAGGAGATCTCCCGAAAAGCCTTTCAAGCCCGAGCCACCCCAAGATTTGAGCACACTAGTCTTCCTTGGTGCGTCAAGCGTGCCAACAGCGCTGCCTCCTGTCAGCTTGGCCAAATCAGTCCATGCACTCGTCTCATCATCGTATGCTCTCAGTGCAGATGTCCTCTCCACCCACACGAGTATCCGCTTGTCATCCAGAAGCGCCAGCGGATAGTGGAACTGAGGGGAGTACCTATCGTCCCCAAACGGCGTGCATCGCAACGTGTACCGTCTGCTGTAGGAACCAGAGCTCGGTAGAGCCTTTCTTGACGTTGCAATAGACTACCACTAAGCTCTCTCCCAACCGTGCCAGCTGAAAGTGTTCCCTACGAAGAAGAAGAACACGCACATTAGGAGGGGGTTTATAGCGCCGCCGGGTGAGCTCGTCGCCGTCCTCCTTGTCATCCGCGCCATCTAGAATTCTGCTGCTCAGGGGCCCTTGGGGTGTCGCCGGCTTCCACTCCTCCGTCGCCATGTCAAACACCGCCATGCTATCCGCCAGCGGGAGTTGTTCGTCTTCCCGGCCCCAGCAAACCAGGAAGTAGGCGAACCCAGTGACAACCGCCATGTTCCAGGAGCTGGACCCGGGCTCGACACTGAGGGTGACCGGAGGGGGAGCTCGCCGTCTCCACCTACCGGCATCGCCGCCGCCGCCCAGTGTCATGACCTCGCACGTCTGCCGCCGCCGTCTGCTACAATAATCCGCTTGGAGGCGGAGCACCTTGTACTCTCCGGTGGCCGGGACGTGCCGAAGCACGCACATGGGCGTCGCCGAGTTGACCTTCTTCCGGGGCTCGGCGGCCACGTCCACGACGTCGCCGGTGACCATGTTGAGCACGCAGGTCGCCCCAGCCATGCGAGGCGCAGAGCAGGTCGCCGTGGATGCTCAGGCGGCCGATGGGTTGGCGTATCTGCATCCGCTTGATGACGTTGCCGTGCAGGTCGACAGCGCGGACCTCGGCCGCCTCGTCGTCGTGGTTGCCGGCGACGATGACGAGCGTTGGAGCACCTGCAGCGCCGCCGAATTCCATCGTTGTTGTAGGAAAGTAAGAAAAATACCAAGGCCTTGTTTAGATGAAAAGTGTTGGAACACTAGAAGAAATATGTAGATGCAGTGACAAAACATTACAAAAGCGTTCGTCATAGATCATGCGTCTTTATCCATGGTTTGTGACGTTTATATGTTCATAGAACGTCGAGAACGATTCTCTCGACGTTCTATGAACATATAAACGTCACAAACCATGGATAAAGACGATGATCTATGATCAACGTTTTGTAATGTTTTGTCACAGATCTACATATTTCTTCTAGTGGAAAAAAAGTTGCAACTGTAGCATTTCGTTTGTATTTGGCAAATATTGTCCAATCGTGGCCCAACTAGGATTAAAAAGATTCGTCTCGTGATTTACAACAAAACTGTGTAATTAGTTATTTTTTTTTTCACTAACATTTAATGCTCCATATATACGGGTAGAAATTGATGTGATGGAGAGAGAGTGGAAAAACTTGCAACTTTCAGTGAAACTTGCATGGAACTAAACAAGGCCCAAGATTGATTTTTCTGGTTGTGTAGTAGATGCATGTTACCGGCCGGGTATTTGAGCTTGTTTGATCAATTGCGTGGCCGATACGAATCAGTTCTTTTTTTGGGAAAAGATACGTTTTGGGATAGATTACGTAGAGATCCTGTGCGTCGGGAAGAACTAGTCGGCCACGTATATTTTTCCGAATTCCTTTCCTGCTCTGATTTTTTTCGATGTCTTCTTTTTCAGAATCTTTTTGCGATTTATTTTCCTGTTCTGATGTTTTTTCGATGTCTCTTTTTTTTTTTCCTTTCTTTCTTTCTTTTTTTTCTCCAGTTCCGGCTACGTTCCGGTACGTTTTCTTTTTTCCATTCCGTTTTCTTTATTTTTTTCACATTCACCTAGACGTGTTTCCGTTTAATTGTTTTTAGTTTTCGCGTTCAACTAAATTGTGAATATGAAAATAGAAACACGTAAGATATGGTTCAGTAGAGGATGGAGATTTGTCATGGATATAGGAGGAAATGAAACTTCGTGAGGAAATTATGACGAAATCACAACAGATGCTTTTTGTACAATTTGAGGAGATCACACCGTTTATTTGCTTGTCATGAACAAGAATACAAGATGTGATCATCCAAATCAAACAACCTGTCTACCGTCCACTTGCACAATTTTACAGGAACCTGTATCATCCAAAATGTTATTTCTCACCAGAAACCCTGCTCGCCCTCTCATGCATATACACAATATTTCAAGATTATCAATACAAAATATTGCACAAAGTGATGTGTTTCACCATACGAACATTAGTAAAGATAGGTTAGATGATCCATAACCCTGTTAAACGTATGAGGCCTAACAAAAATCCTGGAAAGACACTGGAAAAACTGGGTGTCAAGTTTTGCAACGACTCAATCTAAAGGCAGGGTAACAGTAAACAGGAAAACAGGGTGTCATTATAAATAACGAACCATATCCAGTGGATTCTGGAACAGTTTGGCTGAACAGTTTTCACTAGCAACAGTGTGAAAAAGATAGCGAGAATCAACACTTCATGGATCAATGATTAACTCAACACTTCTTTCATATTCCTCCAGGTAGAAAAATTTAGCTAGTGATTCTGGAAAATCCTTTCAAAGCAACACACAAAATTAAGCCTGTTCCTTAGATATGTCTTTTTCTGAAAACTTCATGCGATCAAAACTAATCTTCTCTAACTCAAAGGAAAAGCAAAATGTAAAGTTGTATAGCTCATCACAGTAGACAGAAAGCAAACAAGCAATATATGCAGAGAACAAACTGCTGATGCTGATCATCCTTCTAACAGAAATACATAAAAGATTTATGCCAAAACTTTACTGGTAGTGTGAACTAGGCAAACATCGCATAGCCATTAGGCACCTTCATTGAAATAATTGTCAAAACATCATATAGTAGTGCAGGTAATGTATACAAAGCTGCAATTGCAGAACAGGACCAAAAGAGTTAACTCGAGTTAACTGGAGTCCATGCAAAAATGTTAGGTGCAACTTTCCCTAGATTTTTTTTTCTGTGCTAGAGAATGCTAAAATATATGCAATCAACAAGAATATGAACGTGCTTCATCCCCGTGTAGGTAGAGGATGGAAGCAGAAGGCTTAGAAGATGGAATATGGAACTATAGAAGCTGAGTCTTGATGCAAGTTGCTTATCCTGAGAGAAGTGAAAGCACTAGCTCAGAGGATTATAGGTTTGCTGTCAAATTATTACCCCCTCTGTTCCAAATTATAAGACGTTTTAGCTTTTCTAGATACATAGCTTTTGCTATGCACTTAGATATACACTATGTCTAGGTACATAGTAAAATAGATGTATCTAGAAATATCAAAACCTCTTATAATTTAGAACAGAGGAAGTAGTTAGGGAAAAAAAAGGGCCCATGTGGTGAACTGGTGTATGGTGTCAGACAAAAAGAGTCAATGAGCAGTTCCAAAACAAACAACCAATGTGAATTGCTGATAGTGGCCACTTCAATACTCTCAAAGAAGATTATAAGAACAAATTTGGAGGGATCTCTAATAAGTGGAGTTTCCATTTTATGAGCATTGAAATGAATGACTTAATATAAGTTCATTTAACTGCTAGAAAGTTCACTGGGCTTGTTCTCCACATAACGCTGACTACAAGGTGCTATTAATTAAAATAAACTAAGGTCCCTCTTATGTTTGAAATTATGTGGGTTCTCAGGGGTGCAATTGTCAGAAAATATGTGATTAGCTCCTTCTAAGAGAACTAATCATGTACATTGAGAACTAATAGGACAAACAGAGAAGATCGAAAAGTCATTTGAGGAGTTTGGATAGATGCTTCTGGTCCTTCTTTAAAAGGGCATAGCTGAAGGTAGAACTTCTCAAAAAGATTGTTGGAATAGATAAGAAAAGTTAAGGGTGAAACTTTTGGTATAATGTCACCAAAAATATTTAAGATAGAAGTATGCAAGCCAACACAATGTTTCTTTACCTTAAACAAAATCTGAGCTTGAGGTGAAGCTCTACTGCAGTTTACTAACTCATGGAGTCGGCAGTCCTGTGAAACTGGGCATGCATCCACAGACAATGTACGAAGACATCTTGCTTTGGAGAGAATAAGATCTAGGAAAGCCAATGGAACCCATCCTTCACAACTAATTATTTCTACAACTTGAAGTTTGGCACACATGCCATCTGTCCACTGTGCATTTAGGAACTTCTGATTTGCAATCATTTGTGGGCATCCAAGCTTCACCAATAAAAAGTAAAACGAGAAATGAGTTGACATTAGCAAGATGAGTTTCAAAAACTGTAATGACCAATTTCCGAAAGGCAACCTTCAGCATTACCTCTATTTTAAGTTTTTCAAGGTTCGGGGAGCTCCTTAGTTAGCAAAACATTAATAAAATGTGGTGCATGTCAGCGAAGTGTGTCGATAATTCCAAGCTCTTCAAGTTGTAAAAGGTGACAGGAATTGCATCCATCTCAAAATCACATCCCTCGGAGGGGAAACAAAAGGATGGGATGATAAAATCAAAGGAATCAAAACTGAACACATTTGTTGAAAGATGGATGGGATTTTTTACCATTGTGTTGAAGCAAGGGAGCATGCAGAAGCTAAGTCGATGGAAGCAGCATGCATGCCGATGGTACCATCAAACTTGTTTCGTTACTAAGGCAGGGCTTCAGATTATTTATTTACTCAAGCAAACCAAGTTTACAACTTTACTAATAAGTCAATAATGTAAAATTTTAACTTGTATGGAAATAGAGTAAAAAAAAATGCTCTGGTGATTTTTGTATCACAATATTCACTTGACTTTAGCTCCTGACATTCAGTACGTGCATGATTTATGCCAAACAAACAACAAAAAAGTTAGGAGGTACCCCTTCAGTTCCAAATTATAAGACGCTTTAGTTTTTCAAGGTACTTTGTTTTCACAAGACATAGTGTATATCTAAGTGCATTATTATAAAAACTGAGTATGTAGGAAAGCCAAACACCTTATAATTTGATTGAAATGGATGAGGTAATATATAAGAGCAATTAAACAATGTACCGGTAGTTCAAAAATGAGCTCCTGAACTTGGGAACACCAAGGAACTCTATGAAATCAGCATAGTCTGGCACATTGATGGATGCATATTGGAGGCGCGACAGGTCCCCAAATTGCTAGTCTGAGTGAATGTAAGAAATAAGTCCCAGCGTGTGGAGATTGGGCACCTCAATCATGCACTCCATATCATCAGCGTAGACATCATCAACCACAAGGACACGAAGCACGGGTGAAGCACCAACAATGGCCCGCAATTCCTCACCGTCGGCAAAGTCGACGGACATGAGGTATAGCTCCTGGAGCACAGGGAAGCCGGCGAATCCTCCTCCTCCTCCTCCACCAGGCTCAGGCTCAGGCTCAGGGAGAGGTGGAATGAAGACCCAATCCAGGGTGAGGGACATGAGACGGTCGCAGGAGAAGATGGAGGAGTGGACGCAGAAGTCCGCTCCACACTGTTGAAGATGGAGATGGACTCTATGCTGCGGCTAGAGAGCGCGATGAACCAGTCGTCGGCTGGGAGGCAGATGCTTCGTCGTCGCCGTTGACATGGCAGGCGAACCGGGAGACGCTAGGATCTGCGTAGCGGAGGAGTATGCAGTCGACGACGGAGGGGGGTGTGCCGTCGGGGAAGGTGAGGGCGAGCCCGGGGATGGTCTCCCAGCGGCAGCGCCAGGCACGGCAGAGTGCCGAGGTGCACACGGTGTCACGGAGGTCGAGGCACATCAGGATCTCGTCAAGCAGGTGTTCCGGGAATGAGGACAGCAGGTCCACTGGCGGCGGCGGGTCCATCGGCAGTGGGCCGGGAGGGCGAGGGTAGCGTGCTGAAGCTGGAAGGGATGAAGGGTTTCGGCCTTGTGGCTTGGGATCAATTTGGGCTGGGCTTGGCTGGGCTGCCATATTATTAGGGTTCAGAGTTTAGGGCCCAAGAGATAGAATGGAATGTAATGTGTTGGAAAAGGTTCAATTTACCCCTCAATTATCTTTTTATTTTTGCACTTTTTTTTGAAACTGTTTTTGTGCTTTTGGTGGTTTTGCTTATGTGGCGCCATATGAGTAGGGTAAATCAGGCTAAAGCTAAAAGTTCTTTTTTTAGGAATAAGCTAAGCTGAAAGTTCAGGGAGATAAATTTTCAAAAATTTATTCAAATATTTTAAATGGAAAAGTATTGCAATTAAAAATCCTAAAATCTAGATTAATCTTAGAAAAATCATAGAAAAGTTCTTTTACTAGCAACATTATTAAACTAGTTTCAGGTTGTTCTCAAATCCAGTTTTATGTCATATATTCATAAAAAATCTAACTTTAAGTACTCGGATTAAGATACGGTGTGGTAGAATCCAGGTAGGGTTTATCCGTTTCAGGTTAGACAGATATCGAAAAATATCTGTCCCATTTCACCCATACATGGAACCCAATATGTCTTAGAATTCGATTTCGTACCATCACTAGACTTGAGTTGGTTTGAAGATGGAGATGGCAGGCCGACATAGTAGGTAAAGTGGGAGACAACGGTGCTGGCATAGCAAAGGAGGGCACAACCAATGATCATGGGGTCGTACCATCATCGAAGGTGATGGCGAGTCCTGGGAGGGTCTCCTTGTGGTAGCGCTCGGTGCGCACAGAGCTGTGCACAATATCAAGGAGGTTGAGGCACATCAGGTTTGGAAGGTACTCGGGAGGGGAGGATAATAGGTCTACCACCACCAGAGGCACCAGATTCATGTCCATCTCTCTTGTGGTGGTGGACGAGAGGCCTAGCATTCGGGGTTCTTGGTGCACGTCGCTGTGATTTGTCGGATTTGCCTCCTTCATTCCAAAAACTATATTTTTAGACTCAATGTTTTATCAAATTACCTTGCAAAGTGGTTTTTGAAACCCGTTTTTGGATGATGTGGCGCCACGTCAACCATCCTATATGGCATCAAGTCAACAACGAGGAAGGTAAATTGGACTTTCATGTTAGTTCCGTGATCAATTAGATTGTATCATTAAAATATTATTTTTGATAAAGTTTAATTGATCCTAAAATACCTTTTGAGTTCAAACAATTTTTCTATGAATTTTCTAAATTTAAATTAGATTTTAGTATATGTAAATGCATATAAAGAAAAAAAATATATTTTGAAATGGACTAGCATACTGCCTTTGGAAATGGATTCCCAAAGATTATTCAACGTATGCAGTGGGCTGGCTAACCACTATAAACCGTTTTCACAAGCCTCCGGATTTTGCTTTTGTGCTACCTAGTGACATTGTAATAAAAACTAATAATGGAGAACTAAACTCCTCACTTTGGATTCTAGATAAAGTGGCATAATGCCGGTCTATGATGGGTGATAATTGTTATCCATTACTATAGATAGTCATTATATATAGTGACATGCATACACCCGTCCGTTTAGTCACATCCTTGGTGACTAGTAAAGCGCCTGACCCTTGAGGCAATTATTGCGCATCATCATTGAGCATTTTAAATAGTGTTTGAATGTCTATATTTTTTATATGTTGTGACTGAAGGCTATAATAGAAACTTTCCTGCATTTTTGGTTTCACGCAGAATTTCCTATTTCATAGACCCCAAAAATCTATGTTTTTCATATTCCAAGGTTTTAAGAATCTTCCAAACGAGTCTCTCTCAGAAATGAACATTTCTCATTATTGCTCGTTTGGTTTTCATATAAAAACATTAATGCACATTCGTTCTCTACTTCTCTCGTACGATTAAAATTAGTATAGCCTTGAGGGCCAGTAGGTTCTAATATGGTTCACTCCACTCGAGTTAACACGACTTGCATTGAGCAATATAATGCACGTCACTGTCCATTAGGATTTGGTTTTGGACATCATCTAGATGAACGAAGCTGTAAGTTAGAAAGTGGTCGATGGCTAAAAAAAAATTCCATGCATGGAGTCGATCAGTGGGGAGACCACAGCACTGCATGTCTGCACGAGTTTTAGTGGGAGTTGGCGAGTTGCATTGTAATCTGACTAGTGGCGCACCGAGGAGGAACAACAAGTGGATTTTATTACTATCTTAAACAATCCACTTTAATTATCAACGCTTACACCTTAAATATGTTTTTATTGTTTTTACTACTCCGTATTAGCACACCTTTATGTAACAATTTTTTTTTTGTCTCTTCACAAACACTACTGGAAACTTGAAATTCCCTCACGGTGCACTACCGTCGGGAAAATACATGAAAATGTGCGTATAGTCATAAAAAATAAAAATATCACTATAAAATTTCTTATGGTGCACTTACCGTCAGGGGAAAATAAAAAAATACCGTCGGGGCTAGCTCGACAGGGGTAATTCCAGTTTTGCTGACGTTGGTCGGGAATTTCAAGTTTCCGAGAGTGAAACCTGAGGTTTGTTTTTAAATTGTATATATTGTAATAGTGAATAACTTCATACCTTACCTCACAAAAATGTACCAGATTTTCACAAGAACAGCATCTGATACTAGTGTAACTAATAACGGAGATACAAAAATGCATGAAATAATCATAAAGTTCTCCTTGGTGGCCGTCTATAAATACAAACACTTCTTCCCTGACTTCTCTCACGGTTCATTCCTAGCTCATCATCAGGATGACATCATCCTCTGTCTTCTTCCTCCTGCTCGCTTGCTTCGCCACATGCGGCAGCGCCGCAACCTTCACCATAAGAAACAACTGCGGATTCACGGTGTGGCCGGCAGGCATCCCGGTCGGCGGCGGCACGCAGCTCAACCCAGGGTGGACGTGGACGGTCAACGTTCCGGCCGGCACTAGCTCAGGAAGGATCTGGGGCCGCACCGGCTGCTCGTTCAGCGGCGGCCGGGGCGGCTGCGCGACCGGCGACTGCGGGGGCGCCTACTCCTGCTACCTCTCCGGGCAGCCCCCGGCGACGCTGGCGGAGTTCACCATCGGCGGCGGCAGCAACCATGACTACTACGACATCTCGGTGATCGACGGGTACAACCTGCCCATGGACTTCTCGTGCAACACCGGCGCCGCCCTGCGGTGCAGGGACTCCGGCTGCCCCGACGCATACCACCAGCCCAACGACCCGAAGACCCGTTCGTGCAACGGCAATAGCAACTACCAGATCACCTTCTGCCCATGAGGCAGTTACATTGGTCTTCCAATGATGCACGCATCATACTACATGTAGTTGGCCATGATGAGCCCATGCATGCATGCATGATGCATGAGTGCGTGCGCGTGTGTGTGTGTGCATATACACGTGCCCGTCATACGTACGAGTGAATGAAGTTTGATAAATAAGACGATGATCGATATATATAAATCGTCCGTGCGTGCATGCATGTGTATGATATGATCCTTGTACTTACTTTCCTATATATATGGACCTTTTTAAAAAAAAACATGGACCATATGTTTTACGCTAATATGAGTGGGATGTGAGGAGTAGCTATCTGGTGCTAATTCATGCACTTATCATACCTTTAGTTAATTTTATTAATTAATAGGCAAAATGACCAACATCAAAGTTATAGATCTCGATTAGAACAACAACTATGTAGTTGATGACTTTTTCATCTGAAGCCGTTTAGCATCCTAAATATTCATTTCAAAATCCTTAGAAATCAATACAAAAGGAATGAATATGCCTTATATACACAAGTGACTTAGGGGCATAGTGGTTAGAGCAGCTACGCGAGGACAAAGCTCTCAGATCTCAGGTTCGAATCCCAGCACTGCGCACGAAAAATCGTGTGGCTTCCCAATTGCTCTAATGTTTTGACTCTTAAGATTAAGATTCCATTTTCACTGCTAGCTAGATGACAAAAGGGAGAATTTATGGACCCAAGTATGAGCACTCCAAGAGCAAAGGAAAAGAATTCGAGCAACAATTCTTCATGCTCATGGGGATAGAAGCTTCAAGATGAACTATGAGTTAAGAGGACAAGAGGCAGGAAATAAGGTGTTGCATGGTCCAACGTGGTATAAGGTAAAGGGGTTGAGACCAACCTACAAAGCTTTTTTTTGCAACCAAATAAGAATTATAGGATAATAGCCGGTACATCAACACATTACAAGCATTCTAGAATACACTACATATATTTAGAAATAGATTTTCATCTAAATTAGACCTATGTTGTGAATCTATAACTCCTGTAAGCTTAAACCCTACCAAGGTAATTCTCTTACTTCTGATTGATCCAATCCTGAAAAGTGATGTTATGTGACATCATCAAATTAGTTACCCCCACTAAGTCTCATTTATCTCCCACTAGCTATTTTTTTGAAATAGAAAAAGGTCGTAGCAACCTAAACCAAGTATCGTAATTAAAATCCAATTGCACCATGGTGTTTCTTGCAATAAACTCTTCAAAACAAAACCCCATATAGATATATTTTAATTTTTTTTTTTGCAAACTCTCCCACTAGCTATTTCTTTTGAAATAGAAAAAAAATCGTAGGAACCTAAACCAAGTATCGTAATTAAAATCCAATTGCACTATGGTGTTTCTCACAATAAACTCTTCAAAACAAGACCCGCAGCAATGTGCGTGGCATTCCTCCTAGTAGCTCTAAATCTCAAGACCAAACCTATATGACGCTTCGTATGGATGACTACGCAGTAAACAATCAGCAAAAGGCCTGAAAATAGATGCCTAACGAATGACGGCCAATATTCCTACAGGTGGAATTGAGAACCTTCTTTCTGGTGTCTTCCTTCTTTTTCTTTCTGCCACTGAAGAATGAGAAAGACTAAACTGAAATTTGTTCTCCCTAGTTCTTCGTCATAGCCAGATCTAACCACAACAAAATGAAGAAGGTACCGGAGAAAATTATTCCATAATAGCGACATCATCTCCACCTTGACGTCGCCACCACCTTGATGTCGCCATCCGGAAATAAGTCTTCATGTTGTCAACCGGTGAAGTTGTTGACGCCATAGTTGTCGCCCTCATCTTTAGCAGAGCCGCCATGGAGAAAACAATTCCTCCCTACCCCCTCGTCGTCGCCGGAGACAAGGAGGTGGTAAATCCCCAATTCCAAGAAATTTGGCATGGAGAGACCATAATCTTAAGGACTGGATCTACTAGAAAAACTTATTAAAAACAATGGATTCCCACTCCCTTTGGCCTCCGGCAAGATGCTGGAGGGGAAGGGAGGGAGACCAGCGGTGGTGGATGGTGGGAGCGGCTGTGGTGATTCAATATGCGCAGCTATGGTGATCTATTTCATTTTTGAGGGAACAGCAGAGATGAAACCCCTACTGAAATTTATTAAAAATAAGTTAATAAACATTACACAAGGAGAGCGAGAGAGAGAGAGAGAGAGAGAGATAAATGAGAAAAGAAAGTGAGGGGGAACTCAGAGAATAGAGAAGGAGCTCCCGTGATCTATGGATCTTGTATTAATAGTTTTGGTTCATAAATGATCTTAACTACAAACTTTTAAATCTCATCAAATATCCTCTTTTTTTCTTGCTATTCCATAAAGGATGGGATAAACCTCGCTAAAAGGCCTGTCTCCCATCCAAATATCCTTCCAAAATCTAGTTTGTTCTCCATTTTGTACTTTGAATTTTTGACCTGCCAAAAATTCATCCTTGATCATCATAAATCATGGAACTTCCATGGCGGTTCATATGGCCACCTCGGTTAATCATACAAGAAAAAATAAAAAAGAAAAGAAACCCATGGATAGGCCTGCCGAGCCCATCTAGGGGCCCACCGAATGCACCACCAGGGGATGCCACTGTCCTCGATCTGCCGCTGGAGAGCCACCCTGCGTAGGGCCGCAATTGGATGAGCAAGCCCCGCCCTGGCCGCACCGCCACAGCCGGAGGAGCAGCCTCGTCCGCCCCATGCGTCGCCGGATCTGCCCCGCCCACACTGGATTTGACCTTCCTGTGCACCACAGTCGGTGTCAAGAATGAACACCAACAAGTAATCGAAAAGAGAGCGCACTTATCCTCCGGATGGTTTCCCAAGTCGACACAACGATGTATACTGGTTCGGGCGAATCACCCTACGTCTAGTGAGAGAGGGACCGTGTTACTCAGGAGCTTGTATGGGGGAGTACAAGAGGGGTCGAGAGAGGGAGAGTCTCCCAAGTCTCTGAATGAATCTAGGTTCGGGTTTGAGCTTATTTTGTATGCAGGGTTAGATTGGGTGATAGTCACACACGTGCTCCGTTGCCCAAGTCCTCCCTTTTATAGTTCGAAGGGAGACTCACAGAGAAGGGCAAGCCCGTGTGGGAACCGAAGAAGCGTGATGAGTAAGGACTTGACCATTCGGACATGTGTCGAAGGCACTGTGGTTGATGTCGCCTTTTCCCTCGTGGGTCTCCTCCTTGACGTCGTAGCCCTTCAGGTGTACATGGCTATACCTGAGGACACCGGGGTAGCATATTTGACGATGGACACCGTGGGTCGAGGCTCCGGGTGTAAGGTCATAGGCTGCGACGATGCCGGACGTGCAGGGTTGATTCCTGATGCACCCGGTCCCTTCTGCAAAAAGCGGTTGGAACGGCCGCCGCTAAGGTACGTCGGCCACGGTGTCGGTACGAGCAGCGCTTCCTTCCCCGTGCTCCCTGTTCCGTCAAGGCGACCGGCCGTGGGGAGGTACGAAGCTCGGCGTCCCCGACGGAGATGCCTACACGGGGCTGCCGCTCGTACCAGCACGGTACAGGGGAGCCAGCGCCGTATTTGTCAGGTTAGAGGCGTGGGTGCAACGCAAGACCTATGGGTTACTTGGGGGTCCCGTTTCCCACGCGTTCGATGCGGGGGTGACGGTGCATCCCCGTGCTCTCGGGGACCGTGCAGATTCCATTGTACGCCACGCACGCATGCTGGTTCTCAAGGTACACCTTGGCCTTTGTTCACAGGGTGGGGTCGACCTCTGACACCCCTCGGCGGGCGGGGCTCGGGCGAATCGGAGACTGCCTGGAGGGTCGATCTCCAGGTGGCGGCTTCTTTCCGTGGGCTCTGGAAGGCCTTGGTTATGTGACCGGTTAATCGTTGCTGGGCCAGGAATGTACTTGGACCCAAGCTCTCGTGGGCCGGGCTACAAGTGCGCCAATCCTGGCCTGGCAATTTTTCTTTTTAAGAACCGTTTTAATCGGGCCCTTAGAGGGCCGTGGTTTTGACCCTCGACAGTAGCCCCCGAGCACGGAGTGGGGCCTACGGGTCCTCTTCGTGCTGAGCCGTTCGTCGAAGGAACAAAAGAGGGTCGACCTGAGAATCAATCCGGGGGGTGCGCGCGAGTGCACCCGCCGGGTGTAGCCCCCGAGCCTTCTGTAGGAGTGGCATACTCCTGCAGAGGCTCAAACCGTGTCTTGTGGACCCTTCAGAGATTGGAGATAGGCCGATCCGGGGTCGCCACAATGATTGTGTATGTGTACACGCATCAGCCTCAGCCCCCGAGCCCTTACCGATTTTTCTTGTTTGCTGCAGGGGTGTTTCGGTCTTTGCACGTCCCGTTTTGGCGCCCGAGGCGATGGAGTCCAGAGGCTTCACGGCAGACGGTGAGAACCGTCTCGGGGCGCACGACGTGGCAGTTTCTCTTTCGCCGCCTCGCCACTAATGCCATGAACAGGGTAGTGGGCGATGTGGAACGCCAAAGGGCGTTTTCTCAGATCCAATCTCTGCATCGGCTGTCTATAAAAAGGATAGCTGTGGGATGAGCGAAGTCACTCATCCTGCTTCTTGCCTCCGTTCTGAACTCCGGCCACCAGCCTCTTCTTGTACCCATTCTTCTTCCTCCCTCACGAGTGGCAGAGTGAGATGGACCGCGGAAAGCGTCCGGCAGAGGGCTCGTCGGAGGAGCCGCCTCGGGGCCGCCGTTGCATTCCGGGGTGAGTCCAATGTGGCTGGCCGAAAAGAGGGTTTTGTGCTTCAATCCGGGCTTCGATCGGAGAATAGTTTCTTGACTAATCTCGGATCTTTTTGTTCTCGCGAGGGTGCTCTCCGGTGTACCCATTCCTCGCCACCTCCTCTCGGCCGGGCGGCGCTGGCCGTGGGGGTGCCGCGGGGGCCGGCGAAGGTGCCGGAGCCGAGGCCGGAGCTGGGTCTGCGGGTGAACTCCAGGCCTGCTGCCTGAACGTGGTTCTCGTCGCGCTCATGCGCACGGAGGAGGAGGCGGACGACGCCCGGCCAACCTGGAGGATGCCGACAAGCGCGTGGCGGAGCTAGAGTCCGAGCTCCGGGCCATGCGCCCGGCGGTCGAGGCCAATGTGGCCTATGTCCGGCTCCCAGGGGGCACCGCCGGTGCGGGCTGAGCCGTGTGCTCGGTCGTATCCGCGACCTGGTGTCCCACGGCGTCCGCTGCGCTGGGCGGCATCCGCGCTGGCCGTGGGCGCATCGCCGCTCTCGGGTCGACCTCTGACTACATCGAGCTCCCCTCAAGGCGAGCGCATCGGGGACCTTGAGCACTTAGTGCGCCAAAGCACTGGACGCCACCGATGCCGTCGTGGAGGAGGTGCCGGCGGATGAGGTGGTCCGCGACGCGCCCCGAGGCGCCGAGGGGCCTCTCTGGTCGGCGTGGCTTCGCGCGACGTCCCGCTCGGCCGGCACCCATGGGTTGATCTCCATGGTCTTCTTGGAGGACATGTAGCCAGACGTGCAGGAGTTCCCACGCGCCTAGGACCTGTTCTATGGGTCGATCTCCATGGTGCTCCACCGCTCGCTGGCGCCGGCGGTAGTGGTAGGTCAGGAAAGCCATGCCGAGGGCTTTTGTACAGTGCCGCCAAGGCGGCTTTTTGTGTTTCGGGGCGCCGGTTTGGTGTTCTTTAACTTTAATCTGTAATCGGCATTATGAACAATGCTCACTCTAGATCATCTCTTATGAACTTCTGAGCTTATCGCTTGCATTTCCATTGTTATCGATCTTGGTGGCGCTCATGCCGCTTGGATGAGTAGACAGTGCTCGCGCCTCCGCTAGAATTTTCTTGCTCATCGAAAAGCCAGGGCGCCGGATTTTGCTAGGGTTTTTCGCAGAGGGTCCGGAAATGGACAAAACACCCCTGGATTCTTTTCTGACCCCAGCAGCCATGATTATGGCTACTCGTCGTAGCCTGTTCCGTAGGCGCGTCGACCCGCCTCCCCCGTAGTCAACGCGGAGCCCAAAGTCACCTAGGGGATCGCACCGTGACGGGCTGCACAGGACCGCGACGGGACGGGATGGAGCCGTCAGCACGCGTGGGCTGACAACCGTACGCTTCTGAGCAGAGTTAAGGTGACCAGAAGGCGTGCCCTCGCCTATCGGATCCTTAGTGGGCCCAGGCCACGCCGTCCACGACCTGGAGGACGGCCAAGCGGGCGGTTTCCTCCTTTAAAGACATCGGGAGGGGAGAGAGTCTCCCAATCGCATCTGCGCCTTCAACCCAAAGCCAGAAGAAAAAGCCCCCAAGCCCTTCCTCCGCTTCGTGTGCTTCTTCCACCGCCGCCACCTCCGCCAACTAGTTCTTCCGTCTCCCCCCACAATCCGCTGCTCGTCGTGATGGCAGGTGGAGACGCGCTCCCGTGGCCGTGCAGCACCGTGACGGTGCCAGAGATGGAGCGCCTTGTGGCGGAGGGTGTCCTGCCGCCGCTGATAGAGGTGAAAGAGTGGATCCTATCGTTCGAGGACGATTTCCCTCGGCCGCCGATAGGGTACATCGTCTCGTTCACGGCCTTCCACGAGCGGGGGCTTAGTGTTCCCGTTCATCACTTCGTGCGCGGGATGCTCCATCACTTCAGCGTCGAGCTCCACCACCTGAATCTGAACGGGATTCTGCACATGGCGGTGTTCGTCGCGCTGTGCGAGGGGTACTTGGGGATTCCTCCCCATTATGGCCACTGGAAGTACTTCTTTGCCGCGCAGCTGCGGAAGCGATGGACGAAGGAGAGGGATGGGCTGCCGGAGCGCGGGCTCCCCGCAGGGTGCGCCGGCATTGCTCTCCGCGGGGAGCGTGTAAAACACTACAAGGATCTGAAGATGTGCACGTCGAACCGCGGGTGGCACTCGGGGTGGTTCTACCTCAAGAACTCCGAGATGGCACCGCTCCCCGATTTCTTCGGCGTTATGTTCGAAGAACACCCACGACGATGGGGCCACGGGGTGAACGACAAGGAGATCGAGAAGCTCGAGCACCACCTGGAGGCCATCGAGGATTCTGCAGGGCCGCTGGCCTCACCAAAGCGGGCATAGTGGATGCCCGGCTCGGCAAGGGTGGCGCCGTTCTTTGTCGCGCCGCTGCTTGCGGGGGAGATGGTTCGGGCGTGAGAGCTTGCTGGGCACCGTGCTCCGAGGCGGCCCGCTTTCAGCCCCAGCGGCTCGAGGCGCCTCTGGGAACCCTGGCGGCGGCCCCGGCGATGCCTCCCGCGGCCGATTCCTTTGGAGTCGCCGGTGCCGGCCACCTCCGATGCAACCGACGCCAGCTCTGTGAACTTCGTAAGCACATTGTTGCTCAATTTTTATTTCTTTCATATCTTTCCTGACTCTCTTTCACCATTCTAGCCCTCGAACCTTCCCCCGAAGGAGGATCCGGTTCCCCTTCCCGCACATAGCCGCAATGGGTGGCGAACGTGGCCGTCTCTCGAGGCTCGCCACGCCCAAAAGGAGAGGCGAAAAGTGAGGAGGGCGGAGAACTGCCTGAGGGAAGAACGGGACCTGACCCCTCTCATAGATTCGGATGAAGGGGAGTTCAGCATCCGGTCCAACGGATCCGCTCAGGGATTCGCCGACCCTTCCCTAGAGGGCGAGAGCAAGGCAAATTTTGCCCGAAGGCCCCCGCCTCTGGCGACAGGGAGGGGGAGAAAGGGAAACAAGCTGGGGACAACCTCCGTGATCTTGACGAGATGACCTCGCACCGTGGGGGCTGTGCTTGTGATGGGGTCCCGTGATCCGTCCCCTGAGCCGCTAAGCCGCCATGGCTCCCGAGGGGGGAGTCGGATCGCTCCGACCCCGCCGACACCGCGCCGCCGGGCCATGGAGGAGGCGGGGTCGGGCGCGCCGACCCTTCTCCTCGTTGCGGCCGCCAGCCGAGGGCGCAGGCTGTGAAGACGCACAACCCGCTACGAGCGGGACGGGTTCGGCTGTGATGGTCGGACGGAACGTCAAGGGCAAGGGGAAACGTCCTTGTCCTGACACCGCGGAATCGGCGTCGATGGGGCCGGTCCCCAAAATGCCGCGCTCCGTGCCTAGGAGGTGAGTTTCCAACCAGGTTCCCTGTCTTGCCCCGCACGCGTGCAAGTTTGATTTTGATTGTAACCGCTGTCTCCTGTTGTAGTTGAGTCCGGACTCCTGGGCGGCTCACATTCGCGCCCAAGAAGGCGCTGAAGAAATGGCAGGAGGCCGGCGGGGTTGCATCCCAGCCCCTGTCCGCCGGCGGGGGCTTTACGTTGGTGCCCTTCGTGGCTCCGTCCTAGGCGGAACCTGTGGGGGTGGAGCCGCTGATGGCGAGAATGGAGGGGGCCTTGCTCCTGACACAAGGCCCGTAGGATGAGGAGCTTCGGGGGCCCGAGCCCCCGAATGCATCGTCTCCGGCGACCCCCACAACGGCGGAAGTGGACAATGCCGGGGGAGACAAGGCAGGTGACCAGGGCGCCGCACCTCTCCCTGTACCCCTGAAGCTAGCGAGCGACGCGCCGTCGTCTTCAGGCGCAGGAGGAGCTGCCAGGACGGCGGTTGGAGGCTCCGGGGTTCCTCCTATCTTCTGGGGGGAATCCCGGCTGGAATTCTCTGACCCCCACAATCCAGAGGCAGAGCCCCTAGTGGTCGACGATCGCGCCGAGAGGGAGGTCCTTGCCTCCTTCGAATCCGTGATGGCGGCTATGAGCCGTGATGTTACCGCCATGACGGCGAGGCTTGGGCAAGCAGCGTCGCTCTACCAGATATTTTAGCTTGTGCTTTTATCTCGTAGATCTTGGGGTCCTCAACTCACCTCCGAGTTGCTTCTTGGTCAGGCGTCACTGCGGATCGGCCGGGTGAAGTCTCGGCTTCTGTATCAGCAGCACCCTCGGTGGGAAGAGGCAACGGGGACGATCCAGGACCTGCGCATCCGGCTGAGGGACGCCATTCACGACGCCGAGTCGGGAGGAGGAGAGGTACCTGACCTCCCGCGCGGCAGTAAGAGGTGGATGACGCCGAGGCGAGGCGCGCCCAGAGGATCTTGCGCAACGCTGCCGCCCACATCCGTGAGCTGCTCCAAGAGTCGAGCAATCGCGCCGGGCCGCTTTCGCGCGGAGCAGATCTCGCCATGAGCGCCGCCGAGGCGCAACGGCTTCGCCGTGGAACGCAACGACGATGCCTCGTGAGTCTCGAGACCCGCCTCCGGAAGAAGCGTATCGCGCGCCCGGGATGAGGTCGCCGGCCTTAAAGGCGAGCTGGAGCGGGAGTGCCGCCAGAAGACAGAGGCTGAGAACGCGGCTCAGCTGGTGTCCGAGGAGGTGGCGACCCTTCGGGGGTCTATCTCCTACCGCAAAAAGCAGAACGCCGGCTTACGCATCGCAGCTGACAAAGCGCCCTTGACGGCTTGGCCATTGCTCCTGCTCCGGACGGCTCCCTCACCACACGAGTGTCTCTGCTGCCCAGGCGCGTTGGGCATTTGGAGCGCGGCGCCCTGAGGACCAGGATCCAAGAGTCGTTCGCCATCGCGCACTCCCATTAGGGGAGGAGCTTCGACCTCGACGGCCTCAGCGAGGGATACTTCGGGGAAACCTCCGAGGCAGACATCATGGCTCTCCGTCTTGCCGGTGGCGGACAATCTTGAAGTCCTTGCGGGGGGGTGGCAGACCTAGTGCTCCCTCAGCGGGAGTAGAAACATTTGTTTGTTTTTTTATAATGGGTCCTTCGTGCCCAAAGACTGTTTTAAGTTATCTGTAATAATAACTGTTTTAGTTTGAACTAATCCTTTTTGATGAAAAAGAATTTGAAAAAATGGATTGCTCCAGTCCTGGACACCCGCCGGGTGTTATACCATCTCGGGTGGTGTGTATGACCTCAGGCGTCCAAAACCAGCGGATCCTGCCTTTCGAGGCTTTCTTTTAACTTAGGGATGTATTAGGTCAGCCGCTTCCTGTCATAACCGTCGTATCTCTAGGGAATATTTTGGTGTTCGAGGAGGCTAGCCGGACCCTCACCCGGTTGTGTCGTTAGCCGCTGGGGCGTTTGACAAGACAACCAGGACGGTTTTTTGGGTGCTAGGACCACTTCTTACGCCAACTGCATCCCTAGAGTAAGACAGTCGTGATAGAATCTAGAGCCAGACATATTGCTTTTTCTTTACTTAACAAAGGAACATGAGTCGAGTTCAGGGGTCGAGACTTTTTCTTATAGAAAACTTCCAAATTAAGCATTTAGTCATCAAAAACGGAAAAAGCATTGATACAAAATGAAGTACATAATATGAAATGGGGAAAGAAAATCTTCAGGGATAAAAACGACGTAACTGCTCGATGTTCCAGGCGTTTTTGACGAGCTGCACCTTGTCGTCCTTCAGCTTATAAGCCCCTGGTCGGAGGACTTCAGCAATGGCGAAGGGACCTTCCCATGGCGGGGTAAGCTTGTGACGCCCCTTGTTGTCCTGCCGAAGCCATAGGACGAGGTCGCCAACGTTGAACGCCCGCCCCCGCACCCGTCGGCTGTGATGCCGACGTAAGGATTGTAAATACTTGGCAGAGTGCAGCAACGCGACGTCGCTGGCTTTGTCGAGTTGGTCCATGGCGTCCTCCAAGTAAGTTTGGTTCGCAGGCTCTGCGTAGGCCCTGACGCGCGGGGACCCGTCCTCTAGGTCTGTGGGTAGGTGTTGTTTTAGCGAGCTAAACCTTAGTCCGGCCAGAGGATCGGCCGGCCCGGTCTTGCCTTTAGCCTCCCCTGGGGTCGGTATTTATAGGTACGGTAGCCCACTTCCCCAGAGAAGTTTCCGATCATACCCTTTTGAGAGCTTCTTTGTACCTGCTCCCTGCGCTCCCTCCTAAAGCTGGGGGTAAACACGTCACTACACTCCTTAGGCTCACCTGCTCCCCTGACGGGGTGGTCCCCACCTGGGGGCACCACTGGTTTGCAGTAACCGGCGAGAACAATTTCTCTTTAGCGAAAAGACATTCGACTGCGTCAAGCTCGCCCTTGGAGGCTGCCTAGACGCAAAAGCTTTCGCTGGCGTGTCGGCTTGTTCGCTTATGGTATAACGTTCTATGTGAAACGACGCCGACACGTGGCTGTCATTTCGCCAGAGCGAGACCAGGTTCGATAACGCCGGTTAGCCACTCTCCTTTCGCCTTAGCGAAACCATGTTCGCTATCGGTGTTGTGTTCGACTACGCCGGCGCCGCTCTGTTCGTGTTGTTTTATCACTCCCCCAACACTAGTCCCTCGGGGGGAATGGGGGCGGCTAGCTCTGCCCCGTCCCCATTCGTCCGATCCAAATGCGGAGCCGGAACGGGGGAAGTTCGTTTGCTCTTGCGATGATCCTCTTTCGAAAGGCCCCCCGAAGAGTAATTTTCATGCGAAGGAAGGCTGAGTTCCCTTTTCTCGCTGAAACATTACTCTAGTTACAGTTTTTTTTGACGATCCCGAGGTAAGGCGACATGTCGCGCCCGCGAGGCGCGTCGCTTCGACTTCCCGCCTTTTCCGCGGGCGGGAAGGCGCTCGGATGGCCTATAAAAGGCCGGGCGTCGGCCGCCGAGGGGTACCCCTCATTTGGCCGCGCCGCTTGTCTTGAGCCCCCGGCTAGTCCTTCGCTTGGAGTCTTCGTGTGGTATCTTCGCGTGTTGTTTCTTCGCTTTCGGCGTTGTTTGTGTAAGTCTCCTTGACTGCTTGTTTGATCCGTTTTTGCTGCTAATCTTTGTCTGGGTACTGCTTTTTAATTAAGTATTTATTTTTGTTAGCTTTCGATAGTTGTCTAGGTTTCGTTTTTTTGACCGCATTAAAATGGCGAGCTCGAGTAGTAGTGATTCAGATGCCAGTGGACACAATGATTCGAATGCTGGCAGCTCTAGCTCTGGTTCTGGATCTTCCCTTGGTTCCTCCGCGAAGGGAGTTCCTGCTCAGCATCCTCCCTCTGTTGATGAAGCTGGGTCGGTCCAAAATGTCGGTCCAGAGGCTGAAAAGTCTGAGGGAAAGAAGGGCAACGAATTCATCGTTATAGATGATGAAATGGGGGAAGTAGCTGAATCCACCCCTGGCGATCTGCTTCCTGTGTACCATCTTGGTCGATCCCGAGTTACAGAGACTTCGCTTAATGATTTTGTGGTTGAGGGGCTGCTTAGCGCACATTCTCGTGAAGCATGCCGTGCACCCGGCAGCGAAGCTATTCCCCGGCCGGAGCCTTATGAGGCTGTGATTTTCAAGGACTTCTTGACAGCTGGGCTTCGCTTCCCATGTGAGCACTTCGTCTATGAAGTGTTGGAACGTTTTAGTTTGCAGATCCATCAGCTAACTCCAAATGCTATCGCCCGAATGGGTGTATTCTGTGCTGCAATGAAGATGATGGGAGCAGAGCTTAGCGTTGACGTATTCGCTCAGTATTACGAATCGCAGCTCTTTGAGAAGAAGGCTCAAGGCGGAAGGTTGGAGCTTGCCTCGTATAACTTTGTCCCGCAGAAGAGCCGTGGGACCATTCAGATCGTGCTGTCTGCTCTATCGAAAACAAATGGGTAGACTGGGCGAAAATCTTGGTTTTATATTCGTGTGTGTACCGACGACGAAGTTATCGAGGCAATCGAGAATGGTCTGTCCCAAGGCCGGTGTTCTTGTTTCGAGAGATGATCCCGATGCAGGGGGTTCGTCAGGCATAGATTTTTGACAATGACAAGTGCTTCACATATGTTTGCCTCCGATTGTTTTGTCGCGACTTCTAGGCGGCAAATCAGTCGTGACCTTGTCGAAGAGTGGATCGCTTCGGATCAATGGCCTTTGGCTGCGGGGTCAGGCTTCTCTTCGTTCACAATGCGAAATGGTTATCGAGCTCCCGTTGTGCAGGGTTCTCGACCAAGGGCCTATGGGTGTGATTTTGACTATGTTTGCTATGTCGAGGATCAGGCCAACGGGCCGTACAACTCGAAAGAGCACAAGGCAAAGAATCATCACCTTCCTGGGGGTCCGGCGGCTGAATCGCATTCTCGACGCCTTTAACATTATCTATGCCGATCGGATTGACCCTGCTCCGGAACCGGAGGCTGGTACCTCGGCTCGCGGCGGTCGCAGTAGGGGTCGTGGGCGAGGGCGTAGAGGGCGCGGGAGGAGAACCACCGCTGCTCTTGAATCGACAAAACGAAGATCTGCTCGCCTAAAGGAACCCGCCGATGTGCAAATAGGTCGTCATCTGGCGAAACCTCTTGGCCGGCGAAGTCGGCAGGTTGTCCAAGGAAAAACGCGCCTTCACGGCATCGTGTCTATTTCCTCGATAGTGCTATCTTTGGATGAGAGTTCGAAGTTACTCTTGATTCACGAACCCATTGGGCTAACTAAAAATTGCTTGTTGCAGGATAGCGAAGGTACGGGAACGATGTCGACCCGCAAGGTTGCAGACCCTCGCGATGCTCTTCCAGGAGCTGGTGACATGTCCGTTGGTGACCTCCTTGGCAAGGGGCCGCGCAAGACGTCATGGTCTGCTATGGCTACGCCCTCCGAGCCGGCTCAAAAGAAGGCGAAGGTCTCGTTCGAAGCGCCATCCGCCGGTGTGCCCTTACCTCGCCTAGTGCCTCGCATCCTGCGGGGATTTGGAACGAAGCGGGTAAGTTCACGCTTTTCGATTCGCTGGTGCGCCTTACACCGGCGAATGCTCGTTTTGTTCTTTTCGGTCATGGGGAACTGTCTGCGGGACCTCGGGTTGCTGATGCCGGCGAAATACGAGTTTACTCGGGTTCAAGCTCCTCTGGCGAAATTGAGCCAACTAAAGAGGAGACTTACCGAATTGCTCGTTCTTTAGGGATGCCATCAAGTTCCCGTCTTGTTGCGGATGTGGACCTGGTGAGGTCCGGCGTGCTTCCGAGCCGCGAGGGCCTCACCTTGGCGGACTCGTGCCTCGGCGCCTTCGGTGCCCCGGATCTGGAGCAGGAGCTGCTGCTGCACAGCTCCGACATCGACCTTACTGTGGCCATTAACTTCCATGCCATCAGCGTAAGTCGACCTCGTATTGATATGGACTATTTTCGATTTCTTGTTCTCGATTTTAACAGTTTTATCTTCAGGGCAACCTCCTTGGCCGCACCTTGCAAAAGATGGCACTGGCGCAACGCCAGAACTTCGACCGCGAGCTGAAGATGCGAGATGACAAGATCTCGTTGTTAAAGAAGGAATTGAAAGCGGCGAAAGGTGCTGCCATGGAGGCTGAAAAGAAGTTGACTCTCGCTCAGGAGGAGGCTTCAAAGTCCTGATCTAGCCTTGAGACGCTTCGTCAAACCCGTCATGAGGAGAGGCGCGTCAACTCTATCTAAGCCCAGAAGGTTGCCGATGGCTTCAAAGATCTCCTGTTTAGCGTCGGCAAGGAGACCGCTCCGCCTGCTGACATGCCTATGGATCGTTTCCTATCGTGGCTCACTGACGAGCTACGCAGAGTTGCGGACCTGATGGCCGTTGGGCGTGAGTATGCTTCAATGGAATCTCTTCGAGCCTTCGCCCAGGCATTGGAGGAATCTTCTTGCGAGCACTTCGGTTCAGTCGAGGTGAAGGAGGCTTCGGCGTACTGGAAACCTTCGCCCGCTGCAAACGATGCCGCAGTGAAGTTCTTCGAGGGTTTCTGGCATCCCGGTGGTCGAGACATTGCACTGCTCCACGCCGCTTTGAGCCGCGGAAAGGTGATATTGGTTGTCATTTGTTGCTTGCCGTAACTAGCATTCGCTCGTTGCTGACGTGAACGGTCCTTCCTTGCAGACTTCGGAGGAGCAGGCGCTTATCAAGGAGAAAGTGCGGGCTTATCTCGCGGCACGTGACGCTCGCGAAGGCAGCGCTTCGGGTGGAGCTGCGGTGACGCCACCCGCCGAAGGAACTCCAGACGCGGCGGCTAACCCGGAAGGAGCGCCGGATGCGACGCAAACTGACGAGGTTGTGAGGAGCCCGCACAATTAAACCTTTAATATGATTTCGCCTAGTTTGGCTCGGGTTGTGAGCCAGCAAAAAACAATCTTACGTTATGCCTGCCGATGGCGCAGGATCCCGAGGAAGGGCCTGGCCATGCAGAAGAAGTTTATCCGTTAACCATTTGTTGTGGTGACTTTGTGGTTGGAGGTGGGTCGTGGTACGAGTATCGTCGTCGGCATATTGGATGCATGCTAGGACGTTTCCTTCGCTCGCGCCTTCGACATAACCGCGAGATGTTGAGTTCGATGCATGAGTTCTATCAGGAATTCGATCCCGCGACATTGGCTGAGCGGCGGCGGCAACGCGCCTTTCCTTCTGATTTACTCATCCCGAAGGAGGAGCCTGAAGAGGTCTTTATTCCTATGGAAGAGCGCCGTTTTAATTATTTTTGCCGCCCTGGGCATTGAGTTCGATCATGATTCATTCCTATTTGGGTGTCGTTCGTAAACTATTTTTGTATGCGATATGTTGTTTGCGCGAGTTATTTTGGTTGTGGAATTTTTTTGTCATTATGAATTCAACTGTTCGGGCCAGCTTAGTTTGACTGTTTAGTCTTGGATTTCTGGGCTTTGTCCTTTTCGAGTTTAGACTTTGAAGGTTAGGGAGTTTGGTGAAATTTTGCTGGCCCCCTCCCTTCGCTGGCTAGGGGAGCCGGGCGAAATTACATTCGCTAGAGCGAAATGAGGCCGAGCCCCATGGCTTGATTAAAATTTAAATTTTGAAAGGCCCCCTCCCTCGGCGGGGCCGGGGAGCCGGGCGAAATTACATTCGCTAGAGCGAAATGAGGCCGAGCCCCATGGCTTGATTAAAATTTAAATTTTGAAAGGCCCCCCTCCCTCGGCCGGGAGCCGGGCGAAATTACATTCGCTAGAGCGAAATGAGGCCGAGCCCCATGGCTTGATTAAAATTTAAATTTTGAAAGGCCCCCTCCCCTCGCTGGCCAGGGGAGCCGGGCGAAATTACATTCGCTAGAGCGAAATGAGGCCGAGCCCCATGGCTTGATTAAAATTTAAATTTTGAAAGGCCCCTCCCTCGCTGGCCGGGGGGCCGGGCGAAATTACATTCGCTAGAGCGAAATGAGGCCGAGCCCCATGGCTTGATTAAAATTTAAATTTTGAAAGGCCCCTCCCGCGGCCGGGGGAGCCGGGCGAAATTACATTCGCTAGAGCGAAATGAGGCTGAGCCCTCTGGGTTTCCTTTTGAAGCTACTAATCGTCCCAGCAGCTCTTCCTGCTTGGTACCAAGTAGAAGGTGGAGAAGTGTAGGCGGCGGGGTTGCCGAAACAGTTGCTACCTCTTATGCATCGTCTTGGACCATTCCTTCTTGCTGCCGCGAAAGTTGACGAATACATGGTCATCATCCTTTCCCAGCGTGTGCTTTGGTGATGATTGAGTTTTGCGAGCAGGCGGCGTCCTGTTTTCTTCGCTATCCTGATGGCTCTCAAGCCTAATTAGCTGGCTATTCGCCATGTACGCTGTTATGCGGCAACAATTCGACTCGCTGCGCGGCTGCCGACAACAATCTTCCTCTAGCAGATGAAATTGCAGGAGCCCTATTTGCTGCTGTCGAGGCGAATGATTACTTGGTGGCTTCCCTTTCTCAGTCTGTGTGCGAACTCATAGGGACGCTGCGAAGACCTAGGCTGCTCGCTCTAGTTGCTTCCCGGTTCCTCTCATTTCTACTGAGCTTTCTACTGAGCTATATGGTTTGCTTGCTGTAGGGACGAGCTCTTGGGCTCCTTTTATAGTGCCGTCCGCTCTTGAAAGGCTTGTTAACTCTTGGTTGGTGTGGCTTAAGGGCGGTTGTTGTGGTGGTTGCGCCGATCCGCAAATTATTTGCGTGGATTCAGCTTTAACTCACCTTGAAACTTTCCGGACCGAATCGTATCTTTTCATGTTTACTCCGGTACTTTGGGTTTGCGCATGATTTTGCTAGCAATCCCGATTTATGTCTTTCGATAAAGAAGTACCCTTAGGATTTCTTCATTTCGAAACTTATATCGCATTGTGTGCACCCTTAGGTGTTTATCGTTTGGCTTGTGCGAAGTGCTCGCGCGTTACCAAAGTTCGATGGGTAATACCCTTGGGTAGTACAGGCGTCGAGACGCGCGATGTGCTCGGGCGTTCGTGCTGTTTGGACTTCGATGAGCCCGGCTCGGACGACGACAAGGGTTCTTTCCGAAGCGATGCTAAATATTCGTTCAGCCTTATCGTTTCGCATTTCAACGTGCGCTTGTTCGAAATAATATTACATGAAAGTCGAATGGGTGTGAGATACAGGGCCTTGGCTCAAGGGTAAAAATGACGAAGGTTGTCGGCGTTGTATGTGTATTTGCTCTCGGTTCCATTTTCTGTTTGCAGGCGAAAGACACCTTCGCCCATGCTTCTTGCGACGATGAATGGCCCATACCACTAAGGCTGAAGCTTCCCTTGCTTGTCATTGTGTCTGACCAGGACCAGGTCCCCTTCGCAGATGTTTTTCCTCAAGACCTTCTTGTTCCTCCAGTTCCTTGTTTCGGCATGGTACTTGTCCAGGTTCTTTGCTGCCTTTTCTCTATCCGCTTCGACGGCTTCCAGGCGGACATACCTGCTGACTGGGGTGTTTGCTGCTACTAACGTGTGGAATGAGCCCACTTTGAGTTCTTCCGGGGTTACTGCCTCGTCTCTGAACAACAGCCTGAAGGGAGTAAAACCGATGGCCCTTGACTGCGAAACATTATGTCCCCAAATAGCCGTGACCATCTCCTGAGGCCACCTTCCTTTCTTCGCGTCGAACAGTGATTTTGATACTGATTCAAAGATCAAACCGTTTGCTCTTTCTACTGTTCCGTTTGACGCTGGATGATATACTGAAGCGAAATTGATCTGAATTGCCAGTTCTTCACAAAAGTTCCTGAACTCTGCTGAATCGAACTGCTTCCCGTTGTCTACCGTGATTCTGGAGGGCGCTCCGAAGCGACATACTATTCGCTGCCAAATAAAGCTGATCATAGTTCCTGAAGTTATCTTCGCGAGCGGCTTAGCCTCGGCCCACTTGGTGAAATATTCCAGTGCTACAACTGCGAAACGGACATTCCCTGGGGCTGTAGGTAGCGGACCGACAATATCAACTCCCCACCTTTGAAGCGGCCAAGTCGGTATGATCGAACATGTTAGGTTCGCTGGTCTGTTTTGCTTTTTGGCAAACATCTGACATCTTTCGCAACGCTGGACTAACACTTTCGCGTCAACTGCCGCTGTTGGCCAATAAAATCCCTACCTCATCGCCCTGTGTGCTATCTCATGTGGTCCTCTGTGAGCCCCGCATGCGCCGGAATGAATGTCCTTTAGCAACTGGACTCCTTCTTCTCGGCTTATGCATTTTAGCATTGGTGCTACAACACCTGCCTTGTATAAATCGCCACCAACTATCGAATAAAGCCTGGTTTTGGCTACCTAGCGCTCAATCTCCTGTTTGGTTTGTGGTTCGAATGAGCCATTGATGAAGGCTCGGATGGGGGTTCTCCAGTCTTCGCCCAAGATTGCATGTATTAATTTTGGATGATCTTCTTCCTCTTTGATAGATTGAACAGTTAGCTTTTGAAAGAATACGTCCGAAGGCATTTCTGATAACTGAGCGGCCGCTTTCGCCAATTCGTCTGCTTCTGAGTTTTCGCTTCTTGGAATATGCTTGACCGAAAATCCCGCGAAATGCTTCTCCATCGAGCGTACGGCTGCCAGGTATCTGCGTAACTCGGGTTCTCTTGCAACAAATTTTTTTTCTATTTGTCTGGATACCACCATTGAGTCTGTCTTGATTACGCATCTTCGCACGTCGAGTGCTCTTAGTTTGTGAAGTCCCAATAAGACTGCCTCGTATTCTGCTGTGTTGTTGGTTGAAAGGAACTCCAATCTGGCGGCGTACTTGAGTTTGGGCCCCATCGGGGGGATCAGAACTGCTGCTATTCCTGCTCCGGATGCTTCCCAAGCACCGTCGCAGAAAACATTCCACGTGGCCTCTTCGAATTGCAACGTAGTGTCATTTGCTGCTGCTGGGGTCTAGTCTGCTATGAAGTCTGTGAGGGCTTGAGATTTTATGGACGAATGGTGTTCGTAATCAATGACGAACTCGTTCAACTCTGCTGCCCATTTCGCAATTCTTCCTGCTCCTTCCTGGTTCTTGAACAAAGCCTCCAATGGCTGTGAAGACAATACTTTTAGTCCGGCCAGAGGATCGGCCGGCCCGGTCCTGCCTTTAGCCTCCCCTGGGGTCGGTATTTATAGGTACGGTAGCCCACTTCCCCAGAGAAGTTTCCGATCATACCCTTTTGAGAGCTTCTTTGTACCTGCTCCCTGCGCTCCCTCCTAAAGCTGGGGGTAAACACGTCATTACACTCCTCAGGCTCACCTGCTCCCCTGACGGGGTGGTCCCCACCTGGGGGCACCACTGGTTTGCAGTAACCGGCGAGAACAATTTCGCTTTAGCGAAAAGACATTCGACTGCGTCAAGCTCGCCCTTAGAGGCTGCCTAGACGCAAAAGCTTTCGCTGGCGTATCGGCTTGTTCGCTTATGGTATAACGTTCTCTGTGAAACGACGCCGACACGCGGCTGTCATTTCGCCAGAGCGAGACCAAGTTCGATAACACCGGTTAGCCACTCTCCTTTCGCCTTAGCGAAACCATGTTCGCTATCGGTGTTGTGTTCGACTATGCCGGCGCCGCTCTGTTCACGTTGTTTTATCACTCCCCCAACAGTAGGACGGCTTTCGCCCTGTAGACCTTGTAGAATGGGGTATGTCCCGTTGCTCTACTCGGAGTTGTTCTCAAACTCCACAGTACCGCTGGGAGCTCAGCAAGCCATCGCCGGCCGAACTGATTGAGACAATTAAAAATCTGAGATTTTAGGCCTTGGAGAATCATGCCATTGGCTCGCTCTACCTGTCCTTTAGTGCGAGGATGCGCGATGGACGCCCAGTCGACACGGATATTGAATTCATCACAAAACACCAGGAACTTCTTCCCAATGAACTGTGTTCCATTGTCCATGATGATCGAGTTGGGCACGCCGAAGCGGTAAATGATGTCAGTGAAAAAAGGCACGCTTTGGTCAGACTTAATGGTGGCGAGGGGTCGAGCCTCGATCCATTTTGTGAACTTGTCAATCGCAACCAAAACATGGGTGAAGCCCCCGGCGCCTTCGAGAGGCCCGACCAGATCCAAACCCCAGACCGCGAATGGCCACGTGAGGGGAATCGTTTGCAAGGCCTGCGCTGGCAAGTGCGTCCGCTTGGCATAGTACTGGCATCCTTCGCAGGAACG
Organism: Chrysopogon serrulatus; assembly: GCA_015844335.1. Classification (NCBI taxonomy): domain Eukaryota; kingdom Viridiplantae; phylum Streptophyta; class Magnoliopsida; order Poales; family Poaceae; genus Chrysopogon; species Chrysopogon serrulatus. Next base: position 474,653 of record JADLZL010007062.1, on the reverse strand, counting down.
GACTATTTTTGTCGCGTCCGCTACCACCGTGGGCCAGTAGAAACCCTGGCGGAAGGCCTTAATCACGATCGTTCGTGGTGCGGCGTGGTGTCCGCAGACGCCTGCGTGTATGTCTTCCAGTAGGGCATACCCGTGGGCAGCAGGGATGCATCGATGCAGGACACCTGAGTGTCCCCTTTTGTACAGTTCGCCGTTGATAATGGCGAATGATTTGGCTCGATGAGCCAATCGCCGTGCCTCAGTCCTGTCTGTAGGCAAGACCTCGCGGATGAGGCAATCGAGGTACGGCTTTCTCCAATTATTTTCGGGTCCTGGGTCGGGGACCGCTTCCTCATCCACCTACATTACTACAAATACAGCCAGTTCGGATGAGGGGTCGTCCCCTTGGATCAGACGAATTGCTCCAGGGTCGGAGGAGGAGGGGTTGGCTTTCGGGGTCTGCCGAGTTGCCTCGGGGTCGGAGAAGGAGGGGTCGATTCCTCCTTTGCCGTATTTCACTGATGGCTGGGCGAGGTCCCTGGCAAATATCCCGCTAGGGATGAGCTCTCGCCTAGAGGCCATCTTAGCCAGAGCATCTGCTTCCTCATTGTCCCGTCGAAGGACATGACAGAGCTCAAGGCCATCGAAGCACTCCTCAAGTTTGCGCACCTCCTGGCAGTACGCCGCCATCTTTGGGTCGTGACAGCTCGACTCCTTCATGACCTGGTCAACGACAAGCTGCGAATCATCAGGATCTCAAGGCGTTTTATGCCGAGTTTTTGTCTATGCGCAAGCCGTTTACCAAGGCCTCATACTCCGCGACATTATTGGAGGCTTTGAAATGGAGTCGAACGGCATACTTCATCCTGACCCCGAGAGGAGAGATGAAGACTAGCCCGGCCCCAGCCCCGCTTTTCATTAATGATCCGTCGAAGAAAAATTTCCAGCACTCATGTTGGATGGGAGCCGGGGGTAACTGGACTTCGGTCAATTCCGCAACGAAATTAGCCAGAACCTGTGACTTGATCGCTGTACGAGCCGCATAGGTAATTTCGTAGCCCGTTAGCTCGAGCGCCCACTTGGCTATCCGACCCGTGGCTTTAGGGTTCTGAATAACATCCCCCAGGGGGAAAGACGATACCACAGTGACGGGGTGTGCCTCGAAGTAGTGCCTAAGCTTAATCTTTGTGATGAGGAGGGCATATGCCAACTTCTGGATCTGCGGATAGCGGGTCTTAGTATCGGACAGGACCTCGCTAATGAAATAGACTGGGCGTTGCACTTTCAGAGTGCGTCCCTCCTCGCTTCGCTCTACGACGAATGCGGTGCTAACCACCTGAGTGGTTGCAGCAATATAGAGAAGCAAGGGTTCCTCCTTCGCGGGCGGAGTAAGAATCGGGGGACTGGTCAACAGTTCCTTGAGCTTATCTATCGCCTCTTGAGCCTCATCAGTCCATGTGAACTGATCTGCTTTCTTAAGGAGCCGGTACAAGGGCAGACCCCGTTCACCTAGACGTGATATAAACCGACTAAGCGCGGCGAGGCACCCCGTGATATGATGCAACCCCTTGAGGTCTCGAATAGACTTTATCTCTGTGATAGCCTTGATTTTATCGGGGTTGGCTTCGATGCCGTGTTGTGAAACGATGAACCCCAGCAACATCCCTCTAGGGACCCCGAAGACGCATTTTTCGGGATTGAGTTTGATGTGCTTCTCTTTGAGCCGGGCGAAGGCCAACTCCAGATCGGCTACGAGGTCGCCGGTCTGTTTGGACTTGACAACAATGTTGTCCACATAAACTTTGACAATCTCTCTGATGAGTTCACCGAAGACCTTTACCATGCAGCGCTGGAAGGTGGCACCCGCGTTCTTAAGCCCAAAAAGCATGGTTACGTAGCAGTACGAACCGAACGGAGTAATGAACGAAGTTGCGTGCTGATCGGATTCACGCATCTTAATCTGGTGATAACCAGAGTAGGCATCAAGGAAGCATAGGGTTTCGCACCCAGAAGTGGAGTCCACAACTTGATCTATGCGCGGTAAAGGAAACGGATCCTTAGGACACGCTTTATTGAGACCAGTGTAGTCCACACACATTCTCCATTTCCCACCTTTCTTTTGTACAATGACAGGATTGGCTAACCACTCGGGGTGATATACTTCCTTGATGAATCCGGCCGCTAGGAGCTTTTTCACCTCCTCACCAATGACCCTACGTTTTACCTCGTCAAAACGTCGTAGACGCTGTTTCACCGGCTTGGAGTCGGACCTGATCCACAAGGCATGCTCGGCGACATCCCTCGGTATGCCAGGCATATCCGAGGGCCTCGACGCGAAGATGCCACAATTCGCGCGGAGGAAGTCGACGAGCGCGTCTTCCTATTTGGGGTCAAGAGCGGCGCCAATACGCACCGTCATGCCGCTGGAGCAGCCGGGGTCGAGGGGCACGAGCTTGGTGTCCCTGTTAGGCGTGAAGGATGCGGTGGTCTTCAGGACATCGGGCATGTCCTGATCGGTGCTAGCGAGGGTTTTGATGATGTACAGCTCGTGGGAATTCAACACCGCCTTGGCGACATCGCACTGCTCAATGTCGCATAGGTACGCGTGCTAAACAGACGAGTGCACGGTGATGATCCCGCGGGGGCCCGGCATCTTGAGCTTGAGGTAGGTGTAGTTCGGGATGGCCATGAACTTGGCGTAGCACGGTCGACCCAACACTGCATGGTAAGAGCCTGGGAAGTTCACCACCTGAAACGTCAAAGTCTCCTTTCGGAAGTTAGTGTGAGCCAAAAGTGACAGGCAGGTCGATCTGTCCGACCGGCACGGCGCGTTGACCAGGAATTCGCCTGGATCATGATCGTAATTCGCAGCGACATGTCACCGTTCTTCATCTCTGTGAAGAATGGGTGATTCCACAAGTCAGGTCTGCGTTGATTGGGTCGATGACGCACGAGCAATTTTGCGGTTCGGATCACCAGCCTGGCGCCAAAGCAGAAACTTCCCAAATATCTGCAGGAAGTGACCGCGGCTATGGAGGATCTCAAGGCGATGATGGAGAGCATAAGTTGGGGGAAGTTTAGGAGATGATGAAGCAGTTCGTGGGCTTTCAGGAGGCCATGGCGACTATGCTGGATAAGCTTCAGGAACTGGAAGCATGGCGTTCCTTGGCGGAGACGTCCATGGGATCCATGATCCAGCAGAGCAAGGATGGCACGGCGAGGATCCAGCAATAGGAGATGCGGCCCCTCCTTCCTATCCCTCCGCAGCCATTGGTGGCGCTACTTCAGAACGCTTCTCCGATACCGCCAAATCCACCTCCGGGTGTGGTCAATTCTATGGACCTCACCCTGGCTCCACAGGCCTCGACGCGCGCATCTGCATCAATGGTGGAGCGAGCCAAGGGCCACGGCGAGCAGGGCAAGGTACTCGGACCGCCGCCTGAGATCCTTCAGGATACGTCTGCTATCCACACTTCACTGCAGGAATGCATTGATTCTCCAGTTCATGAATCCACTTCTCGCTCGAGTTCATTTCCTAAAATGGCATTTCCCAAATTTGATGGTACTAATCCACGCTTTTGGTGGGATCAATGCGAGATGTATTTCGAGGTCTTTGCGGTGCAAGCAGCGATGAGGACTCGGTTTGCGGCACTCAATTTCAAGGGAGCTACGGCAATCTGGCTGTAGACAGTGGAAAGGCACGGAAGGATTACAGATTAGGGACAGTTATGCGAATTGGTGTTCAAGAAATTTGATAAGGACCAATATCAAATTCTTCTGAGAAAGTTGGATGGGTTGAAGCAGACAACATCTGTGGAAGAGTGTCAAGAGGAATTTGAGAAACTTGCTCATGGAGTTCTTCTGTACAATCCAACGTTTGATGACACATTCTTTGTGACGCGGTTTGTCAGTGGGCTTCGAGATGATATTTGTGTGCCCATACTTCTTCACAGGCCACGTGATGTTGACACTATGAGTGTGCTGGCCATGATTTAGGAACAAGAACTGGAGCAGAAGAGTTTGACTAAATCATCGGCTTGGGAGGGTAGTAGAGGATTAGTCAGAAGCTCAGGTGTTGGGGATAAATCCAAACAAGGGGGAAGGGAGCAAACCTGCAGTTCAGAATCTAAAGTCTGACACTGAGAATAAGCTGTCCAAGTTGAAAGCACTCAGACGAAGAAATAGTCTGTGTTTCACATATGGAGAAAAGTGGGGTCCTGACCACAAGTGTCCCAGCTGTTGGTATTTCTTTTGCACAATTAAAATATGAAAGATTCCGCAAGCGCACAGAACACCATTATAGCATTTTACCGAGAGTATTCTAGGTATCGTTATTTATATTTTACCACTGGGAAACAATGGTTAAAGATATTGATAGTTCACCATCATGTATCTACTAACTTAATACACCAACTAGACTAGAGTAGGGGTAAGGCTAAATGATAAATGATAGGAATTATGCAAATATAACACACACTCACAGGAGAATTCTGTGATAAAAGAGTAGACAGCTAAAGTGAGAGGACAAGGAGAGTTCAAGGTTTCTAAATACTTCTCTATTATCGAGGTTCTATAATAACTAATTCATGGTAGATAAAGCAATCACACAATAACACTTTGGAACAGCAGTACCTTGCCAACTCTCGAATAAGACTGGGAAGAAGGTAGTGGGGGAAGGTTGCCTAAAAGCTCTACGAAACACCAACTCCGACGTGGTGGAATACGAAGGTCTAATAGAGCTGTCACCTCTGGGGCTACCACAACTGACCGTAAGAGTTGGGCGCAATCTCAGATAACCTATAGCCTAGACTCTATATCTACACTACTGATTACTACTCTAGTTACATATGATAACTAGGGCACCTAATAAAGGCAGAAATCCTATGGTAAAGTAACTATACTAACCAATCAAATGTAATGCATAAAAGTAAATAGAGAAGATAGAATATATTAAAGCATAAGTCTTACAAGAATAGATACAAAGGCATACCAAAGCTCTAAAGAGACTTCTCTAGATCTGAAACGCAGCTCCGCTCTCCCTAACTCTCAACTAGAGCTAATCTACTACATTGAAAAGTCTAGCCCTAATTCTCTAGAGGTGAGAGGTCATCCTTTCGAGGGACACCTCTACATCTCTATAATAATGTGTGGTGCCCCCCGGGGTCCTGGGTTGCTTATATGAGAGCGCCTGGCCTCCCCTCCATCTTTAGCAAGCGATGTGGTACTAATCTCTCCACCATATCTCATAAAAATGCCTATAGACCTTTATAGACCAAATTCCAATTTAGGTCCATTTAATCCCGCAGCTCCATGTTCTAGAGTCTTCCTTTATTTGCAAAATTTATATCTTTTTATTCTAGACTCCGAATATAGCAAATGATATGTCCGTTTCGATCATCTCGACGAGCCCTTTCGCAATGGTCAGTCCAATTCCCCATTTAAGATACTTTTATTTTATGGAAAATTATATATTCCTACAAGACAAGTCAGAATATTAAAACTCATGGAACTCGTTAGAATCAAGACCTACACTATGCTTTGTAATTTATTTTATATCATTTTATACAATAGTTGATGATTATATTTAGTGTTTAATGACCATCAACAAGTTTCCCTAAGCTTAACCTTTGCTAGTCCCTAGCAAAGCTAAACATAGAAATCGCTATTGATATCTATATGTTCTTAGCAACTTTCTTGTAACCCCTCAAAAGTATATGTGTATTCAAACAAAAATCCTCCTCTAGATTTTAGTAAAACTGAGCTAACATTTAAACTTACTCATATTACCCTTGACCATGTGGCTTTTTAGCTTTTACTTGGGTCTTCAGCAATCAAAAGACAGAAAGATCTAGCCAAGCACTATGTCTCAAGCTCTTCATTCAACTATGATTCTAGAGTTTTTAGAGGTTTTTAAATAAAACTCAGAGCTTCCCATGTATGACACTCTCAAGTCTCTCAATGTATGTGGTATTTATGGATTCTCACCAATGCAAGAATGGTGATTGTCTTTCTTTTCATCCTGTAACTAAAGCTTATGTGGAGCTCATAGGTAAGGAGGAAACTAGAAAGAGCAAACTTGCAATGCATATGTTGTAAAGTCAAATAATAGATCCATAGAGAAAGAAGTCATGCAATTGAATCAAGATGTAAGATATGGTAGATATTTGGTGGAAGTGGTGAAACCTAATTCTACTTCGCTCCTTGAAGACATATCTCTCTTTTAGAACTTAGAACTTGGCTAGAGAGTATGAGCTATCTTATTCTTTTCTCTCTTTTTTCTTCTTTCTTCTTTTTTCAGGGAGGCGGGCATCTAAGTACCCATTGTTTTAATATCACTTGTCCCTTCTTTTTACTCCCTTTTTTTCTTATTTTTCCTTTCTCTTCAGAATAACTTTTGTATAGCTCACACCTCCTTTTGGCACTAAAGATTTTTGAGAGAGAGCAACAAGAACTTGAAGCGTTTATTTGGTGGCTATCCTATAGGAATGTTTTTGGTGTTTTCTCCTAGTATAGGAGTAAAACATTTTTAGATAGATGGAATTAGATGGCCACGCCTACTCCAGTGTAGAATAGTGCATATATAAGTGGAGTGTAAGTGGATCTTGATTTATGAGTATGACAAATCTCTCATAAGGGTCATAAAGGTTGACAAAACTCAATGTAAGACAAGCAGTATATATGTGGAAGTTTATCTAGCCTAGATATCATGGTTGGCTTTGGTAAAAATATAAGCTTTGTTATATAAGAATTCATCATATAAGGTTTTGCATTTTTCAAAAGAAATCTCTAGAACTTCAGTGTCACTTAGAACAAGATAAACAAGTAGCTTAAATTTTTTCAATCATATCAATCAATCACCTAGACTTAGCTCAAGCATATACAACCCACAAGTTTCAGACTCAAAGTAAATCTTCATGTCAAAATAGTCTAAGCCAAAACTTGGGAAAACTTAAGTCTAGCAACTAGGCACTTTAAAAGCTATGACTTTTATCCTTAAGATTATTTCTAGAGTTTGCCTATTGACTCTTAACTAGATACTTATTTTTATTTGGTTTTATATTTTAAAGACTCACAAAGACTCGACAAACATGGACCTTTATGTGCCCATATATTTTTGGTATTTTTATGACTATAAGACAGACTCGATAATCGTATAGGTCTACTTACCTGATAACTATGGGATGCCTTCCCCCAAGCTAGTTGTTGTCATGGTTGAGCATTGAAACTGAGTGTTCCTCATGGAGGAGCTCATACTTATGAGAACAAGTGTTGCCGGGGGACATCTCGATCTCATCCCTCGAGAAGTTACTTCCTTAACCATATGTCGGGAAGGTGTACATCGAGGAGTGAAGATGAGGGCCCCTAGGTAAACCAGCTCTTAAAGACATCCTGTAGAAAGCTCTCACAAAACACCAAAACTTGTGGAACAGTTAGGATAAAACAGTTTATGATTAGCCGTTTTAAGGATTGGGTGTTATAGAACTTTAGAAATATTTTCTAAGTGACAAGGTAACAGCAGAATGTTCATCTAGTATTTTTGGAATTTCTATTTTTGTATGCAGAAAAGAAAAACATATATGCATGATATTTTTGATATTTTTATGCCACTACAGTGACAACTCCTATAGGCTTCGATACTGCAAGGCATTCTTAAGGGGCTTTAAGTTTTCAAGATGAATGCAACCTAACACATGTCTATTTATTTTTGTTGTTTTCTATACAATACTAATGTAGAAAAGTAAACATGCTTAAGAGAAAACAAACCATGCAATGTAAAAAAAGTAAATATAGATAACTACCGATGTTACCTCATAGCGAGGGTTCGATGTTTTGAGTCCTTCGAACTGAACTTCTCCTCGCAGTAGTTCATTAATCGAGTACTTTAGTTTGCTCCTAAGGATAAGGATTGAGGTAGTGTCTCCACTAGTGGCGCTTCCAATGGTGGTGCCACCTTCTTCTTTTCTTTTTGTTAGCATCTCAAAGCCAATCTTATGTGCATCATTGTTACTGATTTAGAACTTCCACTTGTAGAATTTGAGAAATCTTCCCACACTTTGCTTGAAGTGTGTTCTACTCATAAAGACAAGGTAGAGATCAAGTGCATGGGCTGTACTGGTGGGAATACACCAGTGGGACCAGAAATTCATTCATTCTCTAACCTTATATACAATGAGATTGATGTTATTCATATTGTTCATTTATAATATAGGTAAGAAGATTAAAAGCATAAATATAACATTTAAGCTTATGAGATAAAGGAGTAGAGTTGTTTAACCTATAGAAAGATTATTTATCTTTGTAAGTTGTCAAGATTAATATGATGACTATCATCTTCCAAAAATAAGCTATATCATATTTGAGCTCATTTGGTTAAGACTGAGATCAAGAGAGTGGTGCTATGATGTGTACTCCAAGATCAAAAGGAAAGAATGACCACTTACCTTTAAGATGTTACCTTTATTACTGGAGCGTGGTGACACCATGTGGTAAAGGGTAGATAAATTTCAATAGTCTTTTCTTTTCTTATATCTTGAATTGATCATTAGCATTTTGTCTCATATGTTGTACTCTTTTCTCACTCTTTTGGCCTTCTACTTCTCTCATTATTTCTTCTCTGCAAGGGATTAGTAGACAACACATACCGAAGAAATATACTATGTATGTAAAGTACAGATAGTGTTTGCCAAGGAGTTAAAGATTAATCTTGATTTGATTCTATGAATAGTCTCCTTATGTCCTGCAGGATGATTGGTCCACTTTTATGGTGAAGTGTAGAAGTTGTTGAAGTGTTTTTACATCGATTTCTTTCTATCTTAATCCTTTCTATACACTTGTTTTCCTTTCTTCTTATTTCGAACCATGAACAGACATTTATTCTTTCTTTCCTGCAGGAATGTCAGTGGACACATACCCGAAGGATTGCAACAAGTTCAGAATATGGGTTATGGTCCATAATTTATGTAATTTTCATCTACACTATTGAAAAGATGGTTTCAAAGATCACTATTTAGCATAAATTTTGTTTATTATATTTTGGATTTATTTACTACATTCTAGCATGGTTCAAGGCAAAGGTAACTTGCAATAAAAGATGACTTGAATAAACTTTGATACTTACGCTTCTTTCCTTCATAAAGGATAAGTCGTGTCTTTTTTTTGTGCAAAGTTATTGGACTTCATCACACGCTTTGATTTATCTCTGATGTGAGTTCATCTCTTGACTTACACGAATTAAATTTAAGAGTTTCCTGCAGGGGTTAGTCCAATAAAATATCCAATGTATACTACAATAATTTCTAGTTCAATAACCAAACCAAACTCTATGTCTAGTTTTAGTTAAGAAAGGCATTTTAACCTAAGCACCATGCTCAATTTAAAAGCCTATGGAAGTATGTCAAGTACTTTCAAACCAAAATTCACTATAGCAAACAAAGGTAGCATAGGAGCATATAGAGATTTACTCAAATAGAGATGAAAGCATGATCCTGCATGGCGAGAATATTGTTTTTTTAGTTTTAAGTAGAGATGTATGTGGCCTACATGTATGTAAGGAACTAAACATACTATGAGATGAGGTAGATGCATAGATTATTCAAAGAAAACATGCAGTAGAATACAACATGATAACTATCATCAAATTTAAAGTCTATGAGCAAGACTATCTCACCTTTCTTAATCATACTTACCATGACTTACAATAGAATTTGTGAGTTGTACAGCGTCCGTGTTCGTCACATATGATGAACTTTGAATTCATGTGATGATGACTTTTCTTCTCCAATCTACACATGGTTAGAATAATATATATATTTATACAAACCTGTTGGATGGCAGGGGTTCCAATGTTGATAAATCATGAACGTTCAGGTACCCTAGATTCTTCAATATCTCTCATGTCTTGGTCTTGTGGAATTTCGCCAGAAGAATGAAATAGTTGATATCCTGCTTATTTCACAACTCAACAAAACAAGGGGTAATCCTACTAAAGCTAGTGGTAGACTAGATTAGTAGATATCAAGATCAATATCAAAATCTTTACACCAATTGTTTCCCGACAGAACGGCGCCAAAAATGCTTGTTGGTATTTCTTACGCACAATTAAAATATGAAAGATTCCGCAAACGCACAGAACACCATTGTAGCATTTTACCGGGAGTATTTTAGGTATTGTTATTTATATTTTACCACTGGAAAACAATGGTTAAAGACATTGATAGTTCACCATAACTTAATACACCAACTAGACTAGAGTAGGGGTAAGGGTAAATGATAAATGATAGAAATTATGTAAATATGACACACACTCACAGGAGAATTCTATGATAAAAGAGTAGATAGCTAAAGTGAGAGGACAACGGAAGAGTTCAAGGTTCCTAAATATTTCTCTATTACTGAGGTTCTATAATAACTGATTCATAGTAGATAAAGCAATCACACAATAACACTTTGGAGCAGCAGTACTTTTCCAACTCTCGAATAAGACAGGGAAGAAGGTAGTTGGGGAAGGCTGCCTAAAAGCACTACGAAACACCAACTCCGACGTGGTAGAATACGAAGGCCTAACAGAGCTGTCACCTCTGGGGCTACCACAACTAACCGTAAGAGTTGAGTGCAATCTCAGATAACCTATAGCCTAGACTCCATGTCTACACTACCGATTACTACTTTAGTTATATATGATAACTAGGGCACCTAATAAAGGCGAAGATCCTATGCTAAAGTATAACAACTATACTAACCAATCAAATGTAATGCATAAAAGTAAATAGAGAAGATAGAATATATTAAAGCATAAATCTTACAAGAATAGATACAAAGGCATACCAAAGCTCTGAAGACATCTCTAGATCTGGAATGCAGCTCCGCTCTCTCTAACTCTCAACTAGAGCTAATCTATTACATTAAAAAGTCTAGCCCTAATTCTCTAGAGGTGAGAGGTCATCCTTTCGAGGGACACCTCTACATCTCCATAATAATGTGTGGTGCCCCCCTGGGGTCCTGGGTTGCTTATATGAGGGCGTCTGGCCTCCCCTCCATCTTTAGCAAGCGATGTGGTACTAATCTCCCCACCATATCTCATAAAAATGCCAATAGACCTTTATGGACCAAATTTTGATTTGGGTCCATTTAATCCCACAGCTCTATGTTCTAAAGTCTTCCTTTATTTGCAAAATTTATATCTTTTTACTCCGGACTCTGAATATAGCAAATGATATGTTCGTTTCGATCGTCTCGATGAGCCCTTCGCAATGGTGCAGTCCAATTCTCCATTTGAGATACTTTTATTTGATGGAAAATTACATATTCCTACAAGACAAGTGAGAACACCAAAACTCGTGGAATTCGTTAGAATCAAAACCTACAACTATGCTTTATAATTTATTTTATATCATTTTATACAATAGTTGATGATTATATTTGGTGTTTAATGACCGTCAACACCAGCCAAATTTCCCTGCATGTCTTGGAAGAAATCCTTGTTGCCTTGGATATTTTGAGCAGTGAGGAGGAAACAGTACCTGAGCAGGAAGTTTGTGCTCTACAGGATGTGCAAAATGGCCCCAAGAAAGTCAGACAAACTATGAAACTGCTGGCCCAAATTGGGAAGCAGCAAGTTCTGATTCTTGTTGACTCAGGCAGCATAGGGATATTTGTCAGTGAGCACTTGGTACAAAAGTTACAACTAGCAACAACATCTTGTCCCGCAAGCACTTATAGAGCTGCTGATGGGGGATTATGTTGTGTGATCAAAAGGTTCCTGATATGCAGTGGTACATTCAGGGTCATACATTTGTGTCTGAGGCCAAAGTACTACCCGTTAAATGCTATGATGTTGTGTTGGGAGAAGATTGGTTGGAAGAATTTAGCCCAATGGTGGTAGACTACAAACTGAAGACAATCCAATTCACTCATCTGGGAAAGACAGTCAAATTGCAAGGAGTGATTGACAATACATCGTCCTATACCCTGGTTAGTGCCCCACAAGCTTAGAGGCCTCATTAAGCATGGTGCAGTATCTCTGATGAGTCCATGGCTATCCAAAATATTCGTGCAGTAAACTCTCAGTATTTCTAGTACATCAACTGGCATGTCTTATGCAAGTGCTATTCAATTTGGTGCTTTTATATCTGATGGCAATTAAACCCTAGATAAATCTTCCACCCGCGGCCACGACGAACCACGATCAGAAGAGAGGGAACTCTAGGAATTCCAAGCGACGCACCCGAACTGTAGCAGCTCGATCACGCACTCCACACAAATCTACGAAGGATCCGAATCAATCACCCCGACCAGCTAGGATTCTCGAGCGGCAGCTCGACGAGAGATAAACTCCACAAAATAAAATCCAATCTTATCTCTCTTCACACTAGCCTAAACCATATATGTGCACGCAGGCACGGACTCCACTTTAGACTCGACCAGGAGACCAAAACTGGTTGGTTCGACCAGAACAGATGCACGCAGGCATCATTATGTGGTTGGACTGGACTCTACAAGACAAACCAGACTTTCCTAACAATTAAACAAATTGACTAGCGCAAGTAGCAAACTCACGCAAGGAATTAATAATAAATTAATGCGGCAAGGATGCTAACTCAGATCTCCCCCTTTCATCTATCTGAAATATTTTCGTGCCCATAATTAGCTCAGGTGGAACCTGTATAGACATATCTCCTTGCTGGCTTATTAACTTTTTCTCATAGAAAATGTTGTATCTCCAAAATATATCTTCGATAACAATCCAGTAGCTGTAAATAAATCATCCTTCTTCCTATAATTGCCATTGGATATAAAAGCACCAAATTGAATAGCACTTGCGTAAGACATGCCCGTTGATGTACTAGAAATACTGACAGAGTTTACTGCACAAATATTTTGGATAGCCATGGACTCATCAATCTCACTGTGTTCAGATGATCCTGCCCACACTGGCTACCATTATAGACCAGAACAGACAGAAGGAAACTGATAGTGATTCAGTGTTACCTCCAGAGACAGTGCAAGCATTACATCAGTTCCAGCATCTGTTTGCTGAACCAGTGGGCTTACCTCCTGCTAGAGTAGCAGATCATAAAATTCCTCTGATTCCTAGGGAACAACCAGTAGCAGTAAGACCATACAGATACTCTCCTATACAGAAGATAGAAAATGAGAGACAACTTAAGCAAATGCTAGATGAAGGGGTGATTAGACCAAGTACTAGTTCATTTGCATCTCCTGTTCTATTGGTGAGAAAGAAAGATGGTACTTGGCGTTTTTGCATTGATTACAGGCATTTGAATGCTATCACAGTTAAGAATAAACACCCAATGCCAGTGGTAGATGAGTTACTTGATGAGTTGGCAAGCTCCCAATGGTTTACCAAACTGGATTTCAGGTCAGAATACCATCAGATCTGTATGGCAGTTGGCGAAGAGTATAAAACAACATTCAGGACACACAATGGTCTATTTGAGTTTTTGGTGATGACATTTGGGCTGACAAATGCACCAGCCACTTTCCAAAGTTTTATGAATGTCATATTTGCAGATTTGCTTAGAAAATGGGTATTGGTTTTTATGGATGATATCCTCATCTACTCCAAGACACTTGAAGAACATGTGGCTCTACAGAAATTAGTATTTGGCATTCTTGAGCAGCACAAATTTTTGATCAAAAAGTCTAAGTGTTCCTTTGCTACAAAGTCAGTGGAGTATTTGGGACATGTTATCTCAAAGGAAGGAGTGGCTACTGATAATACTAAAGTAGAAGCTGTGCAAGCATGGCCTAGCCCAAAGAACCAGAAACAGTTGAGGGGGTTTCTAGGGTTGACTGGGTACTACAGGAAGTTCATCAAGCATTATGGACTAATAAGCGAACCATTAACAGACCTATTAAAGAAGAATGTGCCTTTTCAGTGGACTCCAACTGGTCAGGAAGCATTTCAAACTTTGAAGCACCAACTCATGACAGCATCTATTTTGGCAGTGCCTGACTTCACTAAGCAGTTTGTGGTAGAGACAGATGCCTGTGACTATGGCATTGGTGCTGTGTTAATCCAAGACCAACATCAGGCTTAATCAATGTGTCAAAGGGTTTCTCAGATGCACAGTTCATTCGTGTCCTCGGCAATGGAGCAAGTGGATCTCAGTGGCTGAATTCTGGTATAACACAACATTACAATCAGCTCTAGGGAAGTCTCCTTTTGAGGTACTCTATGGCTATTCTCCTTGACAGCTAGGCATAGCTAATCTGCAGTAGTGCACTATACCTGACCTGTAGCAATGGTTAAAAGATAGAGAGCTTTTGTCTGAATTGATCAAGCACTAGTTGCAACAGGCTCAGCAAAGGATGAAATACCAGGGAGATAAACATCGAACTGAACGTGAGTTTGCTGTGGGTGAGTCTGTCTTTCTGAAACTCCAACCATATGTGTAGTCCTCTGTGGCTAATAGATCCAATTAGAAACTGTCCTTCCGGTTCTATGGGCCGTATAAGGTCTTACAGAAAGTGGGCAAAGTGGCATATAAGTTGGATCTACCTGCAGGCGCAAAGATACATCCTGTTGTACATGTGTCTCAGCTAAAGAAGCATATACCAGTACAATCCTCCGTGAGTTCAGACTTGTCTTCAGTCTGTGCCGCAGATCCTGAGCAATCATTTCTACGAGAAAGCATTCTGGGGCGTCGTTCTATTGTGCCAGGTGCCTCAGTTATTCCTCAGGTGTTGATCAAGTGGAATGGCTTACATCTAGACATGGGCCTCTCTCTGTGTGTGGGCCATGTGGGCTGTGGTGTCTGGCGTCACATGGGGAGCAGCTTATAAGCACATTCGGCTTCCTTGTAACGGCATCGAAGAACAGATTGCTGAAACCGTCTCTGAAATCCTAAACCCCGCGGAATCCAGCCGCGATTCCTCTGATTTCTACCTCAATCTTGCTCTTCCCAACCTAAACTCTCGTCTAGTTATCTGTGAACATAACATGTTATTACTGACGTGAATCCCTAAGTTATTCGTCGGTACTATTCCCATCTTACAACTGACCAGGTTGGCTGTTTTAATTTTTTTAGACTCATCTAGCCCATAGAAGAGAGCAAAACTTTTATGGACAATTTATATATTGCACAAAATTGCAGTAATATATATTGCAAAAATTACCCTCCGATTAGAACACCATGATAATTATGAATTACATTAATTATTTTCTCTCCATTAATGGTAGACTATTAGAAAGATTTTGAACGACCTTCCATCATTGATGTTCGAGCGAGGCTATGTCTATGGTAGGCATACAGGGTCGCATGCTGGGCACACAGTCTGACAAGCAACCCTTGTCGTGTAGCAAACAATTGGCCTTCGTTTCAAACAGCAATAGCAGTCATCCTTCCGACATCCAAAGAGAATACACAATTTATGGTTGATCTTGGTCTCAATGCAGAATTTATGGTTGATCTTGGTCTTAGGTACCGGTGTGTTCCAGAGCTCAAAAGCTTTTTAATTTTTCATTGGTAGGACTATTTTGGTAGGTTTTTGTATCTCCAACCTTAGAGAGTGCAGAACTACCTATTGGAAAATTTTTCATCAGTAAATCAAATCAGGAACCCAAAGACAAGATGGTGATGTAAACTTACAAGGGCAATGTAGGCACCCAAAAAGAACGAAGGACAAGAGTACCATCACAGACAAAATGTTGGTGCAGCAACTCTTCCTGTTGTATCTCTATGTATTTTTCAATCGACTTAACCTGATGTTCGAGGGTTACGGTTGGACTTTAGAGCAAAATAATGTGGTCTAAAGTGCCATACATGGTTTCCAAGACTGCTGATATATAGAGAGGTAAATTGTCCCCTATGAGACATCTTGATTCATTTAATTTGGAATGTATAATAGATATCATATAGTTGTATTTCAGACTTTCAATGAATTTGGCAACCATTAATGTATCCCTCCCTCTCTAATAATGATGATAGCTAGCCTCAAATAGATTGTATAAATCTTTGTTTCAGTTTAAGGAATTGAAAAATTCTTAATACAATCCAAATTTTCTATTGATAATGATTGGTGGTAAGTGGTAGCTGACCTTTGCCCAAATTTATGTGCTAGAATTCGGGATCCATAGATCTACTACTTTTAGTTATTGGCACATACAACAAGGTAGCAATCAATTAGGATGACATCTATCACCTCCAACAAAGGGATCATAGACGAAGCCGATTGTGAAAAATAGGTACCGTGTCATTCTAAAAATATCAAACAAGCACTATGCCAGAAACGATAATCACTCTTGGTTGCTTTTGGCACTGGTAGTGATCGATAGAGTTTCACTAACAGTTTGTGGCTTCAACCACCAATGATAGGACAATTAGCAGTGATGGGTGGGCTATCACTTGTTGAAGCCACAAACCTGCTGTGATAGGTCCACCTATCATTGTCGGGTCATGCTTTGAA
Source organism: Chrysopogon serrulatus (assembly GCA_015844335.1). Lineage (NCBI taxonomy): Eukaryota > Viridiplantae > Streptophyta > Magnoliopsida > Poales > Poaceae > Chrysopogon > Chrysopogon serrulatus. The sequence goes on along the minus strand of JADLZL010007062.1, from coordinate 458,246 downwards.
CCGCTAGTGATAGCCTATTTTGCAAAATAAAAAGTCATAACTTGTTCGTATTAGATCGTATCAAGATAACCTTATATTAAAATTGTAGAGTTTAAAGAGATATAAAACTTTATACTTGACAACTGTTTAATTTGATATGGTCCACGAGTCAAAATATTCATTGTAAGATTTTAGGTCAGATTTAAGACGATTAACAATATCGAATGGAGATAAAGTCAACATCAAAGTTGTAGTACCCGACGAGATCTACAACTTTGTTGTTAACAACTTTTTCATTTTGACTATTATAGCCAAGTGCTTTGGAGCGACAAACATTCCCAGGAACTTACAACTGCGTTGGAAATGGTGTGAGGTGTGGCTGCCTTTTGGTAAGAAGTATCAAGTTTAAGGCTCATGGCCAAATGCTTCAGTTGCAGAATATTCTTGAGGGGGTTTCCCTCAATCAGACTACCGATAGATGGGTTTACATTTGGAACACGGGCCAATTTTCAGTAAAGAGAGCTTATAATCATTTGAGTGGACACCGGATTTTACACCCAGTTACAATTGGCTCTGGAGAAGTTCTTGCCAAAATAAGCATAAAGTGTTCTTTTGGCTTCTTATAAATGATAGACTGAGTACTAGGGAATTATTGAGAAGAAAGAATATGGCTCTCCAAGACTACACCTGCATTCTTTGCAATGGTTCAACTGAAGAATCACTCTTACACCTTTTTCTTGGCTGTCCCTTTGCCACACAATGCTGGGCTTGGCTCAACATTCAGGTTGATCACAACTCTGATCCCTTTCAGAACCTTCAGGGATTCAAAGAGCAACTAGGGGTGCCGTTCTTCATGGAGGTCATCATATTAATGTGTTGGACCATTTGGAAGGCAAGAAATGACAAGATCTTCCGTCAAATTGATCAGAATCTTCAAATATCAAAGCAAAACTTCAGAGATGAGTTCCAGTTTTTACTACTGCGAACAAAAAGTAGCTACCATCCAGGAATTAATCAATGGATTGCAGGTTTAACTTAGCTTGGTTCCTTTCGGTGGTAGCTTTGCTTTTTCTCATTTCTTTTTTGTATCTTAACTCTTCCTCCATCCTGGCTCTCAGTCTTTTTGTTCTGTACTTTTTGTTTTATTCAATAAATATGCTGTAGGGGTGCAAACCCCTCCAGTTTTCCTCAAAAAAAAAAAAGAAGTATCAAGTTTAGGGTGTGGCAACAATATGCTGGGCCATATATATGCAAGACTAGGAATAGAGTATGCTTTGAAAAGAAGATTATCAAAAGTCCACTTGAAATTGTTTGCCATACGTGTGCTCTAATGAAGCATTGGACTGGTTTGTATGCTGAAATGGACCAGGACCAACTCATTGAAGGCGTCGATACCATGCTGTGGGTGGTTGAGGTGATCCTAGCAGCACAACACGTGGATACTGGAGCAAGGAAAAGTCTCAAGGGTGATGATCTAGCTGATGCCGACAATAATGCCTGATGCCTCCTGAAGAGCAGCAAGTCTTACCATGGAGCTTGGGGGACTTTTGGGGAGTCCTGTAGCTGTTGGGTTTCTATCTTGCAGTTATGGTCTAGTTGGCTGATGTAATAGCCTTTTGGAACTTTCGGTGTTGAGAACAGTCCGTTGGTTTTAGTGTTTGTTGGTTCAGTAGGCTAAATTCTGAGACAGAACGCTAGCTTTTGCAGGTTCAGGTTAAGTTGGTTGATACTATCTTAGTCTGCTCTTTTCTTATTTCCTTTCATACTAGAACGCTAGCTTTTGCAGGTTCAGGTTATGTTGGTTGATACTGTCTTAGTCTGCTCTTTTCTTATTTCCTTTCATACTCATGTATTTCCGTTATGCTATAATCAAAATGGGGATGTCCTCGCATGGAAAAAAACAACCTTTTTCATTTCATATTGTCTTGAGTGTCAAATATACAACGTAAGATTCGAAATTGTGTAGTTAAAAGAATAATGTCAGCTACATAGTTACATGTGTCGCGTAGCTTAGTTGGTATTATTAGTGAACCTGTGAGTTAGACCACGTGATCTCTAATCTAGCTGATGTGAAATCTCTAGTCGATTGGAGACTAATCATAGTCGTAAGCTTAGCTAATATTTTTAGAGAATTGGTGAGTTAAATCATATGATCTCTAATCTAGCTTACGTGAACATTTTAGTGGATTGGAGAATAACAGTAGTCATAAGGGTAGTCCGTCATTGGCAAAAGTCATCGAGGGAACCTTGTTTGCCTTCCACTAGTACACAGATGCTTTGTACAGACGGTTGGAGATCTATTTCTATTAGCGTTTTTTCCAACAGCCAGTGGGAGAGGCCAGTAAAAATGGTCTATTTCCACTGGCGGTTGCTTGAGAACCGCCAGTAGAAATCGATTTATACAGGTGGTTCTCTTAAGGAACCGCCCGTAAAATCGTTGCCCGTAAAAACGTGAAAAAATAGCAAAAATATTTTTAAAAAGGCAAAAATTATTTTTTCATAGTCGCAAGTCGCGTATTTTTTCGTGTAAAATCGCGCGCTACGCGGCCGGTGGGATTCGAACCCACGACCTCGGCCTCGCGCGATCCCTCCCTTACCACTGCACCACGCACTCACTTGTGTCTAGATATCATTTTTATTCCCTACATATTGGCTAGGGTTGGTTTACTAGATGACACTCAACATTGCATGGGGTATTGGGAAAAAAAATTGTAGTTGTGATTTTTGGTGTGTAAATTTTAGGGTTGTTACAGAGGACTGGGCCGGATCCGCCACGGGTGAGGGGCAGGGAGCTGGATCCGCCGCCATACAGAAGGACAGAGCTGGATCTGCCACCGGTGGTGAAGTGGTGTCGGGGGCCAAACTACCGGCCTGTTAAGCCCCCGGCTAAATAAAGATTAAGCAAGCCTTAAGCGCCCAGGACTGGCCACGAAAGCCGGGACCAGGCGGGCCAACGCTCCAAGAGCCCACTAGAGGCCGCAGCGAAGCCCGTAGGCGACCAAGCCCTCTTGTGGCCCGACCCCCAAGGCGCACGGCTCCCGCGACCCCCCAGTGCGCGGCTCGCCGCACGACCGGCAGGGCCAAGAGGACTCCGGGCTTGTGACCCGGGAGGCCGCGGCTCGCACGACCCCTCGCTGGCGTCTTCGCGAAGAAGCCGCTCGGGGCCCCACCTCAGCTGAGCCCACGACCCCATGACCCGCCGCGACCGGTCAAGGCCGCGATCGCTCTCGTCCGCGCCCAGGCATGGGCGATGGGCGCGGACTACACTGTGCCTCGGCGCGGTATGGACGGGAATCGCCTACACTGTTAGCCAGAGCAGGGCGTGGCCTGCCCTTGACCACACACTGTTAGTCAAGGGCGAGGGGCGTGGCTGGGCGTCTAATCACCCCTCGCAGGACAGTCCCGGATGATCCAACCGTCGCGACCCATCCCCCCGAACCGCACGACATCATTAACTCCGGGATAATACTCCAAACACTCTAATCAACTGTTCAACCTCTCCGTCCACTATTAAGGCATAGGCGAACGCTCCGGTGATGCGACCTTACCGGTGACCAAGCCTGATCAACGCGTGCGGCGCAAGGAAGAAGGACGTCTGTTGGTATAAATTAACTGCACTCCATTAAATTGATTTAAGTAGGATTATCCGCAAGCGCACAGATATCATACCAGTGTCACATTTTACCCGGAGGTTTTAAATATCGTATCCACAGGGAACAGTTGTGATGATGACAAAGTATATAGACTTAATCCTACAATTAGGCTAGATCATATCAAGAAAGAGGAAATAGCTATTGCACTCTAGTTCTAATAACCGGTAAGCTTTGTATAATATCGTCTTATCGGGCAAGTAACTCGAATAGGAGAAGAAACAGAGTAATCTCCTACCAAGCACCTATAAGGCTATCAGTCCTATCAACGGGAAGTGGACTACAGAGGATTCAACGCAGCTATAAAGTCACCTGCGCAAGCTACAACTATCCGGCTAATCAGAGGACATCCACAAGTAAACCTAGCCTAGGCACCATGCCTACACTACGAAATACTACTTCAACCAAGTAATGACCATGATCAAAGCACTCAATATGAGATGTGAACCAAAGAACAAATAATAACAAGTTGCTTACTTATATCGGAATGGCGAATACAAAAGTACTCAAAACGCAGCTCCGGGCGAGGGAGCTGAATCCAGAAGAATACAGCCACAAAGAAGCACCGACATGCCGGAACTCCTCCAGAATCTCTACTCCTCTACTCAATCTCTCTAATCTCTAAACAAGACTAGATCTAGAAGAACTAGTCTCTCCTAATTGCTACATCTAGATGAACTAGAACTAGATGAACTAGAACTACATCAACTAGAGGGACCCTAACCCTAATTATGTAGAGAATATGAAGCACCGGGGTGTAGAATGCCTCTAGGAGGGAGCCTTAGGCGTCATTATATAGGCCGAGGTGGAGTAGGGAGCAAGGAGCCACCACGTCATCGATCCGCGTCTTCATCTTGTGTGCACCGTCAGATCAAACCGACCTTAGATCGACGTAGGGATGCGTTGCTTGGCTTCCAAGGATGCGTGGGAGGAAGACTCCAGAAGGCGGCGGCCAGCGGATGACCTCCTCTGTGGGTCCCGCTGCTTCGGGTGTCTTCTAGACCTTTCCTGAGCATGATGATGATATTTTCCGTCGCGGATAAGTTTCATGGTAATTATGCACTATAATCCCCTCTTTATGCTTTTTTGGAATAATCCCTGGAAAATATAGAATATGCAAAACTCGTAAAAATTGTCAGTTAAAACCCTAGACTAGTGTGTATTCATATGTCTTTTCATGTCTAAAGTTCTAATAAATATTGACGTTATCCACCGTCAACAACTCCCCCAAGCTTACCTTTTGCTAGTCCCTTGGCAAACAACCTAGGTCTAATTATTCATAAACTTGGATCAGGAGTTGCTACAATACTTTTATTTCTTTTAAGTGCACTTGCTTTTAAACATAAATTTTCCTTCGGTTAAAACAAAACTGCTCAAACTTTCAAACTTATCCATTTTACCTTTAACCATGGAGCTTTACAGCTTTTGCATAAGTCTTGAGCAATCAAAAGATAGAACAATCAAGTCAAGCACTATGTCTCAAATTCTTCACAGTACCAATATTCTAGAGTTTTGTAAGTTTTTGAAATAAAACTTAGAGCATGATTGTATGACACCCTCCAGTCTCTTATTATGTAGTATTTATGGATCTTACTGAAGCATTAATGATGTTATGCCTTCCTATAGCTAAGGATATATATAGTGGAGCTCATAGGAGTGGCAATAACAAGGATGAACATACTTGCAATTCATATATTGTAAAGTCAAACAATGGATCCCCAGAGAAACGAGTCATACAATCAAATCAAGATGTGCTTGTGTATGGAATATGGTGGATAGGTGTATATATGGTATTTAGTGGCTAATACTAATTCTACTTTTGCTCTTAATAACTCCCTCCTTAGAACTTTTCGCCGAAAAACATGGGCTATCTTTATTCTCTCTCTTTTTTTTTAATTAATATGGGAGGCGGGCATCTATGTACCCATTGTTTTAATTGCTGGGACACTTGTCCATCTTTTACTCCCCTTTTTCTTCTTCTTCTTTTTTTTCAATACTTTTGCATAGCCACATGCATCCTAAATAATCGGAGAGATAAAGATAAGAAGTTAGAGCAATTAAATGGGGGCTGTCCTGTAGGGTATATTTTTGGGTGTTTACTCCTAGTGTAGGAGAAAAACATTTTTAAAATAGATCTGGATGAAAGTGGAAATGACTGTGCTTACATCCAGAGTAGGTGTAATGCATATATGGGTGGAGTGTGTAAGTAATCTTGATTTTAAAAGCATGACAAGGCTCTCATAACGTATACAACAAAGGTTGACTAAACTCAATGTAAAGCAAGCAAAGCATGAATGCGCAAATGTTTTTTAACTCTAAATGTATCATATATGGCTTTGGTAGGAATTCAAACTTTATCATACAAGAGCTTATCGTATAAAATTTTAGGTTTTCAAAATAAATCTCCAGAACTTAGTAATGCTAAGAATAAGATAAATAGCAGCTTAGACCTTCATGTATCATATCAATCAATTACCTAGACTTAGCTCCAACATAGGCCTCCACAAATTTTAGGTTCAAAGTAAATTCTTATATCAAAGTAGTCATGTCCAAAACTCAGGAGAATTCATGGTTGAAAACTAAGCACTTGAAAGGAATTACTATAGAGCAACTATTCATCATCTCTAAGATAAAATTTTAATGTTCTCCAGTTTTTATTTGACTCTAGACACACTCTATGATCACATCTTAATAGATAGATAAGTATTTATTCATATTTTTATTTGTATTGGACTCACAAGACTCTAAAAATATGGACCTTCATGTGCCCATATATTTTTTGGTATTTTTATATTTTCCTATGATACTATTGTGAACCTTCATGTGCCCACATATTTTGGTATTTTATGACTATATAAAATAGACTCAATAATCGGCTAGGTATAGTTACCTGATAACTAGAGGATGCTCCTCCCCCAAGCTAGATGTTTGCAATACTTGGTGTTGATGATCTTCAGAGTGAGATAATCAGCAGCGCTCCTGGTAGGAGCCACTAATAGACTCTCTCCTTGTCATAATGTTGTTCCTGCATAATTACATTTCAAAAAGAAAACCAAGACTCGAGGCTTGAATTTAATAAGAGGTTAGCAATTTGCCAAAAAGTAATTGATTATTCTTATGAGTTGATTTGAATTGACAGATTCTAGCAGGATTCTCTTTTTAGGATTTTCTAGTTTAATTATGCAGAAATTAAATATGTGTGCATGATATATAGTTATATTTTTATGCCTCCACAGAGAATATTTATTCTTATGGGGCTTAGGCTTTTTTCATAATACAAGAAAGTAAATACAGAAGCTATTATTATTATTATTCTTCTTCTTTTTATGCCACCACAGTAAAAATATTCCTAGAGGGTTACCATAAGTTTATTCACGTGGGGCTTTCAATATTTTATGATGCAAGAAATGAGGCAATAAAGATTTTCATTTTTTTTAATATTTATGAAGATGAATATATTAAAGTGAAATTATTAATGTAGATAGAAATACTAATTAATTAGATGACTACCATATTACCTTATGGCAAGGATATAAAATTTAAAGTTTACCGATAGGTCTTCTTCTTCCACTCTTGTGTATCTCTCCATCTTGAGAGATGGAGGTCTTGATAGTTGCATACCACTAGTGATGATGATGTCACTTTTGTTCTTTGATTTGGCCAGCAGGTTGAAGTAGAGCTTTGGCAGTATCTTGCTCTGTGTGCATGTTCATAGAACTCTCACTTGTAGAATTAATAAACTTTGCTCGACGTGTGTCCTGTTTGTAAAACCAAGGTAGAGATCAAGTGCATAGGCTCTGCTGGTGAAAAAAACCAACAGAACCAAATCTATTTCTTTTTATTTTTTCTCCATCCTTAGGCACATTGAACAAGATAAAATTAGTGTTATATGAATTGCTTTATTTATAGCATGAGTGGTAAGATCAAAAGATTAAGCATTTAATGTTGCATTTAAGTTTACATGGCAAAAAAGACTAAAATTGCTTAACCAATAGAAGGATTGTCTATCTATATATAAATTTTTACATGAGTGTGACTATCATCTTTCCAAGATCGAATGTAATGTTTTAGCTTGTTTGGTTAAGACTGAGACTAAGAGAACGGTGCCACAAACAATTTTTAAAGAACAAAGCATGTTCAGTTAATTAGATTATCAATTTAAGTTGTAACTCTAACATGTTTGTGTCTGCATTTATGTGTATGCCAAGATCAAGAGAAGAGCAGAGACCACTTACCTTAGAATATTACCTTCATTATTAGAGTGTGATGGCACTAAGTGATGAAGGGTAGATGACTGGTGGTCATTTCTCTTGCATCTTGAGTTGTTCATGGATGTCTTGTCTCCTCTGTTGCACTCATTCTTTTGCCATCTTTTACTTCTTTAATCTTTTGACTCTTTTCACTCCGTTATTATTATGCCTGCAATAGATTAGTGGACAACACATACCCGAGAGAGTATACAAATTTTTAAACATAGGTTGCTTGTCTAGTATTTTATTTTATTCTGTCTATGCTAATGTAAAGATAGTATTGATATTGTTTTAGCATAGATCATGTTTTATACAGACATGGCTTGAGGCAAAGTAACTTGTAGTAGAAGATAAAGTGAATGAATCATTAATGTTCACAGTTCTTTCATTTATGATGAATGAGCTGTGTCTTCTTCTACAAAGCTATCAAAGTTCATGATGTGCTCTGTCTTATATCTGAATTGAATTCATCTTCTGACTTACCCAAATTAATTTTAAAAGTTTTCTTGCAGGGGTTAGTCCATAAAATATCCAATGTCTACTACAGTATATTATTAGTTCAAAAATCAACCTAGACACCACGTCTAATTTGACTTAGGAAGATATTTTGACCTAAGCACCACGCTTAATTCAAAAAGCCTTTGAAAGTAAAATCAACACACCTCTGAGTTCAAAAAAAATCAAACTAAACACCTTGTCTAATTATAACTCAAGAAAATAGTTTAAACTAAGCACCATGCCTAATTCAAAAGGTGCATGAATTTTCTCTAAACCTTAAGCATACTATAGCAAACAAAGGTAACATAAAAGTTTATCAAGTGTTATTCAAACAGAGATGAAAGAGCATGATTAACACATTGAATAAAGGTAGAAATAACCAATATTAGCAACATAGGATTTTCTAAATAAGGCCATCCCCCCAAGCTTGAATTTTGCAAAGCAAAGTTAAGTTCGGGTGGATATAATGTTACATAATGATTGGTTGGTCATACCTGGCGCTGCCATTAATTATTTTTTTCACTTCAAACCTGAAATGGTCAGTGACAAAAATACCAAAGGAATATTTTGACAATTATATTACTATGCTAAAGGTGCAAGCTCAATTTATTTTTTAAGAGTGGTTATTTTAGGACACAAAGTTGTTCTTGGGAAACCTCTGATTATTATACTTTAAGTTGGTGAGGTGGTTTCCTCTAGAACATTAGCTTTTGTGCACCTATATCAAGATTACAACGAGATCTACAATATTTATGATAAACATGTGTATCTACAACCACCCTTTTAATGATTTTATGAACAGGTACAAAAAGGGGGTTAAAGATCTCGTGTGTGGTAATATTAGAGAGACTAATTGATCCAGGAGATTTCTCATATGAGCATGGATTTGATAAAGTGTTAATGAGATAACTCCCATACTCATTGATGTGATCCCCCTTTTCAAACTCCAAGGGTGTTTCTTTATGGATGTCTATAGACAACAAGTTTGTCCCTATTATTTCATGCCTATGACATTTATTTGATGTTTTATTTTCTAGGATTTCCCATGAATTGATGTCTCCAAGGTTGGTCTCGTCTAAAGCTTTCTCTAAACTTGGATGAGTTATATTTATTAAAGAAATTGATTTAAGCTCACCATTAAGACCAAGTTTAGATGCTAGTGCTAAAGCTTCATCCTCTTCCATCTGTTCTTTTACAATAGCATATGTATTTCTAGTATGTTCTACGCATTCCTGCCATTGTTGTTGCTCTTCAAGGACATTCCTATAATCTTCATGACTCTTATTCTTAAGATGTCTTGATGGATTTCTAGGGTAATTATGAAGTTTAATAGAAAAAGATACATTGGGGTCAAGGATGGGTTTAGAGATGGGTTTCGAGACATTTATTGTGGGCATAGAAGGGGAGAAGATAGAATTTACTCCTAAGTGGCTTGGCTCTCCTTCTATGACATCACTCGACATGCCATCCTTGAACTCTCCCCAGTGCCTTTTATGAGGGAAAGGAAGTTGAGGGTTTAGGGTTTAGGGTTTAGGATTGATAGCTAAATCTTGGAAATAAAGTGATTGTACTGTTTTAGCTACCAAGACTTCCGTGTCTAGTTCGGGTGATAAGTTCTTCTCTTCCTCGGGGAGCTCAGAATAGGCTTGAACAACCTTTTCTAACATAGGCCTTGCTTCAGTTATAGGTAAGTGAAGAAAAGCTCCTCCAGAGGCTAAATCAAGGGATTCCTTAGATCCCTTGGTAAGATCCAAATAAAAATATTGAAAAAGCACAGGGTCTGGAAAACCAAGGTCAGGGCCAAATGTAACAAGTTCATTAAAACGCTCCCATGATTTACTAAGAGATTCTTGTTCTAGTTGCATAAAAGTTAGAACCTCTTTTCGAAGGTTAACTACTCTATGGATGGGAAAGAAATATAAACAAAATTCAGAGTATAATGTTTCCCAATCACCTTGCATACTCCCTACGGCTCGATTATACCAACGTTTGGCTCTTTCAGTCAAGGAAAACGGAAAAAGCTTCCATCTAATAGTCTTATCAGATATGCCAGCAATGCGCAAGCATGCACAGGTCTGCTCGAATTCTCGTAAGTGTGAGTATGGGTTTTCGTTACCTTCTTCCGAGAAGGGTTTATCCCGAATCATATTAATTAAACATGGGCGCACCTCATAGCCAAGTGTTATGATAGGTTCATTAGATTTTGGTGGCCCGAAGCTTTCGCGCATGCCATAACGACAGATAGGAATAGAATTAAAAGCATCCATAAGGATGAACACAAAAATAATGAAGGGAATGGGATAAAATAGGAAAAGATAAAAGTATAATACAAGATTAAGCTAGACTAAGTCAAAATCATCAAACCGTTCCCCGGCAACGGCGCCAAAAATGCTTGTTGGTATAAATTAACTGCACTCCATTAAATAGATTTAAGTAGGATTATCCGCAAGCGCACAGATATCATATATACTAGTGTCACATTTTACCCGGAGGTTTTAAATATCGTATCCACAGGGAACAGTTGTGATGATGACAAAGTATATAGACTTAACCCTAATTAGGCTAGATCATATCAAGAAAGAGGAAATAGCTATTGCACTCTAGTTCTAATAACCGGTAAGCTTTGTATAATATCATCTTATCGGGCAAGTAACTCGAATAGGAGAAGAAACAGAGTAATCTCCTACCAAGCACCTATAAGCCTATCAGTCCTATCAACGGGAAGTGGACTACGGAGGGATTCAACGCAGCTATAAAGTCACTGCACCGAGCTACCACTATCCGGCTAATCAGGGGACATCCACAAGTAAACCTAGCCTAGGCACCACGCCTACACTACGAAATACTACTTCAACCAAGTAATGACCAAGATCAAAGCACTCAATATGAGATGTGAATCAAAGAACAAATAAGAACAAGTTGCTTACTTGAATCGGAATGGCGAATACAAAAGTACCTCAGAACGCAGCTCTGGGCGAGGGAGCTGAATCCAGAAGAATACAGCCACGAAGAAGCACCGACATGCCGGAACTCCTCTAGAATCTCTACTCCTCTACTCAATCTCTCTAATCTCTAAACAAGACTAGATCTAGAAGAACTAGTCTCTCCTAATTGCTACATCTAGATGAACTAGAACTAGATGAACTAGAACTAGATCAACTAGAGGGACCCTAACCCTAATTATGTAGAGAATATGAAGCACCGGGGTGTAGAATGCCTCTAGGAGAGAGCCTTGGGCGTCATTATATAAGCCGAGGTGGAGTAGGGGGCAAGGAACTGCCACGTCATCGATCTGCGTCTTCATCTTGTGTGCACCATCGGATCAAACCGACCTTAGATCGACGTAGGGATGCGTTGCTTGGCTTCCAAGGATGCGTGGGAGGAAGACTCCAGAAGGCGGCGGCCAGCGGATGACCTAGGGCGCCGACCGGCCCTAGGGTGGGGCCGGCCGGCCCCACCTGCTCTCCTCTGTGGGTCCCGCTGCTTCGGGTGTCTTCTAGACCCTTCCTGAGCATGATGACGATATTTTCCGTCGCGGATAAGTTTCATGGTAATTATGCACTATAATCCCCTCTTTTATGCTTTTCTGGAATAATCCCTAGAAAATATAGAATATGCAAAACTCATGGAAATTGTTAGTTAAAACCCTAGACTAGTGTGTATTCATTTGCCTTTTCATGTCTAAAGTTCTAATAAATATTGACGTTATCCACCGTCAACAACGTCCCGACCCCGGGAAGGCAGATGCACCACTCCACCACTGTCATTTTTTCTTTTTCCACACGACACGCCCATATCTTCTTCATGTAAGGCTCACCTTCCCTTCATCTATAAAAGGGAGGGCGAGCCACTTCCTAACACAAGTTCGAGTCACACAGCAAAAACCACCGTTCGCACACTACTCACACGCCACGATATTGGCACCACGCTCAATCAGAGACTTGGGAGACCCTCCCTCTTTCGAACCGGTTGTAACCCCTACTACGAACCGCCGCTAAGTAACACGATCCTTTCGAACTGGACGTAGGGCCTCACACCTGAACCAGTATACTTCCCGTGTCCTCTTAGCGAACCATCCGGGCATAAACGCGCATCTATAAATTTACTAGTTGGTGCTTTCACGAAACACCGACAAGTGGGGACCGGATCCACCATGGATCTGAGAGAGAGAGACGGTGAGGGACGAATCCACCATGGATCATAGAGAGAGAAAGGGGGCGTACCTTGGAGTGGGTGCCGTGCTTGGAGAAGATGGAGGAAGCACCGTGGCCGCCGATGAAGGCCGATCCGCCACCGATGCCGTCGGTGGAACCAGATCCGCGCGCACGGGCCCGCCGTCGGTCGCGCGCCGCCACAGCCACCATGTGACCATGGACCCGCTGCCGGTGGAGTGCGGGCATGGACCCGCCATCGCCGTGCGAGCATGGCTTCCATTGGCTTGGTGCAGGAGAGAGGGAGAGAGAGAGGGAGCGCCGAGCCGGTGGGGGAGAGAGGGACGGGATGGAGAGAGGGGAGTGCCGGCTGCCGGGTGTGAGAGGGAGAGGGACGGGGTGGGAGAGAGAGAGAGGGAGAGCCGGCCGCCGGGTGTGAGAGGGAGAGGATGGAAATGAGAAACCCTAAAGGCTAAGTGCTCCTATATATACCGTGAAGTCAGATATGGGCTGAGATGGGCTTTTTGGGCCTAGACAATATTAACCGAGGCAGATTTTACAAGGGAACCATCTCAGAAAATTGGAGTATTTTTGGAGGCGGGCTCTTTTATAATAACCGCCTCCATTAATGGATTTTATGAGGCGGTTTTTTATAACCACCTCGGTTAATGAAAAGTGACCGCTTCGGTTAATTGAGGCATTAACCGAGGCGGTTTTTTGGGCTGCCGGCCTCCGAGAGCAATTCCAAAGTGCCTCGCAAAAGATTTATGTAGTAGTGGGTGTTCTCCTGCGTACGGCTAAGACAGAAGAGGCTCGCTGGTTTGCGGTGCAGTACGAAAAGTTGCCGTTCTACTACTATGCGTGTGGTGTGTTGGGCCACTATGTGAGATCTCTATGGAGAGGAATGAGGCTGGAAAATTACCTTATGATGTGCAACTGCGTGCACCGGAGGAGAAAAGGCGAAGGATTCAGTCCTTCGCCAGGGCTGCTGCTGAATCCTTCATCAGTGGATCATCTTCGGCGTCTCGACCACTGAGAGGTCAACACAGTAAGCGTGAGGATAGCCGTTCCTCCAGGGGAGGATCAGACTCACCCTCTGCGGTGACTGATCAAGGAAAGGAAACAGATGAGGTGGAGGTGCAATCACCTCTGAAACAAAATGTATCGGCCAATGATAGCCCCTCCCATGATGGAACAGGGGAGAGGGGGGCTACGGGGAAGAAACTTTTCCAGCAAGAACCTGGGAACTCTCAAGCAAAGCCGGGTCAGCGAAAGCGCAAGTCCAAAGTGGCAGATCCGGTGTCACAAGACCTTGATCTTAACAGCCCACCTATGGCCTCCAATGCCATTGTTCCTGTAGGTTTAGTCACCTCAAGAATTAACCAGTTGGATGCTGACACGGAGGCCGAAACGGAGGGAACAGGGGACAGCATGATTGAGACTTTGAAGAAGCAGAAGAGAGGAAACACCAAAAACCTTGCAAAATCGGCTGGAGCTGCGGATGGCGGCTCCCGCCGGGCACAATGAAACTACTATGTCTGAATTGCCGGGGTCTAGGGCAACCCGAGGCAGTTCGTGAGGTATGTAGCTTATGTGAGCTACATCGCCCTGAATTGGTTTTTCTTTCGGAAACATGTTTCTTTGATGATCGGGTGGATAACTTAGTCCGAGCACTTGGCTTCGAGGTGGTCTTGGAGTGGGCTGCAGAGGGAGAGGGGGTGGCTTAGCTCTCCTTTGGAGCCGTAGTGTCACGGTCAAGCTGGAGGGATATGACCGGATGCATATTGATGTTACAGTCCGGGATGCTGCTGCACAAACCAGGGAGTGGAGGTTTACTGGTTTCTATGGAGAATCGAGGCGGGAACTTCGGTATAGGAGTTGGGATTTACTCAGACTGCTTAGCTCGAAGAGCAGTCTCCCGTGGCTTTGCGCTGGAGACTTCAATGAAGTCCTTCAGGCTGGAGAACAGATTGGCGGGCAAGGAAGATCGGAAAGGCAAATGGATGGATTTCGGGATGCAGTTGCTGTCTGTGGTTTTATGGATCTTGGCTTCATCGGGATCCTGTACACTTGGGACAACCGACAACAAGGCAGCAACAATGTCAAGGTCAGATCAGACAGGGGTTTAGCAAATGCAGAATTTGGAGACCTTTTTCAGTCAATCAAGGTCTGGCATGTGCAGACGACTGAGTCTGACCATTGTGCGATTGTGCTGGAGTGCCTGAAACAATACTGCAGTAAGAGGCAAAGGCGGAAGCAATTTAGATATGAGAACATGTGGCGAAGGGACCCCTCTTATTACCAACTCGTGGCCTCAGTGTGTGGAGGGCTGGGTACGCCAGACTCCTTATCGCAACTATCGACACAGCTGGCCACCATCTCGGGCTCTTTGTCGACTTGGGAGCAGACCTCTTTTGGTTCAGTAAAACAAGAGCTGAGAACACTGAGACAGGAACTTGAAAATATCAGAAAGTCTTCCCTAAACTCGGGTCCAACGAGGAAGGAGATATATATACTTGATGGCCAAGATATCAGAGTTGTTGACAAGGGAGGAGATTATGCTCAAGCAAAGGTCTCGCATTGACTGGTTGCGGGAGGGAGATCGAAACACTGCATTTTTCCATGCGAAAGCCCGGGAACATGCACAGTCTAACCGTATAATGGCCCTGAGAAGGGAGGACGGTGACCTAGCAACTACTCAGGTGGAGCTGGAGACTGAGGTTATGGCTTTCTATTCTAGATTGTTCACAAGACAGAAGGAGTTGGACCCAGGTCCGATCCTTAGCTATGTGCAGCAGAAAGTGACAGTGCAAATGAATGAATCATTGACGAGTCCTTTTACAGCAGAAGAAGTGAAGAAGGCATTGTTTACGATGGGGCCTAGCAAAGCACCAGGGCCGGATGGCTTAACGGCCGGTTTCTTCCAACACATTGGGAAGAACCGGGGCCAAGGGTGACAGCAGCGGTCCTGGAATTTTTAAATGGGGGATGTATGCCTGAAGAGATCAACAGCACCACAATAGTGCTAATCCCGAAGGTGAAGCACCCACAGGAGATGAGACAGTTCCGGCCTATTTCCTTGTGCAATATGGCTTATAAGATCTGCTCGAAGGTCCTAGCAAATGGACTCAGGATGTTCCTTGATGATATTGTGTCAGAGGAGCAGAGTGCGTTTGTCCCGGGCCAGCTGATTACAGGTAATGTTCTCATAGCGTATGAGTGCACCCACTACTTACAGAGGAAGAAGGGAAAGACAGGAGCGTGCGCCATCAAGCTGGATATGGCCAAGGCATATGACCGTGTGGAATGGGAATACTTAAGGAGCATCATGCTAAAGCTGGGGTTCGATGAAGCTTTTGTGTGGCTGGTAATGAAGTGTGTCACCATGGTCTCCTTCTCAGTTAAGGTTAATGGTGTCCTATCAAGAACTTTCAGACCAACCAGGGGCATCAAGCAGGGCGATCCCATATCGCCATATCTCTTCTTGCTGTGTGCGGAAGGCCTATCAAGTTTGCTGAAATCAATTGGCCCAATGTTCCTATCCAAGGGTGTCTGCGTGGGCATACACGCTCCCTGGATCTCACATCTACTCTTTGCGGATGATATCATCATCTTCTCAGAAGCATCGCAGAGAGGGACTAGTAGAATTTGGCAAATACTGGAGGTATACAGCAGAGGGTCTGGCCAGCCAGTAAATAGAGACAAGTCGGCTGTGTTCTTTAGCAAAAATTGTCAGATTCTGTGAAGGAAGAGGTCAGGGAAGAATTGCTCATACCTACTGAGGCTTTGTCTGACAGGTACCTGGGCTTACCTATGGCGCTGGGACGATCTACATCGGAAGTTTTCGAGTACATTCCTACAAGGGTGAGGGGTCTAATTGGCACTTGGAATGGGCGCGAAGCTAGCAGTGCAGGCAGAGAAGTCCTCCTCAAGTCTGTCGCACAGGCAGTACCGACATATTCTATGAGTTGCTTTGTGCTGTCTAAGACGACATGTAAGAAGATCAGATCAGCAATATCCAATTATTGGTGGGGTGGATCAGCTGACAGCCGGCGCATACACTGGCTACGCATGTCCACACACATGTCAAGGGGGGGAATGGGATTCCGAGACCTGCAGTTGTTCAACAAAGCTATGCTAGGAAAGCAGGCATGGAGATTGACCACAAGGCCGGACAGTTTATGTGCTCGTGTTCTGAAAGGTCGTTACTTCCGTGATTCGAGTTTTATGGAGCATACAAGGAAAGGGCATGCTAACCATACCTGGCGGGCTATCTTAGCTGGCAAAGAAGTATTGAAACAAGGAGTGATCAAGAGGATTGGTGATGGCACAACAACCAATATTTGGCAGGATACGTGGATTCCGAACCACTTCCATTCCAGGCCGCTTACCCCCAGCGAGGGCCAGCAAGTGCAATGGGTGTCTGAACTGTTAACTGAATCAGGGAGCTGGAATAAAGCATGGATCAACGAGAATTTTTGTTCCGGTGGATGCAGCGGCAATTCTGGGGATTCCACTAAGAAACCAGAGCCAGGAGGACAATTGGGCATGGGCGCTGGAGAAGCATGGCATGTATACAGTGAAGTCAGCATATCGGAAGCTAGAGCATGCATCCTGGCAGCCAAGCAGGGAGGATGAAGAAACGTCGGGGGAGGACTACTGGAGAAGATTGTGGAAACTGAAAATCCCAACAAAGGTGAAAGTGTTTTGGTGGAAAGTTCTCCACGAGTTCTTACCGACTAAAGCTGAGCTGAATCGTCGACACATTGAGCCTACAGCTTTCTGTGAGGTTTGTGGGAATGACAATGAATCAATCAGACATGTACTAGTATACTGCACGGTGGCGAAAATGTTCTGGAGAGAAGTTAAGCTCTGTGCAGGGATTAAGCTACCGAGACTGGAATCTGCCAGTTGGGCGATAGACCTGGTGATGGATGGAAACTGTACAGACAAGGAAAGAAGTACTTATATCATTGGTATGTACTCACTGTGGACGCAGAGGAACAAGCGTCGCCATGGGGAGTTAAGTCCTCCGGTGAGGTCTGCGGTGACTTGGGCGATTGACATGGCTTATGATCTCCTGGAAATTCTGAATCCGAAAGTGGCACGTAAGGAGAGAACTGCAGTTGAGAAATGGAAGCCCCCCCCAGCTGACTGGACCAAATGCAACACTGATGGTGCCTATTATGCAAGAGTTGGCTCAGGAGCGACGGGTGTTGTGTTGCGTGATTCAGCAGGCATGTTCTATGGAGGTAGAGCTCGCTGGTATGCACATGCTATGGATGCTCTCACAATGGAAGCAATGGCATGCAGAGATGGTTCATGGCGAAAGAAAGAGAAGTCAGTAAACTGATCCTGGAAACTGACTATCAAGAATTGGTCGATTTATGGTCTAGAGGAATTGGTCAGAGATCCTACCTAATGCCGATCATCGAGGAAATCAGGGAGATTAGCTCATACTTCCTTCAGTTTAAGCTTTTATATGCTAGTCGGCCTTGTAATCGGGTAGCTCATACTTTAGCAAAGCAAGCCACAGATGATTTCATTGCTGGAGATTGGCATAATGCCCCGGCCTGTATTACGAGCCTGTTGGCTGATGATTGTAAGCCCCCGAATGGTTAATGAATGAAGGAAGTGTTGAGCCAAAAAAAAAAAAAAAAACCCACTCGTGCACAAGCATGTGCAGGAAAGAGGGCCATGTCCCAAGAATCAACTCCGTCCAAGAACAAGAACAGCAACGACTACTTCAACTACATGGATGCTCGACGTGTCAGTCAGACGATTTCCGAGTACTTATTAATAAGTTCCGAGTACTTGATGACGGCTTCTGAGTACTTGACGACACTTTCGACTACCAGACGATGTTTCCGAGTACTCGACGAAGGCTATCGAGTACTCGACAATGGCTTCCGGATACTCGACGATGGCTCAGTGATAGGACCTAAAAACTCGGCGATGCGTTTCAAGTATTCAACTAACCAGATCACTTCATCAACTTCACTCGACTACTCTACCACGGCAGTCTGACTACCTCCAGCAAGCACACACAAGTTTCAGACTACTTGGACACGGCTGTCCAAGTCAAAAAGCAAGCCACGAAGGCATGACGACCAAGCTGATACTCGGGGGCTCCCCAGCCCACAACATCATCTCTGACACAAAAAGAAGCAAATTCTACTGCAAGATTCGACTCAATTGAAGAGCAAAATAGCTACAATCTAGCCTGAGCCCAACTATTCCGAGTTATTTTCACAACACCGATGAGAGTACGGCAAAGAAATCAACACTCGCTCTATCTTGGGGTTTTCAACCTGGATGAGAGCAAAGATGCTAATAGGTTGAAGCGCAAAATGGCTACAAGCTAGCCTGAGCCTAACTATTCTGGGTTATTTTCACAACATCGATGAGAGTACAGCAAAGAAGCAAACACTCGCTCTATCCTGGGTTTTTCAACCTAGATGAGAGCAAAGATGCTCGTAGGTTGAAGTGCAAAATGGCTACAAGCTAGCTTGAGTCCAACCATTTCGGGTTGCTTTTACAACACCGATAAGAGTATGGCAAAGAAGCCAACACTCGCCCTATCCTAGGTTTTTCAACTTGGATGAGAGCAAAGATGCTCGCAGGTTGAAGAGCAAAATGGCTACAAGCTAGCCTGAGCCCAACCATTCCAGGTTGTTTTCACAACACCGATGAGAGTACGGCAAAGAAGCCAACACTCGTCCTATCCTAGGTTTTTCAATCTGGATGAGAGCGTAATATAGCTCGAACTATCCCGACTTCTAATAAAAAATCGGATGAAAGGAAGCCCAGCTGATCTAGCGCCGATGTCTCAAAGTATCCCGTGACTATTCACAGATGAGAGCAAAAAAAAAAAAAAAAAAAAAAAAAAAAGGGGCTACATTAAAGCCCCGCGGGCTGGCAGGATTTAGAACTACAGGTTTCTAGCAATCAAGGAAGACACATGTAGGAAGACACATGTACATGCTAAAAAGCCGTACCAGCTAGCAGGATTTACATGTATTCATGCATAAACAACGGTTCAACAAGCAAGAAAAAGAAGCATAAGGCGCACGATCTACAGCCCCATGCAATCCAAGTTAATTATCAAGCAGCAGGCAGGTCATCAGACGTAAGCACCAACACCGGAATATTTTAATGCGAAATTTTTCAAGAACTCTGCATGCATCGTCCTTCAATCACCACAGCTGGCCTTCTTTGCGCTGCAATCAAACCAAGAGGAAACCGAGAGGTCAATCAGCGACTTGCCGACTACATCGAACCAAGCCAGAAACGGTTCAAGTACTATCCAAGCCAACTGCTGCAGCAAGTATTGAAACTTGAGTTCTATCCAGACCAAGTACTACAGCAAGTCCTAGAGCCAAGCAACGCCGGCACGTATTCGGACTCGACATCCTGAAAATCGCGTGCACGTGTCCCTGTGACCTGTATGCATCTTGGTTTCCACCTATCTCAGAATCATCATGCAGGCCTAGGTGACGCAAGCAAGCAAATCACCAGTGATCCAAAAAAGGCCTACCTAGCAAAGCAACAGCGACGTCCTTCTCTGCAGAGTGCCTTGCAGAGTGCCGACTCAGCCAGGACGGAGCTCGACTCCAACTCCAGTCCAGGCCAACTCCGCCTTAGCCGACTTTTGGCTCCAATTTTAAGTCCCGGCCGGGTCCGACTCCAAAACTCCAGCAGTCCGCCTTCTGCCGACTACATCTCGACTAAGTTAAACTCTGATGAGGCTAGTTAGGAACGGAGAAATTTAAGTCTCGAAGTTCGAACCAGACAAGTTCAGAAACAACTTGGATCGATAAAAAACAACCCAGCTGAAGTTCGTCAGGGATCAAGACACACACCCTCACGTTGATTTTCTCAAGACTCTACGACCCTCACCCTCGGGGGCTAGCTATTGCTACAACTACTCGGGTGACGATTCAACATGACCATGCAGTTCCGCCACTAAAACAACTCGGCATGGTCTGAAAGCATAAGTCAGTTGACAACAAGGAATACCCAGACATGCTCAAGACAAAGGAAAAATAAGTCCACATGACCAACGCACAGAGCAGGCAAGCTAATTGGATACCTTCTCGTGGAAACTACTCGACTCAAAATAGAACTACTCGGAAACAAATCCTAGGTGACCGGGGACAAGTTGGCATTGGGAAAGGGTACTGAAGGGTTGTACAGGGCGCGCAGGGCGACGGGCGGCGTGCCTCCTTCGCCGGCGTCCGACGACAACTCTGTCCGGCAAATCGCCGAGAAAAGTAGGAGAGTCGGATCGGGATTCGACGCCGTGTCGTCTCACCGTGGTATCTCCTCTTCTCATTGAGTTTTTCTGATCCTTTGAGCTCCTCTGCTTTCCGCCAGAAGTTTCTCGGGCGTTCTGCTGGTTCTACGTTTCTAGCTGGCTTGACGGGATTTGATGGGGAAGCATAGACTTACGCTCGCATTTCCTCCCTATTCGATCACGTCTCAGGATGGTTTGAATCAGTCAGATTCCTGCTCACAACTACAGAGTTCGAGTTCATCATCGAGTTGTGACAGACCTCGGAGTTCATTAGAGTTATCTGAAACTTCTAGAGATATGAAGGATTCGAAGGAAATAGATCTGGAACAATGGCTTAACATGGATCATTTTTCAGTTCTTAGACCAGGGAGAAGTTCGTCTGTTGCTTTCGGATTTCCAAAACATTCACAACAAGGGTCTTCTATTGTGAAACAGAGAATGAATCATCAGCAAATGCCTCCTATTGCAGCGGTGGATGCGAATTCCATAGTCGACTTCAAGAGGAGCTCAGCGGACCTACACATGATGTTTTTTCCAAGAGGATCGTCCTTCGTCTTCGAGAGCTGGATCTGCGAGGCAGACGATCACGGAGCTCTCCACGGTCGACTTCTTCTAGAACCAGAGCCGGAGATATCTGGAATTTTTTTAAAACTCAAGCTGACGGAAGAGGAAGTTCCAGAACCAAGTACTCGAAACACGCCGAGTTCTTTCTACTTCGGCCTCAACAATACCGCACGGACGTATCAGAACATCATCCAGAGCACGATGGAATCTAACGGCATAACTTCAGGACAAGATAAGTATCCAGTTCCTCTCCCTTTTCAATACGGAAGGTCATTAAATGAAGAAGGATCCGACTACTCGCTCGGTATACACAAAGAAGTCTACATGATCAGGCAACCCCTGGTACCACCAGTTCAACCCGACTACCGGTCTTCAGAAGAATCAGAAGCCGATATTCCGCCTAATTCAGTAACCGGGGATGGAGAAACTGATAGTCAAAAAGCAGCAAGGGAAAGAAGAAACAAGAGGAAAGGGGGAAGAAGGAATCGAGTACAGAAACGCAGGGAAGCATGGCGTAAATATGAAGAAGAACTAGTCGAGTACAATGAAAGAAGAGCTGAAAAAGAAGCCGAAGAAAGACGAGCCACAGCAAGGGCCAGACTTGATCCCATCGACAAGATACAAGAACTAATCGACGAAATCGACGCTATACAACGGCCAAGTGAAGAACAAGCCAGGCTCAGGAGCCTACTCAGAACAACTGCGCGAAGGATACAAGACGACCGAGTACCTCCTCGTCGAGTCATTCGAACAAACAAGTCAAAGAAGTCGGAGAATCTCCGCATTCGAAAGGTTATCAGTCCCAAATCAAAGCAGAAGAACTCAACCGCATCACGATTGGGCTGAGAGAACAGGAGAAAATCGCGACACACCACCTCTCCGAAGCCCTCCTAGATCTGTTACAAGATATAACAGCCAGGCAGATTCCGACTACAAACCAGAAAAAGTACCTGACAGATTCCCCTGCTTCGCGGGAAGGTTACTCACTGTCAGGCTGCCCCACAAATTTAAACCATCAAACCATTCGAAATACGACGGCAAGACAGAACCAATGCAGTGGCTCAGAATCTACTCCCAATCAATAGAATTAGACGGAGGAGATGACGACATCAAAGCGTTATTCTTTCCAATGGCACTTGAAACTCTACCACTACAGTGGTTTGACAAATTACGTCCAGGGTCGATCAAAACATGGGGAGACCTTCAGAAAGTCTTCTGCGAAAATTTTATAGGAATACTCATACACCTAATAACACAAGCCGAGTTAAAAGGCTTAAAACAAAATCAAGGAGAAAGTCTCGGGGATTTCTATAGAAGATTTGGAGAACTGAGGGCACAAGTTCATGATATTACCGAAAGAGAAGTAATTGAAGCATTCTCATATGGTTTGAAAGTAAAATGGATGTTCCATAATTTTTGCAAGGAAAATCCACGAACAAATGAAGAATTCAAAAGAAACCAGTTGAAAAGATGATTACAGCAGAGAAGAAAAGACACGGGGAAAGATTCCCGGATAACGAAACAACCAAGATAGAAGAAACAACACGATAGAAGAAACAACTCGGAGAAACAAGACAACTCGGAAAATGGAACAACTCGGACTACAAACAAGAATTTCACAATAAGAAAAGATATTCGGATAATACAGTAGCCACTGCCGAAAGAAAGAAATTCTACCCAGCCAGAAAATTTAAAGAACTCGAGAAGATGAAATGCATCTATCATCCAACAGGAATTCACCCAATGGAAGAATGTCGAATTTTCCAAGGAAAATATATGAAGATAGACAGACAAGAAAAAGAAGAAAATAGAGAAAAGAAAGAAGAAGATAACAATCCAGCAGACAACGGGTTTCAAAATCCAAGAGCAATGGTAGCAATAATATTCTCAGGAGTCCCAGGGTCTCGAAGCAAGCAAGAAGACAAACTGGCATGGAGAACAATTATGGCAGCAGAACCAGCCGTTCCACGATATTTAAACTGGTCTCAATATTCAATCCAGTTTTCACGTGAGGACCAATAGACAAGCGTCGGAAACGCAGGGCTATATCCACTGGTACTCGGACCAACAATTGCAGCAATAACAGTAACCAAAGTACTCATCGATGGAGGAGCAGGGCTCAACATCATTTTTGCAGATACCTTAAGAAAGATGGGGCCAGAATTTTCAAAAATGATTACACCAACGAGTGTACCTTTCTACGGAATAGTACCCGGAAGGCCAGCAATGCCCCTCGGGCAAATAACTCTACCAAGTAACATTTGGAACCCCGACATATTATCGTACAGAACTCATCAAATTTGAAGTTGTAGATTTTGAATCATCTTATCATGCAATATTGGAAAGACCAGCGTTGGCAAAATTCCTGGCTATCCCACATTACCCTTACTTACTACTCAAGATGCCAGGACCACACGGAGTACTCTCTCTCAAAGGTGACCTGAAACGTGCCTACGAGTGCGATGTACAAGCTATACAGATATCTTCAAAAGTACAAAGAGAAATCAACTCAGCAGCAGCTGAAGTAAGAATAGAAGAAATGGAAATTCCCACCAAAAAACAAGTCATCCTTACCACAGCGAAAGGAGAAGGAACCAAAAAGATTGATCTAGGGACTGGTGATCCATCCAAGACAGCCACTATCAGTGCTCATCTACCTATCCAATAGGAACTCGCGCTCACCAACTTCTTAAGGGACAACAAAGACATATTTACCTGGAAACCAGCTGATATGCCAGGAGTCCCAAGGGAGTTGGCTGAGCACAAAATAGAAGTCAACAAAGGAGCAAGACCAATCAAACAAAGATTACGGCATTTTTCACCTAACAAAAAAGAAGCAATAAAGAAAGAAATAGCCAAATTACTGGCAGCCGGCTTCATAAGAGAGATCTTACATCCACACTGGGTAGCCAACCCAGTCCTAGTACACAAAAAGAACACAGATGAATGACGTATGTGCGTCGACTATACTAACCTCAACAAACATTGTCCAAAAGATCCCTTTGGATTACCAAGGATCGATCAAATAGTGGATTCAACAGCTGGAGCAGCCTTGTTATCTTTTCTGGATTCTACTCAGGATATCACCAAATTGCACTAAAAGAAGAAGATCAAAGCAAGACTTCTTTTATTACCCTATTCGGGGCCTATTGTTACAAGACAATGACCTTCGGACTAAAGAATGTAGGAGCAACCTATCAAAGGGCAATCCAGACTTGTTTGGGAGACCAAATCGGAAAGAACGCGGAAGCATATGTGGATGATGTGGTAGTCAAAACAAAGAACCCGGATTCACTAATAGAAGATCTACAATAAACTTTTGACAATCTCAAAAGATGAAAGTGGAAACTCAACCCAAACAAGTGCGTATTTGGCGTATCATCAGGACAACTACTTAGATTTCTGGTCAGCCAGAGAGGAATCGAAGCAAGCACAAAACAGATCAAAGCAATAACTGATATGGGCCCACCTGCAGATATAAAAGATCTACAAAAATTGATAGGTTGCATGGCTGCTCTCAACAGATTTATTTCAAGACTCGGAAAAAAAGGTTTACCTTTCTTTAAACTACTAAAGAAGACGGACAAATTTACCTGGAATGAGGAAGCACAAGAAGCTTTCGACAAACTAAAAGCATACATCACCACATCTCCAGTATTGGTGCCACCAAAGAAAGGTGAAGACCTCATGCTTTACATCACAGCAACTAATTCAGTAGTAAGCACTGCCATCGTAGTAGAAAGAGAAGAACAAGGACACATCTACAAAGTCCAAAGGCCTGTCTACTAAATCAGTGAAGTACTCACAGTATCAAAAATCAGATATCCTCATGTACAAAAACTACTCTACGCAATCCTGATAACATCAAGGAAGCTCAGGCACTACTTTGAAGCACACAAAATCATTGTCGTAACAGACTTTCCGCTCAGCGATATCCTAAGAAATCGGGACTCAACAGGAAGAATCTCAAAATGGGCAGTAGAACTCGGAGCACTCAAAATAGAATTCACTCCAAGAAAGGCAATCAAGTCTCAGGCACTGACCGACTTCATCGCGGAATGGACTGAGATACAACAACCCACCCCAGAAACCATCCTAGACCATTGGAAAATATACTTCGATGGATCTCTAAAACTAGGAGGGGCGGGAGCTGGAGTACTACTCATCGCACCAGATGGAAAGCAACTCAAATACGTTTTACAAATTTTATGGCAAGCCACCAACAATGAAGCAGAGTATGAAGCTCTCATTCACGTTCTACAAGTCGCAACATCACTAGGAATCAAAAGACTACTCGTCTATGGAGACTCAGCCGTAGTTGTTAATCAAGTAAATAAAGACTGGGACTGCACCAAAGAGAACATGGATGCTTACTGCGCAGAAATACGGAAACTCAAGAAAAATTTCCAAGGCCTAGAAATTCATCACATACTACGAGACTCAAACGTCGCAGCAGATGTACTAGCCAAATTAGGTTCGAGACAGAGCAAAAGTGCCAGCTGGGATTTTTGTCAAGGAGCTAACAAAGCCATCAATCAAAAAGAACAAATAAGCAATACCGAGAAAATAAGGCGAGAATAAGAACAAGTCTTAACAATCAACTCGCACAACACAACTTGGATGCAAGTATTCATAGATTACATCAACGAAAAGAAACTACCAGAAAATAAAATAGAAGCAACTCAGATTATCAGAAGAAGCAAAAAACTACGCCCTAGTAGGGGACAATCTCTATAAAAAAGAGCAAAGATCATCGTGGGTGCTTGTTAAAATGTGTTCCAACAGCAGAAGGAAAGGAAATATTACTGGAAATACACTCAGGATGCTGCGGAAATCACGCATCTTCAAGAACACTAGTTGGAAAAACATTTCAATCAGGATTCTGTTGACCAACAGCACTAAAAGACACCGAAGAATTAGTCAGATACTGTAAAAACTGCCAGATGTTTGCAAGGCAAGCACATGTTCCAGCCCACAATCTGATCGGCATACCACCTACATGGCCATTTTCATGCTGGGGCCTTGACTAAGTCAGACCACTCAAGAAATCTAAAGGAGGAGTCGAATACATCTTCGTAGCCATTGATAAATTCACCAAATGGATAGAGTATAAACCATTGATAAAGTACAGTTCAGCCAAAGCACAAGAATTCATCCAAAAAATCATGCACAGATTCGGAATGCCAAACAGGATAATCACAGATCTAGGATCACCTTTCACGGCCAATGAATTCAAGAGCTGGGCACAAGGCTGCGGTTTCAGCATAGACTATGCATCAATCGCTCATCCTCAGGCAAATAGACAAGTCGAGAGGGCCAACGGCCTCATACTAGCCGGTTTAAAACCAAGATTATATGAAGATCTAAAAGATTATGGATCAAAGTGGACAGACGAGCTACCAAAAGTAGTCTGGGGACTAAGAACTCAAATAAGTAGAGCCACTGGTTACTCACCTTTCTTTTTAGTCTATGGATCAGAAGCCGTACTACCAGCAGATTTAATCCGGACATCTCCAAAGATTGAATAATATAATGAAGGAGAGGCAGAAGAAACAAGAAGACTAGAAATTGACAGTCTAGAAGAAGTCGAAATCAACGCAACATTACGATCGACAAGATATATGCAAGGATTAAGAAGACATTATGACAAAAAGCATACGGTAGAAAGCTTACAAGCCGAGACCTAGTCCTTGAAGAATCCGAAAAACAGGTGGAAGGCATAAACTACTCGGTCCTTAGGAGGGACCCTTCATAATAGCAAAAAATAACGGGACCGGGTTCTTACGAGCTTATGACCGAGGATGGAGCACCAGTAAAGAATTCATGGCACATATCTCAGCTGCGGCGATTCTACGCATAAAACTCAAAGGCAATATACCCCAAATTATCAATAAAATCTCCATTCAGAAGAGACTTATCCTAGCTTCTTTTCAAAACTAGATGAGAGCAAAGATAGCTCGACCTATCCCGACTTCTAGATGACAGAACTCGGATGAGGGCCTATGGTCCGAAATATCCTAGCTTCTTTTCAGAACTAGATGAGAGCAAAGATAGCTCGACCTATCCCGACTTCTAGATGACAGAACTCGGATGAGGGCCTACGGTCCGAAATATCGTAGCTTCTTTTCAGAACTAGATGGGAGCAAAGATAGCTCGACCTATCCTGACTTCTAGATGACAGAACTCGGATGAGGGCCTACGGTCCAAAATATCCTAGCTTCTTTTTAGAACTAGATGAGAGCAAAGATAGCTCGACCTATCCTGACTTCTAGAAACACAGAACTCGGATGAGGGCCTACGGTCCGAAATATCCTAGCTTCTTTTCAGAATTAGATGAGAGCAAAGATAGCTCGACCTATCCCGACTTCTAGATGACAGAACTCGGATGAGGGCCTACGGTCTGAAATACTTTAACGTCTCCACAGACGCAGATGAGAGCAAGAAACAAGCTCGATGTATCGAACAAGAACTTGAAGAACTTTCAGAAGAAAGCAAGAACATTACTTTCAACACCATTCATGAAAATAAGTCAAAAAACAAAAAAGTTTATACAAAAACACCTCAATTAAGGCACAAAGTATTACTGCAAAGGATTATCACCTACAACTACAGAATCAACCTCTACAAGCTCAACAAATTGATGAGCCAAATCTAAGACGGCAGCCTCAGCCTGGGTAAGAGCCTGTTCAGCTTCAAGAGTCGCCACACCTTCCAAGATCCTATCTTGGGGCATATCCGGATTAATCAACCGAATACACCCCAAGACGCCTTGGACGCCAACCAGGACTCCATCCTTCACTAAGCCAACAGCCCGGGTGGTCAGCCGAGGAAGAAACTGAACCCAGGTCAAGCCGGCATCTTCAGGCTTCCTCAGCATGCCAGCAAGTTTCTGGACAGAGCTCCAGAGAACTTCCCACCTCTTCTCCGAAGCCTTCAGCCGGGCTGACAAGTCCTCCACTGACGACTTGGCCTGCAAAAGATCTCGATCAGCGCCACGCCTAATCAACCGGGCTCTGGCAAGGACTTCTTCGGCATTTTCTTTTACCTTCTCGGACTCGTTACGGAAGGTCTTTACTTCAAGCTTCAAAGCCTCAGTCTCCTCAGAGTACTTCTTCTTCAAAGCTTCAAAAAAGCAGGACAAAAGAAGTCAGCAAGGGACAATACCAAGAAAACAGGGCATAAAGGCAGTCAGAAAGTTACCCTGGAAATCATTATTCAGAATTTTAAGCTTCCTCGAAGTATTCTTCTCAGCTTCCACAACAGCCGACTTCTGCTGCTCAACTTCAACAATCTGTGCCCGCAAGGCACTCTCCGATTACTGGCGCCCTTTGCGCTCAGTGTCAAGCTCAGACTTCAAAGAAGCCAGCTCTTCCAACAACTTCTTTTATGACTCAGTCGAGCCAAAAAAGAGATCGAAATCGCTGACAAAACTCTATAAAGCAAAAAGAACCAAGCAATCAGAAAAGGAGAATATCCAAAGAAAGAGTAAATAAAGCTCAAGAAAACTCACCTGGAATCACTGAGCAAAAGACTGAATTGAGGCCCGAACTGAGCCCCGGTCAGACTCAAGTCCTCGCAAGCGAGAACTCGGATCAAACTCCGCCTCCAACTCCTGCACCAACTTCATATCACGAATCATATCCCAAGGAGCGAGGGGGGGAGACAAAGGAGAAGAGCATCTAACCAGAGGGGGTGAAGAAGACAAGGGTTGAGCAAGGGGTAGCCGCTCTCCCCCCCGAAGTGACGACAACTTCCGCAACAGGAAGAGAAGAAGTCACGGCCGCAGAGGTAGACGGCACCACGTCTGCCACCACCAGGGCCGACTCTGGTGGATGGGGATCGACGCTTGAAGGCACCCGACCATAACATCCACACTCGCGGTCTTCTCTGAATCAGAAGCCGGAGCAGAAGAAATTATAGAAGACGGCCTACAGAAATAGAAATTATTAAGATAACAAAAAATGGAAGAAGAAAAAGAACTCGAACAGAAGAAATCCATACCGGGGAACTCGCCGAAGAGCAAGAAGAGGCCGGGAAGGAGGAGGCGGCATAACCTCATCTAGGCCTGCCAACAACTCGGCAGAAGAAAGAGTCGGGCCTAGCAAGGACTACAAGTCAGGGGAAGAAGTAGAAGTTCCTCGGGGGCTGCAGAAAACAATACTAAAAGTCAAGTAAAAGAAGGAAAGCCTATGCCAGAATCATAAGTAGTCAACAAACTCACCCACGAAGAAGAGGGGAATCATCAACATCCTCAGTCTCATCCTCATACAAGAGGACGGCATCACCATCTACCAGAAAAGAAGAATCAAGACCAAACACCAAATAAAAGAAGCAGGATAAAACAAAGCAGCTTCTCACCTATCAGAATGTTACCTGAAGGTTGAGGAGTAGAAGAAGTACGAGCTCGTTTCGGCTGCGTAGAAGAAGAATCCCCAGGCGCAGCTCTCTTTCCACTCCAACGAGTAGCCCGGGGAAGCGGCACAGGCTGATAAGGAGCATACTGAAGAGCATGTTCCTTTTTAGAAACCCCCGGCAAAACAACTCGACCCTCAACCACTGCATGACCAGCGGTGGGAGGAGCCGGAAGAGGAGCTATCTCTCCGTCAACGAAGAGAGAAGCATCAGCATTAAAATCTCTGCCAAAAGGCTACAAGAACACAAGCACAAGTCAGAGTCGAAAAGTACTCGGAAACACAAGATCAAATATAGCAAGAAGACTTACAGCAGGGGGAGGATTCCCAGCAGAGTACTCGAACCTGGTCGTCGGGACCACCACTGCACCCTTCAAAATTCTCTTAAGGCGCAGAAACACCTCATCCTCGGACAACTCGGTGGTAGCCACCATCCAAGAGGGATCTTTGGCACCAGAGTACTCGAAGCCAAAATGCTCCCGAGCCTTCAACGGCTGGACTCGGCGACGAAGATAACTAGCTACTATTGTAAAGCCTGACAAGCCGTTCTGCTTCAAATAGCTAATCCTATCAAAAAGTGGTTGAAGCAGAGACAACTCGGCAGCACTAAGATGTTCTTTCTCCCACCGATCATTACAAACAGGCGGAACTCCAGAGAAGGTTGTAAGTGCTGGGGCAGCAATGCCGACAAGATTGCCAACATAAAACCACTCGGAACGCCAGTCCTTCATGGACTCAACAATATCATACTCGAAGAAATGACACGACTTACGCCCCTGCCGAAATTGGATCCCACATCCACCAAGAGCATGGATGCAATCCGAGGGGGGCTGTGGTTTAAGATGGAAAAGGAAGCGAAATAGATTTAAGGAAGGAGGGATGCCAAGAAAAGTTTCATAAAATGAACAAAAACAGAAAGATGAAGGATCCCATTAGGAGTGAGATCATGAAGAGACACACAGAAAAAACGAAGGAAATTGTGAAGGAAAGAACACACCGGAAGGCAAAGACCGGGCGTGGGCGAAGGAAAGAAAAAAGAACAATCTCGCTTTGGCCGAGGAACAGGGGACTCGATGCTCACCAGGGAGCAGACCACCCGGCCCGGCTCCACTGATTGAATCATCCCGGCTCCTCCAACTCAACCCGGGTGCCTCTCACGGGTAGTTGGAGCAGGGAGCGACTTCCCGTCATCTTCATCGCGGCGTACTGCGGATTTAACTGCTCGTCAACCTCCTCCTCAAGAACAGGCTTGTCAGCAACAGGTTTCTTGCTCGCAATCTTCTTCCTCCCCATGCAATGGCTAAAACCACAAGAGCAATGGAAGGTAGAGGAAGCAAGGGCAAACAACCAAGATTGGGGATTTTTTTCTAGGGTTTCAAGATGCGGAAGACAAAGTGAAGGAGAGGAACAGTTACTCCAAAACCACCAATTTATAAGATGGAAGAAGGGCCTGGCTTAAGGCTCATTCAATAAAACAACGGTAAAAAGCCAACGGATACATGGCGTAATAACGGAAAGGCCCAGTAAAATCTGGGATAACGGTTTCTATCCCGTCACTGACCAACGGTAACATTCCCAACCGTTACAATAGCAACAAAAATGCAGCACCACTGAAGCCTGTGGTATCAAAAAACAAGTCGGCTCAGAAGCTGACAACCAGGCCTATCAAAAAACAAGTCGGCTTGGAGACAGACATCTAGTCGTTATCAACAGATACATTTCAAAGAACTCGGATCCATACAATAATTCATATTCTCATCAAGATACAAGGATACAAGTCTTACAAGACCCATCGAATTCAGAAGAAAACTAAAGCAACAGCTACAAGGAACCCAGTGGAATTCTGCCATAGAAAACAACTATGCAGAACCCCCAGACAACCAAAGTGATAACCGTCACCGACCCACTACTATCTACGAGGCAGTCCAGGCCGAGCAGATCCAAAGCAACCTAGATACACCAACACAGTGCATCCAAGATCACCAAAAGTAGCACTGACTTCTCAAGCATCACATCGGGCCTATCCAGCCACAAGTTAAATCGGACTCCATGTGAATAAGAGGGCTCCAGCTCTGCGTAGGGCGGTTGCAGCTTTGCACCGCACAGCTAGAGGACAATGTGGCTCGGTAGCTCCCCCACGCAGAGCATATGTCTGGTAGAGTGAAAAAGAAGAACTGAGACCGCAAAATGGCCCAGCACAAGGCACATCTCAAGACTTCTTCTACCTACCAGAACGAGCCTCCAGTCACAATGATACTCCGGGATTAGTCTGCCTCTAATCCCTATCTCAAGAATTCTTCTACCCACTGAAAAGCCCTTACTAGAAATAAGAGAAAGAAGCCCGGGGGCTGATCCATCTCACGGACAATCATCCTCACAGAAGGCAACAAACTTCAAGACCCTGAAATACCAAGAAGAAAGAAGACCTATTTATAGGACAAGATCGGCGTACATGGACCAAGTTCACCAAGACAGAAAGGCACTGACAAGGCTTAAAATAAGACAGTAAATAGTGCAGTAAAGGAGCATATCCGGGGAATATCCCATCACAGTAAAAGCATATAGCCTTTACTACACCAGCTGCCAACGCCCAGCAATAAAGGAAGACATAAAAGCTACAGTAAAAGAGCAAAACACCAAAAAAGAGTCACGGGCCCTCGTCCAAACCCTGCACAGAAGAACCCGGACAAAGGCTTGAGGGCTACAATTTCAAAGCCATCATGCTACTCAAGACCCTCCAGCTCTTTGTTCCAAAAAGCAAGAGGCTCGGGGGCTACACTCATTGAGTACGCCTATGGGCGCATGTTAACCAGAAGCCATCATCCGACTACTTTTAAGAAAAAGAACTCGAACAAAGGCTCAGGGGCTACACTCATTGAGTGCGGCTATGGGCGCACGTTAACCAGAAGCCATCATCCGACTACTTTTAAGAAAAAACTCGGACAAAGGCTCGGGGGCTACAGGGTATACACCCTCAACTTTTTCCTAAATTTTCCAAGACCCCTCCAGCTACTTATAAATAAATAGCAAGAGGCTCGGGGGCTACACTCAATGAGTGCACCTACGGTGCACAACGAAAAGGAGGAAAAAATTCAAGAAAGACCACTTCAAAGCATCACTCAACAAACAAGTCGTTTCCCGAGTTCTACTTAGAAATGCTCGGGGGCTTGTCGATACGGGACCAAGACGGTTCCCCATCAGTATGACTCCCGTCAGGATAGACTCACAAGACAAAGATAAAAGGACCGATTCTGAGTAGAATACGTCCTGTCCTAGTCAGATAGATAGAAAGTAACTTTTCTAATAGGAACAGAACTCTCTCTACTAAGTCCGACTAGGATTAGAACCAAAGCTCTGGCTCTTTTCTCTCATAAAAAAGAGCCGAGCACCTTTTTGTAACAAAGACAAAGAACACACAATCATACGTCAATCCAACGCAAAAGGCCAAGGCTGACTGGAGTAGAGCTTTTACTCGACGACGAGGGCTCGAACCAGGATAAACCGAGTGTCTCTTGCGCGACCGCCGAGTTCTAGAATTTGCCGAGATCTGAATCAACTGCT
The DNA here is from genome assembly GCA_015844335.1 of Chrysopogon serrulatus. Lineage (NCBI taxonomy): Eukaryota > Viridiplantae > Streptophyta > Magnoliopsida > Poales > Poaceae > Chrysopogon > Chrysopogon serrulatus. The sequence continues at coordinate 424,886 of JADLZL010007062.1, read as the reverse complement.
ACAGGAACCCCGTGGCAGGCTATCGGTGGCTAAACACCGACATAGTCACGTTGATGGGAAACCGTCTCGGTCCCGCATCGACAAGCCCCCGAGCATTTCGAAGTAGAACTTGGGAAACGACTTGTTTTATGAGTGATGCTTTGAAGTGGTCTTTCTTGAAGTCTTTCTTCTTTCTCTGTCGTACACCGTAGGTGCACTCATTGAGTGTAGCCCCCGAGCCTCTTGCTATTTATTTATAAGTAGCTGGAGTGTCTTAGAAAATTTAGAAAAAGTTGAGGGTGTATACCCTGTAGCCCCCGAGCCTTTATCTGAGTTCTTTTCCTTAGTCGGATGATGGCTTCTGGTCATCGTGCGCCCATAGGTGCACTCATTGAGTATAGCCCCCAAGCCTCTTGCTTTTTGGGACAAAGAGCTGGAGGATCTTGAGTAGCATGATGGCTTTGAAATTGTAGGCCCTGAGCCTGAGTTCTTTTCCTTAAAAGTAGTCGGATGATGGCTTTTGGTTATCGTGCGCCCATAGGTGCACTCAATGAGTGTAGCCCCCGAGCCTCTTGCTCTTTGGGACAAAGAGCTGGAGGATCTTGAAGAAATAATGTCTTGAAATTGTTGCCCCCGAGCCTTTGTCCGGGTTCTTCTGTGCAGGTTTTAGACGAGGGTCCGTGACTCTTTTTTGGTGGTTTGCTCTTTCATTGTAGCTTTTATGTCTTCCTCTTTATGGCTGGGCGTTGGTGGCTGGTGCAGTAAAGGCTATATGCTTTTACTGTAATGGGACATTCTCCGGATATGCTCCTTTACTGCACTATTTACTGTCCTCTTTTAAGTCTTGCCAGTGTCTTTCTGTCTTGGTGAACTTGGTCCATGTACACCGATCTTGTCCTATAAATAGGTCTTCTTTCTTCCTGGTCTTTCAGAGTCTTGAAGTTTGTTGCCTTCTGTTCTTGTGAGAATGATTGTTTGCGAGGTGGATCAGCCCTCGGGCTTCTTTCTTTTCCTTCCAGTATGGTCTTTTAGTGGGTAGAAGAATTCTTGAGATAGGGATTAGGGGCAGACTAATCCCGGAGTAGCATTGTGATTGGAGGCTCGTTCTGGTAGGTAGAAAAAGTCTTGAGATGTGCCTTGTGCTGGGCCATTTTGTAGTCTCAGTTCTTCTTTTCCATTCTGCCAGATATATGCTCTGCGTGGGAGGGTTGCCGATCCGTACTGTCCTCTAGCCGTGCGGTGCAAAGCAGCGACCGGCCAACGCAGAGCTGGGGCCCTCTTGTTCACATGGGGTCCGATTCAACTTGTGGCTGGAGAGGCCCGATGTGATGCTTGAGAAGTCAGTGCTACTTTTGGCGATCTTGGATGCACTGTGTTGGTGTATCTAGGTTGCTTTGGATCTGCTCGGCCCGGACTGTCTCAGAGGTAGTCTGGGTCGGCAACGGCTATCATCTTGGTTGTTTGGGGGTTCTGCGTAGTTGTTTTCTATGGAAGAATTCCACTGGGTTCCTTGTAGCTGTTGTTTTAGTTTTCTTCTAAATTCGATGGGTCTTGTAAGACTTGTATCCTTGTATCTTGATGGGAGTATGAATTATTATATGGATCTAAGTTCTTTGAAACTGTATCTGTTGATTGTCTGCCTTCGAGCCGACTTGCTTTTTGATAACGACTGGTTGTCTGTCTCCAAGCTGACTTGTTTTTGATAAGCTTGGTTGCCAGCCTCCGACCCGACTTGTTTGTTAATACCATGGGCTTCAGTGGTGCTGTGTTTTTTATCACCGTTGTAACGGTTCAGAATGTTACCGTTGGCCAGTGACGGGATAGAGACCGTTATCCTGAATTTTACTGGGCCTTTCCGTTATTACGCCATGTATCCATTGGCCTTTTCTCGTTGTTTTGTTGAATGGGCCCTAAGCCAGGCCCTTCTTCCTTCTTATAAATTGGTGGTTTTGGGGTAACTGTTCCTCTCCTTCGCTCCGTCTCCGCATCTTGAAACCCTAGAAAAAATTCTCAATCTTGGTTGCTTGTCCTTGCTTCCTCCTCCTTCCATTGCTCTTGTGGTTTTGGTCGTTGCATGGGGAGGAAGAAGACTTCGAGCAAGAAGCCTGCTGCTGACAAGCCTGTTCTTGAGGAGGAGGTTGACGAGCAGCTGAATCCTGAGTACGCCACAATGAAGATGACGGCAAAGTCGTTCCCCGCTCTGACTACCTAGAAGAAGCACCTGGTTGAGTTGGAGGAGTGGGGGATGATCCAGTCCAAGGAGTTGGCTGGGTGGTCTATGCCTGGTGAGCATCGTGTCCCTGTTCCTCGTCCCGGCGAGATTGTTCTTTTTGTCTCCTTCGTCCGCGCCGGTCTCTGCCTTCCGACGTGTACTTTTCTTCATAATTTCCTTTATTTCTTCTGTGTCTCCCATCATGATCTCACTCCCAATGGGATCCTTCATCTATCTGTTTTTGTTCATTTCTGTAAAACTTTTCTTGGCATCCCACCTTCTTTAAATCTGTTTCGCTTTTTTCGTCTTAAACCGCAGCCCCGCTCGGATTGCATCCATGCCCTTGGTGGATGTGGGATCCAATTCCGGCAGGGGCGTAAGTCGAGTCATTTCTTCGAGTACGATCTTGTTGAGTCCGTAAAGGATTAGCGTTCTGAGTGGTTTTATGCTGGCAATCTTATCGGTGTTGCTACCCCAGCTCTTACAACCTTCTCTGGAGTTCCGCCTGTTCCTAATGATCGGTGGGAGAAAGAACAGCTTAGTGCTGCCGAGTTGTCTCTGCTTCAGCCGCTTTTTGATAGGATTAGCTACTTGAAGCAGAACGGCTTGTCAGGCTTTGCTATAGTAGCTAGTTATCTTCGTCGCCGAGTATTGCCATTGAAGGCTCGGGAGCATTTTGGCTTCGAGTACTCTGGTGCCGAAGATCCATCTCGGATGGTGGCTACTACCGAGTTGTCTGAGGATGAGGTGTTTCTATGCCTCAAGAGAATTTTGAAGGGTGCTGTGGTGGTCCCGACGACCAAGTTCGAGTACTCTGCTGGGAATCCTCCCCCTACTGTAAGTCTTCTGTTATCTTTGTTCTTGTGCTTTCGAGTACTTTCAACTCTGACTTGTGCCTGTGTTCTTGTAGCCTTTTAGCAGGGATTTTAACGTTGATGCTTCTCTCTTTGTTGATGGAGAGATAGCTCCTCTTTCAGCCCCTCCTGCAGCTGGTCATGCAGTGGTTGAGGGCCAAGTTGTTTTACCGGGGGTTTCTGAAAAGGAACGCCCTTTTCAGTATGCTCCTTATCAGCTAGTGCCGCTTCTCCGAGCTACTCGTTCGAGTGGAAAGAGGGGGCTGCGCCTGGTGATTCTTCTTCTTCAACGGCCAAAAGCGGGCTCGTTCTTCTTCTACCCCTCGGCCTTCGGGTAACATTCTGATAGGTGAGAAATTGCTTTGTTTTATCCTGTTTCTTTTATTTGGTGATTGGTCTTGATTCTTCTTTTTTTTGGTAGATGGTGATGCCGTCCTCTTGTATGAGGATGAGACTGAAGATGTTGATGATTCCCCTCTTCTTCATCGGTGAGTAGTTGACTACTTATGATTTTGGCGTAGGTTTTTTCTTCTATTACTTGACTTTTGGAATTGTTTTCTGCAGCCCCCGGGGAACTTCTACTTCTTCCCTTGACTTGGAGTCCTTGCCGGGCCCAACTCTTTCTTCTGCCGAGTTGTTGGCAGGCCTGGATGAGGTTATGCCGCCTCCTCCTTCTCGGCCTCTTCTTGCTCTTCGGCGTGTTCGCTGGTATGGATTTCTTCCGTTCGAGTTCTTTTTCTTCTTCCATTTTCGTCGTCTTAATAATTTTTGTCTTTGTAGGCCATCTTCTACAGTTCCCTCTACTCCGGCTTCTAATTTAGAGAAGACCGCGAGTGTAGATGTTGTGGGTCAGATGTCTTCTGGGCCTGATCCTCATCCGGTTGTAGAGTCGGCCCTGGTGGTGGCAGACGTGGTGCCTTCCTCCTCTGTGGCTGCGATTTCTTCTCTTCCAGTTGCGGAAGTTGTCGTCACTTTGGGGGGAGAGCAGTTACCTCTTGCTCAGCCCTTATCTTCTTCACGTCCTCTGGTTGGATATTCTTCTCCATTGTCTCCTCCTCTCGCTCCTTGGGATATGATTCGTGATATAAAGTTGGTGCAGGAGTTGGAGGCGGAGTTTGATCCGAGTTCTCGCTTGCGAGGACTTGAGTCTGAATGGGGCTCAATTCAAGCCTCAATTCAGTCTTTTTCTCAGTGATTCCAGGTGAGTTCTTTTATGCTTCATTTATTGTTTTGGATATTCTTCTTTTCTGATTGCTTTGTTCTTTTTGCTTTGTAGAGTTTTATCAGCGATTCTGACCTCTTTTTTGGCTCAACTGAGTCACAAAAGAAGTTGTTGGAAGAGCTGGCTTCTTTGAAGTCTGAGCTTGACGCTGAGCATAAAGGACGCCAGCAATCGGAGAGTACCTTGCGGGCCCAGATTGTTGAAGTCGAGCTGCAGAAGTCGGCTGTCGTGGAAGCTGAGAAGAATACTTCGAGGAAGCTTAAAATTTAAAATAGTGATTTCCAGGGTAACTTTCTGACTGTCTTTATGTCCTGTATACTTGGTATTGTCTCTTGTTGACTTCTTTTGCTTTGTTTTTGAAGCTTTGAAGAAGTACTCTGAGGAGACTGAGGCTTTGAAGCTTGAGGTAAAGACCTTCCGTAACGAGTCGGAGAAGGTAAAAGAAGATGCTGAAGAAGTCCTTGCCAGAGCCCAGTTGATTAGGCGTAGCGCTGATCAAGATCTTTTGCAGGCCAAGTCGTCAGTGGAGGATTTGTCGGCCCGACTGAAGGTCTGCGGTGACTCCCGAGGCCGAACAGGCGCTTACCCAGGATGAAGCTGCCGTCTTAGATTTGGCTCGTCAATTTATTGAGCTTGTAGAGGTTGATTCTGTAGTTGTAGGTGATAATCCTCTGTAGTAATACTTTGTGCCTTGTTCGAGGCATTTTGTATAAACGCTTTGTCTTTTCAGCTTGTTTCACAGATGGTGTTGCAAGTTGTGTTCTTGCTTTCTTCAAATTCTTGTTTGATAAATCGAGCTTGTTTCTTGCTCTCATCTATGTCTGTGGAGACGTTAGGGTATTTCAGACCGTAGGCCCTCATCCGAGTTCTGTAGCTTAGAAGTCGGGATAGGTCGAGCTATCTTTGCTCTCATCTAGTTCTAAAAAGAAGCTAGGTTTTTTTGGGACCGTAGGCCCTCATCCGAGTTCTGTGTTCTAGAAGTCAGGATAGGTCGAGCTATCTTTGCTCTCATCTAGTTCTGAAAAGAAGCTAGGATATTTCGGACTATAGGCCCTCATCCGAGTTCTGTCATCTAGAAGTCGGGATAGGTCGAGCTATCTTTGCTCTCATCTAGTTCTGAAAAGAAGCTAGGATTTTTCGGACCGTAGGCCCTCATCCGAGTTCTGTCATCTAGAAGTCAGGATAGGTCGAGCTATCTTTGCTCTCATCTAGTTCTGAAAAGAAGCTAGGATATTTCAGACCGTAGGCCCTCATTCGAGTTCTGTCATCTAGAAGTCAGGATAGGTCGAGCTATCTTTGCTCTCATCTAGTTCTGAAAAGAAGCTAGGATATTTTGGACCATAGGCCCTCATCCGAGTTCTGTCATCTAGAAGTCGGGATAGATCGAGCTATCTTTACTCTCATCTAGTTCTAAAAATAAGCTAGGATAAGTCTCTTCTGAGTGGAGATTTTATTGATAATTTGGGGTACATTGATCTTGAATTTTATGCAAAGAATCATCGTAGCTGGGATATGTGCCATGAGTTCTTTACTGGTGCTCCATCCTCGGTCATTAGCTCGTAAGATCCTGGTCCTATTACTTTTGCTATTATGAACGGTCCTTCCTAAGGACTGAGTAGTTTATGCCTTCCATCCGGTTTTACGGATTCTTTGAAGGACTAGATCTCCAACTTGCAAGCTTCTCTTTGTATGCTTTTGTCATAATGTCTTCTTAATCCTTGCATGTATCTTGTTTGTCGTAGTGTTGCATTGATTCTCGACTTCTTCTAGACTGTCAATTTTTAGTCTTCTTGTTTCTTCGCCTCTCCTTCATTGTATTGTTCAATCTTTGGAGATGTCCAAATTAAATCTGCTTTGGTAGTACGGCTTCGACCCGTAAACCGAAAAGAAAGGTGAGTAGCCGGTAGCTCTGCTTATTTGAGTTCTTAGTCCCCAGACTACTTTAGGTAGCTCGTCTATCCATTTTGATCCATAATCTTTTAGATCTTCATATAATCTTGGTTTTAAACCGGCTAGTATGAGGCCATTGGCCCTCTTGACTTGTCCATTTACTTGAGGATGAGCGACTGATGCGTAGTCTATGCTGAAACCGCAGTCTTGTGCCCAGCTCTTGAATTCATTGGCTGTGAAAGGTGATCCTAGATCTGTGATTATCCTGTTTGGCATTCCGAATCTGTGCATGATTTCTTGGATGAATTCTTGTGCTTTGGTTGAACTATATTTTACCAAAGGTTTGTACTCTATCCATTTGGTGAATTTATCAATGGCCACGAAGATGTATTCGAATTCCCCGTTAGATTTTTTGAGTGGTCCGACTTGATCAAGCCCCCAGCATGAAAACGGCCATGTAGGTGGTATGCAAATCAGATTATGAGCTGGAACATGTGCTTGTCTTGCGAACATCTGGCAGTTTTTGCAGTGTCTGACCAATTCTTTGGCGTCTTTTAGTGCTGTTGGCCAATAGAATCCTGATCGGAATGTTTTTCCGACTAGTGTTCTTGAAGATGCGTGATTTTCGCAGCATCCTGAGTGTATTTCCAGTAATATTTCCTTTCCCTCTGATGTTGGAACACATTTTAATAGTACTCCTGATGATGCTGCTCTTTTGTAGAGATTGTTCCCTACTAGGGCGTAGTTTCTGCTTTTTCTGATAACCCGAGTTGCTTCTGTTTTATTGTCTGGCAATTTCTTTTCTTTGATGTAATCTATGAATACTTGCATCCAAGTTGTGTTGTCTGAGTTGATACTCAAGACTTGCTCTTATTCTGACTTGTTTTCAGGTGTTGCCTCACTGGTCTTTTTGATTGAAGGCTTGGTTAGCTCCTTGACAAAGACCCCAGCTGGCACTTTTACTCTGTCTGAGCCAAATTTGGCTAGTACATCTGCTGCAACATTTAAGTCTCGTAGTATGTGATGAATTTCTAAGCCTTGGAAATTTTTCTCAAGTTTCCGTATTTCTGCACAGTAAGCGTCCATGTTCTCTTTGGTACAATCCCAGTCTTTGTTTACTTGATTAACGACTACTGCTGAGTCTCATAGATGAGTAGTCTTTTGATTCCTAGCGATGTTGCGACTTGTAGTCCGTGAATGAGAGCTTCATACCCTGCTTCATTGTTGGTGGCTTGCCATAGAATTTGTAAAACATATTTGAGTTGTTTTCCGTCTGGTGCGATGAGTAGTACTCCAGCTCCCGCCCCTTCTAGTTTTAAAGATCCATCGAAGTACATTTTCCAATGGTCTAGGATGGCTTCTGGAGTGGGTTGTTGTATCTCCGTCCATTCTGCGATGAAGTCGGTTAGTGCCTGAGATTTGATTGCCTTTGTTGGAGTGAATTCTATTTTGAGTGCTCCGAGTTCTACTGCCCATTTTGAGATTCTTCCTGTTGAGTCCCGATTTCTTAAAATATCGCTGAGCGGGAAATCTGTAACGACGATGATTTTGTGTGCTTCAAAGTAGTGCCCCGAGCTTCCCCGGATGTTATCGAGGATTGCGTAGAGTAGTTTTTGTACATGAGGATATCTGACTTTTGATACTGTGAGTTCTTCGCTGATGTAGTAGACAGGCCTTTGGACTTTGTAGACGTGGCCTTGTTCTTTTCTTTCAACTACAATGACAGTGCTTACTACTGAAGTAGTTGCCGTGATGTAGAGCATGAGATCTTCTCCCTTCTTGGGTGGCACCAATACTGGAGATGTGCTGATGTATGCTTTTAGTTTGTCGAAAGCTTCTTGTGCTTCCTCATTCTAGGTGAATTTGTCTGTCTTCTTTAGTAGTTTGAAGAAAGGTAAGCCCTTTTCTCCGAGTCTTGAAATAAATCTGTTGAGAGCGGCCATGCAACCTATCAACTTTTGTAGATCTTTTATATCTACAGGTGGGCCCATATCAGTTATTGCTTTGATTTGTTTTGTGCTTGCTTCGATTCCTCTGTGGCTGACCAGAAATCCGAGTAGTTGTCCTGATGATACGCCAAATACGCACTTGTTTGGGTTGAGTTTCCACTTCCATCTTTTGAGATTGTCAAAAGTTTGTTGTAGATCTTCTGTCAGTGAATCCAGGTTCTTTGTTTTGACTACCACATCATCCACATATGCTTCCATGTTTTTTCTGATCTGGTCTCCCAAACAAGTCTGGATTGCCCTTTGATAGGTTGCTCCTGCATTCTTTAGTCCGAAGGACATTGTTTTGTAACAATAGGCTCTGAATAGGGTGATGAAAGAAGTCTTGCTCTGGTCTTCTTCTTTTAGTGCAATTTGGTGATAGCCTCAGTAGCAATCTACAAACGATAACAAGGCTGCTCCGGCTGTTGAATCTACTATTTGATCAATCCTTGGTAATCCGAACGGATCTTTTGGACAATGTTTGTTGAGGTCAGTATAGTCGACGCACATACACCATTCATCTGTGTTCTTTTGGTGTACTAGGACTGGGTTGGCTACCCAATCTGGATGTAAGATCTCTCTTATGAAGCCGGCTACCAATAGTTTGGCTATTTCTTTCTTTACTGCTTCTTTCTTGTCAGGTGAAAAACGTCGTAATCTCTGTTCGATAGGTCTTGCTTCTTTGTTGACTTCAATTTTGTGCTCAGCCAACTCCCTTGGGACTCCTGGCATATCAGCTGGTTTCTAGGCAAATATGTCTTTGTTGTCCCTTAAGAAGTTGGTGAGCGCGAGTTCCTATTTGATATGCAGATGAGCACTGATAGTGGCTGTTTTGGATGGGTCGCCAGTTCCTAGATCAATCTTTTTGGTTCCTTCTCCTTCAGCTGTGGTAAGGATGACTTGTTTTTTGGCGGAAATTTCCAATTCTTCTATTCTTACTTCAGCTGTTGCTGAGTTGATTTTCCCTTGAACTTTTGAAGATATCTGTATAGCTTGCACATCGCACTCGTAGGCACGTTTCAGGTCTCCTCTGAGAGAGAGTACTCCATGTGGTCCTGGCATCTTGAGTAGTAAGGGTAATGTGGAATAGCCAGGAATTTTGCCAACGCTGGTCTTCCCAATATTGCACGATAAGATGATTTAAAATCTGCAACTTCAAATTTGATGTGTTCTGTGCGATAATTTGTCGGGGTTCCAAATGTTACTAGCAGAGTTATTTGTCCTAGGGGCATTGCTGGCCACTCGGGTACTATTCTGTAGAAAGATACACTTGTTGGTGTAATCATCTTTGAAAATTCTAGCCCCATTTTTCTTAGGGTATCTGTAAAAATGATGTTGAGCCCTGCTCCTCCATCGATGAGTACTTTGGTTACTGTTATAGCTGCGATTGTAGGTCCGAGTACTAGTGGGTATAGTCCTGCGTTTCGACGCTTGTCCATTGATCTTCTCGTGAGAACTGGATTGGATATTGAGACCAGGTTTAGATATCATGGAACGGCCGGTTCTCACTGCCATGATTGTTCTCCATGCTAGTTTGTCTTCTTGCTTGCTTCTAGACCCCAGGACTCCCGAGAATATTACTGCTATTGTTGCTCTTGGATTTTGAAACCCGTTGTCTATTTGGATTGTTATCTTCTTCTTTCTTTTTTCTGTTTTTCTTCTTTTTTTCTGTCTATCTTCATATATTTTTCTTAGAAAATTCGATATTCTCCCATTGGATGGATTCCTGTTGGATGATAGATGCATTTCATCTTCTCTAGTTCTTCAAATTTTCTGGGCTGGATAGAATTTCTTTCTTTCGGTAGCGGCCATTGTATTATCCGAATATCTTTTCTTATTGTGGTATTCTTGTCTGCTGTCTGAGTTGTTCCACCTTCCTGAGTTGTCCTGTTTCTCCGTGTTGTTTCTTCTATCTGAGTTGTTTCTTCTATCTTGGTTGTTTCTGTTGTCTGGGAATCTTTTCCGTGTTTTTTGTTCTACTGTAATTATCTTTTCGACTGTTCTTTTGAATTCCTCATTTATTCGTGGGTTTTCTTTGCAAAAATCGTGGAACATCCATCTTACTTTCAGGCCATATGAGAATGCTTCAATTACTTCCCTTTCGGTGATATCATGAACTTGTGCCCTCGGTTCTCCAAATCTTCTATAGAAATCTCTCGAGACTTTCTCCTTGATTTTGTTTTAAACTTTTCAACTCGGCTTGTGTTATTGGGTGAATGAGAATTCCTATGAAATTTTCGTAGAAGACCTTCTGAAGATCTCCCCATGTTTGATTGAGCCTGGACGTAACTTGTCGAACCATTGTAGTGGTAGAGTTTCAAGTGCCATTGGAAAAAATAGTGCTTTGATGTCGTCGTCTGCTCCGGCTAATTCTATTGATTGGGAGTAGATTCTGAGCCATTGCATTGGTTCTGTCTTGCCGTCGTATTTCGAGTGGTTCGACGGTTTAAATTTGTGAGGTAGCCTAACAGTCAGTAGCCTTCCCGCAAAACAGGGAAATCTAGTTTATAGTCGGAATCTGCCTGGCTGTTATATCTTGTAATAGATCTGGGAGGGCTTCGAGGAGGGGTTGGTAGCCTGTCGCGGTTTCCCCCGTTCTCTCAGCCCAATCGTGATGCGGTTGAGTTCTTCTGCTTTGATTTGGGACAGATAACCTTTCGAATGCAAAAACTCTCCGACTTCTTTGGTTTGTCTGCTCGGATGGTACTCGACGAGGAGGTACTCGGTCGTCTTGTATTCTTTGCGCAGTTGTTCTGAGTAGGCTCCTGAGCCTAGCTTGTTCTTCACTTGGTCGTTGTATAGCGTCGTTTTCGTTGATTCGTTCTTGTATCTTGTTGATAGGGTCAAGTCTGGCCCTTGCTGTGGCTCTTTTTTCTTCGGCTTCTTTTTCAGCTCTTCTTTCAATGTACTCGGCTAGTTCTTCTTCATATTTACGCCACGCTTCCCTACGTTCCTGTACTCGATTCCTCCTTCCCCCTCTCTTCTTGTTTCTTCTTTCCCTCGCTGCTCTTTGACTATCAGTTTCACCATCCCTGGTTACTGAATTAGGCGGAATATCGGCTTCTGAATCTTCTGAAGACCGGTAGTCGAGGTGAACTGGAGGTACCAGGGGTTGCCTGATCATGTAGACTTCTTTGTGCGTACCGAGCGAGTAGTCGGATCCTTCCTCATCTGATGACCTTCCGTATTGAAAAGGGAGAGGAATTGAGTACTTATCTTGTTCTGAAGTTTTGCCGTTAGATTCCATCATGCCCTGGATGATGTTCTGATACGTCCGCGCAGTATTGCTGAGGCCGAAGTAGAAAGAACTCGGCGTGTTTCGAGTACTTGGTTCTAGAACTTCTTCTTTTGTCAGCTTGAGATTTGAAAAAATTCCAGATATCTCCGGCTCTGGTTTCGGAAGAAGTCGACCGTGGAGAGCTCTGTGATCGTCTGCCTCGCAGATCCAGCTTCCGAAGATGAAGGATGATCCTCTTGGAAAAAACATCGTGTGTAGGTCCGCTGAGCTCTTGACGTTGAATCCACCGAAATCCCCTATCTGGCGCACCAGCTGTCGGTGTTTAGCCATCGATATCCTGCCACGGGGTTCCCGTAGCAGTTGATTCAGATCTCGGTGAATACTAGAACTCGGCGGTTCACGCAAGAGACACTCGGTTTATCCTGGTTCGAGCCCTCGTCGTCGAGTAAAATCTCTACTCCAGTCGGCCTTGGCCTTTTGCATTGGATTGATGTATGATTGTGTATTGTTGTCGCTTGTTACAAAGAGGGTGCTCTGGCTCCTTTTTATGAGAGAAGAGAGCCAGAGCTTTGGTTCTAATCCTAGTCGGACTTAGTAGAGAGAGTTCTGTTCCTATTACAGAAGTTACTTTCTATCCGTCTAACTAGGACAGGACGTCTTCTACTCGGAATCGGTCCTTCTGTCTCTGTCTTGTGGGTCCGTCCTAACGGGAGTCACGTTGATGGAGAACCGTCTCAGTCCCGCATCGAAAGCGTGGTGGGCAGCAATACAACGAATCTTATCAAGAACAAGGTCAGTCTTCTGGTCAAGCCCTAAAATGCTTTAATTGCAACGAAGAAGGTCATCACTGGTCCAATTGCAAGAATCATGCATTCTGCTACAGCTGTAGAGATACCGGTCATAAGTCTGCTAACTGCCCCCTACATGGAAACAGAGGTCTGAGCTTATGTGCTATGGGCATGCCTAGACAGTTGTTCTACTCTCTTAATCTGCCTGAGACAAAGAAAGCTCCAAAAACTGAGGAAAAACAAACTATTAGAGCTATGGTTTCGGTGTTAGAGGGTAGAGGTACAAAACTCATAATTCAGACTGAACTACAATATATGGTGGACTCTGAGTGGAACTGGAATGTGAAAAGGATATCAAGAAGTGAATTCCTGGTTGATGTACCATCCAAGGCTATCATGAATCTCTTATCCAAGATGGGCAAGATCAAATTCAAGCTGGCAGATGTCCTTGCTGTGGTGGAAGAGACGACCATGGACCCAGAAGCTTTCCAAGTCCTGCAATCGGTGTGGGTCAGAGCTGGGGCATCCCTCCAATTGCTAGAACTGAATTTGCTATGTTAGAGTTAGCAAGGTTGGTGGGTGATCCTGAGGAAGTCCACATTCCTTCTCTTCAATGGAGGTCAGTATGGATCAAAGTCTCTTGTAAAGACCCTGACAAAATTGGAGGTATCTCTGAGGTTTTTATCAACAAGCAGGGGAGGAGGATTTCATGGTACTATTCAGACAAATTAGAGAAGGCTCCACCATCCAAGCCTGATGATGATTTTGGACCTGATGATGATGCAGCTACTGATGAAGAAGATCCTGAGTCCCAAGAGAGCCATGGCTGGTTAGAATCTGGAAGATCACCCCCTAAGGACCCAAAACAGCCTAGCTCATCCAATTCCACTCAGAAAGGCAAAAAAGTTAATGCTGGTACCTGTTATGTGACAAATAATATGAGCCAGGTGGGGAAGTGCTGGGATCTTCTTGCTGAGATTGGGAACCAGGCCAATGCTGTGCAGAAGTTTTGTGAGTCTGGTAGATCTGAGAGGGATGATATGGCCAAATTTCCAACTGAGGCTAGAGAAGATACTTGTCCCAATAGTCTGGAGGACCCGGAACATCTGGAATATTTGCTACCATAGAACAACAGTGAAGAGCTGACGTTAGATGAAACTCATCTGTTGGGAGAGGAGCTGTTAAGTGCTGATGATAAGATGGAAAGGCAGGAGGAAATCACAGACCCTGCAGTCAATGAAAACCACAAGGCAGGCTATTTATCTAATACAAATGGGTCTGAGAAGGATGTATCACTACCACATCCTGTTGATCTAGAGTTCTTGGGTTTCTCTGCTGTGGATTCTCCCCCAAAAATCTCACCAAGTCTGGCAAATATGCGTGAAGCAACCAACAAGCTCTCTGTAAATACAGAGGTACGGCAAAAAACTGGGATGCACTCTGTGAGGAAGGATGGGGCACCAGAAACTACACACATTGAGATTGAGAGTGAATCTGAGCTGGCTGTGCAGAAAGAGAATGAAGACTGTGCAGAAAGAATTGCCAAAGAAATCTGATGGTCAAAATGGTATCAATACAAGCAAGATGCAACTGGCTAATCCTGAGCTGACAAGACAGACCTCTAGAGTTAAAACTGATGGCTCTACAATGCTTGAAAAAGCAATGGTGAGGAAGATGATGGCACCCACTTTCAAAGGTAAAAAACCACAGATTCCCACTCCTCCTCCTATCCCTTCTAATGATATTGACTCTATTATTAGAGCTTGTGGTGTCTCTTTGGGTTATGAGGAAAGTACTAGATTAGCAAATATATCCTTGTTACAGGCCAAGGATGAAGCCTTGATAGCTATTCTAAGAACAAAAGAAAAATTGAAATTGAGTTCTAAAGCATGTTTATAGTTATCAAATATCCAAACAGGAGCTCAATTTGGTGCTAGAGTTGATCACCAGAATTCTGAGCATGATGCAGGGGCTTTACAAGACTCTAATTTATTTCCATCTGATCAAGGATAAAGATTCTATTCTGGAATGTGAGAGGCCTAGGAAATGCTGGCAGAAGGAGACTACTTGTAGAGTTAATCAATAAACATGGTTTTGATGGTATCTATTTGCAGGAAACAATCAGAACATCTTTCAGATAGAGAGAATTAGATAGAATAGCTGGGCAGAAAGATATGAGTTGGTCCTGGGTGCCTTGTTTTGGTCACTCAGATGGGATGTTGATGGGTTTTGATAAAAATGTTGCTCATGTGACTAATGTGGATCATGGAGAGTTTTTTCAGAGTGTTCAATTATCTATGCAGGGTAATGGTTTTACACGGGAATTGGCTAATATCTATGGCGCAGCTCATGATAATAAAAAAAGAGATTTTTTAGAAGAAATTCAAACCAAGATTCTGGCAACTGAGATACCCATTTTAATGGGGGGTGATTTCAATTTAGTTAGGAAAGTGGCAGAAAAATCTTCAGGAAATGTGGATATTCCATTAATGGATGCATTTAATGAGATGAACAGTATCACTGCTTTGAGAGAAGTACACAGATCTGGCAGTAGGTACACTTGGACAAATAAATAGAATCCTCCTATTATGTGAGTCCTGGATAGAGTTCTGATTTCTAACACATGGGAAGATAGGTTCAATTTTGTGTCCGTGATGACTGCCCCAAGACTGGGATCTGACCACAATCCTTTGATTCTAGATACAGGGGGAAGTACTGAGTTACAACATTATTATTTCAGGTTTAGTTCACATTGGATCAAGCAAACAGGCTTTTGTGATTGGGTAAAGAATAAATGGCCAGCGAGGTATAAAAAAGATCCTCTAGATCACTAGCACATCATTTCAGGTAAATTGAGGAGAGCAATTAAGGGATGGGGGATAAACGTGGATAGTCGACAGAAAAAAATTAAACAAGATATCATGGGTCAGATTGCTAAACTCGATGAGGACAGTGAAATCAGAGATCTATCTTGTAATTAGTGGGAAAGGAGGTATGAGCTGGAGAAAGAACTAAATGAGATTCTAACAAATGAAGAACTGCAGTGGCAGAGAAGAGGTGGAGAAAAATGGATACTAGAGGGTGATTCTAACACTGGATTCTTCCATAAGTGTGCCAATGGTGGAAAAAGGAAAATGAGAATACAAATGCTAGAAAGTGAAGGTGATACAATAGTGGATCCTCAGTTGCTGAAAAATCATGTTACAGATTTCTACAAACAACTGTTTGGAAAAGCACAGACAGCTGATATACACCTCGAAGAGCATATGTGGGCAAGTGACAAACAGCTGACTGAGGAGGACAATGAGTGGCTAATTAGACCTTTCTCTTTGGAAGAATTAAACTTGGCCTTAAAGGAAATAAAAAAAACACTGCTCCTGGTACAGATGGTTTTAGTATTGAGTTCTTTAAATGTTTCTGGAACTTACTTAGAGAAGACATTAAAGAAATGCTGGACAAACTACATGAAGGCACCCTAGATCTGTGGCGTTTGAACTATGGAGTTATTATTCTGTTACCTTAGGTGAAACCTGCTACAAACATAAAGCAGTTTAGACCATTATGCTTATTAAATGTTATCTACAAGATCATTACTAAGGTGCTAACCATCAGGCTGACTGCAATTATTGACAAAGTAATTAGCCCTTGTCAGACAGCCTTCATTGCTGGCAGGAACATATTAGATGGAGTCATAATAATTCAAGAAGTTTTACATGAGTTAAGATCTACAAAGACTCCTGGAGTTATCCTAAAATTAGATTTTGAAAAGGCGTACGATAAAGTTAGCTGGAGTTTCCTAGCAGAGGTATTAGCCAGGAAAGGTTTCCCTGAAGTGTGGATTCAATGGGTTAACCAAGCTGTACAGGGGGGTGGAGTGTGCAAAGATCTCAATGGCGAGAGGGGCAATTACTTCAGTAGTTTCAAAGGTCTTAGGCAAGGTGACCCACTGTCTCCTCTCTTATTCAATCTGGTGACTGATGCTCTTTTAGAAATGCTTAACAAAGCTAAGCAAGCAGGGATAATTCAAGGGCTGATTCCCCATCTGACAAATTGAGGCCTCACTCATCCTATACTCCTATAATGCTAAGCCCCACTAAGGGGCTCCCTCTAATCAGATTGCTTCATTCTTCAAAAATAATGTCAGCTGACATCATTAAAGAAGTTACCCCCACTAAGGCTCATTTATCTCCCACTAGCTATTTCTTTTGAAATAGAAAAAAGTCATAGCACCTAAACCAAGTATCGTAATTAAAATCTAATTGCCCCATGGTGTTCCTCGTAATGAACTCTTCAAAACAAGACCTCACATGGATATATTTCGATAACTTTTGTGTAAAAACTTAAACCATTTCTAAACAAAAACCTATTTATAAGTAAAAACCTAGCAAAACTGTCACATACATGTGGTCCTTCGAAACATGTATAATTTTATGAAGGAAAACTCCTAAAATTTTAGGAGCGGGGATAACCTTCAGGTATAGTAGGGGTGGGGGTTTGGGTAGATGAGATTTGGATGATGCCCATATATATTTCCACTACACGACCCGCAGCAATGCGCGGGGATTTCATCTAGCTTACAATATGCAGATGGCACTGCCATCTTCCTGAACTTCTCGGTCGAAAATCTACAGAATATAAAGCTAATCTTGTCATGCTACGAGGCATTGTCTGGAATGAAAATTAACTTTGAGAAAAGCGAGGTGTACATAGTGGGGTTAGAGTTAAATGATCAACAGATTGTGAGAGATATCCTGAAATGCAAGGAAGGATCCTTCCCAATGATACAAAAACAACCCATATGGATTGCATCAAGGATGGTGCATATTCAGAGAAAGGAGTACTCAGACACTATGCCACTAAGCTCGGGGGCTCGTCATTACCTCGACTTTTCTAATTTAACTCCAAAACTACGTCCGAGGGCTCAAATTCAAGGACGAAGGATCAAGAATACAAACATTCAAGACTACAACAACTACACAACAACACATCAAGACCCTTCATCCGATTTCTTTTCTAGAGAAAAGAACCCGAAGAAGACTCGGGGGGTTGCAGGGTACATACCCTCAAAGAAGATCTTCAAAATTTTTCAAGGACCCTCCAGCTTTTTGTTCCAGAAAGCAAGAGGCTCGAGGCCTACACTCACAAAAGTGCATCTCAGTTAAAGAAGCAGAAGCAGAAAGACCATCTCAAGATTTCACTTCAAAAGAGCCCGGCTTCCGAAATTCAATCATGAAATGCTCGGAGGCTTGTTGATGCGAGACCTAGCCAGTACCCTATCGGCACAGAACCTGCGAGTGGGGCCACGATCCAGACCACGCGTCAAAGACAGAAAAGGAACCAGGAGCAATGAAACCGACTCCGAGTAGGAGTAGGCTTATCCTAGTCTGGCTTATAGAAAGTAACTTCTATAATGGAAACAGAACACTGTCTTCTTGTCCGACTAAAATTAGTCAGAGCCCTGGCCTTCTCTCCAATATATAGAGAGGCCGAGGGCACCCTCTTGTAACAGATACACACACGATTATACAATCAATCCAACGTAAAAAGGCCATGGCCAACAGGATTAGAACTATTACTCGTCAATCGAGGGCTCGAATAAGATAAATCAAGCGTCTCTTGCGCGATCGCCGAGTTCAAGTATTCACCGAAGCCCGAATCAACTACCGCGGGTATCCCGTGGCAGGCTATCAGTGGTAAAACACCGACATTAAGTAACATAACAAACACTAGCGCTACTGCATAGAACAAGATGACACAATCCTAACGCAACTAGAACAGACTAAAACGGGCTTAAAACGACTAAACGCCGGGGATTATACTGTCTAGTGGCAAACTTGTAAATATGATCATCTTCTACCTTTGCCTCCTTCCTCCTCACGTGCGTGGTCTGGAGGTGCTTTCGCCGCATCACGAGATTTGGGGGGGGTGGGCGCTGCTTTCGGCCAGGCCGTGCAGCGGCACGGGCGCGGGCCGACAGCACGCAGGGCCCACGCGTGCCGGAGCACGGAGCAGGGGCCATGCCCGTGGCCGGGCCGCTCGCACGAGCGGCGGCGCCATAGCGGCCATAATCCTGCGCGGGCGCGGCGGGGCGGCTGGGCGGGGGCGGAGGTTGCGGAGTCCGCGGTGGGGGGGCGGTGTGGGGTGGGGGGGGGGGGGGAGGGGGGCGCAGGGCGCGGCCGAGGGCCGGAGATGGTGCTTCAGCGGGGAACAACGAAAAGCTTAACGAACGCCCATGGAAGTTCGCCGAAAACGCCGCCGGAAAAACGGAGGAGAAAGGAACTTCGCCATACGGCCATGCATTTCAAAAACAAATATAGCGACATGTAGAGAACGACGAGACGAACCTCACAGTGGTGGTGGTTTTCGCCGGAGACGCCTGAGTTGGCTGGAAAAGCTCGCGGAGTAGAGCGGTTTTGGGACTTCAGCGTTAAATCTGGGACGCTACGAGAGGCAACTGCAAAAACCGATCGTACTTTTTTGAAACCAGCGTGTTGAGGAGAAGAGCGGCATATATACATGTCTGCCGCTTGGAGTCGAAAGAAAAATGAGTTATTTTATAATTTTGGAAATTTCAGAAATTCATTTTTAGTTTAAAAAATAATTCCAGAAAAAACCTGAATCATTTTAAATCATCGAAAAATATTTCTAAAACTCCAAAAATTACAGAAAAAACACACAAATATAGTTTGAGAGATGATCAATCCAAATAAAGTATTTGGAACCCACAAAAAGAGATTTTAGAGCCTCCAAAAATTAGATTGTGCTCTCTGAAAAAAGACGAGTAAAAGCTTCAGAAAAAGTCTGAAACATTTCTGGAAAGGATTGAACAATGTATAAACATGTTTTGAAAATTTAGCAACTCAAAAGCACTGAAGTCAACCAACACTCAAGTACCACATCGAAGAGAGAGCCCTTCAAATTAATTTTAAAATATTTGAAAATCACCATTTTATTTACAAAAGCATATAGAAACTTGAACTAATGTTGACAAATTTTATCCAAATATTAAAAATATTCTTTTTATTTAGTGTTTCCTAAGCACAACCCAAAATCAAAAATTTTGGGATGTGACAATAATCTTAATGATTATTTCCTCTCCATTAATGATAGACCATTAGAAAGATTATGGATGATGGCCTTCCATCACTGCTGTTTTAGCCTGTGACTATGGTGGGCACGCAGGGTTGCATGTGGGGCACTCAGTCTGACACTCAGTCGTTGTCGTGTAGCAATTACAATATTGTTCTGGTGCAAACAGCAAGAGCAGTTGAAGTCCCTATCCACAGCACCAACACATGTATAGTTAGCACAGAATTTAACAGTGAACTTGGTCTCAGGTACCGATGTGTTCCTGAGCACAAAAGCTTTTAATGTTTTGTTGGTAGGACTATTTCGATTTCGGTAGGTTTTTGTATCCCTAGCCTATATTAGAGAGCGCAGGGCTACCTATTGCAGAATTTTTTTTCATCAGTAAAAATCAGGAGATAATACACACACATACACTAATTGACCAAAAGACAAGATATGGTGATGTAAACTTACAAGGGAAAGGTAGGCACACAAAAAGAAGGAAGGACAAAACCTTATGTTTGGAGGGTTACACGGTTGGACTTCATAGCAAAATAATGTAGTCTAAAGTGCCATGGTTTAGAAGACCTCTGATATATAGATAGAGGTAAATTCTGCCCTATGCTTTATTCATTTTGAATATATAATAGATATCCTTTGCTCTCTGATAACAACGATTACTAGCCTCAAATAGATTGTATAATTCTATATTTCAGTTTAAGGAACTGCAAAATTCTTAATGCAATCCAAGTTAAGAACGATTGGTAGTAATTAACATTTACCAAATTTATGTGCTGGAATTCGGGATCCGTTAGACCTACTACTTTTAGTTATTGGCACATACAACAAGGTAGCAATCAATTTTGGATGACTTCTCACATCTTCTACTATTTTTTAAAACCATGATGGTGGTGGATGACATGACACATAGCTAGTAGCATTACGACGGATAAACCCATACTAGTGGATACAGGGTGGGCTGTGAAGCTACTTGAAGGGTCCTACAATAGGGGTCAACATCTTCTTGTTATGGGTTAGCTAGAAAACCATATCATGCAATATTTTTGCAATATCTTAGATCTGGTTGTATAGTATTGGTCACTACACCAGATTTGCACATCATTGTTGGATCTAACCTTACATCACTGCCGGAATCAGATCTGGTAGATAGGGCAATCAGCACTGATATGGGCAAGCCTATTGTGGCCGATTCTAGACCTGGCAGTGATAGGATGATATCATTGTCAAGTCTAGCCACAAACTAGCAGTGATTAAAAAAATATGTGTTTCTATGCTCACAGTCAAAAATGATGATATGTAAGGGCCGGTTCTCAAGACTAGACTATGCCATCGATTGTAAAATAAGTTATCTTCAGGAGCAGTTTTAAATCCATTCCTAGAAATCAATTTTTAAGAGCGGTTAAGAGAACCACCTTTAAAAATCTATTTTTAGAATCGACTTACAAAGTCCACTGCCACTGAAAATGATTTACAACAGCGACTGACTTAAGTCAACAGTCCCTAAAAATAATTTTTTAAACTTTTGTAGAAATCATTTAATAGTTGTAAGAAAAAGAAAAGAATACTGTGGTACGAGGGGACCATACACTATCATCAGAAAATTTAATTTTCAGCTTGCTTCGCACTAAGAGCCGTGGGGAATTGAACTTAAGACCGCTGGCCGCCTGCATACCACCTATTACAACCACAGCACACATGTAGTTATGATTACATATATGATGCAGTCCTTGTACTGATGTATACGAATCATGTAATCAATCTTTTGACTTGTAAACGATCTTAAATAGAAAAAAAAATTCAACTACAAAGTTTAAGACAACGCCGAACATACAAAACACACAACTTTGATATAGAATGTATCTCTATCCAAGGTCATTTGAGAAATTCAAAAATTTGAAATTCAAAATCTGATAACTTAATTAATATATCTTGGACCCTAAACAATCTCAAATTTTTTTTTTTTACCAACTATAAAATTTTAGACCTTGTCGAGCTCTACAATTTTGATATAAAATTTCTCTTCATCCAACTTTATTTAAGAATGATATGAATTTATTTGTGTTGTTGCTATTTTTATGGATAGTTGACTACCCTTAAAAATCGATTTCTACGGACAGTGGACTTAACAAAAACCACCCAAAGGAATGATCCATTTTCAGAGACAGTTGACATAAGCAACCGACCAAGAAAACCTTATAACCGGATTTAAATTTCATAATTTTTGGAGAACGTTTGAATGTGTTTTCCCTTTTTCTCCAAGAGTTACGTGTGTTGATGTAGTCATACGGTGCAGGTCCGATATGCATACCCTAGACCGGTTCGGTTTGCACTGTGTTCTTGAGCTTTTCTCTGGTTCTTGCTCATTTTGCTTGGGCAACTTCATATATAGCTCCATCCCTAAGGTTGGTAGCAGTGTTATTTCTACTTGACCTTAGGGAAAGTGAGAGGAGAGGAGCAAGTGGGTGTGTTGTTTTGTGACATAGGCCGAGTTCTTTATCTGAGAATAATTTTTATTGGCTCCCATTCAAACCCATTTTTGGTCACTATTTCCGGTCCTTCAACAGTAGGGCATCACTACCAGAGTCGCCTGCTTTGCCGAGTGCCCCAGGCACTCGGCAAAGGCTTTGCCGAGTGCAACACTCGGCAAAAAAGTTGTTGGCAAAGAGCTCTTTGCCGAGTGCTTTTTGTCAGGCAGTTGGCAAAGCCTTTGCCGAGCGCCCGACACTCGGCAAAAATCGAAACAAAAAAATCTGAAAATAATAGAAATTTTTTTTAATCAGGGGAGGGCCCCACTGGCCAGTGCCTGTCCGTCTCCATCGCGGCATCTTTCACGCAAAATTCGCGGCTACGTGGCCAGCGGGATTCAAACCCACGACCTCTCCCTCGCGCGAGCCTCCCCTAGCACTGCACTACACATTCATATGTGTCTAAATTCCGTTTCGGTTCCCCAAATATTATACTAAATCTAGTGAAAATTGCTTGTTGAGGCCCTAAAATAATTCAAATAAAAAACTTGTCAACTACAAAGTTTCATAACTTTTCAAGATCTATAATTTTTATTTAGGAGTTTCTCCATCCGAGGTCGTTTACAAAATTTGAATTTTAAATTTGAGCGTATTCGGATGCGCTTTTGCATAACAAGGTGAATTCGAATGAAAAAGTTGCCAACGATAAAGTTTCATAATTTTTTAAATTTACAAAGTTTATTTTGGTCATTTTTCCATCGGAGGTCATTTGAAAAATTCAAATTTTAAAATTTTCAAATACAGACGCCTTGTTTTGCATGACAAGATGAATTCAAATGAAAAAGTTGCCAACTACAAAATTATATAACTTCACAAGATTTATAAATTTTATTTTGGTTGTTTGATCATTTATTCATCCGACATGGTGGTTCTAACATTATTCACAAATTTTATATATCTCTCAAACTACAAGAGAGAGATGTAAGATTTGTGAATAAATTTACTTTCACTTTGTCAAATAAAGAAATGACCAAAACAAAAGTCGTAGATCTTGAAAAGTTATACAACTTTATAGTTAAATTTTTTTTCATTTGAATTAATTTACTGCTCCAAAATATGCTTTCAATTTTTTTTTGCCGAGGGCAAAAAAAAAAGAGCTTTTTGCCGAGTGTTTTTTTTTACCCCAGTGTTTTTTTTTTTTGCGGGTGTTTTTATTTGGCACTCGGCAAAGGGCTTCTTTGCCGAAAGTGCCCGAAAAACACTCAGCAAAAACCATGCGGCACTCGCAAAGAGCCGGATTTCGGTAGTGATCACTGCTAGGTAGTCGTTGACGTGGTGGTAATCCATCTGCCTTTGTTTTGTGTATCGAGCCCTCCTCAAGTCCCCTAGAAAGGAGCCCTTTATCTGTGGCATAGGAGTGACTACGTTTCGAAGACACTATTAGAATGCTTGTGAAGATAAATTTGCCAAGGCCAAGACACGCTGGGAGCGATATATACCTGGGCTGTTCAGTTGGTTGTTTGTCTGCTCTGGAGTTTTGGGTTACTACTGAGTTGTTCTTCACTAAGCAGAAAATTTGTATTAATCCTTCTCTATTTACTTTCGATACACTAACAAAAATTCATTCAAACTTTAAAAATAGTAAACTATTTCTATTGAAACATCATATTTCCTTAACTTGTGCAAAGGTAAGGTTGTATAGAAATTTGAGGTGCATACGAGTTCATAACTGATCTGATGCGTGCAAACTTCAAACTTCAAAGTTTAACAATGTATATGCCCCCTATATTAAGATCATTTTAAAATTTCATAGCAAGCATATACACCCAAAATATACTTCCTTAAAAATTTCGTAAGAAAAGCAGTACGTTTGCGAGTGTGCCACGCGTACATCTTATTCGATCAGATGATCGCCTCTCGGGCGGCCTCATGGGCAGAACGTCACCTGCCTGCTGTTGCCGCGGCAGGCACTGAGCTTGGGGCCCTCCGGGTAGTGGTACGCGTTAGGGCAGCTGGGGTCCCCGCCCCGCAGGGTGACGCCGCTGCTGCACGATAAATCCATGGGCAGGTTGTAGCCATCGATCACCGAGATGTCATAGTAATCGACGGCACTGCCAACGGTGAACTCAGCCTCTGTCCGGGGCGCTTGCCCGGGAACACGGCAGGAGAGTGCGCCGGCGCAGTCGCCTGTGGTGCAATGGCCGCTGCCGCTGCTGTGGAAGGAGCACCCTGTGCGCCTGCTCCCCCATATGCTTCCGGCATTGGTGACGACCGGCACGTCGAGTGTCCAGGAATTGCAGGGATTGAGCTGCAAGACGCCGCCGACCGGGATGACTGCTGGCCACACTGTGAAGCTGCAGTTGTTGGTGACTGTGAAGGTGGCCGCGCTTGCGATGGTTGGGAAGGCGCAGAGGAGAAGGATGAAGACTGACGCGGCGGCGGCGGCGGCGGCTGGGAATGACGCCACTGATGCGGACGGAGTCATGTATGTGCTGTGCTGTGTGCTGTCTACTCCCTCCGTCCCCAAAAAAAAAGGTCGTTCTCGCTTCCCGAGAAATCAATGCCGACAATTTTTATAAATACTATATATCATCGATTCGGATCATAATTAGTATTATTGGAAAGATCTTTAGATCTAGTTTTTTAACAAATTTATTTAGAGATATAAATATTGTACATATTTTCTACAAATCGAGTCAAACTTGTGGCACGAACACCCAAAACGTCATCCTTTTTGGGACGGAGGGAGTATATGTATTTAGTGCAGCAATGCCATGGGAAACATATGCGAGCTTTGTACAGTGTATTGATATGACATCTGTGCAAGCAATGACCCCTCTTTTTATAAACACAGCAACAGAACTTTTGTACTTATATCCAATAATAACAGAAGTTTTACCATGAACTTGTTTGAAAATTCTTTTTTTAAGGAAACTGGAGGGGTTTGCACACCTACAGGAAATATATTAAAAAGTGAAAACAGTAGAGAGGTTACAGGGCTGAAGCAAAAGCTCAGGAAACAAAAAAGGAAAGAAAAAAGATAAGCGCTAACAAGGAGCTTAATCTAGATTTTTTACCCATTATTCTATGAGTGGAAGGTAGCTCTGCTTTGCGCCGAGGAGAACCAGCGCAAATTATGTTTTGAAGACTCCTTTTCCTTCCTCCACCGAAGTGTGAATTTGATTGAAAATTTGACCATTTCTTGCCTTCCAAATTGACCAGCCCACACTACCGGAAACAGGGAAAATGCCGAGTGCCCAGATGTTTGCCGAGTGCATTAGGGCGGACACTCATGGTTGCTTAGGACACTTGTGATGTGATATATTTGTGGTTGTAATGCTTGTGATGGACTTGTGGTTGCTTCGGGCACATGTGATGCTTATGACTTGTGATACATGCTTATTGTGCTTGGGCTCCTGTTATATGAATTGTTTGTGATATATATTGGTCATATATGTATTGTTTGTGTGCTGGGAAAGCAAAAAAAATTGAAACTGACTGTAACTGATGGCTTTGCCGAGTGTCCAGGTCAAAGCACTAGGCAAAGGATGAAATTTGGGAAACCTAGGAAGGGGCTTTGCCGAGTGCATGGGACAAAACATTCAGCAAAGGCAGTAGGTTTGCCGAGTGCAAAGGACCAAACACTCGGCAAACATTATGCAAAAAAAAAATGTAAGAAATCTTTGCCGAGTGCTGCACAGTGGACACTCGGCAAAGTAAAAGTAAAAAAATCACCGGCCAATGATTTTTGCAAATAAAAAAGATTTTTTTCAAATTCTTTGTCGAGTGCTGGCCGTGTCGCACTCGGCAAAATTCCCGTCACCGTCAACTCATGCCGTTAGTGGCACTTCTGTTTGCCGAGTGTCTTTTGAGCGCACGGCACAATGTTTGCGGAGTGCTTGACAGAAGGCACTCAGCAAAGCGTTGTTTGCCGTCAGTGTTTTTGCCGTTCGGGCTTTGCCGTGGGCGGCCGTCGGCAAACTGTTTGCCGAGTGGTTCAGGGTCTTTTCCGAGTGCTTCTGGCACTCGGCAAAATCCCTGTATCCGGTAGTGCCATCAGAATGAAGACGGGGATTTGTCATTGCAGCTTGAATTTTTCTAGATTTTTAAAGAAATCCTCTTGGAGAGAAACGTGACAGTTTAGCCAGACCCAGCATTCTTGAGCGAAGGGGCAGAAAAGCATTAAATGTGACAATGATTCCGCTATATTGTTGAGACACAGAACACAATTATAGTCTTGCAATTCCTTGTTCTTTTCTTTTTAGTAATTCTCTTGTACTCAGACTAAAGTGAGCCAGGCAAAAATTTGTGCTTGTTTTACCGAGAACTTAATTGTTTGCAGAATTCTCTTGGTCGCATTGACCGTTTGGACGATGGATCTTGTATTCTTGTACCCATAATTAACGTACAGTACTGGATTTCTGCCACCCATATATCTTTTCTCTCATACTGGATTCCACGCGCCTGCCTGGCTTGCCAGGCAACACTGCACCTGCGGCAGATAGTGGTGACCGTGAGGGTGGCCGCGTTGTTGGCGCCGGCCGGCGGCGAGTGCTACAAACAGGAATAGGAACACGACCGTACGTGCGGGCGGCTGGGTGCGTGCCTGGGTATATATGCCATTGATGCTAATGAAGTCCATTTTGTCTTAAATAATTTTATCTATATACAACCTAAGCTAATGAAGCAAACGCGTATATGTAGAAGGTGGTTCTGTGGATGCTGCTGCGAAGGAAATCAACCTTTGCTTTGAATCAGTAGTGTTGCATCGTCTGAAATTTACTGACACAAGAGATTGAACAATTGTTTGACATTTGTTGTACGTGAAACCAGCTGGAAAGTAGCATGATTGCAGTTGCCTAACTTGCTTGTTCTTATAGCACGGAGCTATGGGAGAACATAATAATAACTAATGAATTAATAATAAAAATAATCAGTGGACGGAACCATACTGAACGTAGAATCTACCAGGCTTAAACAAGCTCATCTATGCTGGGCCGCCCCAAGATTTGAGCACACAGAAGGCTTCCATGGTGCAAAGCCAACAGCGTTGCCTCCTCCCAGCTTGGCCAAATCAGTCCAAACACTTGTTTTAGGGCCGTATGCTCTCAGTATACATATCGTATCCATCCAAACGAGTATTCTCCCGTCATCCAGAACCAGCAGTGGATAGTGATACTGGAGCGACACAAAACACATCGCGTACACGAAGGGCTCGTCTTCATCCACCCCAAACGGCGTGCATTGCAACGTGTCCCAAACATCCTTTTTTCCGTGCATATAGGCATGAGGGGAGCCAGGATGGGGTGAATATGGGAGACCAAACACACCCTTCGTAATAGAACCAAAAAACACCCACTAATGAATGAAAAATACAAATAATCAGCAGATGGAAACATCTCCATCGCCTAGTATTAGCTCAAACAGGCTCAGGCCTGGGCCGCCCCAAGATTTGAGCATAGGAGACTTCCGTGGTGCAACCGTGCAAGCCAACAACGTTGCCTCCTCCCAGCTTCGCCATACCAGTCAATACATTTGTTTTAGGATCATATGCTCTCAGTGCAGATGTCATGTTTACCCACACGAGTATCCCCCATCATCCAAAACCACCAGTGGATGGTGGTGCTGGGGCGACACCAAACACATCAAATTGCCGTAAAAAATAAAGGGCTCGTCATTGTCCACACCCCAAATGGCGTGCCCTGCAACGTGTGCCGTTTGCTCCAGCACAGCGCCGACGTCTCCTCCATGTCTTCCAGGAACCAGAGTTCCGTCGAACAGTCCTCCACACTGCAGTAGACTACGTACTTGTAACATCCTAGATGTTAAAAAGCAACTAAAATTTTGATCATGTCATCATCAAGCATAATCATCATGCATTGTGAACATCATGCAGTAATTGCATCAAACGGAATGACTACATGTGCATATATTGTGTTTCAAATGTTACATGAAATGTTGTTGAATATCATATTATGGTACTTTGTGATTTTCTAGTTTCATGATTTGCCTAAATAATTAAAATTTTGTTAATATAAATCTTGGAGAAGAAAGTGTGCTCTTTGATGTAGAAATAAAGTAGTGAAATGCTTTCAGATCAAACACATTTAAAATTTAGCTACAGATTTGAATCCTACATTCTTTCCACACTTGCCAATTTTTGGCTGTCCCTCAAATGATAATAGAAGATTCAAATTTGGAGAGTTAATTACAAGAAATTTTATAAATAAAATTTGACAAACTTTGGTTCAATTAGAAAGTTTAAGTTTGTACTTTCAATAGTGCCTCTGGTTATGATGTTTGATCACTAAATAGCCATTAATTAATTGCTCAAAGTTGGAATCAGCAAAAGGATTTTGAAAACTCTAAATTCAAATCTGAAAATTTGAATTTCAAAAATATTTGGAATTTGACATTGGTTCAAAAGCAAATCTGTAGAATTCAAAATTTTGGACAACTTTTATTTCGGAAGCTTTTCAAGTTATTATATATTTTTGAGAGTAATTTTGAAAAGAAGAAGAAAAGGAGGCCTGCTACAGTAACCAAGGGCAAATTCCTTTTCTCCTCCTCTTCCTCACTGTCGCCGGCGGCCACCATGGCTTCACCGCGCCATCTTGCGCGAGGGCACGTGGATGTCTGCATGGGCAATGTCGTGAAGGTGCTGGCCACCTCTCCCTTCTCTCCCTCTCCTTTATAAGCCGAGCAATGGCCGTCATCGTCTTCTTGTCCTCCTCTGCTCACCGCCGTCGTGCTTCACATCGACGGTGAAATTCGCGCAGCACCCTTCACCACCATGCAAGCCAGCTTGCTAGCAGCTCCGCCACCGCCTCACGATTCGCCCGAGCCTTTCCGCGCGGCCTAACTCCGCCGGAACCACACCCTTCTCCCTTTCTTCCTCACAGACGGCCAAGGCTCTGCCGCCGTGCACCTCGCACGCGTCAGCCCTTTCCAGCGAACCTCGAGCCAAACCAACATGCTTAGAAGCTTTGCCTTGAGCTAGTGGTGCTTATCGGCCCGCTCTCTCAGTCGCTACCACCTCCGGCGTGTCGAAACGTGGCCTCGTTGTCGTGTTCACGCTGCTGCACCCACCTCGCCATGGCCGACTTCCTCTGCCCCGCCTTCGCCTCAATCAACACGAGTAGTGAGTCGCGGAGAGCCTCCCGAGCCTTCCTTGAGCCCCAGCACGGTTGATTAACGCTGGTGGTGGCGTTTCTGCAGTCGCGCCACCGTGCCCAGCGCCGCCGAGCCGCCATAGCCACCACCATGCTGCATCCACGCCTGAATCCGGCTGCTCGGCTCCCCAGCGAGGTTCGCTAGTTCGTGGGGGTCATGGTGGTGACCTTCCCGACGCCCGCAACCTCGCCGGGCAGCGAAGCTAGGCCGCCGACCCGCCCGGCCAGGCGCGGTCAAGGCCGGCAGGGCACGAGGTTGACCCTTAGCCTGCCCATCAGTGAGAAGGGGTAGGGAGAGGGTGAGTAAGAAAAGGTTTTATTCAATTTTCGAATTTCAGAAAAAAGGTAAAAAGCTGATTTTTTTTTTGTATAATTCATAACTAAATAATTGGAGCTCAGGAAAATGTAAACTAAATTTCTTTGTGTTCCTTATGATGTGTAGTTTCATGAAAAAATATGTGTTTGGCATGTTAATCACTTTTGTCAAGTTTAATAATTACCTATTTTAATTAATAAATGACTAGTCTTTGATTTTTCTAGGATAAAATAATAATCCAAAAATCATGAAAAATTAGGGTTAAGCTTTTTATGCTAAAATAAACCTTCACTAAATTTTGGATACTGTTTTGAGCAAGTTCACTTTAAAAAATAATTTTCACCTTGTTTAAGGACTATAAAAATGATTGATAAACTCACTAATTAGTTAATTAGTTTTCTAATTAATTGCTGAGTGATTTGTAGAGTTGTTTGAAGACCCTAGATCAGCAATCATCCATGGTCCAAGGCATGGTCATGTGTAGCTTAATAATAGAGATGGTCACATGTATAATAAATAATTAATTAACTTATAAGTAAGTAAACTTACTTAAGGTTAATTCCTTTTTGAAGTTGTTTGGAGACCATGGGTCATTAATTATTACTGATCTATAGCTTGGTCTTGTAGTGGGTCATTAATTAACTAAAGCTAGTACCTCACTTAAATGCTTGATTGCTTTTGGGTATTGATTGGAGACCATGGGGCATATTTACCCTTGCTGTCCCATGGCATGTAATGGTTTGTTTGTGGTAATCATGATTACCATGCTTAAGTAACCACTAAAATTGCTTTGTGAATAATTGTAGTTGTTAATTAGTGAAGGAAAGGTGTACTCAAGATGCAATGCAATTAAATTGTTTCATCCATGTTGCATCATCTAGCATCATGTCATGCATGTCATTATATTAAGTATGCATCATTAATACGTGTAGTACACGAGAGAGAAGAATCGTGTTGATCAAGTTTTGGAGAAAGTTCACCAATTAATTGAAGGTGGAGTTGGCATCAGTGATCCTTCTGCGATACTAACCTTCCTTGCAACACAGGCAAGCCCCGGAGCATAACCCACTCTCTCTCGCTTTTACAAAAGCTTTATAATACTTTACGTCTAGTGTAATGTGCATTAAATTATAGATTTTTTTTGATACCATTGCTGCATGATTACCTTGATCTTGAGGTATCCCTAGTTGTTACCCCACTAGTATGTGTAGGACGTTTTCGCAATTGCTTAGCCGTGCTTAGTTCAGTAGAAGTTGAGCGATGATTTCATCGTTCGCGAGATTCAGATTTATCTTTTGTTCTCTGTGGCTTGGTTCATGGGTCGTGAGAATCCAAATAATGATGATGATATTAACTTGAGATGGGACAGGACATGTGATAGGTTTCTGATGGATAAGCCGACGGGGATTTCTGGTAGTGCTCGTCCTGTCTGTGTCGGTTAAGGACGACCGTTCGATATAGGCCTGCTAGATCGTGACTTTGCAATACTGGCCACATACTCCGGTAAGCTTAAGTACCTTGGCTATTCCATTACATGAAACGACAATCACGTACTGGGCGTTGGAGATGGCGGGAGTAGTGTAAACCCACCTGGAAAATCTCAGAGAGACTTCCACCAGACAGTGGTGTTTTGTGCTCTCGGGTAGTGCGCACCGGTTCACGTTTGGAGGATCTAGGAGAATAGTTGATATATGCGAGGCTCGAATCTATATATGTCGTGCGGCTCGGAATCCCCAGCTAAGTTTATAATTGGTTCGAATTGTCGTTGCTCCTCGGTCATGGAGACTCGATCCTCTGACCACTCATCGTAATTTAATCTATGGAATATGATGGTTCTCAAAAATTGGATGAAATATGTTGTATGTATGATGATAAGTGTTTGGTTTAGATTAGGTGCTAATGAAGGTACCTAACGGTTAATCCTGAATGTAAAACTTGAAAGTAAGGATCAACTATAGAAAACTTTTCCACAAAAGTTATCTCTAGTTTCTGGCCCAGAAAATCCCCCGAAGCCAGCATGCCTTTGGTGTTTTTTTTCTTTAGTCAGGTAAGTCTTGTTGAGTACCCTGAACTACTTAGGGTTTGTTAAATCCCTGTTGCAGGTGCTAATTTAAGTTGCAAAACTGTGTCATGTCAATGGGCATGACATGATCTAGTTGTTTCCCCGCAGACGCTCTGTAGTCCTTTCCCGCTTCCGCAAACTTAGATAAGTTTTGATCAAACAAACTATGATAAAATGTTGTAATCTCCTATTGTAAATCTTCAGCACTCTGATGTAAATGTTTATATCAACTATTGTAATACTATCATATCCTGTTGTAACCTTGATCCTGGTTGTAATCGGGATGATTCGAGATTGTCTGAGGCTCCCAGACAGAACACCGGAGTTATCGGATTTCCGTACACAGCTGTCGGTGACCTTTGAGGCGATGAACGGTGCATTTAGGCCTTATAATTCGGACGGTTCTGTTACACTACTACCAATCTCTCACCCAACCGAACCAACTGAAAGCGTGTCCAACGAAGAAGTGGACGATAGGGCATGGTGTGCTCGCCTTCCTTGTCCGTGCTAGCTAAAAGGCTGATGGTCAGAGGCCCTCGGAGAGTCGCCGGCTTCCACTGCCATCTGCCGCCATGGCGCCATGTAGGGTTCATCTTCGACGCCCCGGCGCACCAAGAAGTAGGCGAGCCTGGCGACAACTGCCATGTTCCAGGAGTTGCAGGGTTCGATGCTAAGGGCAACCGGAGGCTGCGATCTCGATCGATCTCAACCTTCTGGCACCGCCACTGCCATCGCGACTCCTACCTAGTGTCATGACCTCACAAGTCTGCTGCCGTCGCCGCCAATTAGTATCCTGGATATGGAGCACCTTGTACTCTCCAGTGGAAGGGACGTATCCGAGCACACACTGGGGCATCATCACGTTCACATTCCTCCGGCACTCGTCGGCTATGTCCACAACGACGAGGCCGGTGACCACGTCGACAACGTAGGCCAGTCCCCAGCCATGCGCGGTGCACAGCAGGTCGTGGTCCATGCTCAGGCGGCCGACAATGTTGGGCTGGATCCGGATCCGTCTCTGCTTGACGACTTTGCCGTGCAGGTCCATGACGCAGACCTTGGCCTCCTCGTCATTGCTGCCGACACTGTTAAGGACGACGACGACGTGCGGGTGGCCCGAGGAGTGCGCCGCGGCAAAGAGTGGGTCAGACGTCAGCGGCCGCCACGACCAGCAAACCAGCCGCACGCGGCACACCTCGTCGGTGGGAAGCCGGAGCAGGATGTCGAGCAGCACGTCCATGGGCAGTGGGCCGTAGTCGGCGACGGCGAGCGGTGGAGCATCTGCAGTGGCGAGTGCCATCGTTGTTTGTACGAAACGAAACAGCTATATAACAAGATGGATTTGCTGGTGATTCGATGATTCGATCAGGTGCATGTTGATTTATAGGCGCCGTACGTAGTTGGTAGATATCCGATCCGTGGTTTGATTCGATTGAGAGCAGAATTAGTTCTAAGTTGTCCAAGTAGGTCTCCGATTCCGACCTGGCTCGATCTGAGTCCCTGGTGATATAGCATTGTAGGAGTATATATAAGAAAAACGGCTAATTGTTGATGATAAACTTGACATAATGGTTAGGGGTCGTCCGGTGGTTGACATGGGTACTATAGCTTCCATGAGGTGCGAAGAAGGCAACACTAGGATGGTAGAATCGGATCTTGATGCCTGCAAAGATGTGTGCCTCTCCTTTTCTCTATCCCATTTGTTGCACCAGCGTTTCCTTGGGTTAAGAAGCACTGAGCAGATAAGGAAGACCAGCACCGAGCCCTTGGTTAGAAACTACGAGCGGGCCTTCAAGGTGTTTGAGACTGAGTTGGCTTTCCTGTACGACATCTTGTACACCAGCGACACGTTCCTCCATTACTATGAGGCGAAGAGCGTGCGACCATCTGGGCATTTGCTTCGGTAGTCGGCATATGTTTTGCAGGAAAGGTGGCCGTTGTACCTGGGGCGAGGACGACCCGCTGTGCTTCTCCTGGCACCGTCTTTGTGGACACCATAGCGGACTTTGTTATTACCGGGGTAATACCTGTGTCTCTAGCACTACTGCATGTGTTGCAGTTGATACACTGCTGGACCTCAAATTGGGCCACAGTCGCCTTTGCCTGCGATTACGCTAGGAGCGAGTCTGTGCGGCTGAGCTGTGGAATGAGATTGAAAGCATGTCTTCTCAAGTTTAATTTGTATGACAAGTATCCACTGTGGCAAAACAAGCTCGGGCAATATTCAATGATTGGCAAATCCATCAGGAACGGCTACTGCGGCCGTCTGTTAGCCTGCTGCTGCCGCCCTCTGTTCGGTTGTGTACTTCTGTGCTGCTGCTACTGCAACTGCGACTTGAATTGTTGCTTAGTCGCACTGGAAACCACGTGTCTTAATGTCCAAAGGTGTTTGGGTCTGCTTGGATTGCAATACATAAGCCGAGAGCTGAAGGAAATGTTTCGGGGCTGTGGCAGCGGCGGCACTGGGAGCCTGAGTCCCCTTGACCTGCAGCTGCACCCTGAAGTGAAGACATCAATTGGTGATTTTATTCGTGACAAGATTAGGTCCGATGAAATAAGTGACTGGGCATCGTCCGATTTGGAAACTAGACATGGTGGCCTGCTTCCAGACTTGTCTCTTAAGGTAGATGTCCGTTCCTCTCACTAGTACACAGATTATTTCTCTTGACGGTGGACATTTATTTCTATAGGCGGTTTGAGTTAATATACGCTACTGGAAATCAACACGCAGGTCCCAGCTGAAGAACCGCCTGTATAAATCTATTTATAGTGTAAATGTACATATTTACACATGCAGTTCACTTAGCGAACCGCCAGTGTAAATGGCACATTTACACTGGCTGTTTCCTTATGTGAACCGCCAGTGTAAATTGGCCATTTACACAGGCGGTTCACCTAAGGGAACCGCTAGTGTAAATAGATTTACACGGGCGGTTTCTTAAGTGAATAGCCTGTGGTGAACCTGCTATAAATACTCCTTCTTTCTCCCCAACCAGACCGTCCAGATTTCACAAAATACAAAGAGGAAGGTTTTGACCTTCATTTCTTGGAAGGAGGTTGCTAAGAAAGGTTAGTTTATGTCTTTCTTGCTTCTTTTTAACCATTCTTGTTCAATTTTAACTACGTTTTGGATCTAAGATTTGACCATGAGTGAGAGAAAAGAATAGCTAGGTTTTTGTCCTTATTTCCTTAAATGAGGTTGCCTAAGACGGATATATGATATCTCTCCTAGCTCTTTCGCTATGATTATCTCTCAAATCGAGTTTATTCACTATAGATTTAGATGTTTCATGAATAGGTTCATTTAGAGATAGGAAGATTGTTTTTTTCATTTATGAAATTGATGTTTGAATTAGTAGGGTTTTATTAATTAGTTTTGTTTCATTAATTAGTAGCGTTTAATTAATTAGTAGGGCTTAATTCATTAGTAAAGTATATATCTGATGGATCTACTCTTGATGTCCATCAGAAATGTTGTTATATTTGATGACATAGAACCAATCATTTCTCATCTGGTCTGCCGAGGATTTATGAAGAATTACTTAATTTGGAGAAAGCATGGAGAGGGTAGCTCTGCGTCGTACACAACTAGAAATCTTGCGAACATCGACGCCAATGGTCTAGATATACTTGTTGATGGATATCAGTTCGTACACGAAACACAACACCATTGTCTCCAGCAGAGTGAATATGGTGTGCCAAATGTTAGTGGTGATGGACTCGTTCAAGGAAAAGAAGGCGATAAAACTCATGTGGTGGATGAAAAGGACGAAGGCGCAGCATTACTCGATGCATTATTGCGTCGTCATACAGATCTATCAATGTTCTTCATGAAAGGTATGGAGACCTTGAGAAAGACAGCAGCAGAGCTATTTTACGAAGAGACCAAGGGTTGTACCAAAGAGTTCGTAACGCTGCGGTCTGTGCTTAAATTGTTGATGTTAAAAGCTAAATATGGTTGGTCTGATGCTAGCTTCGATGCATTATTGAGTACCCTCGGAGAAATGCTTTCAAAGAAGAACAAAGTGCCTGCTAACATATACTATGCAAAGAAGCTAATCAGTCCGCTTACTATGGGTGTCCAGAAGATCCATGCATGCAAAAATCACTGTATCATATATTGAGGTGATTATAAAGACTTAGACAACTGTCTAAATTGTGGTGCAAGTCGGTACAAAACGAAAAAAGACTATCAAGAAGAAGAGAATGTTGCCTCTGTTTCTAAAGGGAAGAAGCGAAATGTGGTAGAACCAACTAAATTAATACACTCACAAGAGTACTTATCTTTCATTAGACACTAAGTACTCAAGGGAACGTACTAATTTAATCGATTTCGTCGAGCACACCCAACGGAAGAACTCAAAAATCTAGAGTTTTCATCAGGATCATAAATAAGGGAATAAAGCTTACAATATTCTTACATTTCTTACATCTCACGTTTATATTGGATCAGAGTACGACTTATGAATTATAACAGCGGAAAGAATAACTATAGTGTAGCATGAACAAAAGTTGATTCATTATTGCAGTGGAATGAACAATTATTCAATTACATGGCTAGGCATATAACATGGTGATGATGGTGACATTATAGAACTTTTCCTTTTAAAATCATTTGGTAAAGGATTGTAAATAAAGCTATTATTGTAGCGTAACTGAAATTCCTCGCTGAGCCCACCAGGAGGTATCCACATACAAGAGTTAGAAGCTAGCATCCACCTGTCACCTGCAACAGGGGGATAAAACCCTGAGTACTCAATTGTACTTAGCAAGACTTACCCGACAGGAGGAAATAAAATGACTCTAAGGATATATA
Organism: Chrysopogon serrulatus; assembly: GCA_015844335.1. NCBI lineage: Eukaryota > Viridiplantae > Streptophyta > Magnoliopsida > Poales > Poaceae > Chrysopogon > Chrysopogon serrulatus. The sequence continues at coordinate 388,795 of JADLZL010007062.1, read as the reverse complement.
AGGCTATTTGGCTTATGGGTTTATATTTGTAGGGAAGCATTACTAATACTGCATCCTTATATTTAAATTTTAGCAGCCATGATTACTTCATTAACTAACCATTCTAGATGAGCACCTGAACTACTTTTAAGCAAGTGGTAAGCAATCAGAATCCTTTTATCCATCTCTAAGTTTCAGTTCTTAATACGAAGCCAGAATATAGTCATGTCGTTACCGTTCAAGAACGGCGATTCGCGCATCGATTAGCCTAGCTAGGTACCCCGAGACACACTCCTCATCTACATCCTAGACACAGACAAGAACAGCTCGCTACTCTCCTACCCGGGGCTCCAGGTCCCTATCCTAACTGGGACTCCAAGCCCCCGACATTACCGGCCCGGCCGTGTAATGCGGTGCAAGGACCTCCAAACCCAATATACCACCCTATACAGTCGGTCTGGAAAGAGCCGGAACCCAAGACAAGAGAGAAGCAAGCCTTCCAAGCTCCCATAAACAAGTATATATTCAGGATAAGGTGATCTGTGACATGACTATCAACCCTTAGCAACGGTCGGTCCTTAATCGACATAGGCGGGACAACGCAACCAGAGCCTTGCTCTGTTGCCCAACAAGCCAAGTCCATCCAATTCATCATACCGTCCCGTCCGGTCTCCATTTATTATCCATATACATAATCCATGTGATAGTATCATGATAATAATAATAGTAATATATCATCCTATCTCTCGCGAGTGACAGAAAATCACTTGACTTCTACCGAGAACCTGTAGCATAGCAATCTACATGATCCTGTCATTCTAGGAAGACTCATAGGATCAGGGTATATATATGCAAGTGGGTTCCGTTCAATTCCTCAAAACTTAATGCACAAATATATATTATAAAGTTTAGAATAGTAGGGGTTATGAACCGGGGCTTGCCTGGGTAAAATGAAACCAAAGTTAGTATTCCATCCGTGCAGCAAGTCCACCATGACACCATCGTCTATGTACACCAAGTCCTTCGGTTGCATCGATCTATCATGGTTCCTATTATGATATGCAACGATGCAGTGTATGAATGCAACGGAAAGTACACGTGATGCTTATAACTGATAGCAATCAATAACCCTTAAAATATACAAGAGCACGCCGATATACTATCAAGGCTAACCTAGTTTACCAGCAAGCAAAGCCAACCTCTGTTCATATCTTTTATAATTACGAGCATGTGAGGAGCATTTTTATTAAGCTATTAAAACTCATTCCATTTAATGGTTGGAAGCATGGTTATTTTATTAACTAATCATAAGAACTAGTAAAGGCTACAGACTTAGGAGTCCTGACAGTGATATAACCTTAGGGCAAAAATTTCAAATCAAAAGTACTTACTCATCAATCACAAAAATTCTCAGAACAAATTAAGGAGCATATTTATTTAACTTTATTTTTAATAACGGTGCTGTGGTTTGTGTGTTCCACCATGGGCCAAGCTAGTCTACGTATATTAGGGTATTTCTGTCGTTTTATCATATTTGTGTTTCTAAAGGAAAAGCAGTATATTACGTGTGCATGACACCATGGTGATGTTATCAAGCTAATAAGGATCAAGGGCATGGACGGCCAGCTGCTTGCTCTGCCTGCTCGCGCGAACAGAGCAAGGTACACAGCGGACATAGCTGCGGCGGCCGAATCCAGTTCCGGCAGATGCAGTGTACGCCGGCGGACTGCAGGCAGCCGCTGGTCTACCCTACTCACGTACGCACCCTACGGCAGCGATGGTGTGATCCGGGGCGCGCCGTGGCCTGGCTAGCAACGGGCGGCGACCATGGCCACGGGTTGCACCGCGGCGGCGGCTGCGCTCCAACAAACCATAACAGATACTAGCCTAACGAACCTGTGGTAACGCATCAGCAGCTTACATCAGTTCTTGCAGAGATGACGGTTGAGTTGGAGGCGGCCCGAGCGGAGCTGGCCACGTGCGGGCGGGTGAGACGGTGGCGCTTTGCGGCGGACACGGCGGCGTCAGCTCGTCTCCGGCGAGACCCCCCGGTAAAACTATGGCGAGCATCAACACCAGGAGGACAAGATAAGTCTATGAGTGTATCTATTCGAGCTAAAACCCAGTGCAGAAACCTACCTCAAAACGTGCTTTGTAAGGGCGGCGAACTGGCCGGCGATGAGGAAAGCCAGAAATTGGACGTCTACAAGGGACGGCTACCCCTTGATGTGGGTTCAAGGACTAGCTAGCTTCTGTAGCTCGTCACTGGCGTGAGTAATTGGATGGAAAGGCTGTGAGGTGCACAAATTTGTAGCGGGAGAAAGGAGCGCCATTTCTGCTGAGCTGTGTACGCGAGCGGCGACTGACTCGGCTTAGTTCAAGGACGGCAGAGGGAGGTCGAGCAGCTCGGGCCACGTACGCACGAGGGAGACTTCAGAAAGGGCGGTCGTGGAGTGCTTGGAATGTAGTGGCAGGACCCAAGCGGGGCTCACCGACCTCTGCTAGCCTGGGCAAGTGAGGCAGCGAGGCATCCCATCGCCACTGTGACCGAGTCGTCGGCCCAAGACGATGCAAGGCAGCCTGTTGTGCACAGCACTGCGACGACGCCACAGGCCATCAGAGCGGGACCGGCCAGACGCGGTGTTCACGGCGACGCGACGCCAGGGGTGGGGCGCAGTGCAGCAGGCGAGGCAAGGCAGTCCAGCGGCCAGCGCGCTGCACGAGCAGCCGTGACGCGACAGCAGCGGCAGCGATGCCAGCAGGGCGAGGCAGGGTAGCGACAACTATGCCACGACGAGCATGTTGGTGTAATTCAGTTACACGTGATGCCTCATCAGTGTCTGGAGCTCAAGGCGGGAAGCTGGGAGTTTGAACTGGTGTGCGCGGTGAGCGCGCCCACGACGCGACGCGAGGAGTTTGTTTCATTCTGCCTCCAGTGTATCCATGTTTTAGCGGTTGCTAGTTAGTGGGTGAGGTGTGTAGCTACTGGTATAAGTAGCAGAGACCTCAGAGTGCGTGTGGGTCGAAAAAAAAACTACCTTGTATCGTGTATGTGCTGGTCATGAACATATGTGGAAAATAGCACTGCCATCTGACAGTTGCTGTTCGTCATTCCTGTGTTCCAGTGCTTGCTCGATCTTGCATTTGATTTCTCTCTGATTCTAGGTTAGCCACTGCATCGAGGTTGTGATTTGCGTGTTCTAAAACCATCATTTGGTATCAGAGCCGTAATCATACCTCAATTCCACCATAATTTGCGGAGATGAGCGAGACACAGCGCTCAAGCGGCGGCGGTTCCGGCGGGGGAGGTGGCGGTGGCGGCGGAGAGCGGTACGCTTATCCGGCGCTCACGGGGGCCAACTACACGAGCTGGAGCATCCGGGTGCAGGCGATTATGGAGGATCAAGGGGTGTGGGAGGTTGTGGAGCCATCGGCAGAGACATCGAGCGCAGGGAGTCAGTTGTCTGCGGCGGAGAAAACTGCCAAAGATCGGAAGGCTCGCGCTCATCTTCTCCAATGTCTCCCGGACGATCTGCTCATGCAAGTGGCGAAGAAGAAGACGGGGAAGGAGGTTTGGGACTGTCTCAAGGAGCGGTTTGTGGGAACAGATCGTGTGAAAGAGGCGAGGTTGCAGACGCTCAAGTGCGAGTTCGATGCGCTGTGTATGAAGGATGATGAGAAGGTGGATCAGTATGCCAGCAAGATCTCGGCAATGTCGGTGAAGTATGGGAACCTTGGAGGGACCCTGGATGACACGGCCATGGTGAAGAAGCTTTTCGACACTGTGCCGGATCGGTACATCACTGTGGTGGCCGGGATCGAGCAATTCTTCGATCTGAAGAAACTGGCGTTCGAGGAGGCAGTTGGAAGACTCAAGGCCTACGAAGAAAGGGTCCAGCGGGGAGCAGGACGATCCAGGGGTGACGGCGGTCAGCTGTTACTTACGCAGGCCGAGTGGGAGGCACGACACAGGAAGTCCGGCGGGGAATCCTCGGGGAAGGGGAAGATGCAGGACGGTGGAGGTCGTGGCCAGGGCCGAGGGCGCGGCGGGCAAGGCCGTGGTCGCGGTGGGCGCGGGGATGCGTCGCACAAGGAAGGCGGAGGCAAGCGTGACAAGAGTCACATCCAATGTTTCAAATGTCACAAGTATGGCCATTACGCCAATCGTTGTCCAGGTACAGAAGAGAAGAAGGAAGAAGCTCATCATGCTCGTGTTGATGTGGAGCCGGCGCTGATGCTCGCGGTCACGGAGGTGCTGGAGCCGCTCAAGCTCGCGTCAAAGGCGATCACGGGAGCACAGCACACTGCTGTGTTCCTGGAGGAGAGGCAGGTGATGCCCGAGCTTCATCTTGTCGGTGGGAAGAAGGAGGCAGGAGATGCCTGGTACCTGGATAATGGAGCGAGCAATCACATGTCGGGGAATGCAGACATGTTTCAGGATCTTGATGCTGGAGTTGTAGGCAAGGTCAGATTTGGAGATGGTTCTGCTGTGGAGATTAAGGGAAGAGGTACTTTGGTGTTTCAGTGTAAGAATGGTGATCAGTGGTTGCTACATGATGTGTATTACATACCTAGTCTGAGCTGCAATCTGATCAGCCTGGGACAACTCACTGAATGTGGGCACAGGATTGTCATGGATGAAAACTGGTTGGAGGTAGTGGAGAAGAGCAGTCAAAGACTTGTTATGAGGGTTGATCGAGCTGCAAACCGTTTGTATCAAGTGGCTTTGAAAAACACTGAACCAGTTTGTCTGTTGGCAAGGATGTCAGAGGATGCCTGGTTATGGCATGGGAGATTGGGGCATACAAACTTCCATACTCTGAAGTTGTTGACAGAGAAGTCCATGGTGGGAGGAGTGCCAGCAATTGCTCATCCAGAAGAAGTTTGTGCAGACTGCATGTCAGGGAAGCAGACTAGGATGGCATTTCCAAAGAAGGCACAGTGGCGTGCAACCAAACCTCTTGAGCTACTCCACATTGATCTTTGTGGTCCTATTACACCTGCAACTGCAGGAGGTAACAAATATTTCATGCTTATTGTTGATGACTGTTCTAGATGGATGTCATTGTTTATGCTTAAGTCTAAAGATGAGGCAAGTAGTGCATTTGCAAAATATAAGGCATTAGTAGAAAACAATGTGGGACAGCACATCAAGGTAGTGAGGTCAGATAGAGGAGGGGAGTTTCTAGCTAATTCTCTCAGGGAAATTTGTGAAAAGGCTGGGATTGATAGGCAGTTCACAGCACCCTATACACCACAGCAAAATGGTGTAGTTGAAAGAAAAAATAGAACTGTGATGAATATGACTAGATCACTAATGAAGAGCATGAAGGTGCCAGGGAGGTTTTGGGGAGAAGCTGTTAGGCACTCAGTTTATTTGTTGAATAGGTTACCAACAAAGGCATTGGGAACTAGAACTCCATATGAATTGTGGAATGGGAGAAAACCACATTTGGGTCATCTAAAGGTGTTTGGCAGTGTTGGGTTTGTAAAGAACACAGTGCCACATTTAAAGAAATTAGATGACAGAAGCACTCAAATGGTGTATTTTGGAGTTGAGGAAGGAAGTAAGGCTCATAGGATGTATAACCCTCAGACCAATAGGATTGTGGTGAGCAGGGATGTTGTGTTTGAGGAGTCCAGGAGCTGGAAATGGAACTCTGACACTGAATCAAATCTGAATGCAGATTTCAGTGTCGATGATGATTTTCACTTTGTCACTAATCTTGATACAAGAACAGATGCAGTGGGAGGGGATAGTGTGCTGCCACTTGTCAATGACAGTAGTGACTCATCTAGTGATGGAGCAGCTGGCTTGGGTGGGACAGGTTCAGTGGATACAGGAATTGGAGGGAATTCAGTTACTGTACATAAATCGACAACGAGGTAGTAAAAAAAAGCAGCCTTCGGGGCACTCAAATTGCGGGGGGGAGTATTGAATCAAGATGATGGTGAGGGAATGAGTAGTGATGATCATGATGAGGAACCACTCAGATTCAGAAACCTCAGTGAAATATCTGATGACACTGTTGAGGTTGAGTTGAATTCAGATTCTGAGTTGGGTGCTTTGCTTGCATTGATGGAGGAACCTGCAAATTACAGGGAAGCTGCAGAAGACAGTGAGTGGGTAGCAGCAATGGACAGTGAGATCCACTCCATCAACAAAAATGGAACTTGGGAGCTTGCAAGTTTACCACCAGGTCACAAACCCATTGGACTTAAATGGGTGTATAAACTCAAGAGGAATTCTGAGGGTGAGGTGGTGAAGCACAAAGCAAGACTGGTTGCTAAAGGGTATGTGCAGAAGCAAGGGATAGACTTTGAAGAAGTGTTTGCACCTGTTGCTAGACTTGATACTATAAGGTTGTTGTTGGCAATGGCTGCAAACCGAGGGTGGCAGGTTCATCACCTAGATGTGAAGTCTGCATTTCTAAATGGTGAACTTGAAGAGGAAGTCTATGTTAGTCAACCAGAGGGCTATGTGCAGAAAGGGAAAGAAAAGATGGTTCTCAAGCTTAGCAAGGCTTTGTATGGCTTGAGACAAGCTCCAAGAGCTTGGAATGTTAGACTGGATAAAAGTCTAAAAAAGCTTGGTTTCAGTAAATGTGCAAGTGAAGCAGCAGTGTACAAAAGGGGAGTTGGGAGGAGTGCATTAGTACTTGGGGTGTATGTTGATGATCTGATTGTGACAGGTGAAAGCCCAGATGAAATTGCAGTGTTTAAGAAACAAATGACATCTGAGTTTGAGATGAGTGACTTGGGACTGCTTTCTTTTTACCTTGGGATAGAAGTTGAGCAGCAGGTTGATCACATCACAGTCAAGCAATCCAGTTATGCCAAGAAAGTACTAGCACAGTTTGGAATGGCAGATTGCAATCCAACAAAGTATCCCATGAACCCAGGAATGAAACTTAACGAGGACAAGCAAGGTGAGCTTGTGGATGCAACTGAGTATAGGAAAGCCATTGGGTGTTTGAGATACTTACTGCATACTAGGCCAGATTTGTCTTTCTCAGTGGGAATAGCAAGCAGATTCATGGAGAATCCAACTAAAATGCATCAACAAGCTGTGAAGCAAATTCTGAGGTATTTGCAGGGATCAATTGAATTTGGCTTGGTGTATACTCAAGAAAAGAAACAGGAAGTGCTGGTGGGATATTCAGATAGTGATCATGCAGGTGATGTTGTTGGAAGAAGAAGTACAGGAGGGATGGCCTTCTATCTAAATGACAGCCTGATCACTTGGAACTCACATAAGGAGAAGACAGTGGCTCTATCTTCCTGCGAGGCTGAATTCATGGCAGCCACAGCAGCAGCTATGCAGGGACTGTGGTTGAGAAATCTGTTGGCAGAGATCACAGGTTTGCCAGCACAAACAGTGAAGTTGTTTGTTGACAACAACTCAGCAATATCTTTAATGAAGAACCCAGTGTTTCATGGAAGGAGTAAACACATTGATACTAAGTACCACTTCATTAGGGAATGCATTGAGAGAGGTCAGTTTCAGGTGAAGCGAGTGTGCACTGAGGAACAGAGAGCAGATGCTCTGACAAAGGCGTTGCCGGCTGTTAAGCTTGGTGTGATGAGACACTTGCTGGGAGTGCGTGACCTCAGTGTTACCTGAATTAAGGGGGAGAATGTTGGTGTAATTCAGTTACACGTGATGCCTCGTCGGTGTCCGGAGCTCAAGGCGGAAGCCGGGAGTTTGAACCGGTGTGTTGTGGTGAGCGCGCCCACGACGCGACGCGAGGAGTTTGTTTCATTCTGCCTCCAGTGTATCCATGTTTTAGCGGTTGCTAGTTAGTGGGTGAGGTGTGTAGCTACTGGTATAAGTAGCAGAGACCTCAGAGTGCGTGTGGGTCGAAAAAAAAACTACCTTGTATCGTGTATGTGCTGGTCATGAACATATGTGGAAAATAGCACTGCCATCTGACAGTTGCTGTTCGTCATTCCTGTGTTCCAGTGCTTGCTCGATCTTGCATTTGATTTCTCTCTGATTCTAGGTTAGCCACTGCATCGAGGTTGTGATTTGCGTGTTCTAAAACCATCAGAGCACAGGAACGCGGTGACCACGCTCACCATGCCAAACGGCCAGAAACGTGTTGTGCGCGGCATTTAAAGCGCAGATAAAAACTAACCTATCAAGTTTGACACTGAACCACCTTCACTAAGCTAAAGAGGGCACATCAGGCTACTAACGAGGCCAAAACATGGTACAAAAACTGCTTAATTAGATTTCTCCCAAATTAACCCCAAACTTAGCACTGTCAAGCTATTTTCAGACTTGCTAAGTCTTGGCTGAAATCTATTTCAGGCTCCATTTTTAAGCTACTGGAAAAACTAGCTAGCCAATTTATTTTGCAGTGCCATGAGTTGCATTACAATCTACAAAGTTTATTCTTCAACTTTATTTAGGTGTCACATGCATGTTCTATATTATTTTCACTCAATAAAAATTGATTCTCACCCTTGCTTGATAAAACCAAAAGCAATTGAGCTAGCTTCCCTTTAGCATTTTTATTTAGCTTGTTAAGTTAATAGAAATTGTTTTCATACTTAACCACACGCATCGGCACATAAACATGAGATTCATGAAATAGTTTGGCAGGAGGTTAAGCGCGTAACACCGAGGGTGTTACACGAAAGAAGATCCAGTAGAAGACTCAACAGAGTTCAGAACCCACCAGCAAAAAAAACAGAAGTAGACTATTACGCGCAAAGAAGGGTTCCTGATATAGTGATGTGGTACCTTCTGGTGGTTGATCGATTGAGGTGTCTATTCGCGAACCCTAAGGATGCCGAACTTATGACCTAGCATGCTTTTGATCAGCACAAAAACGATGAAAAGCTTTGACATCCAGCCGATGGCAAGCAATTGCAAAAATTCAATGATGACCACCTAAAATTTGCTGAGGAGACAACAAATGTTAGGTTCGCACTATGTATCGACGGAATGAATCCCTTTGCCAAAAGGAGCAATAAGCACGAAGACGTGCCCCAAATGATCCTCACCATCTACAACCTCCCTCCATACTTGTTGTACAAGCGAAAATATTTTTTGCTAACCATTCTTATTTATGGACCTACACAACCTAGTGTTGATATGGATGTATTCTTGGTGCCTAAATGGAAAAAATGAAAATATTGTGAGAAACAGTGTTCGCATGTTGGACCTAATACCGTAAAGAGTCATTCACACGCTTTTTGACAATTTGGATGAAGTAAAGTCTACTACTCCATCGGGTAACAAAGAAGGTCGAAGAGTTTTCGAGATAGTTAAAAACATCAAGTTTGTGTTTAGGAAGAAGACAAAAGATAAAAAACAAGAAAGGATGTGAAGCCAACTCATCGGGGCTACATTCAAGAAGATGTCAATTTTCTTCAAGTATTTGCCATATTGGAAAGAGTTTGACATACGGCACACCGTCGATGGTATGCACGTTTAGAAGAATGTGTTTAAAAGCATAGTTGGCACCTTGCTATACATAAAGTGCAAGACGAAGGAAGGACTGAATTCATATCTAGACATGGTAAATTTAGACATAAAATACAAACTTCACCCAGTTTTTCTAGAAAATAGGAAGTACCTCCTCCCTCGAAGAAGTTACAACCCGAGCACGATGAGAAACATGCGGTGTGTATGTGGTTGAAGAATTTGAAAGTTCTATCTAGATTCTGCTCCAACATAAAGAAATATTGTGTCAATGAAAGAGCATACACTCACCAACTAAACTCGCATGATTGCCATGTCATGCTGACAACTTTCTTTCCTATTGCCATAAGGGCTATAAATCTTCAAGATGGCAATATCACAGAAGGTAATTGACCACGATGAGTTGGTGTCTCTTCAGGAATTCGCAGTGGAGACAGTGTCACAGTTTGAAATGTGTTTTCCTCCTTCATTCTTCAATATAATGATACACCATGTGGTGTATTTGATGCCATAAATAGAGGTATTGGGTTCCATATATTTGCATGAGATGTGGATGCATGAGTGTTTTATGTCAATACTAAATGGCTATGTATCCACTTGTACTCATCCTAAGGTATCCATGATAGAGGGATATACTATCAAAGAGGCCATTGAGTCCAGATATCCATTCTGCAACAATTGCCTAAAAAACCAAATTGTAATATCTTTGCCTTCATGTTGACTTGAGAGCATGCTATATGGAAGTGGGAGGATGGGACGAAAATCATTTATCCCGTCATACTACAATATTGTCCTCGAGGCATATCATAGCATCCTATATCAGCTCTCGATAATAGAGCCTTTGATCGAGCAATAGATGCAAGAGCTATATGATCGTAACTATGGGCAAACAGAGGATTGGTTATGAAGGAACATAATCGCCGATTCACCACATGGCTAAAGGAGCAGAACATTCCAGACGGGAAAACAATTGATGAACAAACTATCAAGAAGTTGGCAGCTGGACCATCGCGCCAGTTCATGACATGGCACACCTATGACATTAGTGGTTCCATATTTTGTACCAATTCTAGGGACAAAAAGAGCATGGCACAAAACAGTGGTGTTCGGTGCGAGGCCATAGATGATAATGATAAAATTACTGCATACTTTGGCTAGGACATATGAAAACTAGATTATGATTCGTTTCAAACCTCTGTATTTTGATGCCAATGTGCAGAAGACAAACATATCATAGTGGATAGCTATGCGCCAAGAGTTCTTGATCTAAGTAAAGTAGGTTACAAAGATAACCCGTGGATCCTTACTAACCGAGCTGCACAGGTCTTCTATGCCAAACAGATCCTTTCTAATGGATAGAAGAAAACTACCGACAAGACCAAGCATGTAGTTTTCCCTAGAAATCAGTAAGCTTTAGAGTTGATGGTGTAATTGACCTAGATGATTTTAACCAGTTCGGCCAGATGTCTCTCTTTACAGACCATCCGTTAAAGATAAGGAATGTTGAGCGAAATATCCTAAAAAATTCATTGCCATGATTATGCCACGATAGACAAGGAAGAACAATAGCTGGCTGGATTATATTTATTAAGTTAAACATCAGTTGTCATGTAATAATTTATTAGTTATAATTTGTACCCTATGCGACTCATGAATTGCTCTCTATTGGTGTTGCTTTTCTACTTGTTTAAATCATTTTCTTTCTACTTATTTAAATTAAATATCAACCCTGCTCCATGATATTCACTTGTATATTTAAAAAGAAATATATACATTATGTATAAAGCTCTATAATATTTACTTATATATTTAATATATATATTTATTATTTGAAAAAAGGTTCCAATCGGCAGTGGTCATAGCCAATCACCGGTGAAATAATTTCCACGAGGCGGTTGGCTACGACCACTATCAGCGGAAATCATTTGCACTAGCGGTCGGCGTAGCCAACCGATTGAAAATGATTTCCACGGACGGTGGTCATAGCCATTTCCACGGGGAGGTTGGCTAGGTCAGCCGTTAGTGAAAATTGCTCCACATATAAATCTAGTGGGCTCCGATACTTAGCATTCAATCTTGTGGGCACGAACATTTTCGACGAAACGAGGCCGTCGGGGCTATCCAAATCTACCGCCGCCGCCGGAGCTCACCCGCCCACCCTGGCGCGGGCGGCCACCGGAGCTCGATCCGCTGCCTCGTCGTCCGCCGCCCCGTCCGTACTACGCCACCGGCACCGCGCTAGGTAAGAGGCGCTCGGGCTCCCCGGCGCTACCTCTCTGCCACCACGCGCTACCTCCGCCACCGTGCCCTGCCGGTGGAGCTCCGCCCACAGCGCTACCATCGGGCGCCGCCTCCGGCTCCGCCCGCCCGGTGGTGCGCATCACCACCGCCCGGACCTCCACATGCCTTGGCGGCGGGTGCTCTGCTCTGCGCGGTGGAGGTGGGGCGCCCCGCCACTCCCCCCACCCAGCGGTGGGCTTGCCTACCATGGTCGGGCCGTGATTGGCCCGGCAAGCCCTGCTTTTTTTTTCATTTTTCATTTATTCATTTAATTTTAATGATTTGTAAAATTCTAGGAAAATGGTAAAAGCTTTGTCTTGTAAAATTCTAGGAAAATAAATTTAATAGCATAATTAAGAATTTAATTTAATGCTTTAGAATTGTCTTTATTTAGGAAATGTGTATGTAAAAAAAAAAAGAAATGTGGCCATAATATTGTTTCCTTTAATTAATTTGCATGATTAATGTAAGTTTCCTTACATACTTAATTTAATTAATTTGCTTTATTATTTACTTTATTGCTTAAATTGAATTATTATGTACTCTAGGTATTGTTTCTTTCTTGTAAATAATTTGTAAGTTAGCAAATTCTAAAGTGATCGGAGTGTATATTCGAAGATGAATTATTATGTACTAAAGATATTGTTGCTTTATTATTTACTTTATTGCTTACACCAAAAATATATGCTTTATTATTTACTTTATTGCTTTACCGAAGTGTATGCTTTATTATTTACTTTATTGCTTTAACCAAAAGTGCATGCTTTATTATTTACTTTATTACTTATATTTCATATTAGCGAGATGACTTTTCCAAAATCCAAAGAGCAGGCAGATGCCCAAGATCCAAATTCGCAAAATAAGACTCGTATACCCTAGAATCAACGGTTAATTTCACGTTACGATGAGAGGGAGATTGGTTTTTTTACAATGAATCCGACCAAACTCACATAATTACCTCTATATTTAGAATGATAAATTCTCCACAAGATGGTGATCAGAGTGATTTGTGAGGACAAGGCGACATATTGGAAGAGGATGCATACCAAAGTCCAAGTGATCCAAGTCCTAGCATAGATAGGCAGCGTCATCATGGCATCGACCCAGATTATGATCCAACAGCTAATGTGGTAAAGCTAGTACATGAAAAATCCAATGAATTCATTCACGGCATTATATGTGGGCATCCACGATTCATGAATTAACACATTGAATTGGGCAGGAGGTAAGTCCCACACAGCTATACAGCAGAAACGACCAAGACAACCACCGAGAAATCAAGGAAAAGGAAATAAGGTTATCGAAAACGAGGTGAGAGAGGGAGTAAACAAGTGGCCGAAGCGGACATTTAGGGTTACCGACATAAACACAAAAAAGGAGTGCCTCTAGGGTCCGATGAGGTGTCGACCCAAGTTTCGGAACGCAATTGGTTTCTTAGTTGGGATAAACTTGACATCACAATCCCTAGGTGGAAGGATGTGAACGAGGATACCAAGAAAGAATTATGGGACAAGTTGCTAGAAAATTTTATTTTTCCTATGGGTTCAGAAGAACTCGTAAAGGAGTTTGCTACCTCGTTCTAAAGCTATAGGTCAGAAATAAAGATTAAATATATATCTCAATAAAGGGTAGACCTAACGAGGAATTACACCTGGTCAGTGGACAGTTTTTAAAGAGCAGAGGGATTCACCAGATTTCTTAGCTCGGAGTGAAGCTGCTTCTAAACTTGCAAAGAGGAACAAGTACCACCACCACCTTGGCACAGGTGGTTACAAGCGTCAAATTCCAAAATGGCGAGAAGAGAAGTCTAAGTAGAAGGCACCGGGAGAGAAGGTGCTATCTGAGGAACTTGGCGAAAGGAGTGCGAATTGGCTTCTGGCTCGACAAACAAAACAAACTCCGACCGGTTTGAGTATTTCCCCAAAAATCGAAGATGCAGCGAGGAACATTCTTGCGGTGGCAGGAAAGGAGAAAGAAGGAGCATTCAAGCCACAAAGGGAGAAGGACATCCTGACTCTTGGTCTGGGTAACCCTGAGCATCCTAGACTTGTACAAAGCATCTCGTCAAAGTTGGGATGGAAAGAAGGATTCAGTGAGGAGTGGTCAGGTATGTACAAGAAACGCGATCGATACAAGGAAGACAAGAGGGAATTTTTTGAGCAACAGGCTCAAAAACACTTCAAAGACATAATGTTTCAATTCCTATCAAATCCTGATCCTTAATTGATGCAGCAATTAGGGAGTGCAATGTCTGTTCAACAGATGACCACACAGGGTTCACAGATGCAGCACGTCGCAACACAACCCTTGGGTGATGCTCAACATATGGTGGTTTGCACAAAATCTCCAATCCTTCCAAGCAGTGTGGCATCTACGGTAAATAAGGATCACTACCTAGTGGATGACATTGATATGTCGACACCTTGCAAGCTACTTGTTGACACAAAATGCGACGCACTGTGCCTCACACATAGCAAGCCGAAAAGCGTAGCTTCAATCGGACAGCCGCACGGTTTGGAAATCCGGAAGCGTGCCAGTTAGTTTGACCTGAAAGCTGACAAGGGACAAAAGATTGTTAAATACAAAATCGGAACGTGCCGGATGAGACCAGACGGTTCCGTATATACGGCCCTGAAGCCACTTACGACGACATACAGCTATAGAAGCTATCTGCCAATCATGCATATGATTCATTCGACTAATATGAAGACAAAACACGTGGATCATTTGATTGCCGAACGCGCATGCATGAGAAGACATGTTTGAACAAGTAAAAAAATTGATCATGAATTGAAAGCATAACCAAGCTTGGCAGTCCAGCCGACTCGGGGTCCATGAAGAAGGAACAAACAAGTTATCACGAATAAACCCATCAAGAACTTGCATCTGCCGCACGACACCCGGTCCTATCAAGATTCAAACGCTTCTAACGTGCAAGAACCCGCAACATGTAACAATCTAGATTGATCTTATTCGGCTATATAGGCATATGATCTATCTTTCATGGTGACATGATATATATACGTCAAAGGGCAAATAGATCTATGAAAATAAAGAGCCGAAAACAACCAATCTAGGTTGGGCAAAAGAGTGTTACAAATAAATAAAAGCATTAAACACATGCAACACGTGATAACTTAATGAATCTACTACACTTTGCCAAAATCTAATAGAGCCGATAACTATCTTGCTTCGCTAAGCTATCAAGCGGGCGCTTTGCCGCCGCGGCCATCTAGTCGAGATGAACAAAGCATAAGCAAAGACTTCTTGATTGTCAAGCGGGCGCTTTGCCGCCGCGGCCATCCGGTCGAGACAAACAAGACTACTTGCATCAATATCTAAATCCACCGCATGATACTAGACATGATAACAAGGTTGTCGGAACTTACGGAGGTCGGCGGATCGATGGTCCCTCTCGAAGAACTTCGGCGACCGACAAAAAGGACTCGAAACTTGGCATGGGGCCGGTTGTGTTGATTTGATTGTGAATCCCCTTTACAATGGTCGAGGGTTTATATTTATACCCTGGACGTAACATGAATCCTAAGAGATTACGACTACACAATTCATTAAAGGTAACTCAAAAGCATGGCGATTCTCTTGCTATAGCCTTCCTCGGAGTCCTTGATCATCACGCTCTTCTCTTTCTATTCGGCTTCCTGCTGCCACCTTTTGCTTCCCGAATGGAGCCACCGCCTTTAAAGATAGCCGACCGCACGAATGCTTGCCGAATCGCCCGAGTCGGCCGACCAGCGGGGACACTTGCCGAATTGCTCGAGTCGGTAGAATGAAGGCTTGCCGAATGCTCCCGAACACTTGCTTCTCGCGCGAGTCGCCATGTACTGGCCCTCCTGTCATATTCTCGGCCTTTACCAAAATCCAGTGTTAACACATGCCCCCTCAATTTCGGGATAAAAGTGATTTTATTCTGAAATTGATCACAAACTCTTTTCTCATTTAGGTCAACACTGTTCAAACTCACAGCCGCCACTTTAGCCTGAATTCCTCGACCCAAGTTCGAATCCCACTTTAGATCTCCAATGGCGACTCAGGATGGAGTTCCAGAGGTAATCTCTCGTTTCTCTCACATATTCGGTAATTTTTTACCGCTTCTCTGCCCCCTTTTGATTTGCTTTCTTCGATGGCATCGTTCTTTGAAGGAATACAAGGATGAGATCTTGATTCCCTATGCGGCGAACCCAAATTCTTATTTTCTCGGCCCGATGGGAGATACCAACCCGATTGAATTTGTCGAGAAGGAAACTCTGAGGATCCCTTTCAAATCTGGAGTTACCCCACCGAATCAGTGGCCGAATACCTTCAAGACTTGGCCGTTTCCCCCAATTGCTGGATCGAGAGATTGGTACCGGAGAATTCTGAACAAGAGCAAAGCGATCCTTTGGGAAACTCAAGATATTCAACATTGCTTGGAGCTATCCTTGTCGAGACCCCTAGGAACGACTCTCTCTTGATAGCGACTACCCATTTCTCGTCGATGCGACCAATGCTTTTATCTTCGGTCATGGCCCCATGTCTCTCACTCGCGTATATTTTCATGATGACCGCCTAAACGTGGCATACCGGTGTACCCTTCAAAGTACAAAAAGCAATAGCAACGAGAAGGCAATCAAGTCGGGGAGTTGGATGGGCAAAATACATCCAAACTTACATGTCAACTGGTGCCGTGGTCGACAAAGAATATAAAGCTTTCATAATATGTGGTCAGCGATTCATCTTTTGTGGCAAATCTAACGAGCCAACCCTAAATCACATGGCAATGGTGAAGAACTGGCCGCAGGCACCTTGATTCCCTTAGGCAAGTACCTTTTGGGTGCTTTTTTACCATATGATGCATCAAACCACTTTGCCGAATCGCCCGGCATGGAGAAATTCAACGTGTAAATGGCCCCCGGTGGTTGGTTCGGATGTGGCTGCAGTTGTGTACATGCATCGATAGTCTCTGTGGACCTTCATGATTTGGGCTTCCCTTCGATTAATTATGCTTTGAAGATGATGCGAAGAAAAGAGAAAGCTTGCCGGACATATGGAGAGGCTGCATCCACCATCATAATTGATATAGATATTGGCCATCTATTCAAGCTGTTCTTCAAAGGCTTTGACAATGTGATCTGGCTTCCCTACAGAGAGAATGAAAACCTGACTCTGCCCTGCAAGTTCAGCTATGAGACTGGTTGTTCAGACAAACCATCCACGAGATCTTCAATTCTTTCATCAAGCCTTGTGTTCTCGCCGCGAAATTTCACCACGGGAGGTTACCGCACCCCACCTATGAATTCTATAACCCAAACGTGGTGGCCAGGGCAATTAGGGTGTGGGCAGTTGCCCCCAAGGCTATTCTTCTCAAAAACTATAAGGCCCAGAGAGAAAAAATAGGAGATGACATGGAGGCCAAGAAAGTTTTTGAACTCGGATGGGATCTACCTGTATATGAACCTTCCCCTCTTGGGCTGATAGACGTTGCCCATCCCTTGTTTGTCTCTTGGTGGCAAGAGTGGCGTGCTCATATTTTCAACATACCAACGCATCCTCTATGTCAAGACCTGCAAGCTCAGTTTGACTCTGATAGTGAGGTGATTCTCTTGTACCCACAATTTCTCTAGCCATTGGATTGATTCCTGATTTTTCAATACTTTGTTATTCACGGGGATATTGAGCCTATTCCTCCTACTCAAGTGGCTCAAGTACTACCAAAGCTGGACCTATTCCTGCTTTGGGGTTTAATGCCCCCACTTTGGCGACCTTTATGAAAACCCCAAATGGTTTTGGGCACAAAGACCTTCAAGAGGAGAAAGCAAAAGGAAAGCCACCGCTGAATCAAGCAAGGATGTTGCTGTGCCCAGGAGGACAAGATCTAAGAAAGCCAAACTGTCTCTTAAGGTATACCTTGTCAGCCTTTGTTGAATCTCATTTAAACAATAATTTTGTACTTATTTCTCCCACTGCTGACCCACAGGTCAAACCTTCAAGGTCGGCCAATGCTTCAACAACCATTGAAATTTCTCCTCAGGCCTCTGTTGAAGATGTAGGAACTCGGGAAACTACTGGCCATATAGGTAATATTTTCTCAGTTGATCATCTGGTTTTTCTGTCTTAGATGCATCTAATAGTACTCACATTCTGCCACTTTGTATCAGATCAACTCCTAGATAGGATGGCCGAAGAACCTTCTCTTCATCATGCTGCTAACTCACCATCTCTGGATATTCAGTCAAGTCCTCAACCAAGTCGGGGATAATCCGGGGCGAGGAAGATTCATTCAAAAGGTAGTGCCTCGCTCTACTTGAATTCTTCAAGAAACTTGATTAATCGGCTAACAACCCCTCTTTTCCTCAAAGGATGATATCCAAATAGGCGTTAGTTACTCCTTCACAGTTGAAGAGTATATCAACGAGGGAGGCGAAGAAGCTATATCTCGGCAGAGGGTTATCGCCAGAGAACCAGGCTCGGCTTAAGGAAGTAGCCCTTTTGCTAACCAAAGACATCAACATCCCGGTTCAAGATGCGGTCGATAAGGGACCCGGTTGAACTCATTGACCAAGAAATTCCTCCAACTCTCGAGTTCCCTTAGAATCGCAACTCATCTTGATGACCATCTTGGTAAGGTCGAGGGCAAACAAGAACATGGCCTCTAGAGCTGCTCTGCAGAGTGACAATCGATGAAGAAGCAACAAGCCGAGAGCTGCATTCTCGAGATTCATGCGCTAAACAATCCTTGTCAACTTTGGAGCCTGAACTGAAAGCTATGGAGGAAGAAAAAGCCAGGTTGGAAGCTCAATTGGTTCAGCTTAAATGCCAACATCCAATCCCATAAAGATAGAATTGCCAATCTGCCGAACTCCATAGATGCAGCCAAAAACAAAGATAGCATCTCGTCATCAAGGAGAATCAGCCAGATCAAAACCAAGCTTACCAAAATCCAAAGCTCTGAGGATGACGACAAGAAGGTGCTAGAGGAAGTTAGCCGAATTAGGAATGATGCTTTAGATGCAATCAAGTTGTTCCTAGGCGAATGAAGCACCGGCTTTGTAATGTATTCACATGTATCATACTATATTTCTGAGCAATTGCATTTCTTTTTATTGTTTCGCCCCTTTTAATCTCTACCTGACTGATGACATAACCGAACACCTCAAGCTTCCCGATTAGGAGGATAGCAGACCGCCTCAGGCTTCCCGATTAGTAGAATAGCCGATTCCTTTGAACCGCCGTTTTTGATTTAGCCGAACCTGGCCCAGTCCGGTAACGGCCCAAAAGGAGTAAACCCTACTTCGTCGCTTGGGATACCCCGAAGTATACGCCACGATCTCCACTTTGGCTTATAAATAAAGCCCTTCCTCGGCCTTCACTGTTACCTCCGACTAGCATACTCTTCGCCGTCTTTTCACCTCTCTGCCTCATCCAACCCTAAGGAGAGGATCAATCCTTCAAAGCGCCAATGTCGAGCGGCGGCGATGATCGTGGCAAGCGTCCTGCTGAGGGAGAGGCAGAGGGGAGTCGAGCACCGCGCCGTCAGCACCACGGGTGAGAATCAATCAGTGGCTTCTTTGCGGTTCATGCTTCATGTTCATCTTCCCTAACTTTGGTTTTCTTCATCTTCTTAGGGCGAGGGTTATCACCAGCCAGCGCCATCTCCTCCCTCCGATGGTGGTGACTCAACCGGGCACCATGGACCAGCCGGTCCCTATCTCCGGCTCTTCGAGTTCGTCGAGCTCTTCCGAGTCCGACAACTCATACAACGCCAACCCTTGGGGTCCGGCGGAATCAGAGGGTGAGGATCCTCTCAGATATTCATGAGGAGGCGCTCGGTTCCGCAAGGAGAGGGACGAGGCCCGAACGAGCCGGGCGACGTCTCCCAAACAGCGATTCGGCATTGCGCAAGCCGAATGGGAGGATCGGCGCAAGCAGCTTCTGCGACGCCATTACCGGGTTCGACATCCTCACATAAATTTCTTTTCTCTCAATCTTCTTCGCGTCTTTGATCGACTTGCTTTTCTTGTTCAGCACTGCCTGCGAGAGAATGAGCGTCCGAAGGCGGCGGCGAACAGGGGTGGCCGACAAGGTGAACGCCTAGGGGGGAGACTGCCGAGGCGCGCCTGATGCTGTGGACGGCCGTGTTGATCAGGCCGTCATCCAAGGTGTGCACCTTGGCGCATCTCTCGGCCTGGCGGCGATGTCCTCCCGGACCGGCGAAGACTACTCTGTCCAAGCCGTGGGCTTTGCTGGCGGCCCTCCCCATGAGATTGAGGACGTTAACGGCGCCCGGAGCAAAGATGAAGATCATGCCGCTGCCCTCGCTGAGTCCACCAATCCTCCGTCCGTCCTGAATAAGTTATTCCAGGAGTAGTTTGTAATTAGGGTTTAAATGTAAATAATCAAATTACTTTCTGAAGATGCATTTGTTGGATGCCGAATAGTTGTCTTCAGCACTTTTTTTCTGAATCAAAATAACTCTGAAATGATGTTTCCCGAATGTAATGATGTCATCTTAGCCGAGTAGATCTTAGTCTTGCGTTTTGCAATTGATTCGACGTGTCATTCAAGTATTGTCATTCAACGCTTCACTTTCTCTTTCTTCCGATAAACCAACCAAATCGAATGCCCCAAGTCAATTCCAAACCACTCGGCTATATTTTTTGTACTAAAGGCGATACAAACCGTATCGGCTATTTGCCGATTTCAGAATTTTCGGCTAAAGGTGATGTTGTTTCATCGGTTTGCTTAACTTCAAACTCCTTTTATGAACCAACCTCAACACTTTGGGTAATATTTTTTAAGATATCGTCCCATTGATAGCTCCGGCAAATTCTTCTCCAAACAAAGTCTTCAAAATATATGCATTGCCGGGCACACATCTTACTACCCGAAAGGGTCCTTCCCAATTCGGAGACCATTTGCCGAATGCACTGTCTTTCGATCCAATTGGCAGTATAGTCTTCCAAACCAGATCACCTTCTGCGAACTGCTTTATCTTGACTTTCTTATTGTAGTATTTGGCAACACGTATTTTGTTTTTCTCAATGTTTTCCAGTGCCTTGAGACGAATCAGATGCAAATCTTCTAATTCATCTATCATCAGATTTGTATAATCTCCTTTTTCCAAATCCTTTTGTAACATAACTCGCCTTGAACCCGATTGCAGCTCCCAAGGTAACACAGCATGATGCCCATAAACCAACTCATAGGGAGATGTTTGAGTCGACCCGTGACAAGCCATTCGGTAAGCCCACAACGCCTCATTAAGAACCAAATGCCATCTTCTTGGCTTCTCATCAATCTTCTTTTGAATGATCTTGACCATAATCTTATTTGATGCTTCGCCGCCATTGGCTTGTGCATAATAAGGAGAAGAATTATACAACTTGATTCCCATGTCTTCGCAAAATCACAAAACTCCGAAGAAGTAAACCGAGTTCCTTGATCGGTCGTTATAGTTTGAGGGATTCCAAACCTATAAATTATATGCTCCTTAACGAAACCGATCATATTTTCTCGACGTGACCCTCTTCAATGGAATAGCTTCAACCCACTTGGTAAAATAATCCGTGGCCAAGAGCACAAACTTATGTCCTTTGCTCGAAGGAGGATGAATTTGACCAATTAAATCTATGCCCCATCCTCTAAATGGCCAAGGTTTGATTATTGGGTTCATAGCGAATCTTTGGAGCCTTCTCAATATTGCCGAATTTTTGACAATCATGACATCCCTTATAATATTCGAAGCAATCTTCCAGCATGGTCGGCCAAAAATAACCAGTTCTCCGAATTATCCACTTCATTCGGTAAGCTGACTGATGTGCACCACACAGTCCTTCATGCACTTCATACATCACTTTTCTGGCCTCTTTTTGACTCAAGCATTTAAGCAATACTCCATCTATAGATTTGTAATATAATTGATCATCAAGAAGCACGAACTTGAGGGCTTTATACCTGAGCTTTCGGGAAACCCTCTGTGATGGATTTCTTAGATATTCAATGATTTCGCATTTCCAATCATCAACCACTCGCTCAGTACTCAAAACATCTTCATCTATAGTGAGGACTTCTTGATTTTCATGATATCCAGAAGCAGCTTGAGCTAACCTATTTGCTTCTTCATTGTGCCCCCTAGGGATATGGTGCAAGGTTGCTACCCGAAAGCTTTTCAAAAGTTCCCGGCATTCTTCATAATATTCTCTCAACACATCACTCTTGCATTCATATTGGCCGCTTAATTGGTTAATCACCAGCTCGAAATCCCCAAAGATCTCAACAAAGAACGGCTTTCACTCCTACAAGAAGCCGAAGCCCTCTAAGCAAAGGCTTCATATTCCGCTTGATTGTTAGTAACATAAAATTCAATGGGAATAGCATACTCAAAAGTTGCTCCCTGTGGAGAAATTAAGAGAATACCAGCACCACCACCTTTGCAACAGGATGAACCATCGAGGAATAAAACCCACGGCACAATGCTTACCATCTCAACAGAAAGATCACGATGTTGCGTAATAAAATCGGCAATAATTTGACCTTTTACCGCTTTTGCCGATTCATATCTTAAATCAAACTCTGATAAAGCAAAAATCCACTTGCCAATCCTCCCATTCAAAATTGGCATCGACAACATATGCTTTATTACATCAAAACTAGAAACTACCACGCATTCGGCATTTAATAAATAGTGCCGAAATTTGGTACACGAGTAATACACACATAAACAAAGTTTCTCTGTAGCCGAATACCTTGTTTCTGGATCCAAGAGTTTTCGGCTAAGATAAGCTATCACTCTCTCCTTTCCTTCAAACTCTTGCATGAGGGCCGATCCTATTGTTAGACTATCGGCCGCCACGTACAACTTGAAAGGCTTGTCAAGTTGTGGAGGTACCAGTACTGGTGGCGCCCTCATGTATTCCTTGATTTCATCAAAAGCCTTTTGTTGTACGTCACCCCATACAAATTCTTGACCCTTTTTGAGCTTTAAAAGTGGAGAAAAAGGCAAGACTCTTTCTGATAAATTGGATATAAATCTTCTCACAAAATTAATCTTGCCAAGCAATGATCAGAACTCGTGAGATTGGTCGGAGGGACAACCTTGTCTATTGCTTCCATGCTCTTTTTCCCAACTTCAATTCCTCCTTTATGAACAAGAAATCCCAAAAACTCACCAAATAGAGACTCAAAAGCACATTTATTTGGATTCATTTTCAAACCATGTCTTCTAGTGCACTCTAGAGTCTTCCTCAAATCGGCTAAATGCCCTTCATAATTTCTAGACTTGACTACCACGTCATCAATATAAATCTCCACGACTTTGCCGATCAACTCATGAAAAATGTAATTCATAGCTCTTTGATAAGTTGCGCCGGCATTCTTTAACCCGAATGTCATGACAATCCATTCAAACAAACCAATATGTCCAGGGCATCTGAAGGCTGTCTTTGATATATCTTCTATTGCCATGAAGATCTGGTTATAACCAAAGCATTCCCATCCATAAAGCTAATGACTTCATACCCGGCCGCTGCATCTACTAGCAAATCGGCAAGAATCGGCATCGGGTATCCATCCATCGGAGTGGCTTTATTAAGATTTCTAAAATCTATGCATACCCTCATCTTTCCATTCTTCTTGTATACAGGAACTATATTTGAAATCCATTCTGCATACCTGCATGGCCGAATGAAGTTTGCCTCCAACAATCTTTCAATCTCCTTTTTCACATCGGCCAATACCTCCTCTTTATAGATCCTTCGTGGAGGTTGTTTGTAAGGACAATAACCGGACTTAATAGGTAATCGATGTTCAACAATAGAGCGATCCAATCCGGGCATCTCTATATAATCCCAGGCAAAACAATCTTTGAATTCCTTTAAAAGGGCTATTAATTGCGATTTGTACTCCGGATTTAAACTTGCACTAATGTACATCGGCCTTGGCTTAGTACCATCACCAACATCTATTTCTTCTAACTTGTCGGCCGACATAAAACCATGCCCCAACTTTCCTTTGTTGCCATCGATTGGGTTACCCATTAAAAATTACTTGTGAGAGCCGATTTGCTTGGATCGGCTTTGTTGATCCCTATTGAAGACATTCACGGGACCTTCTCCCCATACTTTGCCGGGAAAAACAATCAATGCCGTCATATTCCCGATGGCGGGCTCCAGCGCAGAACACTTACGTAATCATCGGCGTGGACAACCTCAATGTCGTCTCCAACCCATTGAATAAGAATTTGGTGCATGGTTGAAGGGATGCAACAATTGGCATGGATCCGTCTCTTCCCAAAAGCAAATCGTATGCCCCTTGCCATCAATGACAAAGAAAGTAGTGATCAAAGTCTTTGATCCAATCATCAACTTCGACATGTACAGCTCCTCGAGTATCGGAAGGATTGCCAGCGAAATCTCGAGAACCATGTCGGTTTTTAACAAGTCTTCACTTTCGTCATTCCAAGCTTCCCGAAAGTTGTATATGGCATAATATTGATAGCAGCACCTCCATCAACAAACATTTTAGTCGAGGCTTGCCATTGACGCGTATCCTTTTTAGATAAAGTGGCTTCAAGTGGCGATATTTGGCCGGTTTATCGAAAGTTGCCTTGTTGTGTCAATACCGGTGAGCCATCAAATCTTGAAACTCACTCTCATCAAAATCGAGTATACTTCTTCTTGGACGTCTTGGTTCTCGGGAGCTATGAACTCTGATGGGAGGAAGAAAGCCATACATGCATCACCTGAGGGTCCATGCTCATCGGGTTTCTTCTTAGGGCGCCATATCGGTTTCTTCTCGACATCTGCTTGCTTCAGTTCTTTGTTCCTTAAGCTCAACTCTCCTCTTCGACTCTTTCTCGGTCCCGGAGGGCACCACTTGTCCTTTTTTCCGATATATTCATGGGGACCTTCCCCTCCATTGTATCCTTTGTATTGAGTCCAACGTTGATCTGCAAACCTTTTCCTTGGCTGATTTTTAAAACTGTCTATTTTTAGGCGCCGATCGTCCTCAGGAAAACGCATCCCAAGTCTTTCATGGACCGGTCGGCGGTTAACTCGAGATCTTTCTACACCGAAATACGATCACTGCATTCGGGGCAATTATTTCTAGCAGGCAACTTCAAGCCTTCGTTCCAGCAATGTTTGAAGAACGAACAACCCCAATGAGACTGCTCCATATCTCTCACGTACTCTTCTTGCTCTCTGCGGTATACCTCTTCTTCGTATCTCCGGCGTTCCTCTATAAACCTTTGTTCTTCATAGTATTCCCGCTCTTGCTGTCTTTGCCATTTGTTCAGCAAAATACGCGATGTTACCCTAGGCTTGGAACTTTCTCCTCTTTCGGTTCGGCTATTCTTGAACCGAACTTTTTGTTTCACTCTTCACTTGTGATTTGTTGATCGTGGTCGAACAGTGCCATTCTTCTTCGCTCCGTCGAGGGTTAACACCTTCGTCTTGCTTTTACCTTTAGAATCATCCACGTAAACCATATTCACGAGAGAACGAAATCATATTTTGAGGAAAAGGTTGACCATCAATCTTCATCTTGCCATCGAACTTCAGATGTCCCTCTTGGATAGCCTTTTGAATCCGCACTCTGAACACTCGACAATCATTAATGGAATGAGAATTAGTGTTGTGATAACCACAATACTTCTTGTCTTTTTACTCCTTCAGACGCAAAGATAGGATGTCCATCCGCGCCTTAATGCGTCCTTCCCTTACTAACAATGATCAAAGAGTTTGTCGGACTTGGAGGCATCAAAGTCATAAGTTCCTTTTTGTTGCCTCAACCAACGCTAACTAACTTGAGTAGGCTCCTTTGCCCAAGTTAGTTCGGCCGCGGCTATCTCGTCATCATCATCATACTCACCGCTTCTTCCGTAAAAACTTTGATACATTTCACTGGCAACATTTCCCTTTTGGAAGCGGTTATCTCTTTTGAACCCCGAGCTTGATTACTCATAGCAGCCATGTTGTGAAAGTTGACCAAGGTCATCAAATTCCATGCCGAACAACTTCTCTCGACATTCGGCCGCATGCACGCTATCGCCATCCCAGGCAACTGATCATCTGGTAAGTTCAATGAATAACAAAGGTTCTTGGTCTCTCTAAATCTGCGAAGATACTCCTGCGCTGTTTCATTAGCTCTTTGTCTTAGACTCATGAGGTCGACTAGCTTCTTTTCATTAGTGCCGGTGAAAAAGTACGCATGGAACTTCTGTTCTAGTTCCGCCCACGTACCAATGGAATGGACCGGCAGGGAGGTAAACCATGTGAAGGCTGGCCCTGTGAGAGACAAAGGAAAATACCGAATTCTCCAAGCTTCATCTGTTGAAGCTTCCCCAAGCTGCATCAAGTACCGACTGATGTGCTCTATGGTGCTAGTATCATCTTGGCCAGAAAACTTGGTCAAATCTGTCGGAGGCTTCACTCTTGGAGGAAGCGCCACTCTATTGTACCATTCTGGATAAGGAGATTTGTATGAATAGGATTGATTCTTCGGCTTTAGGCTGAACTGATTCTGCATCATGTCAGCCATCCTATGCATGATGACATCAATATCTGACTTTGGAGCCCCACGTGTTTGCCCTCCAGAAGGTATCCCTAATGCACTCCTGTACCCTGGATTAGGCAAAGCATTCAGAGCAGTATAATCAGTAAATTCCTGATATCCATCTCCATACATGTTTCTTTGCAACCTGTTTGATGCTAGGGACACTTTGAAAGCAGACTGCGACACATCTTCTGTTGTACCAAATGTCACTTGACCATAGGTAGGAATCTGCTGTTTCTCATTAGGGATTGGTCCGTTTTTGTTCGAACCAGATGCCCCTTCATCTCCAGTAGGCTTTTCTTGGTATTTTGGTGGGTTGAAGAGTGTTGGTCCACGGATTGGTCCTGCATTCTCTTCAAAATGCTTATCAGCCGCTGGGCCGAAAGTACTAACCATGATTGCACGAAAGGTGTTCAAGAAAGCTGTGTTATGATTTGTAATAGTTTCTCCTAGAGCTTTGTGAACCAATTCGACACCTTTTGAGCCTCTTCTTCTTCGATTAATCATCAGATTGATGTGGAAGAAGAACCCTTGGCAATGACTGCTTTGGAAGACCTTATTGCTCCTGTTCTTGGTGAAGGACATCAAACACTTTTGCTGAAATTGATCACATGCTTGTTGCACCAACTCCCTTGAATTCTTCGGCAATTCATCCGAAGTCACATCCGAACGTCATTGTTGTTGATCTCAGACATCTTGAACAACGGTGTCCCACTAGGCGTGCCAAAAAGTGTGTTGACACAAAATGCGACGCACTGTGCCTCACACACGCCAAGTTTTAAAAGAAAAGCGTAGCTTCAATCGGACGACCCGCACGGTTTGGAAATCGAGCGTGCCGGTCGGTTTGACCTCGAAAGTCGACAAGGGACAAAAGATTGTTAAATACAAAATCGGAACGTCTTGATGAGACCGACGGTTCCGTATATACGGCCCCTCGAAGCCACTTACGGCGACATACGGCTATAGAAGCTATCTCGCCAATCATGCATATGATTCATTCGACTAATATGAAGACAAAACACGTGGATCATTTGATTGCCGAACGCCGCATGCATGAGAAGACATGTTTGAACAAGTAAAAAAATTGATCATGAATTGAAAGCATAACCAAGCTCGGCAATCCAAATTTACTTCGGGGTCCATGAAGAAGGAACAAACAAATTATCACGAATAAACCCATCAAGAACTTGCATCCGCCGCACGACACCCGGTCCTATCAAGATTCAAACGCTTCTAACGTGCAAGAACCCGAACATGTAACAATCTAGATTGATCTTATTCGGCTATATAGGCATATGATCTATCTTTCATGGTGACATGATATATATACGTCAAAGGGCAAATAGATCTATGAAAATAAAGAGCCGAAAACAACCAATCTAGGTTGGGCAAAAGAGTGTTACAAATAAATAAAAGCATTAAACACATGCAACACGTGATAACTTAATGAATCTACTAGACTTTGCCAAAATCTAATAGAGCCGATAACTATCTTGCTTCGCTAAGCTATCAAGCGGACGCCTGCCGCACGGCCATCTAGTCGAGATGAACAAAGCATAAGCAAAGACTTCTTGATTGTCAAGCAGACGCCTGCCGCACGGCCATCCAGTCGAGACAAACAAGACTACTTGCATCAATATCTAAATCCACCGCATGATACTAGACATGATAACAAGGTTGTCGGAACTTACGGAGGTCGACGGATCGATGGTCCCTCTCGAAGAACTCGACGACACGACAAAAGGACTCGAAACTTGGCACGGGGCCGGTTGTGTTGATTTGATTGTGAATCCCCTTTACAATGGTCGAGGGTTTATATTTATACCCTGGACGTAACATGAATCCTAAGAGATTACGACTACACAATTCATTAAAGGTAACTCAAAAGCATGGCGATTCTCTTGCTATAGCCTTCCTCGGAGTCCTTGATCATCACGCTCTTCTCTTTCTATTCGGCTTCCTGCTGCCACCTTTTGCTTCCCGAATGGAGCCACCGCCTTTAAAGATAGCCGACCGCACGAATGCTTGCCGAATCGCCCAGAGTCAGCCGACCGCAGGGACACTTGCCGAATTGCTCAGAGTCAGCCGAATGAAGGCTTGCCGAATGCTCCTGAACACTTGCTTCTCGCGAGTCTGCCATGTACTGGCCCTCCTGTCATATTCGATATGGTATGAAGAATATTCGTACAAAGGAAGTAGCAACAGGCTTTGCGATCCCAGGCATGACTTCCATGGTAACGACATTCTGGAAGAGTACTGCAGGGTTAAAGTGTCGACGGTCATAGGAGGATACGAGCATGACTTACTAGAAATCCCTGGTCCTAAGAGTATTGATACACTCGGACAGGCCATTAAGAATTTTATCCTTTGGCCTCGACAAGACATCCAGTTGAGTCCGCCACCACCATCCTCTGAAGCCCTGCCACAAACTCAGGAGTCAGCACATTTCGATCCTCTTCCTAACCCATCACCATCACCATCACCATCACCATCACCATCTGCCCAGTCTCTTCCTAACCTACCGTCACCACATGCCGATCCTCTTTCAAACACACCGTCATCACCTAAACCAAGAACTCCACCCCCAACATCACCATTCAATTATCCAGCTTCCACACCACCCAAAGAACTTGAACAATCGCCTTCGACACCACCACCGCCACCAAAGAAGAGCCAAGAAAACCTAAGAACAAATTTTTGGTACCCAAATTGGTCCCCCCCTTTGAGCCAAAGAAGAAAGCTGCTGGCATGGCCAAATTTTTATAAGGAATTGCAAAGACCCGCAAGTCATGTAAGCAGGAGAAGTCAGCAAAAGGACCTAAGATAAGGGCCATAGGGATCATGAAGCCAAGGTGGGAGGATTACCAAAATGTCCCTAATAAATATATGCCGGGCAGGCCTCTACTCACTTGGAAAAACTCAAAAAGGTCCGAGTTGGTATAAAAAGACTGCATGACTGGTATATAAGAGTAGATTCTGTTGGCATCGACACAATCAACGTCTATATACCACCAGTTGCGTTTGTTAGTGGCCGAGAAAAGGCTATTGTTACCTTCGAGGACATATGGTTGATGATGTACCTCAAGAGGCTCGACGTACAGCTCGTAACGCTGTTTGCATTGTAAGTCTCACTCGTACTATCACATACATGTTTTTTTATTATTGAGTTGTATCAAGATTGAATTTTTGACATGCGCGCACCTTGCAGAATGCAACATGATCTGGACGAGATGCGTTATGGTCCCACACCAAACTCTAATGATAGTAAACAGACTGGGTATCTCAGCCTAATAAAAATATGCGAGGAGCAGCACACATTCTCAATTGGTCATAACAATGATGAATTAAAGGGAAAACACCTGATGAAGCTCAGAAGCGTATAGAGGAACTAAAGAAGCAATTTGAGGCCAAATACGCCAAATACCTAGGACATACACTGCTTCAGTTCCAAAACAAGGAAGGCATAATGGCCCTGTACAACTTTAGGTAAGTGTAAGTTTACATACATCAAATTCATAATTTAAGTACACATGCATCACAAATTTGATTCTATCATGCAGGGACCACTAGATCTATTCCTATATTGATCCCAGGTAAGGAAGGATGTTGGTCCTAGACTCCGCAGATTTCGCTCCTTCAACTTATGCAACATTCACCACTATCTTAGAGCAGTAAGCCAAGATATGCATGCATACTTTTATCGATGAGAGTTTGAGAATAACTAGATAATTCTATTCGAGACCATAGGGCATATAAGTTTTGTAAGCTACAAGGTGGACGGTATGACATATTGAAACATGGGCAGTCAATAGAAATATTTCATAAGTGGCCAGTATGTAAATTTATGAATACATATCAGGTATGTACAATACTTAGGACGATGTTGCAACTAAATAACCACTTGCTCAATATATAGTGCCACAAGAAACCAGCCAGATCGGTCCACTGTGGATTCTACGTGTGCGAGTTTATGAGACAGGACGGACGATACATCAAGAACCCTGATAAGGTCTAAGTAATAAACATGTCTATAGTTCTGTCAATAAAGTTACAAATGTACTATTACCAAGTGTAAATATATGATCTCTACTAAACTTTCTTTCTAGGAATATAAAGGATCAAAGACGAAAAACATGAACAATGCTACTCTATACAACATTATTTAGGAGCTGTGCTCGTTCATCATGAAACACGTCATTCCAGCTGATGGGAAATTTCATGATGCTACCAGCGTCTTAGGAAGGCCAGAGTTTAGAGCGCTAAGAGAGATTAGCGCTCTAAAACTTAGTCAAGATGATTATTAGAGAACCGCTGGGTCAAAACTCTGATGTATATACATATAGTATGATGTTTATATTACATATGTGATGTAAATTTTGATGTGAAAACTTTATGATCGTCAGCACACAACTATGATGTATATAAATGTGTGATCTAATTAAATTGTTGTTGATGTATATATTATGTACTATATAATTAAATTAATTGCATGATACAATTAAATAGCCAGTTGGAAATTCAAATTTGAAAACTGGCGGAAAAATATCCACTAGTGGTTCACTTAACTGAACCGCCAGTGAAAATATAATCCACTAGCGGTTCGTAGTTAACCGCTAGTGAAAATTGCCATTTCCACTGGCCTCCAGCACAGGCGGCATCCAAAAACGCCTCTGTAAATATGTTTGGAACCGCCTGTACTAAACTTCTGTGTACTAGTGTCCAATGCTGCTGAGGTGAAAGAGATGATCTTCGTGTCTTGTATTCTCACGTGGCACATTGCAAAACTTGCTACTGTTGCGGAGAACTGAAACTGTACAGCAGGGACGACCAACCTACTGGTGTGCACTTGCACATCGATGACGACGACATACTTGGTGGCTTCTGCGCCGCGCTTACTCCCTGGCCGCTCCGACACTACAAAATCGGTATGGAATAAGCTGGTTGCGGCAGCGGCGATGTTTGATGAGGTAGTGTCCAACCGTACCAACCCGGAAGGCCATATTGAACTCAGGGATCCTGGACGACCTGGAGATGTTGCTTGGTGCATCTTTGCGCTGGGTGCGAAGCTGGGGCAGGGACTGAGAGGAATGGCTCCAGCTGTTTGGTGGAAGTTGCTGGCAGAATTCTGGGTGAAGGCGTTGGTGTATGCCGCGCCGTCGGACAAGGTGGAGGAGCACATGCAGCACCTCTCGCAAGGTGGCGAGCTCATCACCCATCTCTAGGCGATGCTCTATCATGCCGGTGCCCTGGAATGGAAGCTTAATCCGCCACAATCGCACGTCAGGATGGGATGGGACTATATGTTTCGATTTCAGTCTTGGGAAGACCTCAATCCAGCGCCATCAGCCTCACCGTCACCAGGTACGCAGCCCACCGAGCACCTATATGTATATCTGCCTTTTATTTCCGCTCGTGTTTATTCGCCAAGGTTCACACCACTCTAAAAGTGTCGGCAAAATTTTCCAGGGAAAAGGAAAAGTTTTGAGCGAAAGAGGGAAAAAGGAAAAGTTGCCAAAGATATACCATCAAAATTAAAAAACCGTGTGGAAATAATAAGATTTATTATTTCTGTACTATATATACTCAATGTTGTTATCTTGTAATTATAATGTATGACTCATTGAGCGAAATCATGCCATTTTTTTTTTTAAATGAAGATATTTCAATTTGATTGATGTTTCAGAAATTCTGTATGTGTTTATCAGCTAGGTCTGCAAACTTTAACGCCACTTTTGTAAACCCTGACACGCCTGGCTGGATGACGCTTCCTCGAGCCATCCGCCACCGTCCCGGGACCACAAAATTAAAATCGAATTCCCAGAGAGGAAACTCCAGGAAGATACAATAAATTAAGATTGAGTGATAGGAATCATGTTGTAATAAATAAAGAAACACTTTCTTCTTTCACATTTTTCTTTCTTATAACAAACGCGAGAATCAAAACTGGATTACTTTCTTTATACATAAGTCTGAGCCTTTCGAATAAAACATCAATAATCAAAACTTTTTTTTAAATTCTAGTTGCAGTTTCTTAAGTTTTGATTGTAATTGAACTTTTGTGTTAAATATTGAAATTGCCTAGGCTTGAAATTGCTTCATGAAGCACCAACACCGGGTCCATGCTCCATCTAGCTGCTGTGCGTCGCGTCCTCTACTCGGCTTCATCAAGATGATATTAATTTCACGGTGAATAAAACAGTGTGTACATTTTGCCTTGTGCTACCTGCTTGCCATGCGTCTGGCTTGTTTATGTAATGCTTGCGAGTGTGGTTTGTAGATTTATTCCTGCAAGCTGCCCTTATGCTAGCGAGTGTGGTTTATATATTTCCTTTCCTTACATACTCTCTCTGTGTCACAGAACCGGCTAAATTGTATGGCCCACATGCACTTGACACTGCCTTTCAGGCTTCGGACTGGTCATGCATGCGAGACAGACAATGTAGACAGTCTGTCTTTTCTGAGTAGGATCGATGGTTACAAAGACATCACAAAGATTATTACGGTGTTTATATAATTATACAAAATATATTACATTAGAGTAAAGCAAAAAAATTACAATCTATTTTGACAAAACTAGTATTAAACATTATTACAAACCATTGTTCATCTCTCCCTCGGAATAAATAGTTTTATTAATTTTATTACAAGACAAGCAAACGAAAGTCACCCTGCCCACGGGTGCACACAAACACAACAAGAGTATCTCCTACTTATCATCTTTCTCCAGAACCGTCATAACAATAGGAACAAAATACCGCCTGTTCATGAAGCTCACCTGCAACAGGAGTTTAACAAACCCTGAGTATATGAGGGTACTTAACAAGACTTACCCGGCTAGAGGGAGAATAACAAGGATATGCTCGCACAATGGGTTTTCTGGGCCAGAAACCAGAGAATAATTTTGCAGAAATGCTTACTAAGACTTCATCCTTACTTTGCAAGTTGTTGCTCAAGTTAGTATTACAAGTCTCACATTAGCACCTAAACTAAAATCATACACTTGTTGTCAAAGCATATCCTTATCCAAGTATCACGTTCCATAATTAAACTATGATGATGGTGTGAGGATCAAGTCTCCTATTACCATGGAGCAAACGACGATTTGAACCGATTAACTACCCAACTAGGGATTTCCAAGCCACAAGACATATGAAGGTTGGAACCTTGCATATATCAACGCTTTTTCTGGATCCTCCGAATGTGAATGTGTCCGTGCTACCCGAGAGCATAGTAGTCCAAGACTCATAGGGTGGGTACACGATACTCCCGCCATCTCTCCACTCCTAGTGCGTGGGGATCCATTCCCAAACCAAAATAGCCAAAGTACACAGGCTTTCCGGAGTATGTGGCCAGTACTGCAAAAGTTCTCGATCCAAGGGCCAACAACGGACGGTCCTTAATCGATTCAGACGGGACTGGCACGATCAAGCAACCCTGTCGGCTTCCACCAAAGACAAATCCCATGTCCCGTCTGGTCTCCAATTTATTTCCAAATCATTATCATCACCTACTCGGGACAAACTCCCGAATAGTGAACCATATGTGAAAAGAAAACTTACATGATTTTTTTAACTAAGCATGGCTAAGCATCTTTAACTTAAAGGGTGATCAAGGTAAGGTAATCAAAGTATGAAAGTGGGTAGTGCATCAAGTGGTTTATATCCATAACTTATTAGCATCTAATGCATGAAATATAAAACAAGTGTGTAGATTTTCAAAATCACAAGGTAAGGATGTTTATGCTCCGGGGCTTGCCTTGGTTAGTTGGGTCAAACTCTTCAGACGATCGATAGATGTCAAACACAATTGACTCCAATGAGTTTATTTCTTCTGGAATGGAACCACCGGTAGCCACTTCACTCCCGAATGCTAAACGAGATGAGTAGCTGATGGAAATGTTATTTACATGAGACACAAAAATTAAGTGAACTTAAGTAATTGGATGAACTTAATTAAAGTTAAGAATCTTGAGTACAACTTTTCTTCATGGTAAATTTGTATTCAGAGTTTCATATTTAATGTTTTATCATCATTAACAAGTTTTATTAATTTCAACGACATAAAGCAAGACTAATCTATTATTAACATGATGGACAAGATCACATGATGATAAACATGTCATTGCCATGGATCAGCAAGGTTAGCATATTCCATGGTCTCCAATCAATGCCCAAATGCAATCAACACTAAATTATTCTTTCTATTTTTATTATTTATTTTATTACTACTATGTGACTAACACTATTATTAAGCAAAACATGCCAAGCCATGGATCAATGGGGTTTGTTGATTCATGGTCTTCACTTAATACTGAAAGCCAATCAAGTTTATATGTGAATTAACTAAAGTGATTAACTTTTTATTAACCATTTTTATAGACATTTAGTGAGCCTAAATATATTTCTAAAGTGAAAGTGCTCAAAACTGCACTCAAATTTTTGTGGAGACAGGTTTTAACATGTAAAGCTTAACCCTAAATTTTTATAATTTTTGGATTAATATTGTGGCCTACAAAAATCATAAACTGAGCATTTATGAATTAAAAAAGGATATTTTAATTCATATAAATTTTATCAAACACAGACAATTCTCATTTTTCTTACATAGATAACATCACAAGGAACACAGAATAATTTTTCATATTTTTAGCACTCATATTTATTTAGTTATGATTTATCAAATTATCAGCACTTTTAATCTTTTCTAAAAATCATTTAAACACTTTCTCTCTCTCTCTCTCTCTCTCTCTCTCTCAGGGGTTGACAGCCCGGCCCCGCTGGTCAGTGACTCAGAGCAGAGCCCCGCACTGACCATGACAGCCGACGGCTCTGACCGCCTCGGTCTCGCCGACGGCGTACTCGCCGGTGGTGGCGACTACACCGACGGACTCCCCTCTTCTCCCTGCATCTCCTGGTACTACTATCGCATCTCCTCGAGCACCGGAGCACGCGTGGCAGCAGCCATGGTAGACGGTGGCGCGCAGGCTCAACGACGGTGAACAACGGCAGCTTCTCCGGCGACTCGAAGGCCTTCGGCCAACGCAGCTCCATCATGCGAACATGACTGACCCGAAACTGAGCATCCTAACCCTAGCCAGCATGACTGGCCACGACGGCGGCGACTTGACATGGCGGAGCTCACCGGTGAGCGGCGTTCCGATGATTGGAGCTCAGTATAGTTTCAATTAATGGCTCGGTTAGCACCAGTAGCTCACCACGACTTCTATCCATCAGTTGGTTGCGGTTGAAATCAAGTGGAGGGACACAGCCGGCAATAATGGCGATGGCGGTGGCATGAACCGAAAAACGCGCCGGCATACCGGTACGTCTGCTTGTGCGCTGTGAAAACAAAAGGGCCGATGAGCATCTACGCATCAAGGCGAAGTGGAAGAGACAAACGGCAAGGTCGGAGCTGCTCTGTGGAGCTCTGTCCAGGAGCAAGGACTCACAGCGGCACTCAATGACCGGTGGGGAAGAAGACGAAGCCGCATGGGCGATTCCGGGCAAGGGTGGGTCGAGGAGGTGGCTGGTGCCTTCGCGAGTGTGCCTAGGTGGTTAGTTGCGCGCATCACCCAGCGATGGTGAGAACGGCCACCAGCACGCCAGCGACAGAGAGGGATGGGAGAGGAAGGAAAAAAAGGATTTCTCCCCAGGTTCTGTAGCAGACCTCCCCATTTTCTTCTTTTCAAAATTACTTTCAAAATTGCATAGAAACTTAAAAAATTTCTAAAATGGAAGTTATTCAAAATAAAGAGAACTACAACTTTGCTTTCGGAACCATGTTCAAATTCTAACTATTTTTGAAAATGATATTTTTAGTTTTGAATTAGGGTTTGAAAAATCCATTTTTCTGGTTCCAATTTGTTAACAATCTTTTGATCCAACCATCAGTTCTATTGCAAATTGCAAAGTTTGTACTTTGAAATAGAACCACAGTTTAGGAATTTTTATCTTCAAAATTGCTATTAATTAGCTCTCCAAATTTGAATCTTTAATTGCAAATTCAGCACTTAGCCAAATTTGCTAAGTCCTGAAATTTGAATTTCGAATTCAAATTTGGATCTTCATTTTTAACAATTTGACCTCGGAAATATGTTTAAGCTACGGTTTAGGGTTAGCCACACATTTTTCACATCAAAGTTAATTTTAGGTTTAACCACTATTAATCTCTAATTAACACTAAGTCGGTTTAGTGATTAACATAACTATCATATCGTAGGAGATAAGCATAACATATAAATGCAACTTGTTCAAGCTATTAATGCAATATTTTTGAGTTACTAAACATGATGCTTGATGCATGATATGATGACATGGCGGTTTTATTGACGCTTAACACCTAGGGTGTTACAGCTCCTCCCCCCTTACAGAAATCTCGTCCTGAGATTTTGAGAAATCTAAGCCCTGGGGTTTAGTAGGGGAAAAGAAAATGTGTCGCACACTCTTTCTTACAACTTTTTCACAAGGTAGCCGGAGAGGTTTCGGGTTTACAACCACAGCACCTATAGCAGGTCACAACTAGAAAGGAGTTGTTAACCTAGATAGAGGCAAGAAAATCTGGATAGTTCTCCTTCAGAGTCTTCAGATTCCCAGGTTGCCTCATCCTCCGAGTGCAAATTCCATTGAACTTTATAGAACTTGATTACTTTGCTTTGAGTAACATGATCCTTTTGATCCAAAACTCAAATTGGATACTCAAAATAGGTCAAGTCTGTTTCAAGACTAACTCCCTCAACAACGATAACGTGTGTAGGAACTTGAAGACATTTCTTCAATTGTGAAATATGGAACACATTATGCACCGTAGAGAGATTCTCTAGCAATTGAACACGATATGCCACTAGACCACATCTCTCGAGAATCAGGTAAGGGCCAATATAGCGAGGAGCTAGCTTGCCTTTGATGCCAAAATGATTAACTTCCTTCATTGGTGACACTTTAAGATAAACATAATCACCCACTTTAAATACTAAAGGTCGATGCCTCTAATCAGCACAGCTCTTCTGATGAGATTGTGCTGCTTTCAAAATTTCCTGTATGAATTGAACTTTTTCTTTAGCTTCCTTCATAAGGTACACTCCAAAGAACCATCTTTCTTCGGGTTCTGACCAATTCAAAGCAGTTCTACATCTCCTTCCATATAATGCCTCAAATGGTGCCATTTTAATACTTTCTTGCTAGCTATTGTTATAAGAAAATTCTGCTAAGGGCAAGCATTCATCCCATTTATCAGAATAGGCAAGAACACAAGATCTTAACATATCTTCTAGGATTTGATTAACTCTCTTTTTCTGTCCTCCAGTTTGTGGATGATAAGCAGAACTTTGAATAAGTTTTGTGCCCATGGACTTGTGTATCTGCTCCCAAAAATTGGAGACAAATTGTTGACCCCTATTAGAGACCATGGTTTTAGGAACACCGTGCAATTTCAGAATTTGACTAATATAGAGTTCGGTATACTTCTTAACTCAATACTCATTGTTCACTGGTATGAAATGAGCTTGTTTAGTAAGTCGATCGACAATGACCCAAATAGAATTGAATCCTTTGGATGTCTCTGGTAAATCCACAATAAAGTCTATACTGATATCTTCCCATTTCTAAGACGGAACAGGCATGACTGTAACATTCCCGCTGTCTTGACATGAACTGCTTCCACTCTCTGACAAACATCACACTTAGCAATATAGCTAGCAATCTCAACTTTAATTTTTGTCCACCAGAACCGCTGTATCAGATCCTGATACATCTTGGTATCTCCTGAATGAATAGAAAACCTAGTCAAGTGTGCTTCATCGAGGATTTGCCATAGTTCAGGAACCTTTGGAACTACCAGGCGGTTCTTAAACCAAAGAACATCATTCTCATCAATTCTAAAACATGGAGCTTTCTTGGCTCTAACTTTCTCTTTGATATGAGCTATACCCTTATTGGTTCATTATGCTATGATCTAAGCATGAATAGTTGACTCAATAGCTATATTGGCCATAGTGCCATGTGGGACTATTTGCAAGTCCAACCTTTCCATTTCTTGACATAAAGTTTGCTTGAGTGGCCTTGCTGCAAGACAATTGTACTGAGCCTTTCGACTGAGAGCATCTGCTACAACATTAGCTTTGCCTGGATGATAGTGCACTTCTATGTCATAATCTTTAATTAATTCTAACCATCTCCTTTGTCGCATATTCAACTTAGACTGAGTAAAAATATACTTCAAGCTCTTATGGTCGGTATACACATGACAAACACTTCCCAACAAGTAATGCCTCCAGATCTTGAGTGCATGAACAACTGCTGCTAATTCAAGGTCATAGGTTGGATAATGTTCCTCATGACGTTTGACTTGCCTGGAAGCATAAGCTGTAACTCTCCCTTGCATCAATACACATCTAATTCCAATGCCCGAGGCATCACAATACACATCAAACGGCTTCTCTATATCCAGCTGAGCTAGAATAGGAGTGGTGGTCAGCAGCTTCTTTAGAGTTTGGAAAGCTGCTTCACATTATGATGACTAGACAAACTTGGTTTGGTTCTTTAAAAGCTTGGTAATAGGTTTGGATATTTTTAAGAAGTCTAGAATAAAACAACAGTAATATCCCACCATTTCAAGGAAACTGCGGACTTGGTGTATAGTTTTAGGTGGTTTCCAGTTTAGGACATCTTGGACTTTGCCTGAGTCAACTGCAACACCCTCGCTAGATAGGATATGACCTAGGAAAGGAATCTCATTGAGACAAAACTCACATTACTGAATTTGGCATCAAGTTGGTGTCCTCTAAGATAGATTAAAATAATATGGAGATGCTCTGCATGCTCTTCTTTGGTATTGGAATAAATTAGGATATCATCTATGAATATAACAACAAACTTGTCAAGCTCCAGCATGAACACAGGGTTCATTAGGTACATGAAATGAGCTGGTGCATTGGTGAGGTCAAAAGACATGACTAGATATTTATATAGGCCATATCTAGTTGTGAAAGCTGTTTTAGGAATATCTTCTGGTCGAATTTTTATTTGACGATAACCGGATCGGAGATCAATCTTGGAGAACACTTTGGCTCCCGCAAGTTGATCAAAAAGAAGATCTATGCGAGGAAGTGGATACTTGTTTTTGATGGTGACTTCATTCTCAGAGGACGATAATCGACACACATTCTCAGTGTTTTGTCCTTCTTCACAAAGATCGTGGGACATCCCCATGGAGAAGAACTAGGCTGGATATAGCCTTTGTCTAACAGTTCTTGCAACTGAGTTTTCAATTTCGCTAACGCTTTAGGTGGCATTCTATAAGCTCATCTGGACACTGTGTAGTGCCCGGTTTCAATTCAATCACGAACTCAACATCACGATCTAGAGGTTGTTGACGGTCCTTAATGATCAAATCCAACCGTCAACTAATCTTCTAAAGTGATATGAAATCAATCCTTCTACCTAGAGTAGGGCTTTAACTAACGAATTCCACGAGTTTTTGGTGAATCAATGGTTTTTTTGCGTGTAAACGCCGGAAGAGACACACTTTTTGAGCTACACCGCAATGAAGAATGACGTAATGGACACCACGGCAACACGGTACATTCCGGAAGAGACGAGAAGGTACCGCCAGAGCCGGGGGCCGGGGCGGCCGGGCCGAACCGGCCGGTGCAGGGCCACCCCGGTTCGCGCCCCGTTCGCCGGGTTTACTCCACCACCTTTGAGGAACGATCTCCACCATCCGTCAAGGTCGGTTTGATCCAAAGGCTCACGTTGATTCATCAGGGCTATAAAAGGAGAGGCACACCCCCCATGAGAGGAGAATCCAAGAGAAGAAGAGAAGAGCTTTAGCTAGAAAACCTAATTAGGATTCTCGGAGGTGTCCCTTGAATGGATGACCTCTCGAGTTAGCATTCCAAGAGAGAGCTAGTTCTATACCTCTAGAAGCTAGTTCTTCAGAGGGAGAGAAATAGAGTTTAAAGAGAAAGTTTTGGAGGAGTATCGGCCTGTCGGTGCTACCTCTACGGCTTGTATCTGAGACTACTTGGGAGTCAACTTCTGTGTTCAAGTAAGTAACATTGTTTATTCTGTTTTGCTAGTTTATGACTCGTTTGAGTACTTTAATCCTTGTAGCTTTTGGGTTAGAGTAGTATTCGTAGTGTAAGCGTGGTGCTTAGACTCCGTTACTCATAGATGTACCCTATTGTCCGGATTTGGTGGTATCTCACGGAGGTGACTTATAGCTCCGTTGAATCTTACTTATTCCACTATCCCGTCAGTAGGTCTAGCAGGAGAATAGTTGGTAGTTAAGTATAGTTACGTGCATGCTTATCCTATCCAACTCCCTAGTGAAACATTTTAATCATAATTTACTTGAGCCTGAACTAGAAGCCCTAGTTGTCCCCTCTATATCCCTACCTTCTACAACCTTGTTTGCTACTCAGTTGGTTAAGTGTAGTTTAGAAGACCCTCACACATCTTCCTTTGGGTTCGATATTAAAACTGGGTATACTTATCCGGTGAAGTGCTACAACGTATCCGTGCGCTTGCGGAATTATTCAGTAGGCATTAGCAGATACCAACAGAGGTAAACCTGGCAGATCATCTAGAAATACACCAAAAAATTCTCTTACTACTGGAATATCTTTCATTTCTTTGACTGTAGCTCCATATACTCGCTCAACGGCCCTCTTAGGAGTTGGTAAACAGATAAGCAAGTTGGATCTATTTTGAGGAGAGTTTAACTAGAGTATCAATGACAGCTACACGCTGACACATCCAGTTCATACCAAGGATCACATCTATATCTTGATCCTTTAAGACAAACATGTTTGTGTAGAAGGTGTGCCCCTCAAGATCTATAGGTATCTGTTGTACCATTTCCTTAGTAAATATGCATCCCCCGGGAGATTGTATACGATAAATATTTTCCATAGTCCTTATTGGCAACTGATGTTTCATGACAAATGCTTTATTGATGAATGTATACTACAATGCACCAGAATCAAATAGAATAACTGCTGGATACTGTGCAACAAAAAACATACCTATCTTGACTGGTTCACCTTTAGGAATAGTTTCAACCTGGGTATAATGAACACGACCAGTCTTTTGAATAGGACCTCTCTTCCGAGCCTGGCGACTCTTGTCTTTGCTAGTTCACTTGTGGCCTCTGCACATTGGTTTGCTTTGGCATATAACAATGATGAGAATAATGCCTAGTTTTGCCATAATTAAAACATGGGTTGGTTCCACTAGCTTCATTTTCATAAGACCCACCGGGATATAGTGAGCCCGGAAAGCCTCATGAAACTCAGCCCAAGTAACTCTATGACCAAGTGGTTGGGTGGCACGGTAAGTAGCCCACCAAGCGCCAGTAGAACCCTGGAGTTGCTGTGCTGCAAACATAGCCTTCTGGTTCTCTAGATAGTTGACAACATCAAACTTTTGCTCAAATCATCTGCTTCTAGAGGTTCATCTGCCTTAGAGAAGACAGGTGGATGAGCACCTAGAAAGTCCTTGTACATACATTCCTTAGCATGACCTGTAACATCCCCGGGTTTCCAAACACCAAAATTCCAAACTTTTTAAAATTTTTCTTGCAATGTGTGATGCTTGCGGTTGCTAGGTCAAACGCAAGTCAAATCAAGGAGCATTTGCTAGCAAATCATTGCATTTCATGTAGACTTGGTTGTAGGAGAATGCCGGTGCTCTCGAGTCAGTTTCGGTTCCGTGTCTGTTTGGAGTTTGGAGTGCACAAGTCCATAACAAAGTCTCTCTGAGATACTTTTTCTCAATCCTCCTTAAATCAATTCATTGAAAGGAAGGGAATCCTTTTTCCGCCTTTTGATTTTTCCTCTAATTCTCCAAGGAAAAACTCTCTCATTTTTCTTTAAATCCACCTCCAAATTCCTTGGCAAAACATGAAGGACATATCTCTAAGGTTGAGGAGGAAAAATCCTCCTCCTTTTCATCCAAACACTCCCTCTAATTTCCCCTAAATTCTTTTTCAAATTCATTTCAAGTCCTTAAATAAAAATGGGAAAACCTTCTCTTTATCTCTTGGGCCGACAGCCCAACTTGCTCCCCTCCTCCTTCCACCAGCCAGCCCAGGCCGCCGCCTCCTTTCCTCTTGACACCGCAGGCAAGCAGGCCCAACTCGCCACCCCCTCTCCCCACCGGAGCCCAGCAGCGTCGTGGGCCCCCAGCAGCCCACGCGCACGCCACCCTCCTACGCGGCCCATGAGGGCCCGGTCGGGTGCGTCCCCTTGGAACCCTAGGGTGAGGGCGCCCCTAGGTGCCTCACCGGCCGCCCCGCAGCCGCTGGACACCTGCCCGCTTCGCCTCGACGTCCGTCATCGGGACCCCTGGATGGACGACGCGTGTCTCGACGCTACCACGGACGCCGAGGATGCCCCACTCCTCTTGAAGCCCCCAGCTCGCGCGCGGCATATAAAAGCAGCCGCACCCCGCCTTGCCTCCTTCCTTTGCCCACCGCCTCTTCTCCCACCTCACCTGCCGCCTTTCACCACGCCCCGCGGCAACCGCCCGCGGTCTACCCTTCTCGCCGTGCATCGCCGCCCGATGCAGCGTCGCGGCCACGCCCTGCTCGCCTCGCCCGGGCCGCGTTGGCCGCGCGGGCCTCGCCAGCACGCGCGTGACCCCGCCTCCGCCGCAATGATGCCGTTGCGTCCACTTTGACCTCGCTGAGCCGTCCCGGCGGTGCAGCCGCCCAGCCACGCATCGCGTCCCGCCTCCCTCCGGCGCATTGAGCATGGAGCCGCGATGCCACGACATGTCACACCTCACCACCGCGGAGAGCCGACCACACCACGCCCGTCCTGCCTCGCCCCGCGGCGTCTCGACACCACCCCCACCTCGCCGGCAAGACAGGGCTAGCCACCGGCAAGCCAGAGATGGCTGCAAGCCAGCCGTCTTTGTGCAGGCTTGCGGCGACCAGCGTGCCGCCTCGTCCCAATCGCACCAGCAGCTGCCACCATTGGGGAGCTGACCACCTTACCGTGCTTCCGCCGGAGCTCAGCTACCTTCCGACCACCCACAGCCGCCACCGGCCAAGCTGCAGCCAGCTCCTGGCCATGTCCTGCCTCTCCTAGCTATTGGCCAACAGCAGGCTGCGGGCTGGCCAAGGGTGGTTACAGCTGGCCAGGACCAAGCCGGGTTGGCAAAGAACCTTCCGCCACTTTCGCGTCGCCCCGTGAAGCTTTGCCGGCCCTACCTTCTTCCCCGCCAAGGTCGAACATTCGAAACCTCGCCGACGCCATCCTCGACGTCGGCAAAGCTCCTGCATTTCTGTTTTTATTCTCAATGTCGCACTTTATCTATATCTATGCCTGTGCCATGCCTTCGTGCTGGATTACCTCATGCTATGGATAAGTGTACTCTATTTGTGGTAGTCATGTCGATTTAGTTCTTGTGTTGTGTGGTTGCCTCTTGTGAACTATATGGTGATCGTTTGTGGACCAGGCCTTCGAGCCGGTTGAGAGCAACGTGTTCAGACGTGCGATCGCGAGTTTGCTCGCCATGGTCGTGATGCTGAACACGACCTCTCCCTTTTCATTTTTTCGTTAGCTCCATCACACTATGATTGTTAGAGCCTATTCGGCCCCAGGATGTGATCGTCGAGGACTCAAAACGATGCGGATATTACCCGTATACGGCGAGTCCTCGTGTGACCTGGTCTAGTGGGAGATGAACTAGAAGACGACCATCATGGTGATGGAAGCCAACTCTTTAGGTGGAGATCATGGTCGCGAGCTGTCTCGCCATGACCATCGGGCTCTACCTCTTTTCTTTCCCTTCTCCTTTCACTACCTTGTATGCGTGCACCACCTAGACCGGAGCATTCCTCGGTTCTTGTGATGACAACCGTATCGCTACGAACCTGAGGAAATAGCTCTTGCCGCTTTAATTGCACGGAGGTCATGGTGCCCTACGAGTTGGCATGGATCGCGGAACTATGCGAGACCGTCATCTCTTTTCTTCCGACCACCGTCCTCTGCCATGACGAGTTGGTCGAGAAGAGTCTAGGACCATTTTTCTTTTGCTCTCCTTCAATTCTCCCTAATCCAATAAGGCGTGGATCGAGCCTCTTGTTCCAACTTCTTTGATTCGTGTCTTTTGCCATGGCATGAGGATCGAAGTGCCGTGGAACAAAGGGTCCCCTGTTGTCGCTTAGTGTGCCTACTAGTGTTCTTTTATCTACCTCTTCATTCCATTCCTCGATTCTCATCGAATACAGTGGGGAGTAGATCGAAGGGAGGTAAATCCCATTTCTTCTTTCCCTTTTAAAGTCTTCGTGCTTAAACCCCTTGTATGTTTGTACGTGATTTAGATCGTAGCTTTCCTAGGTTCTCGTGTTGACAACCACACCGCTGAGAACTCTAGGGAGGTCT
This sequence comes from Chrysopogon serrulatus, assembly GCA_015844335.1. Classification (NCBI taxonomy): domain Eukaryota; kingdom Viridiplantae; phylum Streptophyta; class Magnoliopsida; order Poales; family Poaceae; genus Chrysopogon; species Chrysopogon serrulatus. The sequence goes on along the minus strand of JADLZL010007062.1, from coordinate 344,165 downwards.
TAGTGGATTTAGTGCACCTTGGTCAAGGTACCCTACAAGTGGATTATCACTTGTGTTCTCTCGTGCGTTGCTCCCCTTTGATGCCGCGCCCTTTGCCATGGTGTGGGTATTGGAAGGAGTAGACTGCTTTCCCTCTCTTGTCTACTTCATTTTCTTCCCCACTAGCCCGCTCGATTCGATCCCGTCGTGGCCATGACGATTGGATCAAAGATCGGACTATCTCTTCTGGTTAGCGAAGCTATGGTCTATGTCTTGTCCTCAGACCCGTGCGAGTCGACCCGATCAACCATTGGAAAACCATCCTCACCGAGGATGTGTCCGAGGCCGCAGCATGGACATGCCCAGCTAACTCTCCTCTCTTCCCCTGTTATGCTACTCTCTTCTCGGCTCCCGATGTTGTTGTGTCATGCGGATCGAGAGGACCTGTAGCCGCTCCTCTGTTGTTCGTGTTCCAATCTCTTTTGCTACCGTCGGCTACCATGACAGGTAAGCCAAAGAGCCTCGAAACCAGGTCACAATTCTTTTGTTTCTTGTTAATCGTTCTTACTTGAATCCTATATAGTAGTTGTGACTTGCGGGTTAAAGGCCATAAGGGCCAAACCCTACTGTTCCTATTTCCTTTTCTCTCTTGCTTGCGGTCCTCCGGTCCCCGCCAATTTCCATGACGTTCGGATCGGAAGGTTGCAACCGTGGTGTTTGTTTAAGTTAGGATCAAGGCTTCTTCCTTTGAAGCCGTACTGGGTCGACACGATTGACCCAGGAAGTACTGGCTATACCATGGTCGTGATTCGGGCTTGTGCTTAGCAGACAACCACTTCTATTTATTTGAGCCTGAGGATTGGACACTCTCCGCAAGGGCTAAGTCTTTCAGTGTTTATTCGAAGTTATCTAGTTCCTTCTGTATTTCGTTGCCTTTTGGGGAGTATTGGATTTTGGTTAGGGATTGATTGCTCTTTGCCTTGTTTTTCGCTATACCGAGGTAGATGCATCGCGGTGATGATGGACGGACCGAAGATCCGTGGGAGGCAGGAGGCACGAAGGACAACTAGTTATGGATGACTTGGATTGCTATAAATAGGTGCCACGTCCCCTCCAACCTCGTAGAATCCTATTAGGCATGCAATATGTAGCTGCTAGTGCTTTACTTTATGCAAATAACTGTGATAGGATGCAAGGTAGATTGTTTGATTCACCATTACGTTGACACAACCATTCCCCTGCACACCCACTGTTAGGCTAGATGCACGCTTATCACGATACTGTACTAGCTACTCACTCTACATATTGATGATGTGAACTTGCTTGTGAGTGGCTAAGGCACGGGTGCTGATAAATTGTGGATAACTGGGGATAACATGGGAGAGATCTTGGCGTGTGTCTTGGGTGTGTGGTGAGGGTTGTGTCGACTGGGCAGGATCTAGGATGAGTCAGGAGACGAGTCTTGCCGGGGAGTGTGATCTGGCCACTCCCTATGTGAGAGAGTATCTGTGGCAGGTACATGTGTTATGAGGAGGTTCCGGGGAGGAGTGTCTTTGTGGGATGAATCCCTGGAACGGGAGGTGCCGTCGAGGCACAGGGCATCGGGCCCTAAGGTGAAGATGTCCTGTCTAGTCACCCCTAAAGACTGGTATGTCTTATAGGACCCCTTCGTACACACCACTCGTTCCTGATGGGCGGGAAACAACTTGATGGCTAGCTGGCCTCTTGCCATTACTACTTGGTTGATAGGTGATAGTGTGTAAGGAGGTACGGGTGCTGAGACCCACACCCTCCTGAGACAACGTGGTACCCTCTGGGGATACGGTATCATGTCTCATAGTCTCAGCATGCCGGTGGATCTCCGGGGTGCCCTAGAGTTGAGTGGTAGTGTGGCATTGGGCCAGTTAGGCGGTGGCTTGGTATCAGCCTAGACGAGGCATCATTGATGATGGTGATCTTGTGGTTCCAGGTGTACACGCTCTGCAGAGTTGATTGATCTATACGTATAGCCATGTCCACGGTCATGGACATTCCTATGTTTCCACCCCCTCATGATTAGTGAGAGGAGTCCTTCTTTTCTCCCCCTGGGTGTTGTTGGATTTCGGCTGAGGCCGTTGAGGCAAGGAGGAGCAGGAGTCTTTCTTGCCGACTAGAGAGTGAGAGTGTGGTGATATGTGTGGATGTGGATGTGGGTATCGATGGGATGGATGGACATATGGATGAGATGGGTAAAACTTGATTAACTATATTATATTTACATTATGAATTGTCATAGGAAGACTACAGCCAAATATAGGCCTTTTTCTCTACGCTTGCATTCCACTTACCACATAGCAAAGCAAAGCATAGGGTGAGAGCCCGTGGCCAGTACAAATCGTACTGATAGAGATGAGCAAGTTTGGGATCCGAGGATGACTACGATGACAACAGAGCCGGGTGGATTAGGTGATCTCGTTCCTACACTCAAGTTTGGTTATGAAGATCAAGTCTACGCCCGCTGACACCCTACCCCAACTCTGATGATCGTCCGTGAAGGAGGAGCCTTCACCCGCTTTGGCACTACGTCTGCTCTGATATTGATCCGTGTGTGTTTATTGTTAGGATATGATGTACCTAGGCATGTTATAAGTGTTGTAATACCTTGTGATTTGTACTTTCGTGATGTATGAACTGTGGTATCAACTGTAATCGATGTGAAAATCTCAGGTCATTTCATGACCTTAATGGCCATGATGATCCTATGCTGCATTCTGTTGTACCATCGCATTCAACAGACATGCATTATCAGCACTAGCGTTGATAATTGTTGTCATAGCATCCATTGGCATTGGTGGTGCGGGTGGAGATGGAGGTGGATTATTTGCCGCAATCTGAGAAGTACCAGGGATATCAAAATTAGTAGCTCCAGAACGAGTTCTCATCTGTTTTGCATGAACCAAAATTAACTTCTGGGTTTTTTTATAGATAAGAAAGATAAATTTTAAAGAAGGGTAGCATTAATAGAATGGGTACAACTCAACACAACTATTGTAAGAGAGGTATTTAGTGTAGATATGACATGATGCATGACAATCTCTACACCTAATAGAACATCCTCACCAAGACGAGCACACACATACATGATGGCACATACATACGTATCACCCTTATATGGTCACTTAACACTCACTCATCGCAAGTTAGCGTACCTGCAGAAAATTTTATTGCAGCCCTTTCCCCACAGTGATAGGATATAGTACCCAATGAAGGCAGTAAACTAAGTGCTCTCCACATATATATACCCCTGTATATATACATGTGCCACCAAACTACCCGAATCATCATAATCACATCACCCACAATTAAGTACCTTCATATAAACATGTGTGTAACATGTAAATAATCCAGTAACCACACTAGCACTCCCCTAGACCGGCGGTTGTCCGATCATGCTCTCCGAACTCACACTTACCTCAGCGTAGATGCAATGTTGCATAATTTAAAGGAGATAATTTATACTACATACTTGCATATATACATATAAATATATACATATACTTCTGTATGAGGTCACCAACTACCCTTAGGCCATCAGGTGACAAGATAACCATTCAATACTGTCGGTGTTTAACCACCGATAGCCTACCATGGGGTACCCGCGGTAGTTGATTCGAACCTCGGCGAATACCGGAACTCGGCTGTCACGCAAGAGACGCTCGGTTTTATTCTAGTTCGAGCCCTCGTTCGACAAGTAAAAGCTCTAGTCTAGTCGGCCTTGGCCTTTTGCGTTGGATTGATCGTGTGTATTCTGTCTCTGTTACAAGAGGGTGCCCTTAGCCTCCTTTTATGAGAAAAGTGGCCAGAGCTTTGGTGTAGTCCTAGTCGGACTAGTAGATAGTGTCCTGCTCTATATTATAGAAGTTACTTTCAAAGTCTAACTAGGACGCGCCGTCTCTTAGTTGGAGTCGACTTCCTTGGTCCTGATCTCTGATTCTTTGTCGCGGGGTCTGATCGGTGGGCCCGCTTCTCTGAGTTCTACGCTGATAAGGGACCGTCTTGGTCCTGCATCGACAAGCCCCCGAGCATTTCGAGACTGAGTGACTTGTTTCCTTAGGTGAAGCCTTGAAGTGGTCTTCTAAAGATTTTTCAGGAGAGTTCTTTTCTGAGGTGCACTGTAGGTGCACTCATTGAGTGTAGCCCCCGAGCCTCTTGCTTCTTTGGGACAAAGAAGCTGGAGGGTCTTCTGTAGTTTCTGACTTCTTTTTTCCTGAATTCTTTTCTAGAGCTTTTGGAGAGTTCTTTTGAAACTTTTTTGAGGAATGCGCCGAAGGTGCACTCAATGAGTGTAGCGCCCGAGCCTCTTGCTATTTGGGACAAAAAGCTGGAGGGTCTGAGTGCTTTGAGAAAAAAGTAGAGGGTGTATGCCCTGTAGCCCCCGAGCCTTTGTCCGAGTACTTTAGTACTCGGTCAAAGGTTCTAAAATTTTTTGTCTGGTTGCTTTTACTTTCTGTCAGTTCGTTGGTTGGTAGTTGAGCTTTGGATTCCCTGTCTTCATGTGTTGCGGTTACTGTGATGGTATATTCTTGGTATATGTCTTCTACTGTGCTTCTTGTGAACTGGTTCTGAGTCATGTCAGCCTTCTTTTTGTCTTGGTAGACTTGGTTCATGTATGCCGATCTTGGCCTATAAAAGGGGCCTTCTCCTTTGTTGTTCTGAGCATCTGGGTTGAGCTTTTTTCTGTTCTTGGTGAAGATGATTGTCTGTGAGGTTGATCAGCCCCCGGCTTCTTGTTTGTTCTTTTGTAATCTTCTTATGGCAAATGTTGGAGCTGTTGTGAACAAGATTAGAAGTAGGCTAATCTTGGCATGTCATCCATAGTGGGACACAGTGGTGGCAAATGTTGGAGAGGTTGTGACGTGGGTGGCCTTCGTTGAGCTGCCTCGTCTTCCAGCACATTTCCTTCTTGCTTCCGATGCTATCTTTGGCTTGGACCAACGCGTGTTGTCGGCTCTTCTTCGGTGGATTACCTGAACTGAGCCATTGTTCTGTCTTCTTACTCGCCCTTCTAGCATGCGTTGAGGACACTTGCTTGGTTATCCATCTTAAGGGTTCGGACGTCCAGTGCAAGTTCCTGACATGTGAGGCATTTTTGAGGCATTTTCGCTCTTCTGTGAATATGTTGATCTAGGATGCCTACTCCTGCTATTGGAGATATTGAATCTTGGTGGAGGTTTTTGCCTAGTCTGTTATGTCACCTTTGTAGAATTTTTTGTAAACTGAGCATATTTTGCTTTGTAACGGACTTCTTTGTATGGTTGTATCCTCATAAATGCTGAATGAAATTATCTCTGGTATATTTATTTTGTCTTCTTTTTGGAGACCTATTCGTTGTATCCTGTAATACTTGATCTTCGTTGTATTGTTGTTGCCGTGTGTTGTTGCTGCTGCATGTAATTGTTCAGTGAATCTGCTTTCTAGGTTGTGTCTGCTTGCTTCCGGGTTGTTTTGTAATTTTTCCTCTGATTTTGCTGACTTCCGGGTTGTTTGGGGTTCTTGTGCAGAAACCGGGTTGTTTTTTGAAACAATGCTGTTTGTTTTGCCTGCTTGCCTTCGAGCTGATCGGTTCTTTTGAGTAGCCGACTTCTTTTGTCCTGTGAAGGATGTAGATCTTCTTTGCTGGACTCTTTCCTTGTTGGGCCCGTGATTGCTGTTCCATCCGTTTCTTTCAGTTTGTGAGGTAACGTTATAATGACTGTAGCTCTGAGATTACTGGATCCATCCGTTATTGTGTATTGCGACTGTTGGCCTTTTTACCGTTACACTTAAATGGGCTCTGTAAATGGGCTTTATCTTTAGGGCATCGTAGGATGGCAACCGTTTCGGCTTCCAGTTTTCCCTCTATAAATCCGTACGCTCCTCTTGCTGTTCTGATCCACTCTAGTGCTTGAAAAAGTTAGGGTTTATTTCTTCCCCTTTTGAACAGTAACCTCTCCTTCCTTCTCTGTCCTTTCCAATGGCCGGTAATGGAGATCGTGGTAAGCGTCCAGCGATTGAGGATTTAGATCCTCATCCCCTTCATCGCCGGCTTCTTGAGCATGGGGTTTTTTTTCTGATTCTGGTTCTTTCCTTTTGTTTGTTTTTATTCTGACCCCTTTTTTCTTTTTCTGCAGCGCCGTCGTTTCCCATGCTCAAGCTGCTATTGCAAGTTATCGCCTAGATGGTGCTGGTCCTTCTTCTGCTGTTCCGGCGGTTAGTGAGGAGGTGGATCAACCTATTCCAGTGGTTGTTCTTCCTGACATTTCGGATGTTGAAGAACAAGTGGGTGAGCCCCCGGCGCTCCCTGAGGGGGCTGCTGAGGGACAAGGGGGTGAGCCCCTGGCGCTTCCTGAGGCAGATGCTAAGGGACAAGAGGGTGAGCCCCTGGCACTTCCTGAGGGAGCTGCTGAGGGACAAGAGGGTGCCGAGGGGGTGGATGCCCTCGTCCCCGGCGTTGATGAGCTTCGTGCTGAGGTGGTTGCTGCTCGGGCACGTTATACGGATGAGACCATCCGTACTGGTCTGCTTGAGCAGCATGTTGGCCGGCTTCAGGATGCACTTGAGGCGGCTGAAGAGAGGGCTCGAGTTGCTCAACGGCGACTTGCAGATGTTGACTTCCAGCTTCTTGGTGAGTTTCTTTCTTTGCTTTCTGATTCTTTTGTTTTCTTGTCTTTCTGACTGATTGTCTTTATTTCCTTTTTCACAGAGATGACTAGTCGTTTCAATAAGCTTCAGGCGGCTGGCTGCCCTCCATGTCAATGCCTAGGGGCCTACTGTGGCAGCCCGAGTGGGGAATTTCTCTGCTTGGATTGATCAAGTGGCGCTTCATGGCGTTCGTCAGGGGGTCGGATTGCTCTTGCAACCACCCAAGTTGAAACGGGAGAAGATTTGAGTATGCTCAATTTTGCTTTGCCTTTTGATCAGGAGTCCATAGATGACCTCGTTGATAGTTTCGAGGCAGCTGTAAATCAGATTGCTGATAAAGTAGATCCGAGAGACATTGTTATCGGTACCTTTGTAGAGTAGTCTGTAGTGGGATTTTTCTTTATCCTTTTGTAAATATTTTCCTTCAGTTAGTGAGATATCCTTAGAAGTTGTCTTCTCTGATGGTATTTTGCCCATCGAGGCAGAGTTCTTGTCCTCTTTTTATTCTCTTGTCTTGCTCTTTTTCTGAGAATTTTTTTCTGCCTTCTGAGTTGAATCATGTACTCTTGTTGGTGGATGGAGCGAGTGTTGACCTTTTTGCGGTACTTCTTATTGTGAAATCATCCCTGAATATCTAGGCTTGAGCCTTCTTGTGGTCGTTATATACCTCATTTTTTGCGAGCGTTTGTGCTCTCATCCAGGTTGTAGAACCTTAGGGTAGGACGAGTGTTAGCTTTCTAGCCGTACTCTCATCGGTGTTGTGAAAACAACCCAGAATGGTTGGCTCAGGCTAGTTTGTAGCCATTTTGCACTACAATAGTTTGCGAGCATCTCTGCTCTCACCCAGGTTGAAAAACCCAGGATAGGGCGAGTGTTGGCTTCCATGGCCGTACTCTCATCGGTGTTGTGAAAACAACCCGGAATGGTTTGGCTCAGGCTAGTTCGTAGCCATTTTGCACTACAACAGTTTGTGAGCATCTCTACTCTCATCCAGGCAACCTAGATAGGGCGAGTGTTGGCTTCCATAGCCGTACTCTCATCGGTGTTGTGAAAACAACCCGGAATGGTTAGGCTCAGGCTAGTTCATAGCCATTTTGCACTACAATAGTTTGCGAGCATCTCTGCTCTCATCCAGGTTGAAAAACCCGGGATAGGGTGAGTGTTGGCTTCCATAGCCGTACTCTCATCGGTGTTGTGAAAACAACCCGGAGTAGTTGGGCTCAGGCTAGTTCGTAGCCATTTTGCACTACAACTGGTATGGTCTTCAAATTGTGAGTCTTATTTTGAGTTATTTTCTTGAAGAATATCTTTATTGCTCTTTTGAAAATATCTGATTACAGGCAGTTCCTTCCATGAGACTTTTCTTAGGCGTAAAATCATCGTAGTTGACTAATGTGCCAAGAGTTCTTTACTGGTGCTCCTTCTTCTGTCATTAATTTATATGATCCAGGTCCTATTACTTTAGCTACTATGAAAGGTCCCTCCCATGGACTGAGTAATTTGTGTCTTCCGTCGGTTTTCTGTATTTTTCGTATGACTAAGTCTCCGACTTGTAGGCTTCTTGGTTGGGTACTCTTGTCGTAGTGTCTTCTTAGTCCTTGTAGATAACTTGCTGATTGTAATGTGGCGTTGACTCTGACTTCTTCTGTGCTGTCGAGTTCTAGTCTTCTTGTTTCTTCTACTTCCCCCTCGTTGTATTGTTCAATTTTTAGAGAAGTCCAGATTAAGTCTGCTGGTAATACTGCTTCTGACCCGTATACCAGAAAGAAAGGAGAGTAGCCGGTTACTCTGCTGATTTGAGTTCTGAGTCCCCAGACTACTTTTGGTAGCTCGTCTATCCATTTTGACCCGTAATCTTTGAGATCTTCGTATAATCTTGGCTTTAATCCTGCTAGAATGAGTCTGTTAGCTCTTTCAACTTGTCCATTTGCTTGAGGGTGGGCAACTGAAGTGTAATCTATGCTGAATCCGCAGTCTTATGCCCAACTTTTGAATTCGTTGACTGTGAAGGGTGATCCGAGATCTATGATTAGTTTGCCGAAAGCCCCTACCTGGCGCGCCAGCTGTTGGTGTTTGACCGGTGGGCTGACTAGTAGATAGTTTACTTAGGTGCCATCTGTAGTCAGATAGTAGATAGTGTCCTGCTCTATATTACAGAAGTTACTTTCTAAAAGTCTAACTAGGACGCACCGTCTCTTAGTTGGAGTCGACTTCCTTGGTCCTAATCTCTGATTCTTTGTCGCGGGGTCTGACCGGTGGGCCCGCTTCTCTGAGTTCTACGCTGATAAGGGACCGTCTTGGTCCCGCATCGACAAATACTTACCTTCTTACCTAAGCGTAGAGGTATATGATCCATACAATTCAAATAAAACCCCCTTAAGTTAGTTTACTTAGGTGCCATCATTTACATAACTCACACAAAAAAACTTTTAGCTTTAACATAGAGCACACTGGGGTATCGAAATACCCCAGAACTTTTATAAAAATAGGGCAAAAGAGAAAACACATGCTACTCACACTTCCTATTGCTGTCACTGTGATAAGGCTACCTCACAAAAGCAGGGGAAATGAAAAGCAAGGGATGTGTCAGAAGCAAACTTTTAATTTTGCAAACTTGTGTTAATGTTAATTTTGAAGTTTAGTAAGTGTAATACCGATAATGACCCCGTAACCATTGCTCGGTACCACCGTCACGAGAACCGGCTAAATTGTATGGCACATGCACTTGACATTGCCTTTCAGGCTTTGGACTAGTCATGCATGGGAGACAGACAATGTAGACAGTCCATCTTTTCTGAGGAGGATCGATGGTTACAACGGCACAGTATTACAATAGCGTTTACATAATTATACAAAATATATTACATTAAAGTGAAGCGGAAGTATTACAACATAGTTTTTCAAATCCAAAGATTAAACATTATTACAAACCATTGTTCATCTCTCTCTTAGAGTAAGTAGCATTATTAATTTTATTACAAGACAAGCAAACGAAAGTCACCCTACCCATGGGTGCACACAAATGCAACAAGAGTATCTTCTACTTCTCATCTTCCTCTAGAACCATCATACAACAGGGACAAAATGTAGCATGTTCATGAGGCTCACCTGCAATAGGGGTTTAACAAACCCTGAGTACATGAGGGTACTCAACAAGACTTATCCGACAAGAGGGAGAACAACAAGGACACGCTGGCGCATGGGGTTTTCTGGGCCAGAAACCGGAGAATAATTTTGCGGAAAAGCTTACTAAGACTTCATCCTTAATTTGCAAGTTTTTGCTCAAGTTAGTATTAAAAGTCTCACATTAGCACCTAAACTAAAATCATACCCTTGTTGTCAAAGCATATCCTTATCCAAGTATCATGTTCCACAATTAAACAACGATGGTGTTACGAGAATCAAGTCTTCTATTACCATGGAGCAAATGATGATTCAAACCGATTAACTACCTAGCTAGGGATTTCTAAACCACACGACATATGTAGGTTTAAGTCTTGCATATATCAACCCTTCTTCTGGATCCTCTGAATGTGAATTAGTCCACGCTACCCAAGAGCACAGTACTCCACTGTTGTATGCCATCCCTCCCGGACTCATAGGGTGGGTACACGATACTCCTGCCATCTCTCCACTCCCAGTGCGCGGGGGTCCATTCCCTAACCAGAATAGCCAGAGTACACAGGCTTACTGGAGTATGTGACTGGTACCGCAAAAGTTCTCAATCCAAGGGCCAACAATGAATGGTCCTTAATCAACTCAGACGGGACTAGCACGATCTAGACGGGACTAGCACGATCAGGCAACCCTATCGACTTCCACCAAAGATAAATCCCATGTCCTGTCCGGTCTCCAATTTATTTCCAAATCATTATCATCACCTACTCAGGACAAACTCCCAAGTAGTGAACCATATGTGAAAATAAAGCTCATATGATTTTTTTAACTAAGCATGGCTAAGCATCTTTAACTTAAAGGGTGATCAAGGTAAGGTAATCAAAGTATCAAAGTGGTTAATGCATCAAGTGGTTTATATCCATAACTTATTAGCATCTAATGTATGAAATATAAAACAAGTGTGTAGATTTTCAAAATCACAAGGTAAGGATGTTTATGCTCCGGGGCTTGCCTTGGTTAGTTGGGTCAAACTCTTCGAGACAATCCACGGATGTCAAACCTAATCGACTCCGATGGGTTTATTTCTTCCGGAATGGAACCACCGGTAGCCACTTCACTCTCGGATGCTAAACGAAATGAGAATGCATGCTTTAGCTGATGGTAATGTTATTTACATGAGACACAAAAATTAAGTGAACTTAAGTAATTGGATGAACTTAATTAAAGTTAAGAATCTTGAGTACAACTTTTCTTCATGGTAAATTTGTATTCAGATTTTCATATTTAATGTTTTATCATCATTAACCAGTTTTATTAATTTCAACGACATATAATCTATTGTTAACATGATGGACAAGATCACATGATGATAAACATGTCATTGCCATGGATCAGCAAGGTTAGCATATTCCATGGTCTCCAATCAATGCCCAAATGCAATCAACACTAAATTATTCTTTCTATTTTTATTATTTATTTTATTACTACTATGTGACTAACACTAAGCAAAACATGCCAAGCCATGGATCAATGGGGTTTGTTGATTCATGGTCTTCACTAAATACTGAAAGCCAATCAAGTTTATATGTGAATTAACTAAAGTGATTAACTTTTTATTAACCATTTTTATAGACATTTAGTGATCCTAAATATATTTTCTAAAATGAAAGTGCTTGAAACAGCACTCAAATTTTTGTGGAGACAGGTTTTAACATGTAAAGGTTAACCCTAAATTTTTATAATTTTCGGATTAATATTGTGGCCTACAAAAATCATAAACTGAGCACTTATGAATTAAAAAGGAAATTTTAATTCATACAAATTCTATCAACACAGACAATTCTCATTTTTCTTACATAGATAACATCACAAGGAACACAGAATAATTTTTCATATTTTTAGCACTCATATTTATTTAGTTATGATTTATCAAATTATCAGCACTTTTAATCTTTTCTGGAAATCATTTAAACACTTTCCCTCTCTCTCTCTCAGGGGCTGACAGCCCGGCCCCGCTGGTCAGTGACTCAGAGCAGAGCCCCGCGCTGACCATGACAGCCGGCGGCTCTGACCGCCTCGGTCTCGCTGACGGCGTACTCGCCGGAGGTGGCAACTGCACCGATGGACTCCCCTCTTCTCCCCATATCTCCTGGTACTACTATCCCATCTCCTCGAGCACCGGAGCACGCACGGCGATGGCCATGGCTGACGGCAGTGCACAGGCTCAACGGCGGCGAACAACGGCAGCTTCTCCGGCGAGTCGAAGGCCTTCGGCCAACGCAAATCCGTCATGCGAACATGATCGATCCAAAACCGAGCATCATAACCCTAGCTAGCACGACTGGCCGCGACGGCGGCGGCTCGACTTGGCAGAGCTCGCCGGCGAGTGGCGTGCCGATGACTCGAGCTCGGTAAAGGTTCAACTAACGGCTCAGTTAGCACCAGTAGCTCACCACGACTTCGATCGGTAATAAGTTGGTTGAAATTAAAATCAAGTGGAGGGACATGGCCGGCGGTGATGGAGATGGAGGTGGCGTGAACCGAAGAACTCACCAGCGTATCGGCACGTCTGCTTGTGCACTGCGAAAACAAAAGGGCCGATAATCATCTACGCGCCAAGGTGAATCAAAAGAGACAGACGACAAGGTCGGAGCTGCTGTGTGGAGCTCTGTCCAGGAGCGAGGACTCATGGCAGCGCTTGATGACCAAGTGAGGAAGAAGACGAAGACGCGTGGGCGATTCCGGCTGCGAGGAAAGGCACGAGCGGGTTCAACCGATGCGCAAAGGTGTTGCTGAGCTGCAGGCGTGAGCATGAGCATGATTGTGAAGAGGCGAGCGTGGATTTTGCCATCGAATAGAGACGGCCGGCGGTGAGCAGAGAAGGGAAAGGAAGACGACGACGGCCGCTGTTCGGCTTATATAGGGCAAGGGTGGGTCAAGGAGGTGGTTGGCGCCTTCGCGAGTGTGCCTAGGTGGTTGGCCGCGCGCATCAGCTGGCGATGGCGCGAGCCACCTGCACGCCGGCGATAGAGAGGGATGGGAGAGGAAGGAAAAAGGGGTTTCTCCCCGGATTCTATAGCAGACCTCCCATTTTCTTCTTTTCAAAATTAGTTTCAAAATTGCATAGAAACTTGAAAATTTTCCAAAATAGAAGTTGTTCAAAATAAGAAGTACAAGTTTGCTTTTGGAATCATATTAGGGTCTAAAAAATCCTTTTTGCTGACTCAATTTTGAGCAATTAATTAATGATCAATTAATAATCTTTTGATCCAACCATCAGTTCTATTGCAAAGTGCAAAGTTTGTGCTTCGAAATAGAACCACAGTTTAGAAATTTTTTACTTCAAAATTGCTCTAATTAGCTCTCCAAATTTGAGTCTTTAACTGCAAATTCAGTACTTAAGCCAAATTTGCTAAGTCCTGAAATTTGAATTTTCAATTCAAATTTGGATCTTCATTTCTAACAATTTGACTTTGGAAATATGTTTAAGCTATGGTTTAGGGTTAGCCATACATTTTTCACACCAAAGTTAATTTTAGGTTTAACCACTTTTAATCTCTAATTAACAGTAAGTTAGTTTAGTGATTAACATAACTATCATATCGCAGGAGATAAGCATAACATATAAATGCAACTTGTTCAAGCTATTAGTGCAATATTTTTGAGTTACTAAACATGATGCTTGATGGATGATATGATGACATGGCACTTTTATTGATGCTTAACACCTAGGGTGTTACAGTAACAATTAACGAACTGAACTCCAGTGTGTGTTTTAATTAGTTATTTTTCTTTCATTGATTTTCTTAAATGCTCGTGTAATTGATGACATCATATCCTTTGCCTATGGATTGCTTTGCTGTTGCCATCCATCCCTCTCTTGTGTGTGTCATTGTGTGAGTGTATGTGATTATTTGCACGGAGTTTTTCGTTGCAAGTTTGACAGATCTGCTAGCTCTTCCCATGCATGCTGATCCCGTTGCTGGTTTCATATATATAGTAGGCCTGTATGATCTGCTTGTTCTCTTAGCAGTACCTTCCAGCGTTAAATGGTCCAGATTTGTGGCAGCAAATAAAAGACAACTAACGTCTTTACCAATTAAATACTTTGCAGACAAAAGAAATAAAAAGGCAGAACTAAGGCAGCTCGCTCATAGATTGAGATCCAAAAAGACCGGCCGGCCAACATCTCCTTATCGTGAGGAGCAGTACGTACTGACTACTGATTCTCAGCATGGCTGTGCAAAAGAGAATACTTCGCCTGTGTGTGCAAAGCTCACAGCACCCTTTTCCTTTTTTTTTCACACATGTTAAAGCATACAAACACAATACCTGGTCAAATTAAACCGACTAATTAAACCACAAAGCAAGTGATAATCAGCTTGTTGACGCCGAATTGATCTCGGATCACACACTAGCTAGGGCTTTAGACGCCCGGGTCGCCACGGACCGAAGAACGCAGCGGGTAACCAACACGCACTAGTACACAAAGCATTTGTCTTGACGGTAGGGATTTATTTTCACTGGCGGTTTTGGCTTAGAGACGCCACTGGAAATCAACAAGCGAGCCCCAGCTTTAGAACCGCCAGTGGAAAAGGGCTAGCACTGGCGGTTCCTTAAGAGAACCGCCAGTGTAAATAGCTTCATTTACACTGGCGGTTGACTTAAGGAACCGCCAGTGCTAATGAACATTTTCACTGGCGGTTCCCTTATGTCAACCGCCAGTGAAAATGAAGCTATTTTCACAGGCGGTTTCCTTAAGTTAACCGCCTGTGATGATCCTCTCCAATATATACCCCCCTTCTTCCTCCCCACCACAGCCAATAGAACTGTAGCTCGACAAGTTCTTCCATGGAAGAGCTTTGGAGGTCCAGATTTCACTAAATACAAGGGGGGAGGTTTTGCTCTTGATTTCTTCGGAGGAGGTGACTAAAAAAGGTTAGTTTATGTGTTTCTTGCCTCATTTCCCCCATTCTTGCTCAATCCCACCCACATTTGAGATCTAGGGTTTCACCTCATGTGAGAGAGAGAAGGGTAGCTAGGTTTTTTTTTTTCCCATAATTCTAGTCACTATTTTTCTAGGGTTTTCCTTTATTTTAATATTTAGTTATATTTAGTTTAATTAGCAATTAGTGATGTTTTTTAGTGGTGATTTTTTAATTATTGTTTCATTAAATTTTAGTTACTCTTATTTAATTATTAGTTAAAGTGTTATATTGATGCTTGCAATTAGTGTTTACTTAATTATGTACTTATGTTTTGTTTAATATAATATGTAGTTAAGTTTTTTTAAATCAAGTAGTAGTGAGGCTTTTTTATTAGTGTTTAATTTACTATATTTAGTTCATTTAGTTGTGTTTAGTTTTTTTTTAATTACTAGTTTATTTGTCATATTGATGCTTGAAAATTAGTATCTCTTTCATTGTTAAGTTTTGTTTTATTAAATTAAGCAGTGGTTAGGCTTTCATTTGGGTTTCATTAAGTAGTCCTCCTTTATTTTTTAGGATTTCATATAATAAAATGATACTTTAATTTATTATGTTTAGTTCATTTAGTTGTGTCTAGTGTTTTTTTAGTTACTAGTTTATTTGTCATATTGATGATTAAAAATTATTTTCTCTTTAATTATTAAGTTATGTCTTGTTAAATTGAGCAAGTGGTTAGTCTTCCTTTTGTTTTTTTAGATTTCATATAATAAAATGATGCTTTAATTTATTATGTTTAGTTCACTTAGTTGTGTCTAGTGTTTTTTAGTTACTAGTTTATTTGTCATATTGATGATTAAAAATTATTTTCTCTTTAATTATTAAGTTATGTCTTGTTAAATTAAGCAGTGGTTAGTCTTCCTTTTGTTTTTAGGATTTCGTCTAATAAAATGATGCTTGAAATATTTACTATTGCTTTATTTATTATTGAGAGACGTATTTATTTAACTAGTTGTTTTAACTATATGTAGCCCGGACGTGTGTTATTTGAGAAATATACAAGCGAGGAGTTCTTTTAATCTATAATCCATTAAAGGAGTTTGATGATCATCTTTAAGGTTTGTTATTAATTATCTCCTTTTTAGTGATTATATTATTTAAATATATTAAATTCTATAACAGGTGACAATGGACAGAGCATTTTGGATGTATAACTTAGACAGAGTAAATCCATCCTACCTACTTGAGGTCCGTAGGTTTATCGATGCAGCTAAAAATCATGCATTGAGAACACAGACGAAGCACATATGTTGTCCTTGCGCAGACTGCAGAAATCTTGTTGTTTTTGAAGACACAAGTCCAATCATGGCTCATGTGGTCTGTCGAGGATTTATGAATGATTACTTGATTTGGACAAAGCATGGGGAGGGAAGCTCTGCAATGTATGTAGCTGAAGACCCTGTGAGTCTCGGTGGCAATGGCCCAGATATGCTTGTTGACGATGTATACCAGTTCGGACATGAGACAGAACACCATTGTCCACAAGAGAGTGAACATGTTGTGCCCGATGTTCACGATGATGATGATGCAAATGTTGGAGGATCCGACGCCAACAGAACTCAGGTGGAGGATGAAGACGCAGAATTGATGGCTGCACTATTGCATCGTCATACGGATCCATCAATGTTTTTCATGAAAGGGATGAAGGCCTTAGAGCAGGCAGCAGCAGAGCCCTTATACGATGAGAGTAAGGGTTGCACCAAAGAGTTCACGACATTACGGTCTGTGCTTAAGTTGTTGATGTTGAAGGCTAGGTACGGATGGTCCGATACCAGCTTCGATGCATTGTTGAGTACTCTTAGAGATATGCTTCCAAAGAAGAACAAAGTGCCTGCTAACACTTACTATGCAAAGAAGCTAATCACCCGCTTACTATGGGTGTCCGTAAGATCCACGCTTGCGAAAACCACTGTATCTTATATCGAGGTGATTACAAAGACTTGGATAACTGTCCAAATTGTAGTGCAAGTCGGTACAAGACTAAAAAAAGACTACCTACAAGAGGAGAATGCAACTTCGTTTCCAAAGGAAAGAAGAGAAAGAAGACCCTACAGAGTTCAAAACTCTACAACAAAGAAAATGAAGAAGAAGACTATTATGCCCGAGAGAAAGGTTCCAAATTTTGGTGATGTGGTATCTTCCGGTAGTTGATCGTCTACGGTGTTTGTTTGCAAACCCCGAAGATGCAGAGCTTATGACTGGCATGCTTCCGAGAAGCACAAAGTAGACGGAAAAGCTTCGACATCCCCGCCGATGGGAAGCAATGGCAAAAATTCAATGCTGACCACCCGAGTTTGCTAAGGAGACAAGAAATGTTCGGTTCGCACTATGCAATCGACGGAATGAATCCCTTCGCCGAAAGGAGCAAAGACGCATAGCACATGGCCTGTGCTCCTCACTATCTACAACCTCCCTCCACACTTGTTGCGAGCGCGCAAATACCTTTTGGCGACCATTCTTATTTCGGACCTACACAACCCGGTGTTGATATGGATGTATTCTTGGAGCCATTAATGGAGGAAATGAGAATATTGTGGGATACAGGTGTCGCCATGTTGGACGAATACCGGAAAGAGTCATTCACACTAAGAGCAATTATCTTTGTTACGATCAATGATTACCCAGGTCTCTTTGTATTGTCAGGACAGTTCAAGGGTAAGGTCGGTTGTGTAGTATGCTTGGATGAAACTTTTTATGTGTCCCTCAGTGCCTCCAACAAGATAGTATACATGAGACACAGGCGTTTCTTATCGAGAGGACATAGGTACCGCTTGCGAAAGATGGATAGATACTTTGACAATCACGACGAAACAAAGTCCACTGCTCCATCAGGTAATAGTAAAGGTCAAAGAGTGTATGAGATAGTTAAGAACATCAAGTTTGTATTTGGCAAGAAGACAAAAGATGGAAAAGCAAGAAAGGTTGTGAAGCCAGACTCCTGGAGCTACATTTAAGAAGATGTCAATTTTCTTTAAGTATTTGCCATATTGGAAAGAGCTTGACATACGGCACGCGGTGGATGGTATGCACATTCAGAAGAATGTGTTTGAAAGCATAATTGGTACGTTGCTAGATATGAAGGGTAAGACAAAGGAAGGACTGAGTTCACGTCAGGACCTGGTCAATTTAAAGATAAAACCAGAACTTCATCCAAAGTTGCTAGATAATAGAAAGTACCACCTCCCGGCAAAGAAACTACAACCTCACTACGGATGAGAAACATGCGATGTGTGTTTTGGTTGAAGAAATTGAAAGTTCTAGCTGGATTTTGCTCTAACATTAAGAGCATTGTGTCAATGAAGGATCTTACAATAACCAACTATAACTCACATGATTGTCATATGATGTTGACAACCTTTCTCCCTATTGCCATCAGGGCAATAAGCCCCGTGTTCTTAAAGATGGCAATCACACGGTTATGCTACTTTTTAATGAGATATCTCAGAAGGTAATTGACCGAGAGCGGTTGGAGTCTCTTCGAGAATTCGCGGTTGAGACAAAGTCACAGGCTTGAGATGTGTTTCCCACCATCTTTCTTTGATATAATGGTACACCTTGTCGTGCATTTGGTGCCACAAATACAGGCTTTGGGTCCCATGTACCTGCATGAGATGTGGACGTATGAACGTTTCATGTCAATACTGAATGGGTACGTATCCACTCGTGCTCGTCCTGAGGCCTCCATGATAGAGGGATACACTACCGAAGAGGCCATTGATTCCGGAGGTCCATTCTACAATAATTTTCTAAAAGATCAGATTGCAATAGGTTTGCCTTCGTCCCGACAAGAGGGCAGACTACATGGGTGTGGGAGGATGGGCCGGAAATCATTCATCCCATTAGACTATAATGTAGTCCTCGAGGCGCATCATAGCATCATGCATCAGCTCTCGATAATGGAGCCTCTGATCACACAACACATAGAAGAGCTAAGCGATCAAAACCCTGGGCAAACAGAGGATTGGCTATCAAAGGAACACAAGCGTCGATTCACTTCATGGCTAATGGAGCGTAACATTCCAAATGGAGAAACAATTGAGCAACAAACAATCAAGAGGTTGGCAAATTGGACCATCTCGGCAGGTCACATCATGGCGCACCTATGACATTAGTGGCTTCACGTTTTTGTACCACTTCTAGGGACAAAAAGAGCATGGCGCAAAAAAATGGTGGTGTTCGTTGTGAGGCCATAGATGATTCAAATGAAAACGCTACATACTATGGCTTCATTGAGGAGATATGGGAACTAGACTATGATTCATTTAAGACGCCCGTGTTTCGATGCCAATGGGTTGATGAGAAACATGTCACAGTGAACAACTATGGCCTGAGAGTTCTTGATCTAAGTAAAGTAGGCTACAAGGATGATCCCTGGATCCTTGCTATCCGTGCTGCATAGGTCTTCTATGCCGAACAAATCCTTTGTAAGGAAGAGAAGAAAAGTAGCGACAAGACGAAGCATATAGTTCTTCCTGGAAAGCAACAAGGTTTAGGAGTTGATGGTGTAATTGACCTAGATGACTTCAACCATTTCGGGCACATGTCTCTCTTTGAAGATCATCCTTTGAAGATAAAGAATGTTGAGCGTACCATCCCCAAAAAATTCATTGCCATGGGTGCGCCCACGATAGAGAAGGCGTAAACAATAGGCGGCTAGCTAGATTTTATAGTTAAGTTAAAAATTAGTTATTGTCAAGGCAGAACAATTTATCTTTCATAATTTGTACTCTTGTATGACTTGTCTTGGTATTCATTTTCTAATTATTTAAGTCCTTTTCTTTCTACTACTTTAAGTTCTTTTCTTTCTACTACTTTAAGTCCTTACATAAATATATACATGAATAGTAACTTATAAAAAGAATTAACCTAAAAAGAAATATACCTAAAAAAAAATATACTAAAAGAAACTACAAAAGATAATATCAAATTAATAACCTAAAAGAAATAATCTAAAAGAATTAATCTAATAGTCTATCCCTAAAAGAAATATACTAAAAGAATTAACCTAAAAGAAATAATAAAAAGAAATAACCTAAAAGGAATAATAAAAAAGAAATAACCAAAAGAAAATAACCTAAAGGAAATAGTGTAAAAAATATAGTACAATAAATATACTAATTTGTACATATATATATATTATACATATAAAACAGAATGTGAATAAGAAAGAAAAACAAAGAAGGAGAAAATTGATACATAACAAAATAATCTAAAAGAAACTACAAGAAATAATTTAAAAGTAATATACTAAAAGAATAACCTACAAAAAGTAACCTAAAAAATATAGTAAAACAATTAACCTACAAGAAATAACATAAAAAGAAATAAGCTAAAACAAATAAGCTAAAAAGAAATAAGCTACAAGAAATAACATAAAAGAAATATAGTGAAACAATTAACCTAGAAGAAATAACATAAAAGAAACAATCTAAAAGAAACTACAAGAAATAATCTAAAAGTAATATACTAAAAAGAAAAACCAAAAAAAATATACTAAAAAAATAACCTACAAAAAGTAACCTAAAAAAATATTGCAAAAGAAATATACTACAAGAAATTACCTAAAACAAATAATCTAATTGTTAACCTAAAAGAAATAAGCTCAGTGCTAGTTAATGCCATATACAGAAAATGAAATTGGTTAAGGGGAAAAAAAATTTCCACAGGCGGTGGACCTAGACAACCGCCAGGTGGAAATGGATTTCCACCGGCGGTTGCCTAAGTTCACCGCTCAGAAAATACATTTATAGAAGTGGTCTAGGACAACCGCCAGTAGAAATAATTTCTACCGGGCGGTTGTCCTAGACCACCTCCCGCACAAATGCATCCCCTATTATACCGCCCACCGTGACTTGAAATTTTCACAAGTCCGGTGGGCGAGCTTTTTCAAATCGACGCCGTCAGGCTGCCGAAATTTCTCCTGCCGGAGTCGCAGCGCGCCAATCGGCGGGCCGCCGGACCACCGCCGCTGGAGGCACGCCAGCGAGCGCCGCCGAAACCATCTCCTTCCGCCGGAGCGACGCCGAGCCTTCTCCTTCCGCCGGAGCGTCGCCGAAGCTGTCGGCATCCGCGCCGAGCACCGCCGCTGGAGGCACACCCGCCGGAGCGTCGCCGAGCCGTCTCCGTCCGCCTGAGCACCGCCGAGCAACGCCGCCGACGGCCGCTAGCACCACCGCCGCCGCCGCGCCGCCGGTGTTCGTCTGCGTGCACCGCGGTGAGGAAAACCTTTGTGCGTGCGTGGTGGCGGCGGTTTGCATCTGCCGCATCTGCCGGGCCGGTGGTTTGCGGCGGCGGCGGCATGCGGCGGCGGCGGCGCGGTTTATGGCACCGGGCGGCGGCGGCGGCCCGCGGCGGCCAGCGCGCCGCCCGCTGCGCTGAAGTTGGGCCATGTTGGGCGATAAGGCCCAACAAAGGGCCTTTTTTTTTTTTTTTTATGTATTAATTATGTAAATTAGTCATACTATTAAGTAAAAATATTAAGTATTAGTTGTATTAATTAGTTAAATTAGTAATTAATATTTGTATTAATTACTAACAATTGTTAGTAATTAAGTAAAAATTGTTAGTAAAATTTGTATTAATTAATAACAATTGTATTAATTACTAACAATTGTTAGTAAAATTGTTAGTAATTTTCAAAAATCTTAATGTATTAATTGTATGTGGTATTTTTCAAATAGTGTATGTCAAAATTTTCAAATATAATACTTGTATTATTAAGTAATAGTATTAAGTAAAACTAGTAATATTGTATGTGGCATTTTCAATTTATATTGTATCAATTATCAATTAGTAAATTTGTTTTGGTTATATCCTCGCTCATGGTACCTTTTAAATTATATGCTCGCTCTATTAATTTGCGCTTACCATCACCATACCCGCCAAATCATTGTCCCGCCACCGTCTTCTCATCGTTCTCGGCCCGTCGCCCTAGATTCAGATCTCTCCTCCGCGCTTTATCACAGGTACATATTTCCTAATGACTTATTGTTATTTCATAATAACTTAGTGTTATTTTATATTGATTTACTGTTATTTCCTAATGATAGTGTTAATGACTTAATGGTAGTGACTTAGTAGAATTTCATAATGACTTAGTGTTAATTCCTAAGTGTTATTAACCTAGTGTTAAAGACTTAGTGCTAATGACTTAGTGTTATTTTCTAAGTGTTATTTTCTAATGACTTAGTGTTATTTTCTAAGTGTTATAGTGCTAATGACTTAGTGTTATTGACTTAGCATTATTTACTTAGTGCCTTAGTGTTATAGTGCTAATGACTTAGTGTTATTTCCTAATTACTTAGTGTTAGTGACTTAATGACTTAGTGGTATTGACTTAGTGACTTAGTGCTAATGACTTAGTGTTATTGACTTAGCGTTATTTACTTAGTGACTTAGTGTTATAGTGCTAATGACTTAGTGTTATTTCCTAATTACTTAGTGTTAGTGACTTAATGACTTGCTGTTAGTGTCACTTAATGACTTAGCATGTTAATGACTTAGCATGTTAATGACCTAGTGTTAATGACTTAGCATGTTAATGACCTAGTGTTATATTTGAAGTTATCGAGAAGATGACATCTCCAAAATCTAAAGACCATCGGTGCGTAAGAGCAGCGTGCAGAGTCACCCACTAAGACTCACACACCCCCGGAGGCACGGTGAGTCTCACGGCATTAAGAAGCCTTGCCCTTTTTATAACGTCGAACCCTATCAAAGTAACTAACATAGTTATTGCCATGCATAGAACTATAAATCCTCTGGAAGAAGAAGAGCAAATGCAGAGTCACCCCCTAGCGGAAGAAGGACAAGAAGAAGATTTCCATGGTGACATGTTGGAAGAAGAGGAAGATGACGGCGTCTTTAAGTGATCCATGCCCTAGCATAGATAGGCAACGCGAAAAAGTGTTGACCCGTGATTATGATCCGTATAATGAGGTATACTCATAATATGAAAACCAACACTTCCCTTCATAGTATTATAGTCATAATGATCCTTACACTCTTCAATTCTTTCGGCCGAGAGGTTATGTCTCAAATGCGTGGAACTTCTCGCGGAAGAAGAAGACGTGCCTCAAGACGAAGCACCGAGCTTGGACCGAGACAACCACCTCCAAATCAAGAAAAAAGAAAACAAAGTGACCGAAAACGTGGTGACCGAGGAACAAACAAGTGGCCGAGAAGACATATATAGTTCCCGGCATTGGCCCGAAAGGATAGCCTCTAGTGCCCGATGAGGTGGCGGCCAAGATAAGGAATGCAATTGGTTGGTCGGGTCGGGGATAAATTGGACATCACAATCACTAGGTGGAAGGATGTGGATGCGACTAAAAGGAAAGAGCTATGGGACAAGTTTATAGAAAGGTTTGTGTACCCTACGAGGACGGAGAAACCGGGCTATGCAAGTTTTTTTCAAGCAGATTACAACATCATTCCGTAATCGGCGATCCGAGATGAATACCAAGTTTCAAGCATGGGTACGACCCAACGAGCAAGTATAAGATCACACAAGCGCAGTGGGGAGATATTCAAGGCACAGAAGAATGACCCACCGCCAAAGCCAAGAGTGAAGCCGCTTCAAAGACTAGCAAGGAAGAACAAATACCACCATCACCTTGCACCGGTGGTTACAAGAAACAAATTCAAAATGGCGGGCGAGGAGGAGGAGCTAAAGAAACAAGGGGTTCCCCGTGCTATCGAGAGGAAGTTGGCGAGAGGTCGGCAAATTGGCTCGTAGGTAGAGGAACAAGACAAACCGCTACCGGTGTGAATCGTCCCTTAGACATCACAGCCCCCCACCGATAAGATGTTGGAGCTAGCAAGTGGAGGTCAAACAAGGGAAACTCAAGCCACGAAGGGAGAGAGACATCCCGAGTATTGACCGGGCAACCCCGAGCATCCTGGCCGTGTACGAGGCATCTCCTCGAAGACGGGATGGAAAGAAGGATTTGGTGAGGAGTGGGTGGGCATGTATAAGAAACGCGATCAATATAAGGAAGACATGCAGCATTTTTTTTGAGGAAAAGGCTAAGGAACAGTTCAAAACATGATGTCGACTTTCTAACAAATCCTCGATCCACGGCCGGTGCGTAAGTTAGCTAGTGCAAGTGTCGGTAAGCGTATGAGCACACAAGGCCCCGGCAGATGCAGCTCGTTCCAAAGACAACCCTTGCTTGGAGCTCGGGAGATGAGTTATGGCATGCCCGCTCAATCGCTCCTTTTCCAAGTAGTGTGGGGTCTACGGGAAACACACACCGCTACCCCCGTGGATGACATCAATGGGCCGACACCTTGCAAAATGCTCATACGATATGGTATGAAGCATCAACGCATAAGGGAGGTAGCCACGTGCTTTGCGATCCCCGGACGTGACTACCACGGTGATCCTATACCAGAAGAGTACTGCAGCGTAGAAGTGGTGACGGTCGTCCCAGGCTACGAGGATGACATGCTAGAAATTTCTGATCCCGAGGGTATTGAGACACTCGGACAGGCCATTAAGAATTTCATCCTGTGGCCTCGAAGAGATGTCCAGTTGATGCAGCCACCACCTTCCACGTAAGCCCCGCCGTAAACTCGAGAGTCAAGACCTCGATCTCGACCGTCAACAGGATCCAAACCCACCATCACCACCTGCTGCCGATCCTTCAAGAACCCCACCGTCAACATCGAAACCAGCAGGATCTCCGCCACAAACAAGTACACCAGTCCGTGAGCCTCCTTCGTCCCCACCGCCACAAACAAGTACACCAGTCCGTGAGCCTGCTTCGTCCCCACCACCTCAAGACATGGAAGCATCGCCTTGGACACCACCGCCGCCACCAAAGAAGACCCAAGAAAAACCCACCAAGAAGAGGAAATTTTCTATTCCCAAATTGGTTTCCCCATTCGAGCCGAAGAGGAAAACAGCTGGCACTGCCAAATTTTTAGAAGGGATTGCGCTTTCTCGCAAGTCAACTACCGTGGACTTAGCTGAGCAAGAGAAGGCAGTAGAAGAAGCAAAGATCCGAGCTCTAAAGATAGTGAGGCCAACATGGGATGACTATGAAAATGTCCCGTGATAAATATGTACCCGCAGGCCTCTACCGAGTTGGGAACAACTCCAAAAGCTTCCGCCTGGTATAAAAAAAGACTTCATGATCGGTACATGCGAGCGGCTCGAGTCGGGATCGACGCAATCCAAGTGGACATACCACCACCGCTTTCATAAGTGAACGAGACACGACTTTCATTACTTTTGAGGACATATGGTTGATGTTTAACCTTAAGCGGCTCGATGTTCAGCTCGTCACGCTATTTGCATTGTAAGTGTACCTCTCACACTAACATGAACTTTTGTTTATTATTATTGACTTCTATCTTGTGCCTTGTAGAATGCAATATGAACAAAACGAGTTCGTGTACGGTCTCGCACCAAACAAGAATGACTTCAAAAGGACTGGGTACCTAAGCCCCAAAAAAAAATTTGCGAGAATGAGCACACCTTCCGAATTGGTGACGACAAATGACGAATTGAAGGGGTTATCAAAGAAAGATAAAGAAAAGAGAAAAAAAGATTTGGAGAAGGATCATGAGACTCACTACGCCACATACATAGGCAATGCATTGCTCCAGTACAAACACAGGGAATGCGTAGTTGCCCCTTATAACTTTAGGTAAGTATGGGTTCATATACATACATCGCCTTAAGTATCGGTTTATATAAATGCATGACAACTCGGTTTCGATCTTGCGCTTGTTGACCACTTTGGATATGCTTCTTCATTTATCCTAGAGACGGAAGGGTGCTGGTCTTGGACTCCGCCGACTACCCACCTAAAAGATATGCAAAATTCCAAAGCATCATAGAACGGTAAGCTGACAAAATGTAGCATGCATCTTTTAATCGATGAGAGTTTAAGATTGCTGCTAACTGATTCTTTTTGAGATCATAGATGTTGGAGATTCTATAAAATAAGAGGTGGAGTGTTTGACCCGTCTTTGGCGGGGAAGGAAATACAATTTTTTCACAAATGGCCGGTATGTAAATTTATTATGAATCAATATCAGGCATGTTACATATATAAGATGTTATTACAAGTAAATAACTCTAAGCAATTTATGTAGTGCCACAAGCAACCAATTGGTTCGCTGCACTGCGGATTCTACACGTGTGAGTTCATGAGAACGGCCGGACGGTACATCAGGAATCCTAAGGTAACACTAATAGTAACGTTTGTATTTATATCGTTAAAAATGCAAATTTATTTAGACGCATGGAAATATATATAATGCTTACAAACTTCCTTTTCAGGCGTATCAAGAAGCGGACTCCCATAACTTCGACGAGCTAACTATGTATGGAATAATTGAGGATCTCTGCTCATTTATCATAAGAGAAATTATTCCTTCGGAGGGGAAATTTCACCACTCGAAAGCGCCTTTAGCGAGGCCGAGTTCAGAGCGCTAAGGGATATTAGCGCTCTGAAATTAAGTCGAAATGATTATTAGAATCCTCTCTAATGTAAATTTTATTATCACATGGTGGCCAAAAAACAATTTTAATGTAAACAATGTATAGTGTAATTAAATTGTTAATGATGTATATATGTATATAAGTATTATATGGTATAATTACTTTTTTTTAATGTATTTGTCATAATTAAATAGTCTTTGCATTGATCATAATAAGGGAGAAAGATGAGGGGGAGAAGGGAGGAAGATGAGGGGGCGAGAGGGAGGGAGGGAGGAGGTGAAAGAGGAGGGACAGAGAGGAGGGAGGAAGGGGACAGGAGGGCGCCAACTGAAAAAATTAAAAATTCAAATGAATTTGGGCGGAAAACATTAACACCGGGCGGTTTACCTAACAAAACCGCCAGGGAAATTCCATTTCCACCGGCGGTTCCTTAAGTGAACCGCCCCGGTGGAAATGACATTTTCACAGGCGGTTCCTTATGTGAACCGCCTATGAAAATGGATTTCCACAGGCGGTTTTCAAGCAACCGCCGGTGAAAATGCAACATTTTCACTAGCCTCTTGCAAAGCGGCGGCAGGCCAAAACGCCAGTGGCGAGGCCTCTAGAACCGCCTGTACAAATGCTTTGTGTACTAGTGACGCTTTCGCGGTGAAGAGCGGAGAGGTTTACGAGCAAACCACCAAAGGATAACCAATCGTGCTTACGTGACGAAGAACGGCTAGTTTCTAGGCAAACTAGCAAAGGAACCGCCGAAGCTCTCGCCCGGGAGGGACCCCGTCAGGGTAAGGACGTCGCCGGGTTGCCCTAGGTCGGCCGGCAAGCCTAGGGCGCCATCCTTGGTCGCCTGGATCAAGGGATGAACAGCATGAGGTTGGAAAAGAGGTGTAGTAGATGTATTTTGATGATTGGATGATGGGTACTCAATCGGCCATGATCCTCTCATATATATAGAGGGGGGTGGTCTTATCTCAGTAGGAAACCGCTCCAATACTTATTTTTCAAGTTTCCCACGAGTTTGAAAGAGTTCGGATCGCAACCGAAAAGTCCAGGTCTGAACTGACGAGGTCTACCGGAGCTTCCGGTCGAACTTCCGGTCTCGGACCGGAACTTCTGGTCTTGGACCGGAACTTCCGGTCATGAGCTCCGGGGTCGGCGCAGGCCGGAACTTCTGGTCACGGACCGGAAGTTCTGGTCTCGGATCGGAAGTTCTGGGTCAGCACTATAGCATTTTTTCGGGGCCATAACTCCTTCATCCGATCTCCAAATCGGGCATTCCATATATGATTTTTGACCATCTCGATGAGAGGAACGCAATGGTGAGATCAAATCAACATTTTGACAACTTCATAAAATGGACAATTTTGGTTGTCAACACATGCCCCCCTATTTTCAGGTGAATAATGCATGAACCTGAAAACACAATTTAAAACTAAATAGCGACGATACCCATCTCATCGGCTATCTAGTGACTAAGGGCGATGTATACATCAGCCATTTTTGTTCTAAGGGCGATACATGTGTCGGCCATTGTTTGGTAAACACTTAGGCTTCTTGCCAAACACTTGGAAAATACTTTTTCAAGTATCTTCCGCTTATTGCTCTCGGGAGACTTTCACCTTGCAATGTCTCTAGCATATATGAATTTCCAAATATCACTTTGATCACTTTATAAGGACCTTCCCAGCTTGGTGACCATTTGCCAAACTTATTGTTCTTCGATCCAATTGGTAGTATGGTCTTCCACACTAGTTCTCCAACTTGGAAAGATTTACTTTTCACCTTCTTGTTATATGCTTTGGCAACTCGAGCTTTATCTTTCTCAATCTCCTTAAGAGCCTTTAACCTTTTATCAGTCACCTCATCGATATTGTCCATTATCATATCATGATACATAATAGCAGATAAATCATTTTGTTTAGCAAGCCTATATGCATCCGAATTCACCTCGACGGGTAACACAGCTTCTTGACCATATACTAACTCAAAAGGAGTAACCTTTGTAGCACCATGTCTTGATATGCGATGCGCCCATAGAGCTTCAGACAAAATCTCATGCCACCTCCTTGGATTATCCTCAACCTTTTTTTAATAAGCATGATCAAAGTCTTGTTACTAGACTCAGCCTGACCATTAGCTTGAGCATAGTATGGAGATCAATTGAGAAGCTTCGAGAATGAACTCAATCACCTCTTTGTGTGTCATATTCTTCAATGGGACTGCCTCGGTCCACTTAGTAAAATAATCTGTAGCAACCAAGACAAAGCGATGTCCCTTCGAAGACGGGGGATGAATTTGGCCAATGAAATCTGGCCCCCAACCACGAAAAGGCCATGGTTTGATGATAGGATGAAGCATCACAGTAGGCACAAGCTGAATATTATCAAATCTCTGTCACTCTTTGCACCCTTTGTAGTATCGAAAGCAATCGGTCATCATAGAAGGCCAATAGAAACCAGCCCGATGCAATAATCACTTCATCTTTGTAGCCGATTGATGCGTACCACAAATGCCTTCATGGACTTCTCCCATAGCCACTCTTGCTTGATCGGTTTCCAAACACTTAAGCAACAAGTCTTCGGCGGTTCGCCGGTAAAGCTCGCCATTATGCAAAGTGTATTTGAATGCACTCCGCCGAACACTTTTATCAACTTTCGAGTTGGGTTCCTGCAAATATTTCAATAAAGAAGTCCTCCAATCCTCTGAATCGGTCACATCATCACTAGGAATCATATTAGACCAATTTGGAGCTCGACCGAGTGAAACATCTGAGCCGACTCCAGGGGAGTCGGCTAGGCCGACCGACCCCGGTCGGTTTAGCCGGGTCGTGTCGCTGGCCGATTGCCAGAATCGGCTTAGCCGATTCTAGCGCACCTACATGGAAAAATTTCAAATTTTGATGCATCGGTCTTTCTTGAATATGAAAATTAGATCCACTAACATCAAAGCCCGATGCTTGTTGAGCTAACATGTTGGCCATATAATTTGCATGTCTCGGAATATGCCAAATTTGAAATTCGGCAAAAAAAGCAATGATATCAAGGCACTTATCAAGATATACATCGTGTGATTCTTTAAAACATCAAAACATAGCAGCGGCTTGCTGCAAACATTAGTAAAGAACCACCACATGCTCCAACATGTCATACTTCAAGGATTACAACATGACTAGGCCGAATAAGAAACTACTTATTCGGCCTGAATTTTGGTGCAAATGTCATTCTAATCGGCTTGATGTCTCAAATAACATGATTACTAGAAATAATGATCATGTCAACTCCTTGGCCCTTTTTGCAACCCAATTAATCATATAACATATCCATAAAGTAAAATACATATATTATGCCCCCTGGGCCTTAAAGCCATCAAAGAAAATTCTATGGGGACTTTTTTAATAGCACGATGGTTACAAGCATTCATCGGCTATATTTTTATGCTAAGGGCGATAGCAAAGTATCGGCCATATGAGTTCATTCACATGAGTATGCATAGCCAAAATAAAATATTTTGGCTTTTGATCATTGATAGGCATAATAATTTGGCAACCCTCCATAACATAAAGATCCACACCAAGGATCAAAATAAGGAGCTGAGGGATGACTATACATACCATGAGATGAATTCCACATAAACATAGGCAGAGAAGACGGATGATGCAAAGACCAAAGATTTTGATGATTTGGTACAAATTTCCAACTTCGCAATTGTTTCTTGAATCTTTTTCTCGCTTTCATCTTCAACGCACTACTTTCTTGATCATCATCCTTGTGAGTTTGAACACTTCCTTTAGGAACCCATGCCAAGCCTTTTCCTTTTAGCTTCTCTGCACTAAGCTTTTGCAACTTGCTTTCTTGCCACTTTGGTAAACCGATTGAACATATCGGTTTTATTTCTGTTTTGGACAGCAGCAAATCTTTCTTGATTTTGGGCACTCTCACCTTTCTTTGTTTAGATTTAGCAACTGGAATATCAATAAATGATTCTTCCATGTCTTTGCTGTCAATAGCCTAGTTTTTCAGCAATGTAATCGGCTTTTCAATAGTTGAACTCAGATCTGAACATTTGTTCTTTCGGCCATCATACTTCACACGGTAAATTTGCTTTACTACTTTCTTCTTCGGTTGAGCTCTAGACCGATTTTGATCAAAACGGTCTTTACAATATGATGATTTCTCTGAGTATCTAGGAGCTGCATAGTCTATATATTGTGGCCTAAAGTATGGTCGAACTTATGCCTCTTGATCAAACCAGCCCCAAAATAAATAAGGATGAAAACTGGTGGGTTGTGGTCCATATGACATAGGAACCGGCTGCTCAAAAGAAGAATATGTTGCTGCTGCGTGGGATCTGTCTCCTTGCCAATCCCACTTTTTAGACTTGTGTTTTGGAGGCAATCTTGATGGTTGAACCTTCTTTGATCGATTGGCAATATTTGCTTCACCGATCTTCTCATATTTAGCTAGAAGCTCTTCGAAGCTAAGCTTCGGTCTTCCATCCTTTTGCCTGTCATGAGCTTTGCCTTCATTAGCATTATGATCATCCTCCTTCTTTTTTCCATCCTGATAGACATGCCCCAAAGAAGGATCCTTAGCCGATTCTCCTTGCTTAACTGGATCAATCGGCTTTTGCTCTAGTTGAAGAGATTTCACCTGCCTCCCAGTGTCTTCTGAAATTGTGATCGATTTATTGTCCTCTGGAATATCTTCAACTTGCAACTCATGAACAATGACCTTGTTTTCACTTGAGGGCTCAACATCTCTATCTTGGGCATTTAAGCTTTGAGCTTTGAGTGAATCGGCAAATGCAAGCCGATTCAAAACCTGTTCGTCATCAAGACCAATTAAACCCAATTGGTCCACTTGTTGAGCTTTGAAAAATCTCAATCGGCCTTTATCAATGGCCGATTGGACTGCATAATGAAACATATTACAATTACAAGTATTATGATCATAGGAATTATGCCATTTGCAATATGTAAACTCTTCTAAGTTTTGAACTGATGGCAAAGCATTGTGATCAATGATTCTAATAAAATTATTCTTAAGCAAGATATCAAACACATGATCACAAAAGGCAAAGTCAAAGGTGTATTTTGATTTCTTCAACCGATTCTTTTGTGGAGTCGGTTTTAAAGCTAGGCAAATGAAGGGATCAGATTTAACATCAATCCATTCGGCCACACCTTTGCAAATCTTTTTTGGAAAGCTTTAATTTTGATAAACCAATACCATCGGCCTCACCATATGGCACAATATATAATGCTATTCCTAATCGGTCTTTTACAACTTTTCATAAGGATATCTCTGATAGATGCAGAAATTGAAATAGTATGACCAGATTGGAATTTGAGCAAAATATTCATACTTTGTACTTTGTTGATCATATCAGAGAGATGTACGCCTTTAATTGGAATGATGTTGTTTTCCATCTCAAAGGAACGACCAACAATAGGTGCCGAATGATCCAAAGATGCATTAGCGGCTGTAGGAACCGAAGAAGTCAGCTTAGCCAATTGGAAATTAGCTAGGCCGACTTGGGCAATAGTAGCAGGTGGAGTCGGCTTAGCCGACTCAAGGCAAGCACCAGAGGCAATCGGCCCGGGCGATCGAGGAGTCGGCCTGGCCGATTCAGTAGTAGGTCAGAGAGGCAATCGACCTAGCCAACTGGGTAGTCGACTTAGCCGATTTGGAACAAGTAGGCAGCCCTCCCTTCTTGCTTGTAGGGGCTTGATCTTCGTCAATGATGTGATACTCACTAGATAAGTACACGACCCTTTAGCTCCTGAAAAGTCAAGTCTAGTTGGTTTCTTGCGTTTCTCATGCTCCTCTATAGCAACAATTGCTTTTATGTCTACTTATAATCCACTTTTAGCCGATGACTTCATAGTGATCGGCTTTTTTGCATTGGCCTTTCTAAAGTGTCCATAGAATTGCTCCTCCAATTCAGACCATGAACAAATAGTACATTGAGGCAAAGATGTAAACCATGCAAAGGCAATACCGATGAGGGATAAAGAAAAATTTCTTATTCTTATGTAGTCTTCTTTACCGAAATCACCCAACTGTGAGAGATATATACTAATATGTTCCATAGCAGTTTTATCATCTTCACCACTAAACTCACAAAAGTAAGGTACCCACCAACCATTAGGATCCCTCAAGTAATCATAACATAATGGGTATGGTTTATGATAAGCGGGCACCTTCCATTTAGAAGAGCCATATGGATTTGTAGCATGGGCTAAATCTTCATTGATTCGGCTAGATTTGAGAGCAATATATAAAGCCGAATCATGATCGTTAGCATGTATGCCCATTGCTGAATTTTTATTGATTCGGCTACAATTATTAGCAACTTGTGAAGACGAATCATGAGTTTTAGCACTCGAATGTCTTGCTGAAATTCCACTAATTCGGCTAGAGCTAGAAGTAGCATATGAAGCCGAATCGTGAGCATTAATTCCTGCATAAGGTGCTGAACTTTCATTGATTCGACTATGGTTATTGGTAACACGTGAAGCCAAATCATGAGCACTTGCACTTAAATACCTTGCTGAATTTTTATTAATTCGGCTTGAGTTTGGAGTAACATATGAAGCCAAACTATGAATAGAAGCATTGGCATATAGTGCTGAATTTTGAGAGTAATTGGCTAAGTAATTAGCATTATCATAGCCAATTCTCTCATTCATCGGCATGTCTTGTGGTAGAACCACATATTGTGAACTTATAGCCGATGAATAAGAATTTACATGTTGTATGTTGCTAGACGCATTTGGACTCAAAGAATTCATAATTAACATCGGCTCTTGAACATAATGAGGCCCATTAACAACATAAGTGTTAGCCGATGCAACATATCTATTATTATTATAACTAGCAACACTAACATGAGAGTTCATAGAACTTGCAAAACAATTATTAGAATCATAAGAAATATTTGCAAGCTGTACCTCAGGATGATTGTAGTAGTTTTGTGATGAACCACCTTGGTACTCCATGATTTAGAACTAGACCACCTTGCTGAAATTTCCAACAACAAGCACAACTCGTTGCAAAATAGCAAGCAAGATCACAAGGGGTCAATACCAGATGCAATCGACCTTTTGAGCCAATTGGCAACGATAATGGCGAGCACAAGAAGATAGATCAATAAAGAATAGGGCTAGGGCAAAGTGATTCGGCTACAAAGTAGAGACGAAGCAACTCTTCCCCAGCGGAGTCGCCAAAAAGTGTGTTGACGCCGAATTGATCTCGGATCACACACTAGCTAGGGCTTTAGACGCCCGGGTCACCACGGACCGAAGAACGCAGCGGGTAACCAACAAGCTTTCGCGGTGAAGAGCGGAGAGGTTTACGAGCAAACCACCAAAGGATAACCAATCACGCTTACGTGACGAAGAACGGCTAGTTTCCAGGCAAACTAGCAAAGGGACCGTCGAAGCTCTCGCCCGGGAGGGACCCCGTCAGGGCAAGGACGTCGCCGGGTTGCCCTAGGTCGGCCGGCAAGCCTAGGGCGCCGTCCTTGGTCGCCTGGATCAAGGGATGAACAGCATGATGTTGGAAAAGAGGTGTAGTAGATGTACTTTGACGATTGGATGATGGGTTCTCAATCGGCCATGATCCTCTCATATATATAGAGGGGGTGGTCTTATCCCAGTAGGAAACCGCTCCATTACTTATTTTCCAAGTTTCCCACGAGTTTGGAAGAGTTCGGGTCGCAACCGAAAAGTCCAGATCCGAACTGACGAGGTCTACCGGAACTTCCGGTCTCGGACCAGAACTTCTGGTCTTGGACTGGAACTTCCGGTCATAGACCGGAAGTTTTCGGAGCTCCGGGGTCGTCGCAGGCCAGAACTTCTGGTCCCAGACCGGAAGTTCTGGTCACGGACCGAAAGTTCTGGTCTCGGACCGAAAGTTCTGGGTCAGCACCACAGCATTTTCCTAGGGCCATAACCTCTTCATCCAATCTCCAAATCGGGCATTACATATATGATTTTTGACCATCTCGACGAGACGAATGCGATGGTGACATCAAATCAATATTTTGACAACTTCATAAAATGGACAATTTTGGTTGTCAACACATGCCCCCCTGTTTTCAGGTGAATGATGCATGAACTTGAAAACACAGTTTAAAACCAAATAGCGACGATACCCATCTCATCGGCTATCTAGTGACTAAGGGCGATGTATACATCGGCCATTTTAACAAACGTCGGCCGAGGCACAGAACCACCCCCAATGTCAACTTGTTCCAAAAGGTCGGCCGACGTAAAACTTTGGCCCAACTTATTGAGGTCATCAAAATCATCAATAGCCTCACATGTATCGGTTTGAGAAGCCCGATACTGTTGACCTAACACGTTGGCAATATAATTTGCATACCTTGAAATATGCCGAATTTGGAATTCGGCAAAAGAAGCAATGATAGCAAGGCACTCATCAAGATATACATCGTGTGATTCTTTAAAACATCAAAACATAGCAGCGGCTTGCTGCAAATATTAGTAAAGAACCACCACATGTTCTAACATGTCACACTTCAAGGATTACAACATGACCAGGCCAAATAAGAAAACTACGTATTCGGCCTAAATTTTGATGCAAATGTAATTCTAATCAGCTTGATGTCTCAAATAACATGATTATAAGAAATAATGATCATGTCAACACTTTAGCCCTTTTTGCAAGCCAATTAATCATATTGTTATATCCATAAAGTAAAATACATATATTGTGCCCCTCGGGCCTTAAAGCCATCAAAGTAGATTCCATGGGAGCTTTTCTAGTAGCTCGATGATTGTAAGCATTCATCGGCTATGTTTTTATGCTAAGGGCGATAGCAAGGTAACGGCCATATAAGTTCATCCACATGAGTATGCATAACTAAAATAAATATTTGAGCCTTTGACTAGAAGGTCATCGATAAGCAAAATGATGAGGCAACCCTCCATAATATAGAGACCCATACCAAGAATCAAAATAAGAAACTGAAGAATAATTATGCATACCTAGAGATGAATTCCATATAAACATAGGCAGAGATGACGGATGCTGCAAAGACCAAAGATTTTGATGATTTGGTGCAAATCTCAAACTTCGCAATTGTTTCTTGAATCTTTTTCTCTCTTTCATCTTCATCGCACCTCTTGCTTGAGCACCATCCTTTTGACTTTGAATTCTTCCTTTAGGAATCCATGCCAAGCCTCTTTCGTCTAACTTCTCTGCACTAGGTTTTTGTAACTTCTTTTCTTGCCATTTTGGTAAACCGATTGAACATCTCGGTTTTGTTTCAATTTTGGACAACGGCAATTCTTTCTTATTTTTAGGCACTCTCACCTTTCTTTGTTTAGATTTGGCATCTAGAATATCAATAGATGATTCTCCCATATCTTTGCCATCAATAGCCTGATTTTTCAACAATGTAATCGGCTTTTCAATAGTTGAACTCAGATCTGAACATTTGTTCTTTCGGCCATCATACTTCACACGGTAAACTTGCTTTACCTCTTTCTTCTTTGGTTGAGCTCTAGACCGATTTTGATCAAAACAGTCTTTACAATGTGATGATCTCTCTGAGAATCTAGGAGCTACATATTGTACATATTGTGACCTAAAATATGATGGAACATGTGCCTCTTTATCAAACCAGCCACAAGATAAATAAGGATGAAAATATGCAGGTTGTGATCTATGAGGCATGGGAATTGGTTGCTCAAAAGGAGAATATGTTGTTGCTACGTGGGATCTGTCTCCTTGCCAATCCCACTTTTTAGACTTGTGTTTTGGAGGCAATCTTGATGGTTGAACCTTCTTTGATCGATTGGCAATATTTGCTTCACCGATCTTCTCATATTTAGCTAGAAGCTCTTCGAAGCTAAGCTTCGGTCTTCTATCCTTTTGCCTGTCATGAGCTTTGCCTTCATTAGCATTATGATCATCCTTCTTCTTTTCTCCATCCTGACAGACATGCCCCAAAGAAGGATCCTCAGCCGATTCTCCTTGCTTAACTGGATCAATCGGCTTTTGCTCTAGTTGGAGAGATTTCACCTGCCCCCAGTGCCTTCTAAAATTATGATCGATTTATTGTCCTCTGGAATATCTTCAACTTGCAACTCATAAACAATGACCGTGTTTTCACTTGAGGGCTCCGATCTCTATCTTGGGCATTCAAGCTTTGAGCTTTGAGTGAATCGGCAAATGCAAGCCGATTCAAAACCTGTTCGCCATCAAGACCAATTGAACCCAATTGGTTCACTTGTTGAGCTTCGAAAAATCTCAATCGGCCTTTATCAATGGCCGATTGGACTGTACGATGAAACATATTACAATTACAAGTATTATGATCATAGGAATTATGCCATTTGCAATATGTAAGCTCTTCTAAGTTTTGAATTGACGGCAAAGCATTATGATCAATGATTCTAATAAAATTATTCTTAAGCAAGATATCAAACACATGATCACAAAAGGTAAAGTCAAAGGTTTATTTTGATTTCTTCAACCGATTCTTTTGTGGAGCGGTTTTAAAGCTAGGCAAACGAAGGGATCAAATTTAACATCAATCCATTCGGCCACACCTTTGCAATTGCTTTTGGAAAGCTTTAATTTTGATAAACCAATACCATCAGCCTCACCATATGGCACAATCCGTTGGCCGATAGAATCTGAATTCATCTTATCTTCAACAAATACAATGCTATTCCTAATCGGTATTTTACAACTTTTCATAAGGATATCTCTGATAGATGCAGAAATTGAAATAGTATGACCAGATTGGAATTTGAGCCAAATATTCGTAATTTGTACTTTGTTGATCATATCAGAGAGATGTACGCCTTTAATTGGAATGATGTTGTTTTCCATCTTAAAGGAACGACCAACAATAGGTGCCGAATCATCCAAAGATGTATTAGCGGCTGTAGGAACCGAAGAAGTCAGCTTAGCCGATTGGAAATCGGCTAGGCTGACTTGGGCACTAGTAGCAGGTGGAGTCGGCTTAACCGACTCGAGGCAAGCATCAGAGGCAATCGGCCCGGGCGACCGAGGAGTCAGCCTAGCCGATTCGAGTAGGTGCAGAGGCAATCGGCCTAGCCAATTGGGTAGTCGACTTAGCCGATTTGGAACAAATAGGCAGCCCCTCCCTTCTTGCTTGTAGGGGCTTGATCTTCATCAATGATGTGATAATCACTAGAAAAGTACACGACCGCTTTAGCTCTTGAAAAATCAAGTCTAGCTGGTTTCTTACGTTTCTCATGCTTCTCTATAGCCAGACTTGCTTTTATATCTACAAATAATCCACTTTTAGCCGATGACTTCATAGTGATCGGCTTTTTTGCATTGGTCTTTTCAAAGTATCCATTGAATTGCTCCTCTCATTCAGACCATGAACAAATAGTACATTGAGGCAAAGATGTAAACCATGCAAAGGCTATACTTGGTAAGGGATAAAGGAAAATTTCTTATTCTTATGTAGTCTTCTTTACCGAAATCACCCAACTGTGAGAGATATATACTAATATGTTCCATAGCGGTTTTATCATCTTCACCACTAAACTCATAAAAGTCAGGTACCCACCAACCATTAGGATCCCTCAAGTAATCATAACATAATGGGTATGGTCTATGATAAGCAGGCACCTTCCATTTAGAAGAGCCATATGAATTTGTAGCATGGGCTAAATCTTTATTGATTCGGCTAGATTTGAGAGCAATATATGAAGCCGAATCATGATCGTTAGCATGTACGCCCATTGCTGAATTTTTATTGATTCGGCTACAATTATTAGCAACTTGTGAAGCCGAATCATGAGTTTTAGCACTTGAATGTCTTGCTGAAATTCCACTAATTCGGCTAAAGCTAGAAGTAGCATATGAAGCCGAATCGTGAGCATTAATCCCTGCATAAGGTGCTGAACTTTCATTGATTCGACTATGGTTATTGGTAACACGTGAAACCGAATCATGAGCACTTGCACTTAAATACCTTGCTGAATTTTCATTAATTCGGCTTGAGTTTGGAGCAACATATGAAGCCGAATTATGAATAGAAGCATTGGCATATAGTGCTGAATTTTGATAGCAATTGGCTAAATAATTAGCATTGTTATAGCCAATTCTCTCATTCATCGGCATGTCTTGTGGTGGAACCACATGTTGTGAACTTGTAGCCGATGAATATGTATATGCAAATTGTATGTTGCTGGATGGATTCAAACCCAAAGAACTTATAGTTGACACCGGCTCTTGAACATAATGAGGCTCATTAACAATATAAGCGTTAGCCGATGCAACATATCTATTATTATTATAACTAGCAACACCAACATGAGAGTTCATAGAACTTGCAAAACAATTATTAGAATCATAAGAAATATTTGCAAGCTGTACCTCAGGATGATTGTAGTAGTTTTGTGATGAACCACCTTGGTACTCCATGATTTAGAACTAGACCACCTTGCTGAAATTTCCAACAACAAGCGCAACTCGTTGCAAAATAGCAAGCAATATCACAAGGGGTCAAAACCAGATGCAATTGGCCTTTTGAGCCAATTGGCAACGATATTGGCGAGCACAAGAAGATAGATCAATAAGGAATAGGGCTAGGGCAAAGAGATTCGGCTACAAAGTAGAGCCGAAGCAACTCTTCCCCAGCGGAGTCGCCAAAAAGTGTGTTGACGCCGAATTGATCTCGGATCACACACTAGCTAGGGCTTTAGACGCCCGGGTCGCCACGGACTGAAGAACGCAGCGGGTAACCAACACGTTTTCGTGGTGAAGAGTGGAGAGGTTTACGAGCAAACCACCAAAGGATAACCAATCACGCTTACGTGACGAAGAACGGCTAGTTTCCAGGCAAACTAGCAAAGGAACCGCCGAAGCTCTCGCCCCTCCAGGGCAAGGACGTCGCCGGGTTGCCCTAGGTCGGCCGGCAAGCCTAGGGCGCCATCCTTGGTCGCCTGGATCAAGGGATGAACAGCATGAGGTTGGAAAAGAGGTGTAGTAGATGTATTTTGACGATTGGATGATGGGTACTCAATCGGCCATGATCCTCTCATATATATAGAGGGGGGTGGTCTTATCTCAGTAGGAAACCGCTCCAATACTTATTTTTCAAGTTTCCCACGAGTTTGGAAGAGTTCGAATCGCAACTGAAAAGTCTAGATCCGAACTGACGAGGTCTACCGGATCTTCCGGTCGAACTTCCGGTCTCGGACCGAACTTCTGTCTTGGACCGGAACTTCCGGTCATAGACCAGAAGTTCTCGGAGCTCCAGGGTCGGCGCAGGCCGGAACTTCTGGTCACGGACCGGAAGTTCTGGTCTCGGACCGGAAGTTCTGGGTCAGCACTATAGCATTTTTCCGGGGCCATAACTCCTTCATCCGATCTCCAAATCGGGCATTCCATATATGATTTTTGACCATCTCGATGAGAGGAACGCAATGGTGAGATCAAATCAACATTTTGACAACTTCATAAAATGGACAATTTTGGTTGTCAACACAGCTGCTTATCCATATTTGTAGCAGTGAAAAAGATGACCGTTACAGGCCCTAAAGAAAAGATGGCAATTACAGGCGAACCAACCACAGCAGTGCCGACACCAGACCAACGGTTCTAAGACAAGCGGCAGTGATACGTATCACCGCCGGCTCATAGATTGGGGGACCTCTTCTTTCCGACCAACCGATGGTGATAAATGTTTTCACCGCTGGCTCGGCGTATGATCCGGCGGCGAACAGATTGCCGGCCTTCGCCACCGGCGCCGTATCATATGATGAACTAGCAGTAGAACGTTTACCACCGCTGGCTGCTCATCCGATGCGTGACACATGGAAAAACTGTCAGAGATTATAAGGTTTTCACCACCGGTACCAACATAGATGGGCGCGTCACTATCAGATCTGGCAGTGAAACAAGATATCACCATCGGTTCATCATATGATTGTTGGCAGTGCTTAACTCACACGTTATACTGCCAACATATATACAAAAGAGAGATGAAACACCACTATAACTAGAATATAGGGTCTATGCACTAACAAATTCCATAGTTTTGGTGAGTGCACATGTTTTGCAGGTCAACGATAGAAGAGCATCAAGATGGGCTAGAAAAGAGTACAACAGATCCAGAAATCTGGCCCAAACACGAAGGCAAAACCAAGGGAACCCAAATGTAGATGCATGATTGGGCCGAGCACCACACAAGGCAGGCATCCAGGCCCAACCAGCAACCAACCAGAGAAAGGCGGTGGCAGGGCGAGCCTCCCCTGGTGCGCCCGCACCAGGGTGCGCCCGCACCCCCCTTGCCGCCTCTCAGGCCCACCTTTCTCTGACGGTTCACTCAGGCGGTTCCATGGTCAGTTCAAGGGGGAATTATTGCTACCTCTGCCACAACCGACCTCCAAGAGCTATAAAAGGACCCCCTCACCTCCTCTCAAAAGAACACAACACAAGTGGAGAAGAAGAAGAGGGCCAAGCTCAAATTCCATCCTAGCTTAGCTAGTTTAGTGTAGGGAGTGAGTGAGGGAAAGTAGAGAGGGGTTCGGGCGTGTCTTCCATCTCTCGTCTTGGACTCGGTGTCTCCGGGTTGAGGAGGCGGAGTGCCGGACGTGTTGGCTCCCTCTCGACGTGTACCTCTACGGCCATATACTGCTTGGAGTTTATGGTCCGTGTTCGACTATGGTGGTGAGTCTCTATTTCGTGTTATCTTGTGTATTACATTCTTGTGGGTTCATTGTTCGTTACTTGCCTTAGTAGCGAATGTTCCTGGCCAACGCTAGAATAGTAATCGATAACGTAGACATGGTGTTAAGTTATAGGTTACCCTCATGTGCCTCACACTCCACGGGTGAGGGGTAGGTGTTAGGTGGTGACAGCCTTGTATTCCCCCACGTTCAGGTGTGGCTAGAGTTATAGGCCAGCATCACCTAGCAGACTAGGTGCGATCCGGTGCCCAAAGCAAGAGTGTAGTAGGCAAGATTATCTTCGTGTAGAGAACCTATACCATAGAAAAACCTCACTACCCAAGTTATCCCTCCTTCAACCCTCCAGGGAGGACTAAGCTCGTTGACTAAACATAACCGTTCTTCATGAAAATACGATACCCTGTCCATCACCAGCTGAAGTGCTACGATGGTAATTCCGTGCGCTTGCGGATTTGGCTGCTTTCGCTAAGAAACACCAACAAGCATTTCTAGCGCCGTTGCCGGGGAACGGTTGTCGTTTTAGTCTTCAAACCTAGTCCACCCGTCTATCCTTTATTTTACCCTTTCTTTAAAAAAATATGGAGAATATTTCAATTCAAAACTTTTCTGCTCCTAAGGGCGAGTTCGTAGAGCCACCACAATCATAAAAGCCAATCACAGCTCCAGGCTACAAACTTTGTCCTGGCTTTATAGCCATGGTTCAAGAACAAACCTTCTCAGGGCTAGATTATGAAAACCCCTACCATCACTTACAGGAGTTTGAGCAACTCTGTGCATGCCTAACCATAGCTGGCATGTCACAAGAAACCTTAAGGTGGAAATTGTTTCCCTTTTCTCTAAATGAGAGAGCAAAACAATGGTACACCCAAAACATGGGAAAGGAATCAGGAGATTGGGAAGAATTGAGGAACAAATTTTGTCTCATGTTCTTCCCAATATCCCGAATTGCTGCCCTACGACAAGAAATACTCAACTTTCAACAGAATGAGAAGGAAACCTTAGGTGCAGCCTAGGATAGATTCCTAATCCTATCATAGTTAGGCCCAGACCTATCTATACCCAACCATGTGCTATTACAGCATTTTTGGTTAGGGCTTAGAAAGGAAGCTGCCCTACACCTTGATATAGCCGCCGAAGGTTCGTTCACACACTTAACCACAGCGGAAGGGGAAACACTCCTAAATCGTATCTCAGAAAACACCCCTCCGCCAGAACCCTTCCTAGTGCAGGCCGAACCATGTCAAGAGGAAGTCTCTTCGGCTAAAGCCGAAACTTTACCACCCATAGAGAGACCCTCAGCCGAACACAAGAGTCTAGAGGAAAGTTTCCAACCTTCGGACCTTCCATTTTTTGAGGATGATCTCTTTGAAGATCTCGGTAACACCTCAAAATACTTGTGCCACCGGAAGCCACCAACTCCTAAGAATCCGATCAGCACCCTCGACCAAGAATACCTCAAAACATCTGTTGAGGCCTTGCTAGCTGCTATGAACAAAGAATGGACCGAGAAAGTGGAGTTAGCATCCGAAGACATTCGGATCTGCTGTCCCTCCTTGGTAATCCGAACCAAGGTTGGTAGGACATGGGTGAAAACCCTGTATAATCCCACTGTTGGAGCAAACCTGATGTCCGCATCATTTGCTAAGACTTTTCTAAGCAAAGAAACGCTTGCTCCAACAAGCACATACTTCCGTAGTGAGCCAAATATGACACTGAAGGTGCTAGGGGTATTATTTGATATACCGTTACATCACAATAACGTCAAAATACCCCTAGACTTTCATGTCTTCAATCTTCAGGATTTTGATATCCTGATCGGGCACCCCCTAGAGAAGTTCTTTCTAGAACCACCAACCTCTGGGAAAATCTATTTAAAGCTAGGAGGGGACAAGTTTGCTGTACCTTTTCCACATACCAACACCATGATGGCAAACTACCCCCTTGTCCCTGTGTGCCCATGGAGGTTATGTCTGCGATACCTTTCGACTCACTAGAATCATCCTTAGAAAAAGAAGTTGAATTCTTTATAGAAGAAAAGGATGATCTGGGCAAGACCATAGACCTTCCTCAAGAGGAACCCCCGACAAAGCCACCAATCGAGCTAAAACCCCTACCCGCCAGTTTGCGCTATGCTTTCCTTAATGGCAACAAAGAAACTCCTGTTATCATTAGTGATAAGCTTAGTGAAGAGGGGACAGCCAAACTCATTGCCATTCTAGAAAAGCATAGGCCCGTCTTTGGGTATTCCTTGCAAGATTTAAAGGGGATTAGCCCAACCCTCTGTACCCAT
The DNA here is from genome assembly GCA_015844335.1 of Chrysopogon serrulatus. Classification (NCBI taxonomy): domain Eukaryota; kingdom Viridiplantae; phylum Streptophyta; class Magnoliopsida; order Poales; family Poaceae; genus Chrysopogon; species Chrysopogon serrulatus. The sequence continues at coordinate 300,972 of JADLZL010007062.1, read as the reverse complement.
CGCATCCCGATAGACCCCTCAAGCACACCTACTCGAGAGCCTCAGCGAAGGCTAAACAATGTGATGCGGGAAGTCATGAAAAAAGATGTGTTAAAACTTCTTCACGCCGGGATCATCTATCCCGTACCACATAGTGATTGGGTTAGCCCAGTCCAAGTGGTCCCGAAGAAAGGCGGTATGATGGTAGTAGAAAATAGCAAAAATGAGTTAATACCGCAATGTACGATCACAGGGTGGAGGATGTGCATAGACTACCGAAAACTCAACACGGCCACAAAGAAAGACCACTTCCCACTGCACTTCATTGACGAAATGTTGGAGCGGTTGGCGAAGCACTCTTTCTTCTGTTTCCTAGATGGGTATTCGGGTTATCACCAAATCCCCATCCACCCTGACGATCAGAGCAAGACGACTTTTACTTGCCCATAGGAACATATGCATATCGACGCATGTCGTTTGGGTTGTGTAATGCACCCGCTTCATTCCAACGGTGCATGATGTCTATTTTCTCTGACATGATCGAGGAAATCATGGAAGTTTTCATGGACGACTTCTCAGTCTATGGGAAAACTTTTGATCATTGTCTAGAAAATTTGGACAAACTCTTGTAACGATGTCAAGAGAAGGACCTTGTTTTAAATTGGGAAAAATGCCATTTCATGGTCTGCGAAGGCATTGTCTTAGGGCACCTAGTGTCAGAACGGGGGATTGAGGTGGATAAAGCTAAGATAGAGGTGATCGAATAGCTACCACCCCCAGTGAACGTAAAAGGGATCCGTAGCTTTCTAGGACACGCAGGTTTTTATAGAAGGTTTATCAAGGACTTTTCACAAATCTCTAGACCCCTTACCAACCTATTAGCCAAGGATGCCCCTTTTGAGTTCACAGATGAGTGCATAGCTGCTTTTCGCACACTTAAAAAGGCTCTCATCTCAGCTCCAATCATCCAACCCCCTGATTGGACGCTGCCATTTGAAATCATATGTGATGCTAGTGACTACGCAGTTGGCGTAGTCCTAGGGCAAACAAAAGATAAAAAGCATCACGCCATAGCCTACGCTAGCAAGACTCTAACAGGAGCCAGCTTAACTATGCCACAACAGAGAAAGAGCTCCTAGCTGTAGTCTTTGCTATTGAGAAATTTTGCTCTTACTTAGTCGGATCTAAAATAATTGTTCACACCGATCATGCGGCCCTCAAATACTTGCTGACTAAGAAAGAAGCGAAACCTAGGCTAATAAGATGGATTCTATTACTCCAAGAATTTGATATAGAAATAAAAGATAAAAAGGGAGTAGAGAATACTGTTGCTGACCATTTGTCGCGTATGCAAGTCACTAACATGCATGCAGGAACCACCAATTAATGACTTCCTACGCGACGACATGCTGCTCAAGGTGACTGACATCAGCCCGTGGTATGCAAACATAGTCAACTACATGGTCACCGGCTATGTACTACCGGGAGAAAACAAAAGAAAATTACAAGTAGAGAGCAGGAGACACCTGTGGGATGCACCTTACCTGTATCGAGTCTATGCGGATGGGTTACTAAGAAGATGCGTACCGACAGCCGAGGGAATGCAAATCATTGAAACATGCCATGCAGCACCATATGGAGGTCATTATGGAGTTTTCCGCACACAAGCCAAAATTTGGCTGTGTGGATTTCTTCTGGCCGACGATGTATGAGGACACTAAGGAGTTTATCAGAAGATGCCGAAAGTGTCAGTTCTAGGGCAACATCACATCTCGCAATGCAATGCCCCTACACTATAACCTTCCACTTGAATATTTGATGTATGGGGCATTGACTTCATGGGACCATTCCAAAAGTCCTAAGATTGCGAGTATATTCTCGTGGCAGTCGATTACATCTCCAAATGGGTGGAAGCAATAGCATGCAAATCAGCAGACGCCAAGCATGCAAGGAAGATGTTCCATGAAGTGATTTTTCCCCAATTTGGAACACCTCGGATGGTGATAAGCGACGGGGGATCACACTTCATTGATCGAACATTCAGAAACTTCCTCAAAGAGCTCGGCGCAAAACATAACATTGCAACACCCTACCATCCACAGACTAGCGGACAGGCTGAAACATCCAACAAACAAATCAAGAACATCCTGCAGAAGACTGTCAATGAAATGGGGAAGGGATGGAAGAACAAGCCACCAGATGCTTTCTGGGCATCCCGGACAGCTTACAAGACCCCCATTGGCATGTCACCATTCCAACTCGTGTATGGGAAAACCTGTCATCTACCAGTAGAGCTCGAACATAGAGCCTACTGGGCAATCAAGAGTTGGAACATGGATGTCAAGTTAGCTGGTAAAAACAGGCAGAAGCAAATAGCCGAGCTAGAAGAATGGCGGGAGAAGGTGTACCACAGTGCCAGAATATACAAGGAAAGGACCAAGAGATGGCACGACCACCGAATCAAGCTCAAAGACTTCAAACAAGGAGACAAAGTGCTCCTATTCAACTCAAAGGTAAAACTATTCGGTGTAGGAAAATTACGCAGTAAATGGAAGGGACCATACACCGTCATCAACACTTCACCGCACGGGCAATTACCATTCAGGATGATGAAGCTAGGTACAAAAACAAGTGTGGGAGAGGATCATTCATCTCTCGATGGTATGAAATTAATTATTCTTAGAAAATAAAACCTCATGCCCTTCCACCTTGTATATGATATGCTTACAGTTTATTTACAAGAGAAATCTGATTTATGAACTTTATCTAAGAACATCCTTTCTCTTGCTAGTAATTTGAATTAGTACAAGTGACAAATGATGATATGACCTTCACTTTACCTTATGCAAAAAGACTTGGGATTCATAAATAAAAAATAACCATGATAAACTAGCATATTTTCTCTTGATAAACCTTGGTCGCATAGGAACTTTACCAATTATGAGATTTCTGTTGTGTATCTACGATTAATGCGGGGTAAGTATACTACCTTCTGATCGAGATTCACCTAAAAAGTAAAATATACACTCCTATTGCATGACTCTTAAAATCTCAGAAGCCAAAAGAGAATGTGGGCTATAACAAAGAAAAGATGCCATGCCAAAGAAGCATGAGCCAGAAAAGATGCCATACCAAAAAGGTATGTGCCAAAAAAAAGAGAGAAAAAAGGGGTGCAAAGACACCCGACTGAGTGAAAAAAATGGGTGCAAAAAGCACCCGCCAAAGAGATAGCCCACACTTCTCAAAGAAACAGAATAGAAAAGAGCATGCACAAGAGGTATACAAATAAAAACTTCATAAATACTTCCCGATCTAAAGGTATGGTATTTCCTCCATAAAGTCTAGAGAACAGCAAAATAACATAAAAGGAAAAAGTCCCCTATGAGACCAAGGATATCAAAAGAAAAAGCAAGTTTTATCGTCTTTTTAAAAGAAAATAAAAACCCAAGTCCTTAACCAGAAGTTGAGTAAGGAAAGTAAAATCAGAGTCATTGTTACTATTCAAGTTATCTAGAGGAAAATATGATGGACTTTGAAAAAGAAATTCATAGATTCAGATGGAATCTTGAAATAAACTGTATAAATATCAAATACAAAGGGCGCTAGTCTATCTTAGTCATGAGCTTCACTCGAGGACGAGCAATGGACTAAGTGTGGGGGAGTTTGTTGGCAGTGCTTAACTCACATCTTATACTGCCAACATATATACAAAAGAAAGATGAAACACCACCATAACTAGAATATAGGGTCTATACATTAACAAATTCCATAGTTTTGGTGAGTGCACATGTTTTACAGGTCAACCATAGAAGAGCTTCAAGATGGGCCAGAAAAGAGTACAAAAGATCCAGAAATCTGGCCCAAACACGAAGGCAAAACCAAGGGAACCCAAATGTAGATGCATGATTGGGCCGAGCACCACACAAGGCAGGCATCCAGGCCCAACCAGCAACCGACTAGAGAAAGGCGGTGGCAGGGCGAGCCTCCCCTGGTGCGCCCGCACCAGGGTGCGGCCGCACCCCCCTTGCCGCCTCTCGGGCCCACCTTTCTCTGGCGGTTCACTCAGGCGGTTCCATGGTTGGTTCAAGGGGGAATTATTGCTACCTCTGCCACAACCGACCACCAAGAGCTATAAAAGGATCCCCTCACCTCCTCTCAAAAGAACACAACACAATTGGAGAAGAAGAAGAGGGCTAAGCTCAAATTCCATCCTAGCTTAACTAGTTCAGTGTAGGGAGTGAGTGAGGGAAAGTAGAGAGGGGTTTAGGCGTGTCTGCCATCTCTCGTATTGGATTCGGTGTCTCCGGGTTGAGGAGGCAGAGTGCCGGACGTGTCGGCTCCCTCTCGACGTGTACCTCTACGGCCATATACTATTTGAAGTATAAGGTCCGTGTTCGACTACGGTGGTGAGTCTCTATTTCATGTTATCTTGTGTATTACATTCTTGCGGGTTCGTTGTTCGTTACTTGCCTTAGTAGCGAATGTTCTAGTAGAGGACTCCTGATAAAGACGGATGTTCCTGGCCAACGCTAGAATAGTAATCGATAACATAGACGTGGTATGTAAGTTATAGGTTACCCTTGTTTTCCTCACACTCCACGGGTGAGGGGTAGGTGTTAAGTGGTGACAGCCCTAGCATCCCTTGTATTCCCCCACATTCGGGTGTAGCGTAGAGTTATAGGCCGGCATCACCTAGCAGACTAGGTGCGATCCGGTGCCCGAAGCAAGATTGTAGTAGGCAAGATTATCTTCGTGTAGAGAACTTAAACCATAGAAAAACCTCACTACCCAAATTATCCCTCCTTCGACCCTCCAGGGAGGACTAAGCTCGTCGACTAAACATAACCGTTCTTCATGAAAATACGATACCCTGTCCATCACCGGGTGAAGTGCTACGATGGTAATTCCGTGCGCTTGCGGATTTGGCTGCTTTCGCTAAGAAATACCAACAATGATCCAGCAGCGGAAATGTCCACGATTCATAGCACCACATCGTCCGCCAAGCCGGTTCGTTCTTATGGTTTGAGTTCATTTTCAGATTGATTTATTTCTCTAGTGCGCACAGTATGTCATGGCGGTGTTAAAACACCCATCGCCATTTCATCCGGTGATTGTACAGAGACCTGTAGACAAGTAGTCTGAGTACATTTTTTGTCGTTTCAAATCTATGTTGTCCATTAGTGTATACTTAATCCGGTCCCTTCGTCTGGACTGAAATGTACCCTAAGGCCGGCCGACCGCTCCACCTCCAACACGCCTGGCGCATTGTTCCCTTTTAGCAATTCGTGTGAACCATTGCAGGACTCGCGCCGCGCAGCTGCTAGATCCATAGGCAAGGGTAATGCTTTCGCACTTCACCGATGGATCTTTGTTGGATTATTTTACTCTTCAGTGATCTCATTACTAAGGAAGCTCTTATCCTACTGCACACTGACGATCGCAGGCTCTTCAAAATGGAGGAGGCCCTCAACAAGAGGAACGCAGTGGCCACCCTCATAGACTGTGTCCTTGTCGAGATCCTCTGCCGCTTCCCCGCCCGCTCCTTGTGCTACTGCAAATGTGTCTGTCATTCCCAGGACCACCTCATCTCGGACTCCGACTACGGTAAGGTGCTGCCCCAGACTGTGACCAGCTTCTTCTACGATAGCTGGCCCAGCAAGGGACACTTCACCAGCGTCACCGATGAACACCCCTCCTTATCCTTCTTGCGCTTCCCCATTGACAAAGTAGCTGTCTCAGACTGTTGCAGCAGCCTCATCCTAAGTTGGTGCATTGGGGCTGATGTATTTCGCTATGTCGTCTCAAACCGGCAACCCAGAAATGGCTGGTATTACAGCATAGCATCCATTATGTTGGTCAGTCTTGCTTGGGGCTCAATTTGACAGTCTTCTCGCACTTCCATGTGATTGAATATGTGGAGGAGAGGGTGAGTGCGTAGTGCGTAGGTGTGGAGATCTACTCATCTGAACTGCAGTGTAGATCTTTAAGGAAATGAATTAGGCCAAGGTATTGTGCTGCATACAAAATCAAGAAATGTGTTTTTTAATGGTAGTCTCCACATTCTGGGGTAGAATATTGAATTTGGTTATGTGGATTGTGATGCGGACTATACAGTGACTGCAGTTCGCCCATAATGGAATTTGCTTTCTTTGTTGGGGGAGGAAAGAACAATCATTGCATATGACATGGACCGTAGACAAGTTCATGTCATCCCTGCCTGTGTCAATCGGTATGGCAGATGATGAAGCTTACATCTAGATAGTATCAGACCTTACTATCTTCCTTATGTTCACTTGTTCTTGGAGTCATTAGCAGAGGAGTAAATGTCCATTTGATGTATCTCTCAGTCATGACATGTTTAAATGGACCAATGTTGTTTGATTGTCAATGGATATGTTAATTTCATCTAGGATGGATGTTGTCATTATTGCAGCTAAACTTGTGTGTCATCTTTGTTTTGTTTGTAAATTGAATTATTTCTCTGGTGCACAAAGTACGTTACGGTGGTGTTACAGCTCTGTCGCCGTTTCATGCGGTGATTGACCATTAGTGTTATATTGCCTAGAGGCCCGCACCCTCCTCTGACAGAAGGAAGAAGAAGCACTGCAAGACAATGAAGAAGAAAGAGCAAGCACTGTAGTACTATACTTTTATTTATTCTAAATTACATGTACATGGGGTATATGCTGATGAGGGCACTCCAAAATGCACGAAAATGACACCTCAAAAGCACCGCAATGCACCCGCCGTTGCACTATTAGGCTAAGTAATACTAATAACTAAACCTAAAATTGCCCCCAACGTGGTGTCATCACTTGACTAGTCGTCCTCCTCCTCCTCCTCGTCATCATCAGACTCGATCTCGTCGAGTGGGGATGGAGGGTTCTTGTGCTTCTTATAGCGTGGCGTCGGATCGAAGCTCGGCGGAATGGAGGTGAAGTTATCAACATTCCCACCATTGCTGTCGCTGCCCTCCGACTCCTCCTCAAAGCCCGGCGGAACAGCAAGGAAGTTATCAATGCTCCCGTCGTCGATGTCGCTGCCGTCCTCCTGCTCGACGGTGACTGCTGGCGCCCCCACTGCCACCTCCGCCGCCACCACCTCCTCATCCTCCTCCTCCTCCCTGGCACTGTAGCAATTCGGCGAGTCACCAGACTCGTCGCTGGATGAGTTGCTAGCGCTGTACCTTGCCATTGCTCATGGTCAGTGGTGAGTTGATGTGACGGATTAGCATGAGAAACCCATTGTATTTGTTTTTCGGTTATTAAATAGTATCGTCTGGCCATGCAGTGCACTATGCCACTTGATCTTCGACGTTGGACGCGATCTCGATAGCGTAGCCCAAAACATTGCTGTTGGGTTCCCGAGGTGACCAACATCAAGGCCGCGCTGGCATCACCCCAATGCTCCTCATCATTTCACATTGAACGACCTACTCTCGGAAAAAAAATCAGAGCGGTTTTGTGATGGTTGATGCCTGTTACGGTGGCGTATGATACGGTGTTCTCTTTTTTGGTGTTTTGAATGTATACCGTCCATCATTGTGTATTAAATCCAAGCCGCCCGTAGGGACTAAAAGCTAAGGCCAGATGTCTGGTCACATATACCTATGTAACCCTTGATAAGGGCTGCCTTGCGAAATATTGAGAGAGATCTCTATTATAATCATCATTAGGCAGACCAATACTTGACATGAGGACAACTAACTCATTGTGATTTAATCAAAGATTAAAATTACATATTTTTATAGGTTCTCATAGAAACCCACTTGAACTTGATATTTGACTCTACATAGTACAAAAATTAAAGTTATAATATATTTAAGAGTGAATATTTCTATTTTTATGAATCTCAAAGTAAGTCATTGAAACGACTTGATTTTCCACGAAGGGAAAATCCTCACAGTCGAAGTGTAACATGACCATTCAAATCATATTACCCAAATTCTAGTCGAATACCAAATCCTAGTAAGGTTTCCAATAACTTATTACAACGCCAATAGGCGCGAATCACAGAGCATCATCAACTGGAACAGCTTGGGGGTGTGGAAACATCTTCTATCTAATGACTTGAGCATAGCGATGAAACCCTTAACCATCGTACTCTTCAGAGTTGTAAGCCTCCTCAGAACCTGCATGCCAAAGTATCAGTACGATATGTACTGGCCACATTTCCGCCCTATGCTTTGCTATGCTTTGTGGAACTGGATGCAATAAGGCTATAGCAAGAGGACCTATGTTTGGCTGTGATTTCCTATGCAATAGTTGTCATGTATAATAAATATATAGTTTAGGTTTTAACACCACTGTTGATGGTCCTTAATGCCTATTTTATATCATCAATTATTGCATGAATTAACATGAAAAGAATCATAAAGCATAGTTGTAGGGTTTGATTCTAACGAGTTCCACGAGTTGTGTTGTTCTTGATCGTTTTGCAGGTATATCCAATTTTGCACAGAATAAAAGTATCTCAAATGATAATTTGGAGCGCATCATTGTGAAGAGCTCGTCGACGGAGCCCATTCGGGGCCCGCTTCGACGGACGGCCTCCTACCGCCTTAGGGTTTGCATCTCCACCGTTGCCCAAGTCGGTTTGATCCAACAGCACACGTTCATCCCACCGGGCTATAAATAAAGAGGCAGACCCCCTCCCTGAGGGCACCACATTATTATGGAGATGTAGAGGCGTCCCTTGAATGGATGACCTCTCATCTCTAGAGAATTAGGACTAGACTTTCCAATGTAGTAGATTAGTTCTAGTTGAGAGTTAGGGAGAGCGGAGCTACGCCCGGGTTCTGGAGGAGTCTTCAGAGGAGTCTTCAGAGTTCTGGTATATCTTTATATCTATTCTTGTAAGACTTATGCTTTAATATATTTATCTTCTCTATTTACTTTATACCTTTCATATTATGTTTAGTATAGTTGTTATATCTTGGCATGGGATCTCCGCTCGTATTGAGTGCTCTAGTTATCATATGTGATTAGAGTAGTAAACTTTAGTGTAGACGTGGTGTCTAGGCTATAGTTTACCTGAGGTTGCGCTCAATCCCACGGTTAGTTGTGGTAGCCCCAGAGGTGACAGCTCTGTCCGGCCTTCGTATTCCACCATGTTTGGGTTGATGTTTCGTAGAGCTGTTGGCAGCCTTCCCCAACTACCTTCTTCCCAGTCTTATTCCCTGCTCTAGTCTAGTTGGTGTACTAAGTTAGTAGATACATGATGGTGAACTATCAATGTCTTTATCCATTGTTTCCCAGTGGTAAAATATAAATAACGATACCTGGAATACTCCCGGTAAAATGCTACAATGGTTTTTAAATGGCGCTTGCGGAATCCTTCATATTTTAGTTGTGCATAAGAAATACCAACAAGCATTTTTGGCGCCGTTGTCAAGAAACAATTGGCGTAAAGATTTTGATATTGATCTTGATATCTACTAATCTAGTCTACTACTAGCTTTAGTAGGATTACCCCTGTCTTGTTGAGTTGTGGAATAAACAGGATATCATCCGTTTCAACCTTCTGGCGAAATTCCACAAGAACAAGACATGAGAGATTTTGAAGAACCCAGGGTGCCCGAACATTCATGATCCATCAACAATAAAGCTCTGCCATCTCACAGGCATGTATAAATATTTACATATATTATTCTAACCATGTGTAGATTGGAAAAGTAAAGTCATCATCACATGAATTCAAAGTTCATCACATGTGATGAATAAAGACGCTGCGCTAATCTATACCATTGTGATTCATGGTAAGTATGATCAAGAAAGGTGAGAAAGTCTTGCTCATAGACTTTAAATTTGATGAGTAGTTATCCTGTTGCATTCTATTGCATATTTACTTTGAATAATCCATGCATCTACTCCATCTCATATCAAATCTATAACTAGTTCCTTGCACACATGCATGTTACTTACATCTCTACTTAAAAATGAAAAAAAAAACATTCTCACCATACATGATCATGCTTTCATCTCTTTGAGTAAATCTCTATGTGCTCCCATGCTACCTTTGTTTGCTATAGTGAATTTTGGTTTGGAAGTACTCGACATACTTTCATAGGCTTTTAAATTGAGCATGGTGCTTAGGTTAAAATGCCTTCCTTAATGAAAACTAGACATGGAGTTTGGTTTAGTTATTGAACTAGAAATTGTTGTAGTAGACATTGGATATTTTGTTGGACTAACCCCTGCAGAAAACTTTTAAATTCAATTCGGGTAAGTCAAGAGATGAACTCAGATCAGAGATGAATCGAGGCGTGTGATAAAGTCCAATAACTTTGTATAAAAGGAAGCACAACTTATTCTCCATGAAAGAACTGTAGGTATCAAAGTTTATTCACTTAATCTTTTGTTGCAAGTTACTTTTGCCTTTAACCATATAAAAGTGCAGCTACCAACAAAAATTGTTAGAAGAAATCTATGCTAAAGTAATCCTAAAAGCACATCCTTTCATTAGCATAGATGAAATTCGCATGAATTATATGGACCATAACCCATATTCCAAACTTGTTGCAATCCTTCGGGTATGTGTCCACTAACATTTATGCAGGAAAAAAAGAATGAATGTTTGATCATGGTTCAAAACGAAAAGGAAGAAGAACAAGTGTATAGAAAGAACTAAGATAGTAAGAAAATAATGAAAGAGCACTTCAACACCTTCTACACTTCACCATGATAGTGGACCAATCCCCCTACAAGACATAAGGTATGTCTACCCAAGCCTCATACAACTTTGAAATACATTCAATATTTTATACCATGTTGCTAATTGTCTTGGTTACCCTAACCTTATGTCATGCTAAAACATAAAACAAATAAAATACTCTTTTGGTTCACCTACACATTCTTGGTTCTATTTGAATAAATATCTTTAGTCTGTTGAACTTCCTTACTCTATTATAAGTATGCTTCAGAATATAATTTAAACATTATAACATCAAAGCATATTTGTATAAGAATTTGGTTGTATATACTGACTATCCTCTCTTGTATAAAAAATGTTTAAATCATATTAGGAGACTTCATAGAATCAAATTAAGGTTAGAGGTATTCTTCAAAATTATATCTTCGCCTTAACCGTGTTTGAAAAATTTGAAATAATAGTGAATCATAACATGAGCTACAAATTAATCTTTAACTCCTTGGCAACCACTATCCATACTTTACATAAACAGTATATTCCTTTGGGTATGTGTTGTGTACTAATCCCTTACAGAGAAGAAAATAATAAGAGAAACAGAAGACTAGAAGAGTGAGAAAGGAGTACAACATGTGAGACAAGATGCTCAAGATGCAAACAGACCATTGAAATCCATCTATCCTTTACCACATGGTGTCATCATGCTCCAGTAATAAAGGTAACATCTTAAAGGTAACTGGTCATCATTTCCTCTTGATCTTAAAGTACACATCATATCACCATTCTCTTTATCTCAATCGTAACTAAATAAGCTCAAAATGATATATCTTATTTTTGGAAGATGATAGTTATGGTATTAATCTTGATAACTGATAAAGATGAATAATCCTTTCATAGGTTAAGCAACTCCACTCTTTTTATCTAGTAAGCTTAAATGCCATATTTATACTTTTGATATTCTCACCCAAGATGTAAATGAACAATGTGAAAAGACATCAATCTTATTGTGCCTAAGGTTAGAGAATGAATAAATTTCTGGTTCTATTGGTGTTTTCCACCAATAGAGCCCATGCACTTGATCTCTACCTTGTCGTTATGAGCAGAACACACTTCAAGCAAAGTGTGGGGAGATTCCCCAAATTCTACAAGTGAAAGTTCTAAACCAATAACAATGATGCACATAAGATTGGCTTCAAGATGCTAATATAAAGAAAAGAAGAAGGTGACACCACCATTGGAAGCGCCACTTGTGGAGACACCACCTCAATCCTCATCCTTAGGAGCAAACTAAAGTACTTGATCAATGAAACACTGCAAGGAGGAGTCCAATTCGAAGGACTCAAAACATCAAACCCTCATCGTGAGGTAACATCGGTAGTTATCCATATTTACTTTCTTATATTGCATGGTTTATTTTCTTTTTAGCATGTTTATATTTCTGCACTATCACTGCATCAAGAAAAATAAATAGATGAATATTCATTTATTTTGCATCATAAAAAAGCCCACGTGAAACTCTTGTGGTATAAAAACTATAGGAGTGCTCACTTTGTGGTGGCCTACAAAATAAAAATATATATCATGCATGTGTACTTTCTGTATATAAACCCACAAAATCCAAAAATATTAACTGAGCATCCTGCTGCAATACTGCTATCTTAAAAATACTTTAAAACCTCCACAACACCCAATCCTCTAAAAATGGCTAATCATTAACTTTTTATCCTAATACCATTCCACGAGTTTTGGTGTTATGTGAGAGCTTTCTGCAAGATGACTCCAAGAGCCAGCTCACTTAGGTATCTTCATCCTGATCACTCGAAGAACATCTTTCTGATACACAGCTAACCCCTGTGTGATAGAAGTAACTTCATGGGTGATGAGATTGAAGTATTCCTAGCAACACTTGCTCTTATAAGCATGAGCTCCTCTATGAGGACCACTCGGCTTCAACGCTCAACTACGACAACATCTAGCTTGGGGGAGAACATCCCCTAGTTATCAGGTAAGTATACCTATACGATTATCGAGTCTGTCTTATAGTCATAAAATATCAAAAATATATAGGCACATGAAGGTCCATGTTTGTAGAGTCTTTAGTAAAATAAAAAGATGAATAACAACCAAAACCAAATAAATGTACTCTAGCTATTTATTAAGGTATGATCATATAGTGTGTTTACAGTTGTGTCTAGTTGTTAAGAGTCAAATAAAAACTGAGAAACAATAAAATTTTATCTTGGAAACGATGAATAGCTGCTCTATTGTAATTTCTTTCCAGTACCTACTTTCAAGCATGAGTTCTCTTAATTGATAATAATGTCTTATAATGAAATTAAATGCATGGGTAGCAAATGCTTGATCTAAGTTCTAAGTAATTGGTGGGTATGATGTGATGATCTGAGCTACTGTTATCTTGTTCTAAACAACACTAGAGTTCCAGAAATTTACCAATATTAATATGACTAATAATTGCATTGAGTTAAATTAAACTTTGTTGACCCTATGCAAAGTTATCATGCTATTGAATTAAGATCAATTACATATTCCATTCATTTTCTGCATAAATGCTCATAATTATCTATTGCTATCCTCTCAAAAGTTTGTTGGAAGACATGTGGCTATGCAAAAGTATCCAAGGAAATAAAAAGGGACAAGTGTCCGAAACCTGAAAAGATAGATCCTGAGGAAATAAAAAGGGACAAGTGTCTAGAACCTCAAAAAATGAATATCAAAAAAAAAATAGGCATGTGCCCGATAGTAGAATTAGCCTCATAGCCATGTGTCTCTAATAAACAGAAGAGAGTGATAAATATAAAAAAAAATCGACTGACTCCATTTTCCATACACATGCACTTCTCGATTCAACGGTGTGATTGACTTTCTCTATGGATCCTTTGTTTAATTTGACAACAATATGTTTCTAAGCTTTTGAAAAAAACTATGAAAACTCTAGATTAAAAGGTGAAGTGAAAGAACTAGAGACATAGTACTTGATTTGATCGTTCTATCTTTCAGTTACTCAAGATCCAAGGTAAGAGCAATAAGCCCCATGATGAATAATATGATATATTTGTTCTAAATTTAAAGGAGAACTTTTATTTGAAGGTATGTGTACTTGTTGGAAGTGAAAACATTACAGCAACTCCTGATCCATTGTTGAGTTTGGCTTTGCTAAGGGACTAGCAAAGGTTAAGCTTGGGCGAACTTGTTGATGGTCCTTAATACCTATTTTATATCATCAATTATTGCATGAATTAACATGAAAATAATCATAAAGCATAGTTGTAGGGTTTGATTCTAACGAGTTCCATAAGTTGTGTTGTTCTTGACCGTTTTGCAGGTATATCCAATTTTACACAGAATAAAAAGTATCTCAAATGATAATTTTGAGTGCATCATTTGAAGAGCTCGTCGAGACGATCGAAACGGACATATGGTTTACCCTATTTGGAGTCCGGAGTCAAAAGATATCAACTCTACACCGAAACCAACACTAGAAGACTCTAGAAGACACATGAAGGCGACCCACCGAAGGCGGGGCCCACCTGTCATAGGGTGGGGCCGCCTGGCGCCACCTCGGGGCCGGCCGGCGCCCTCTGGAGCCCATTCGGGGCCCGCTTCGACGGACGGCCTCCTACCGCCTTAGGGTTTGCATCTCCACCGTTGCCCAAGTCGGTTTGATCCAACGGCGCACGTTCATCCCACCGGGCTATAAATAAAGAGGCAGACCCCCCTCCCTGAGGGCACCACATTATTATAGAGATGTAGAGGCGTCCCTCGAATGGATGACCTCTCATCTCTAGAGAATTAGGGCTAGACTTTCCAATGTCGTAGATTAGTTCTAGTTGAGAGTTAGGGAGAGCAGAGCTACGCCCGGGTTCTGGAGGAGTCTTCAGAGGAGTCTTCAGAGTTCTGGTATATCTTTGTATCTATTCTTGTAAGACTTATGCTTTAATATATTTATCTTCTCTATTTACTTTATACCTTCCATATTATGTTTAGTATAGTTGTTATATCTTGGCATGGGATCTCCGCTCGTATTGAGTGCTCTAGTTATCATATATATGTGATTAGAGTAGTAATCTTTAGTGTAGACGTGGTGTCTAGGCTATAGTTTACCTGAGGTTGCGCTCAATCCCACGGTTAGTTATGGTAGCCCCAGAGGTGACAGCTCTGGCCGGCCTTCGTATTCCACCACGTTCGGGTTGATGTTTCGTAGAGCTGTTGGCAGCCTTTCCAACTACCTTCTTCCCAGTCTTATTCGAGAGTTGGAAAGGTACTGCTGCTCCAAAGTGCTATTGTGTGATTGCTATATCTACCATGAATCAGTTACTATAGAACCCTAGTAAAAGAGATGTACATAGAAACCTTGAACTCTCCCGTTGTCCTCTCACTTTAGCTATCTACTCTTTTATCATAGAATTCTCCTGTGTGTCTGTGTCATTTATGCTCCAATCAATTACCATTTATCCCCTGCTCTAGTCTAGTTGGTGTACTTAGTTAGTAGATACATGATGGTGAACTATCAATGTCTTTATCCATTGTTTCCCAGTGGTAAAATATAAATAACGATACCTAGAATACTCTCAGTAAAATGCTACAATGGTTTTCTGTGCGCTTGCGGAATCCTTCATATTTTAGTTGTGCATAAGAAATACCAACAACCACATTCACACATCATCCAACCATCCACCCATACCACCCCTTCCACCTCATCCACCACATCTCATCTCACTCGTATCGACAGGCCAACTCCCTCTTTGCCTACCTCAACGGTCCATGACCGGCTCTAACTCACAACACAGGGGGAGAAAAGAAAGATGCATCTCCTATCTAGTGAAGCAGGTTCTAGGAAAGGTCCATAGCCAATAAGTCAGCTTATGTATCGATCGATCATCCATAACACTCTGCAGAGGTTTCACATACCCACAAGATAGCCGTCCTCGACACGGCCGTATCTAGGCAGATTCTGGCTGCTTGCTTGACAGACTGAAGCTATCCTACCACTTAGCCCTAGGTCACCCCGGCGATCTGGCAAGCTAAGGCTGAGGGAGGCAGCACCGGGCCCATCCAGTGATACTGCCGACTAGAACGGTATAGGAGCTTCCGACATCTATACCTCCCACCCTATCACCTCGCAACCTAGCAGTAATGGCATCACTCTTACCAAGGAGTCCAACCGTCTTTCCCATTACAAGAGAGCGAGTGGAATGCAAGGATTCTTGGTGAGTCTGAGTACTAGTAAGTCCTTAGGGCTGACCAAGCTAGACATCTTCATCAGGTTTACCATTTTACGTGCCACCACAGCACCCCTATCCTGGGCTCCACCCCTTGAAGGCTCACACTCAGGATCCACCTCATCACATCACATCACATCACATATACCCGCCACAGCTATTCATCTCACAGGATGCCCAGGTCACATCACACGGCAAGACTCGCCACAGGCTCGTCGTATATCCCAACTCGGTCGACACAACCGTCACCCTCCACGCACCCAAGACACACGCAGCACAGTCACCATCCACCAGGTTTAGGTTGGCACCACGTGCCTTAGTCATATATATATCAGTTTCCACCATGCATCACATCAAGATAAAAAGCGTAGTAGAATCATAACAGCAATAATGATAGCGAGCATGTGTCTAACCTAACAGCGGGTGAGCAGGGGCGAGGTTGCGTCAAAATAATGGGCATCAAGAAATAACTACCATGTAACCCTAATCATGTGATGTCAACAATAATTAAAGCACTAGCAATACTACTCATTAGCAATGCGTAATAGGATCCACAAAAAGTGGGTGGAATGTGGCACCTTTAGAGTGATCATTTCCTAATTTCTCGTTGTAGTCATGATCGTACTCGGTCTGTTCCTCCTCCGACTCTGAAAACGATACAATTATATTCGCGTTAGTGACTCCTATAGAGAGCACGAAGAATGAATGAATAACAAAAAGTTTCAAATGCACTCAAACATAGGCTCATTGCATAGAGCTCGATTTTAGATGAATTTAGGAATTTGGTTCACTATTTTTGGAGCTCGTATGAAGAAGTTATGATTTTCTGAAGTTAAACCAATATTCTAAAAAAGAAAAAGGCCTGAAAATCCTAGAGTTGACACGTGTCACGTTATGAGTGGTCCACTGTGTAGGGCTGACGTCAGCATGACGTCAGTGTGATGTCACTGTTGGGCTCAGTGGGCCTGGTCAGGGCCGGGTTAGGGCCGGGCCGGGCCAGGCCCACCACGTGTCGGCTCGTTAGCTCGCCATGTCACATGCTGGATTCTGGGCTGGGCTGTGGTCCACTGCAGTGTGGCTCATGGTGGACAGGGAATGGGCGGTTCATGGACCGCCGACCTGGTCCAAGATGGACTTGGTCCATCCAACTCCTCTTCCTCTCGGTCCATGTACACCGAGTGCACGGGACTCCTTCCTTCTCCCCTTCTTCTGCTCGGGCGCGACACAAGCTCCCGCCGGTGGCGAGCGCCGACGCGCCGACGGTGTCCCGAAACTCTCCTCGGCCTCCGTTAGCGGCCTTGGCAGCACACGGGGTCACGGCGGGCACGGCGGGTTTCGATGGCGGCCGTAGGGTCTCGGCGAGCTAGTCATGGCGGCGGCGGCTCGGCCGCGACGGTGCTCCCGCCGCCCGATGAGCGCCGCGTGCCCGGCGCTTCTGATGGTCCTCGGCTCCATCCAGCGGGCGCGACAGCTCTAGAGAGTCACGGTGAACACGGCGGGTTGCTCTACGGTGGATAGGGTGCTCCGGTTGATGCTGGCCACGACGGCGGCGGCGCATCCGCGATGGCGTGCCACGGCAACAAGGCTACATGTTCCCTAGGACTCAATTCAGCGTGCAGATCTTCAATTGGTGTCTCTGAAAGCTGATTCGACCCGCCGGCGATGACCATGGGACACGACGGTGCTCACAAGCATGGCGGCTCCCCGGCGGCTCAGTGTTTACGCGGTCAGGTCCTTGGGGTGATGTTCCAGTCTCGTCTCAGGTGTGGTTCGACTCAGGACTTCACGGTGGAGCTCAACAGCTCCCCTACATGGCTCGAGGCGGCCGGGTTAGGTCGGAATGGCGGCGGCACAACGGCGCACGGCGGAGCGCCGCTGTAACGTCCCGCCTCCTCGAGGCCAGGCCCGCTTACATCTGACAGCTTTAATAGGACCAATACTACCCTCACAGACCAACACCAGTCTTTTCTGCGCACTTTGTCCTCACTCATGCGCACCCGGGAACGAATTTCCGGTCGGTCACCCATCCTGAAATTACTCCAGGCCAAGCACGCTTAACCCTGGAGTTCTTTCGAGATGAGCTTCCGGAAAAGAAGTTGCAAATTTTTGGTATGAGTATCATATTAATCCTATTAAGCCCTGAGCCGGGGTATTACATGCTCACCCCCTTAAGAGATCGACGTCCTCGTCGATCACCCCAGACCAGGAACCTCCTCTCTTGGCCACGTCCATGTGTCCAGTGCCAGCGCATGTGTCATGCTGTGTGACCACGATGGATCCACACCAGCCATGCGCACCATGCTCACGCAAGAATGCGACACACGCGCGCCGATGAAACCACGAGAGTCAACTCGATACCATTTGTAACGTCCCCGCCTCCTCGAGGCCGGGCCCGCTTTATCGGCGGCTTTTTAATAGGACCAATACTACCCTCACAGACCAACACCAGTCTTTTCTGCGCACTTTGTCCTCACTCATGCGCACCCGGGAATGAATTCCCGGTCGGTCACCCATCCTGAAATTACTCCAGGCCAAGCACGCATAACCCTGGAGTTCTTTCGAGATAAGCTTCCGGAAAAGAAGTTGCAACTTATTGGTATGAGTATCATATTAATCCTATTAAGCCCTGAGCCGGGGTATTACAGCCGCCGCAGGCTCAGTCCAAGGCTCCAGGGGGTTGTCCAAAGGGCTAGTCCCCTTGCCTGGCGCGCACACCAAGTGCGCGCGCTGCGATGAGGTGGACGTGTCTCAGGGATCGGTCGGCGTCAAGGGGGTCAGCATCATCAGGAACGGCGGCTCGCCGCGGTGTGTCATGGTTGCGGCGGTGTTCATGGTGGTTAGGCGTCGCCGGTGCGTGTGGCACCAATTCCGTGGACTGGAGGCCGGTCCGTGCGTGTGTGCGTGCAATTGTGTGTCCAGAGCCGGTAGGGGCTCGAGCCTACGCGCTCCGTGGCGGAGCGCCATGGCTGGCAGAGGTCGAGGTTGGATGAGCGGCCGGTGATGCTCATCGGTGGCAGAGATGCTAGGATGGCGGCGCATGGCTATTCAAGGCCGTGGTGAGATGGTGCGATGCCATGCAGTGCCGCTACGTTGCTGTAGTCGATCAGTTCAACGTCACTGGCTCTGGCGTCGTGCCTTCTAACTCCGGCGGCTCCTGGCGGAACTCCGGCGACTCCCTCTGCCTTGCTCTGTTCCCCTTCCGTTCTCTGTCTTGGCTCGGGTGGTGGCCACCAGGTGGCGGTGGATGGTTGGGAAAACCTAGGGGCTCTGGAAGGGTTTAAATAGGCACGGCGGCTTCCATGGGCTACGGCGGACGGTGATCGTGCGTTCGAGGTGATTAAGCGGCTGGGGATGGCGGGAGCGGTTGCTAGAGTGCTCGCGCGGGACCCAATTGGCAACAGGACGCGCCAATTGGCTTTGCGTCCAAGGTACTGGCGAGAAGGAGCATCACGACGTGCGCGCAGTCGAGCGGGAGGTGCTCATGGGAGCAGGCGATCACGCGATTCGCGTGACCCAAGGGTCCCGTGTGGCGGTGAGGCAAGGGCGGGGCAGCGCCGCCGTGCGTGGGTGCCGCAGTGGCGCAGTGCGCCGCTTGTGGTTGCCGCGGCTTGTCGCCGAGCGGGAAGGTGTGAGGAAGAAGAAGAACAGCGACGCCAACAGGTGGGGTCCGCGTGTCGGCCAAGGCTGTTTGGTGGCTTTTGGCTGGGCGCCTCCCATGTGTGCGCTGGGCTGCGCTGGCGTTGCTGGGCTGCGCATTTGGCTTGGGCCGGCCCAGGTGCGGGCATGCGCGCGGGATGAGGGGAAGGGCGAGTGCGGGAGTTGGGCTGGGCCACCAGGTGGCTTTCTAGGCTGGCTCGGGCCAGAAAGGCCTTTTCCAATTTCCTTTCTTTCCTATTTCTTATTCTATTTTCTATTTTCATTTCTTGGGTAGTTAGTGCTTAACCATAGTTAGTTAAGATGCTTAGGATCTAGTTAATCTAATGGTGGTCTCTTGTAATCTAGGGTCATTTCCCATATATTGGGACACATGTATTTACATAATTAGATATATTAATTGGCTTATTACACCTTGTGGGTGCATTGGTGGTGTTTAGTTATTTGGCTAAATAATTAATAATCCCTCATTAATTATTTATATTTATCTAGATATTTTAGCACATCACAAGATCCAAGAAAAAGCCAAACCACATAATGCACCATTAATGAAACGTGATAGCAGATTTTCTACTTATAAATATGGACATGAGTATAGATGTGCATGTGATAATACCAACTTATATCATTGTTCTCTTCACTTGCCATGCTTATATGCTCATGTTAATGATTACACCCTATGTGGGTCCCCTAATATGCATGTCTTAAGGCTAGTTTTGCTATATGACACTCACCAAATCATGGGATATTTAAAGAAAAATTTTGTAGTTGAGATTTTTTTTTGTGTTGTGTAAATTTTCGGGTTATTACAGTCATGGAACAAGATATTTAATTCTACCAATATATGGATACTATAAAAATAAAGTTATGATATGTTTACGAGTGAATATATGGTTTTGTGCCTTACAATGGCAGAAACAATAGATCAAGGATGTATTTGAATTCGATACATACTTGATAGATATATTATCATATTATTGTCGTTTTTAACTTATATTATGGACGTCATGGTTATTATAAAATAAATTATAGATTTCAAAATAGGGTAAAACATAAATATATATGGTAGCATTTTTGTTCTTGTTTTTCATTCATGTTTGACAATTTATTTCTCCCATTACGACTCACGAGTATGTTTGCTAGTAAGTTATAGTATTCTAAAGTTTAAAATTTAGATTTTTCCTAATGATTGATCTCGGATGTTGACACAGTCTATAGCAAAATAGTATTCCATTAATCCATTCACATTATAAGACATTTTCGTTTTTCTAGATACCTGCTTTTGCTATGTATCTAGATATATATTATATATAAAGTACATAACAGAAGATACATATCTGTATCTTGAAATGCCAAAATGTCTTATATTTTGGAAAGTACGATGCTAAACTTTCTAGGTGATGAGTATATGGTCTGAAGTCATTTAGTGTCCTAAATGTTCGGATTATGTTCTTAGATTTTGAAATTCAAAATTTAGTATTTTCAAATGACTTTGGAATTTTGATGTTGACATCTGTTGTTGTATGTCACACACAAAAATTCTCATTTTCGGATGTGACTAGAAACACTAAATAAAATAACTAATTTAATTTTTTAAAATTGTCTAAGCTCTTGTTAGTTTGTAACCAGTTTTGTCAAATAAAAATGATGTCATAAATAATTTTCAAAATTAAATTTAATTTTCTAGGGTTGTTGCATTCATGCTGGTTTCATTAATTTATTTGAGTGCAAAATTAATTAAAAAATATCAATATGTTTTCTGCTCCATTTTCAAAAGTTTGTTTAAAAATATAAATTTAAGTTGCAAATTAATGTTTGAAAAGTGTTTCAAATACAGTTTAAATAACTTTCAAATTAGAGTTTAATTAAAAACATTTTCAAAATATGTTTGAGAAGTAAGCTCGTAGTTACTTTAACAAGTGAAGTCTCAAATATGCTTTTGTTCTCTTTTCAAAATTCAAGTTTGGAAACAAATTAGAGTTTTCAAAACATATTTAAAAATTCCAAATCAATTCCTAAAAGCTTTTAGTCGTCTTTCCATTCAGTTGAGGCCTAATCTATGTTTTTCTTTTCTCTTTCCTATCTTTTTCTCTACATTATTATCATGGCCGGTCAAGCTTTAATTCCTTTTTCTGGATAGCATCAACTTTGATGCCCTCGCATGGCACATGCGCAACCCTTCATCTGCACCACCGACCAGCCAGCATATAGAGATTGAAATCTCTGGAATCGCACCGCACCTGTGCACACACATCAGACCTTCTTGCTATCCCTAGCATCGCACATCTAGGCATCAAGAGAGCAACCCAGAACTGTCAAGAGAGCAACCCAGAATGGTGATTCTCTCAACATTTGGCCACTATGGTACAACACAAGACCAGCAGACCTGGTCAACTTCATAGACCCAAGGGAACATCTATAAACACCGTTCCAACGTCGAGGTAGCAGCATTGAGAGCCACACCTCCATTATGCAACACAGGCAACCATAATTTTTAAACCTTGTGGTTTCAACATTGCCAGGAAGCTCAGCACTTGATCCCGCAGATCGAAAGGAATATTATGAACAATTCTTCACAGGTGATGAACCTCTATCATAACACATTACAAATGCAGACCACTCTACACTCAACGATAACATGTTACATCTATTTGCCAGAGCAAGATGACGAGGCCACTTCCTAACTATGAGGTATGCTGTCTGTATAATCCATTGCATAGTTTGTGACTACACAACATGATTTGCCCAATGACAAAACACAACCAAGACTATCTTACCAATGCATCCCTATTTTTCTGGTTACACAACAGGATATTATGAAAGTTCAGGTGACACGTTGCTGCCACAAAACCTTAAGATTCTTCCTTTCTAACTACATACATCTAACATTCTGTGATACATAAGTACCAAAATACTGAGAACACTTTGATGATACCATGAACAGCTACCCAACTATGTGGACACCCCGCCGCATGTAGTATATGTCTGTACATTGTTCCTGGTCTCTATACAAGAGTTCCACAGCATATGTAACATTATATATGTAACATGTGGATCCTGTAAGTGTGTATCCATCATCGTACCCTAATTATGCATCTGTATCATATACCTAGGTATATATAATGTATGTATCCTGTAAGTGTGTATCCAACATGGTACCCTAATTATGTGCATCACCTGTGTATGTAACATATGGATCCTACCTATACAAACCTAAACATGCTCGCTTGTCATTGAGCTTGATGGCATGCGGATTGTACTAGTTTTCACTATCGGTGGATTCCTCTGCAACTTCTTCAAGTCTGTCTGCCAAGTGAATTAGCTTAGCTTACTGGAGTTATATAAGCATATGTACTGTGACTTGCAAACTGTAACTGTTCACAGAGACACAACAACAAAAAGTAAGTTAAATATTCCAGCTACCTGCAGAGCATCATCTAACTGGACCATTTCCTTCTCTTCCAGCAGCCCAATCTTCTGGAGGTTCTGAACATACTCACTCAAGTGTGTCAGCACAGAATATGTGACTTGTCGTGTCTTTAGCACTCGTAGCACCTGAAATTGGGGGCAAACAAAGGTTTCAAAACTAGGGCACTGTAATTTATCAGCAGGAGGATTCTTTAGTTTATTCATGCAATGATCTTTATCTTTGCTACTCTATTGGTTTTGTAATTTCTTCCCAAGTTTTATTGAGAGAAAACTGCTTGGTGAATATGTACGAAGACATTGTCTTGGAACTGAAAGCTCCACAGCAGCTGAATGAAATGATAGAAGCATATTGTTACCACAAACCTGCGGAGATGTATCTTCCAAAAATCTTCTAGCTTCCTCTCCCTCATTATTACTTTCATCAATAACAGATCTTGCAACCTCACTATTGCCTGAGGAGAGAAGAAAACAAAAAAAAAATACTGAAATTGGTGAAGTGCGTTAGCATCATACCAGAAGATTGAGCTACAAAACAGCATGAAGGATGAAGATGGACTCAAAACCATAGAGTGTGGAACCTTTAATCAAGCTTTCATAGTTCCAACTGATAAATAAATTGAGCTACCCCAGATTTGTCCTCATTAAAGTAACACTCAACCTGAATTTCACCCTATAAAGTGGTTTCGTAGTGAAGAAGGCTCTGTCACCCCACATGACCTAGTAGTTTGACAACCAATGCTGTTACAAATTTCTGTGGTAAAGGCAAACCCTTCTTAAAAGTCTGCTTTCTATTGCCATTTGTGATCTACATGGCAACAACAGTGTACAGCTATAGGAAATGTTCACCATACATGTAAATATCATACATATGCAATTAGTACTGATTCTCTTCTAGCACTCAAAGAAATAATAGGTAATTTGAAGAAAAGAACACATCAAGTTCCCAATATATTACCAAGAAAATCATGTAGCTGCCGCCTTGCGATTCTATGAGCACGGAGAAATGCAGCACAGATGTAACATCCAGACTCTAATCTTTTGACTGTGAAGTATCTGACAAGCTTTCGTGGTAACCAATTGTAATTTGGGAACTGGACATTGGACTTTAAACCTTTCCAATCACATAAGGTTTGTCTAGAAACAAGATCCATAGCTTCATCAACCGATCTCATCAAAATATTTGCTATAGCTTGAGTTATTCGTCCTTCTTCAAGCATTACCCAGTAAGCGGCTTTCACACCTGTTATAAAATATATCATTACAAATTGTCTCCTTTATAACATTCATAACAACCCTTGCACATTAAGTTCAATGAGAAGGATGTAAAACTGGAAAGACAAATGAACATCAGTCACAACCCCAACATATCAAACTGATAAAATATTTCTCAACAAAAGAAATAATAGCAAAAGTAATGGAGGCCAATCACTAGCAAAGTAGCAATTCATTCAGAAGACAGATAAAGACCATCAAGCTACAAAGACGGAAGGGCCTAAATTGAACTACAAAGATGGCCAGATGGGTAGGGAAAGTTTGCCTGCTAACTTGGGACAAAATGGCTTAGGCTAATTGTCAGTAAGAACTAGTGAATATAATGGTATTTTTACTTTTGCAATTCGAGAAGAAGGTATAAGTAAGGGAATTGTAGAGCAAATTAAGCTGTTATGAGCATGGGTGAAGATCTAGGCATCAATGGTAGGACACTCGACTTTGGCAGCCTAGCAGTGGTGGATCCAGGTGCATTTCAAAAAAGCATTTAACCCCTTTATAAAACTTTTAATTATATATACTAATTGTGTTAATTGATTCAAAATCAATAAGCCTGGCCCTGCAAGTTTTGAATCCTAAATCCACCATTGCAGACCAGTGGAGGATCTTTCCCCATACCAATTATCAATCCTGACACCAAAATTTTTATATTTAAAAAACAAACACTTCTCCCAACTCCAAATGACAGGAAGATCTGGCAAAGCAAGTTTGTAATGTTGAAGCCTAAATACCAATAACTCACAACATTTATCTACTCCAGGAGCGCAAGTGAACAGTACATGTGGTAGGAAGTTAAAAAGTTGCAGAAGTAATTATATCAAGCCTAAAAATGATTATGAAAATCCTTAATCACAAAAGAGAAGAGAATCTATGCTAATTGGATATGATAATATTGTTTGATGTACATGTTGTGTAGCATATTTTCCTCTTTATGTAAGGGCCTATATGCTTATATGCCCAACACTTGTACATGTTTGGGCTGTTGGCCTCTAGAAGAGATCAAGCTCCATTCCTCCTAACATTGTATCAAAGCTAGAGGTCTCGAGTTTGAAGCCTGGTAGGGGCTTCTTTCCTGCCTCCGCTCCCTTTATTTTCCACGTTTGCACCTTCATCTCTGGCTACACGTGGGCTCATGTTTGCACCTTCGTCTCTGGCTGCACATGAGTGGAAGTGTTGGAGTGTATAAGAAGTGTTGAAGTGTATAAGTGGATTGCCTACCTCTTTCCAATAGCTAAAGCTTTTGGTTTCATCTGGTTAGCGCAGTCCACTCTAACATGGTATTACAGCCTAGGTTCTAGAGTTAGGGTTTACCCCGCTCCCTTCCTCGCGCACTCATCTTTCGCACTCGTCTATTGCACCACCGCGGCGCTCATCCATTGCGGCCGCCATCGCACTCGTCTCTCATGCGACCACTGTCGCGACCTTGCTATCGGGAGCGGCTCCGCCGACGTGCGCCCTGCCACCGGGTGTGGCCCTGCAGCCGCACACCCAGCCACCAGGTGTGGCCCTGTTAGTTGTGGCCCCTACTACTGATGCTCAGGAGTCGTCGCTCCTCTTGCGGCTGCCCGCACCCGCACGCGTCCTGCATACTCCGTTCTGCGTTCGGTTGAGTGTTGGGTTAAAAAAGAGGATGGCATCTCCTTTAGTTCCTTCCTCTGGTGGTGCTCAAGTCCCATGGTGTCCAGTGATTTTCTATGGCACAATTATCATGATTGGGTTTCACATATGCGGTGGCATATGTGTGGTCTCTGACTTCGGGAGTTTCTCAGTAGTGAGCTACCATGTCTAGCCTCTCCTACTCCTCCAGTGCAGCCGGTGATTCCTCTATGAACCTCAGAAACTAAACAAAAAAAGTTGCACGAACCTTATGTTGAGATGGCCTCTCATATGTTTCATTTTTGGGCTTATCGAACTTGGTTGGACGAAGATGCCCGTGCTAGGGCTGTTCTTGTTTCTAGTATGGATGAGTGTCTAGCTAGAGAGGTTATTTGGCTTGATCATGCTTCTCAAATGTGGGATTTTCTTCGCTAGCGCTTGAGCCCTCTGGTCAGTCTACCTATATTGCCACCTTACGTCAAGAGCAATTGTTACAGTAGGGTGACAGTTTAGTTGAGGATTTCCTTCGACAACTATCTGCAGTATGGCATGAGCTTGACATTCTTAGTCCTTAGTTGTCTCCGAATAGTTGTGATTCCTATAGGAAGCAATAGAGCCACCTTGAGCTTCATCTCACCTATGGCTTCCTGACTCGTCTCCATGTCGAGTTTGAGCCTCTTCGTGCTCAGTTACTTGCTCATGAGTCGTGTGTGTCCTTGATGGTGGCTCTTGCTGTTGTTCATAATGAGGAGACTCACCTTCATTTTGTTGGTCTGCTTCAGTCGACCTCCTCCTTAGTTCTGGCTACTCGGTCTGCATCCTCCAGAATTCTTAGTTCTTTTCCCAAAGTTCCTGCTTCAGTAGCCTCTGGCAGCTCTAGGACTCGTAGTTCAAGTGGCCTTCATTGTAATCATTGTGACAGAGATGGGCATGACGAGGATCATTGTTACAAGAAGAAAAGACAGGCTCAGTCTTGCCAAGGTGGGAGTCCCTCACAGGGTTCTACTAGTGCGACTACTAGTGGTGTTTCTCAGAGTACTGGTGGCTCTCAGCATACTGATACACAGGAGATACTCATGTTGCTTCGCCACCTTGCTTCCTCCGTACCTCCTGCCCCTACACTGTCTGCTACTACTTCTCAGACTTCTATTGAGAGACCACCATCCACTTCAGGTATGTCACTATGGATTCTTGACTCTGGTACTTCTTTTTATAGGACGCCTAATTGTAGTCGTCTTTCTTCCATTTGCCCTCCTTCTATTCCTCTCACCATTCAAACTGTTGATGGTTCATCTCTTTCGGCTATTGGACGTGGCACTCTTTCATCCTCTTCCTTTATTGTTCCCAGTGTTTCTTATGTGCCTAAATTGACCATGCAACTTATTTCTCCTGGCTAGCTCGCCGATCATGGTTGTCGTGTTATTCTTGATTCTAACTCTTGTCATGTCCATGATCTCAGCATGGGTCTTCTAGTTGGTACTGGCCCTCACCACCATGATTCTCAGTGACTTTAGGAGCTTGACTGGCTTTGTCTTCCTTTTGCTGCCACTGCCAGTCTTGTGGGCCCTACTTCTCCTGCATCGGCTTCTTCATCTTTTGCTCAATGGCATCATCAGTTGGGACATTTATGTGGTTCCTGTTGTCCACTCTTGTTCATCATGGTCTTCTGGGCAATGTCTCTGGTGATGTTTCTTTAGCTTAGGTTAGGGTTGTAAACTTGGTAAATAGCTTCAGCTTCCATATCCCTGTAGTGGGTCAATTTCACAGCATTCTTTTGACCTTGTTCATTCTGATGTATGGGGTCCTACACCTTTTGTTTCGAAAGGGGGTCATCAATATTATGTCATATTTATCAATGATTTCTCTCGTTTCACATGGGTGTGCTTTATGAAACATCATAATGAGGTGTTATCCATATACTAGACCTTTGCTCAGATGATTCATACTCAATTTGATGCTCCTATTCGTATTCTCCATTCTAGCTGCGCTTGGGAGTATCTTTCGGGCGCTTTCTGCCATTTTCTTTCTAAGCGAGGCACTCTTTCTCAGTTTTCTTGTCTTGGTGCGCATGCTGAGAATGGTGTTGCTGAGCGCAAGCATCGCCATCTTCTTGAAACTGCTCATGCACTTATGATTGCATCATCTGTTCCACCTCATTTCTGGGTTGAAGCCATGTCTACTGCTACATGTTTAACCAACATTCAGCCTTCCTCTGCTCTTCATGGTGGCATCCCGTATGAGTGCATCTGTGGACATCCATGTGATTACTCTAGTCTTTGCCTTTTTGGATGTCTATGCTATGTTCTTTTTGCTCCCCGTGAATGCATTAAGCTGACCTCTCAATCTGTTGAATGTGTTTTCCTAGGCTATAGTGCTAAACACAAGGGCTATCATTGTTGGGATCCTGTTGCTCATCGTATGTAGATTTCTTGAGGCATTACTTTTGATATGTCTTGTCCTTTCTATCCTCAGCCTTCCTCTGATGTTTGTCCTCAGGCCATTGTTGAGCCTCTTTCTTTCTTAACCTTTTCTGATACACCTATCTCCACTATGTTTCTTCCTCCTCCTACAACTCCACCTCCTTCACAATCTCCACCTCCTCCACCATCTCTTCCTCTATCCATTTATAATTCCAAACCCCCTATGATTCACACATATAGTCATCGCCTCTAGGATCCCTCGTCGCCTGTTGAGTCGTCTCTTGATGTTTCACCTCCGGTTGAGACATCTTTGGTTGAGGATTCTTCTTCTCAGCCATCCTCTCACTATAATCTTTGTGATTGTGGGTCTTTGAAACCTATAGACCGATATGGTTTTTCTGGCACTGTTCTTTCTGAGCTGACCACATATCATGATGCCATTTGTCATACAAAAGGGCAACATGCCATGGCTAAGGAGATCGTGGCTCTTGAGTGCACTGGCACTTGGGACCTTGTTCCTCTTACTTCTCATGCTCGTCCCATCATGTGCAAGTGGGTATATAAGATTAAGACTCGCTCTGATGGCTTTCTCGAGCATTATAATGCCCATCTTTTTGCACATGGTTTCAATAGGAGCATGGTTGTGACTATGATGAGACATTTGCTCCTGTGGCTCACATGACAACTGTTTGCACTCTCCATGCTGTGGCCTCTGTTCATGTGTTTGGTCTGTTTCTCAACTTGATGTCAAAAACGCCTTTCTTAATGGTGAACTCCATGAGGATGTCTACTGTGACCACTTCCTGGGCATCTTGTTCCTGATGGCATGCTTTGTCATCTTCATCGCTCTTTTTATGGTCTAAAACAAGCTCCTCGTGCTTGGTTTCAACGCTTTGCCTCTGTGATCACTGCTGCTAGTTTTTCTCCAAGCAATCATGACTTTGCCTTGTTTGTTCACACTTCATCTCATGGTCGCACTCTTGTTCATCTTTATGTTGATGATGTGATTATCACTGGTGATGATTCTGAGTATATCGCCTTTGTCAAGGCACGTCTCAGTGAGCAGTTTCTCATGTCCGATCTTGGTCCTCTTTGTTATTTTCTTAGGATTGAGGTCTCTTCTACCTCTGATGATATTTATTTGTTCCAAGAAAAATATATTCAAGATCTTCTTGCTCCCTCTTCCCTCACTGATCATCACACTGCTGATTCCCATAGAGCTTAATCTTCATCTTTGTCCCACTGATGGTGAACCTCTCACTGATCCTACTCGATATCGCTATATTGTGGGAAGTCTTGTTTATTTGGGTGTCATCATCCTAACATCTCTTATGTTGTACACATTCTTAGTCAGTTTGTTTTCGTTCCCACTCGCCTCCACTATAGTCATCTTCTTTGTGTCTTGCGTTAACTACGTGGGACCATTACTCATTGTCTATTCTTTTCGTGCTCCAGCTCTCTTCACTCCAAGCATACTCTGATGCTACTTGAGCTAGCGACTCTTTTGATCATTGATCTCTTTCTGCCTGTTGTATTTTTCTTGGTGGTTCTCTGAGGCAGAGCTGCAAGCTATGGCTCTTGCGACAGCAGAGGTTACTTGGTTGCGCTAGTTACTTGCATATTTTGGTGTTTCAGTTTCTGTGCCAACCCCTCTCTTGTCTGACAGTACTAGTGCTATCAGCATAGCTCATGATCCAGTGAAGCATGAGCTCACCAAGCATATCGGTGCTGATGCATCTTACACTCCGGCACAAAGTGCAGGATGATGTCATTACTCTTCGCTATGTGCCTTCAAAGCTTCAGTTGGCTGACTTCTTCACCAAGGCACAGACGAGAGCTCAGCATCGGTTCTTTCCCTTCAAACTCAGTTTTCGTGATCCACCCTGAGTTTGAGGGGGGTTAGATGTATTTGTTGTGTAGCATATTTTTCTCTTTGTGTAAGGGCCTATATGCTTATATGCCCAGCACTTGTGCATGTTTAGGCAGTTGCCCCTGGAAGAGGTCAAGGTCCATTCCTCCTAACATGGTATTAAAGCCAGAGGTCTCGAGTTTGAATCCTAGCCGAGGCTTCTTTTCTGTCTTCGCCCCCTTTATTTACACGTTTGTGCCTTCATCTCTGGCTACATGTGGGCTCACGTTTGAGCCTTCGTCTCTAGCTACACTTGAGTGGGGGTGTTGAAAGTGTATAAGTGGATTGCCTACCTCTTCCCAATGGCTTATGATTTTGGTTTCATCTGGTTCGTGCAATCCACTCTAACAAATATATTATTCACTATTGGAAACTTGAAATTCCCTTACCGGCACTACCATTAGGGAAAATAAAAATATCGGCATGAAAATGTACGTGTGGTCATAAAAAATAAAAATATCGCCATGAAATTTCTTATGGTGCACTTACCGTCGGGGAAAATAAAAATACCGTCGAGGGGCTAGCTCGACAGGGGTAATTCCAGTTTTGCTTCGACGTTGGTCGTGAATTTCAAGTTTCCAAAGTAGTGTTATTCAATACCTTTATGCAATATTTGTATCAAATTTGTATAAAAAAATATGTGTGTATCAGGTTTGTGTATTAAAAACTGTTGAACTCTGTGCTGCCAGAGCCACTTCGGGTTCGAGCACGCGTGTTGTCGAGCTTACTCTTCTTTTTAATGAAATATGCGCCTAGGCGCGTCTGCGAAAAAAATATTTTTATAAAATTCCATCAAATAACATAATAAGTGATACCATACCATTCAAAAGCCGCACTCGGATATCTATTAAGTTCATGATACGCATGCGGTCATCGTTGTCACCAACATCATGGGGATGCTCTGGCTCATTATCTAGGTCATTCAAACATGTGATATAATTCTTGACAGTAATCCAGTCAGCAGGTCCAAGTTCCTCATCATCGCTTAGCTCACCAAAAGCCTCTGATGCTTTGTTTAGCATTTCATATCTTGTATATTTCAATATACGAAGCTGCAAAAAACCATATTAGAGTCTTTGTCTGGGACATAAGTGAATGTATATTCATAAATGAGAACCAGTTGTGCATATGGAAGCAATAAATCCGCAAAGAAAACAGACATAGATAGATAGAAGGTGGTAATAAGAGGCTTGGTTAATGATAGTGACAAAGGCTTCCTGAACACAACTTGTGAAATTAATTAATCCATTTCTCACAACATGGTCTGATACTAATCTTGTTCAGATAGGAATTACAGTTTACAAATGGAACAATGTTTTGGTGGTGGTGTTCTTCAGAGCAACAGGTCGATTTGTTATAATTTCCAGCTAAAGAGGGGAAAATCAATTGCTCTGGGTTTTTAGCAACTTTTGTCAGATCACTTGGGATAATATTTGGGGATCAGTTGTCAAAAGAAGTGCATACTTAAAGACAGGATTCTCTTTGAATCATATTGTTGCAAGAATTGCTAAGATATCTTTTGTAATGAAAAATACATTGCTTTAATGTGACTTCAAACCAATGTTGAATAAAGAGTAAAGAGTCCTTTTCTTGTACTCCTCATGTACTCATATATATTGCCCCCATGGGGCTATTATTATACAATACAAGCTGTATTCATAAAATGGTAGTAGGGCATGAGTTAGGTTTAGGGCTTCTTCTTTTCATCTTTTGCTGTCCCTTGCAAAGGATCTGTTATCTACAATCAATTCATAAGTAATTTCGCACTTGGCATGCTAGCATACATACAGATAAAGTAAATGTCAGCCACATAGCACGGTGACAAACTTTGTGAGATGAGTATATTGATGACCATTAACTTTGAGATATTGGAGGCATTAGGCAAAGCGGTAGGTTGGCAGCACATAAAACATTGCCTTCACCACTTCACTCATAATTAGTTGAAGAGAGAGGACAGATGGGTACAAAAGGAGATACGGAGGTTCATAGAAACAAGAAACACCTTAAAAGCCAAGCTGGAATTGGTAGATGACAATTTATGAAACTAACCTTCGTGGCCGACAATTTGTCCATGCCGAGCATATGTAGCAAAAATTGTGTGGTTGAGCCATTAAAAATCAATGTAAGAAACATGATGCCACCAGTGAAGAACACAAACTGCATAAGATGTAACATTAGCGAAGTCCATATTAGACATTTGAAACTTCCACATACAAAATGGGCATACCATTGTTCCAACTTCTGGTTTAAGGTAAGGTTGAACTGCATCGCTGGTACGCTAGTAAAAATATTCCAATAAATGCATTAGAAAACTCTGCAGTAGACATGAAAATGAAGCACAGAGAAAAATGTTTATTGATACGCTAATGAAACTAACTTACCTTAACAGATAATGACAGTGATAGAGCAACTGTCCCTCGCAGCCCAGACCAAACAAGAATCATGGCCTCTTTCATGTCCAACCCATACCCAAAGTGACGCAACAATGGGTACAAAACACCAACAACTATAAGTCGAGATATTTGTACAAAGACATAAAGCAGAAGAAGGAAGCCCCATGAACTGCCTACAAGAGCAAGATATAAAATCAATGTACACACAACAAGATTTAATAGGATTAAACTCAGAACTGAAAGCTCATGCCAAAACTTCTAAAAAATGATATCAAATTTTAAATCTAAAATCATACACAAAACATGATTTTGCTGCACAAAGATATCTATCCCAAGATGAAATGTTCAAGCATACGTTTTTAGTAATCAAAAGCCAAGTGTTTGAAGTAGAGGCTAACTCAAGCAGACTCAGAAATATAACCATATGGCACTAAAATTCAGAAGCAGGGCAGAGGGATCTGATACAGGGTGAGTCCAACAATTATCTTTTATATATAGCTCATTAACATGTTGTATAACCATGGTTTTATGCATTCCACTATGATGAACATGGGACACCACATGTCAAAACTAGAATAGAATTTTTTCTTTAGCCCATCAAGATTTTTTCACAGATCTTCAAGCAACAAAGGTATTAATATTATGAGCAAAACTGAGATGATGTTGATTACTTCAGGTGCAGATCTGTATGTTGAATCAAAGCCTGAGCTAATGAGAACAAAAAACAAAATATAAATATAAAAGAATGAAAATAAAAAGAGGTGGCTCCAAATCTAAGCATGTACTTATGCCTGAGATTTAGTAGATGCAAACGCAAAACAAGAAGAGTACACACCCTCCAAGAGGAGGCTTTGAGCAGTGATTTAGATGAATTGTGATATCTAACTTTGTTTCCCAACAACGATCATCCAGTATGGCTGCCTAACAAAAATATCTGCCCACCAAGCTTATCATGTCAAGCTAATAACCAAACTAACTAATAAAAACGAGTTCCTAACAATCCCCAAACCAAATCTCTAAGCCAAACTATATCCTAATTTTTGTTCTCTAACACGCAGGAGAGTTGCGTATTATTATATTAATAAGTAGAAAAAGGTATAAGAAACCCATACAACAGCCACACATGCCACACACCCCAGTAAATTATATCATTACATTGGCGCCTTCAGACTAAGACTAAAACCACCTGGACCTGGATCTGATACACTACAAATATAGCTTTGGCGAAATCAGGAGAGAGATCCCCTTAGCCCCCGGTAAGCTCCAAAATTTTAGCTTGTTCTGCCTTGCTGGGCAAAGACAAAATTCCAGCAAGGTTTAGTGTTCCTCCATCAAAGATGCATCGAGATTCCGGTGGATCCACAGAGACCAAGCTCCTAGAATTATGATGGAATTGATACTTTGTAGCACCTGGTTGTCAACTGAGTCATTAGTGCATGCCGACCAGTCAACAAACGAAGAAGCATGAGGTTGTGGAACCAAGCTTTGGAGGCAAACAAAACTAGAACTAACAGGCAAAACTGCATGATACAACTTACACTGCAGATGCCACCTTCTTTCTTATCCTTCTGTGAGCAACTGTCTTGCCATAGAACGAGTCCATATAACAAACAGGAAAACTGATTTGATCATAGCAAGAATTGGATCTTTTTATGTCATATTATAATACTGTGAACTGTGATTTGATTTATAATAGATTCAATATCTGTGATGACCATTTTAAAGTCCCCATCCTTAAAGTCCCCATCTCCTCCTCTGAGCTCAGCCTGTCATTCAATATGCTGATAATACAATCTTAATCATGAAAGCATCTCAACATGAACTCTTCACCATGAACGGCGCAGGTAGAGGCGGCAGCGGCTGTAGAAGGAGTGTTTACACCATATTTTAGAATGGGCCGGAGGTCAAGATAACATCAAGGAAACCACATTGACCACGGAATCAGCTCATCAGAATCGAATTGGCTGACTCGGATTGATATTAGGATTGGCTAAAAGACCATGACGTCATCAGTATCGGCTCAAGCATGGATTCTGCCAATAAGGAAGGCGGTATCGGGTGAAGACAAGAACATGTCGGACTCTACCAGAAGGGAAAGCATGGAGTCCAATTTACCTAAATTAGGACATTTTCTTATTTCTTATTTTGCAAGAGTTGTAATGTCGTATTCGATTAGGACTCGTATCAGGCCCAGGGTATAAATATGAGCCCCGGCTATTGTGAACGGACATTAACACACAATCAATACAATTTTTCGGCTTTCAGCCATTGCATTAGGAGTAGGAGTACCGCAGATCTCTGCGAGTTCTTCGGTAAGCAGGGCTGCATCGGTTTCAATCTCCGGTTTACTAGTGAGTACCGTCACAACTATTATCTTATCTTGCGAGGCTGCATCATTTCGATCTCATTGCTTGATTTGGTAGTTAGTTATCGATTTGTATCTTGTTTAGAAAGGCTGCATCGTTTGTACTCATTGCTAGATTCGATATTAATCACAATTATCAATTCTGTTACATTAAGTAAGCCTGTATCGTTTGACCTCTTGCTTTGTTTAATAGAATCACCAGCTATAGATTTCACTAGATTTATTTAGTAAAATCACCAATTTATCAGACTAGATTAAGATCCATCGGCTCTTATCCTTTTAATCTGTTGTCTTCCTTTGCTGGTGTATCTTAATTTTAGTCAAACATAGCAGGTATTCGAGGTCTTATTTGACTATAAATAGATCCATCGATTAGTGATTTCTGTTTTATCGTTTACCATCAGCGCTGCATCCACTTGACCTGACTGATGGTGATTGCTGGACTAGATTTTGCTAGTTTATGGGATTATTTATTGGAAAAAATAGGAAATTGGCTATAAGCTGACTCTATCGGCTCCTTTAGCCGATAGCCTGTGCTTCATGGTTTACAGCATGCTTTCAAGATTCTGTTTCCTTATGATTAGATCTGTCGACTTGCTAAGCTTTATTTTGTTATCTTTACCAACGTTGCATCATCTTTAACCTGTTTGATAGTGGTACTAGATTAAATCTGGTCAGTTCATAGGATTCTTTATGTGGAAAAAGAAGTCAGTTTGCATGCTATGCCATATCTAATTTGCTTCATCGGCTCAATAGCCGATCGATTATGCTTCATGATCTATTTTGCTTCACAATTATCGGTTCAATGATTTATGATGTTTATACTTCTGTTTAGTCAATAATGTTATCAATCTGCTGGATATCGGCTCTATAGTCGATAGCCTTATTAATCGGCTTTTTAGCCACACATTGGAACTGTCTGGAACAACACCGACATGTTTTGCCTTAAATTACTGATCAATCTTGTTCCTTGTCAATTGGAGGTCAAATTGACTGGCACGCCTATGAACTCAAAACCGACTTGTCCTGTAGAAGTTAAGCAGATCTTTCAGGCTTGCCTGTGTCACTCGCGGTGTCAAATTTCTTTATCGACAAGGAGGGAGGGAAGGGGGTAAGAGCTGAGGCTCTATTTCCTGCTTAAGATTGAAAGGTTACATCACCCCTATATTTACAGTCCCCAGAGGACTTGTTTTCCAAGCAAACTAGAGGAAGGGTCCATGTAGATTTGGATTTCTCCTTTCCTAGAAGACCAATCCTATTCAGTCTTATTTCCTAAACAAATTCTATTTCTATTTTTCTCTTTTTTCCTATTTTTTTCATCTAATCTGGACTTCCCTAGTTGGCAGCCGCAAGTGGGTACTGTTCATGCTAGTATTGGGGGCCTCTCTTTGCTTGCTTGATGTGGAGGCCTATATTTAGACGTGTGACATCACTCCCCCCTTTCCACACAGCGTGTCCTTACGCTGTATCGTTGCCCAGTTGTCGATGATGTCCAGGTGAGATGCTCCTCCAAGGGCCATCACCTTGATGCTGATGGTGAGGTGCCTCAGCTTGACCTCCACATAGATGATGTTGTCATGAATGCAGTCGATGATGAACCCGAAGTAGTGCTGGAGG
This sequence comes from Chrysopogon serrulatus, assembly GCA_015844335.1. Taxonomy (NCBI): domain Eukaryota; kingdom Viridiplantae; phylum Streptophyta; class Magnoliopsida; order Poales; family Poaceae; genus Chrysopogon; species Chrysopogon serrulatus. The sequence goes on along the minus strand of JADLZL010007062.1, from coordinate 264,454 downwards.
TCACCAATGTAGCTGAAGATGTAGCAGTTGTGTATCCCAATGGCCCTTGTCGGCCCCCATGTGCGTCTCGAGCGGCGATGAAGATGGGACGGTAGGCACTAGCGTCGTGGTGTGTATTGATGCTAACGTTCCCCACGGGAAGGAAAAGGTGGCATTTGTTGAGGAAGATTGTCATTATCGACAGTAGTATGCTGTGTACCCTAGGGATGCCTTCAGGGGGACAATAGCTTACCATCGCAGTTGTTGATGGAGCATGGGAGCCTACTGCAAAGAAGTGCTAGTTCATCATTTGTCCCCCACTGATGAGAGTATCTAGTAGGTTCGGCAATGGTGGTGATGGCGCCAAACAAAAGAAGCATTTGTTTGAGCCGAAGATGATCCCTTGGTCAAGTGACCAAGCCAGTGCTGTGGTGCCGCCCATGATGGTGGTGGCGACTGCATGTCCTGGTGGTAGCGCCTGTTGCTGCTGAGGTGGCGCCACGACAATGAAGAAGGATGGGGCAAGGAGTGCCAGCTTTCTCTCCCCGCTTTCTGTCAGCTCGTCCTTGCGCTAAATTATAGCTGATGTGGAGATGTTGTCGAGGAGTAGATGAGCTTCATCCATCTTTGGGATAAGTTATGTTCTATTGAAGGAGAGGTGGACAACATGACGTAGAGGCTCGATGTTGCCAAGGATGTAGACATTGTCTGATGTTGGGGTTGACTCATCCTAGTAGACTACTGGTGTTCCCTCAGCATGGCTGATGGGGCAAGGAGAGCCATCTCTTGGAGGTAACATTTGCATAGATTGTGGGGACTATTGAAGCTGTGTACCTGGAATTTATCAGAGCCATTGTAATGGTAATGCCTGGTGCTGATGGCATTACACACCGTAGATATTGGTGTTGTCCTAATGTAGAAGACGGTGTTGTTGTCTCCTTTGGAATTCTTCTCCATGGTGTAGAAATTCTAGTAGATCGACTCAAGTGTGTTCAACCATGAAGTGTCAAGGAAGACATCAATGAGGGTGTTGTTGATGGTCTTATATGTGGCGCCGATGAGTGAGCATGGGATGCCAGCGTCCATCAGGATCTGCTGTATAGGCCGAGGGGCCTTGTTGGATTTTTGTACCTGTAGCCCGTTGTCTGGTTCCATGTGCCCAATAGGGATCTCCGACTTTGCGTCGTTATTGGCAACAATGAGGGTTGGGTGTGCACAGTCGAGATTGTCGACTGTGATGGTACTGTATCCGCTCTCCTTCTTGACGATGGCAACGGTGGAGTTGTTGGTCTAGGGTTGGAGGACCAAGGGTGATCATATTGCTGTAGACGTAATTGTCATTGGTGTAGTTGCAGCTGGTGTAGGTTGGGCGCTGAGTTTGTTGCATCTGAAGGTGCCTTTAGATCTGCTGTTAGGTGTGGAAGTAGAAGAGGTAGTATTGCCATACCTCCTGCTCCGGCCTAGTAATGAACAGATTGTTCGTCAGCTGCTCCTCGATCTCTGGGACTCCCGACCACTTGGGGCCCTCCCACTTTTCCTTGACCAAAGCATGCCCTTCCTTCTCTATGCACGCTTGGTGTCCTCGTCATGTTCCTTGGCGGTGATCTCGCGATACCGGTTTGCCTTGGCCATGGCAGCAGAGTTGGTGTCCTGCTTGATGGCCAAGGCGGTTCCATCTAAAGACCCCATAGATGTATCTGAAGGAAAAGAGTTGGGGTGGTTTCGGTGTCGAGAGCGCTGGGTGTTGGCGTTGTTGTTGTTCGTGCTCCTCCTTCGTGCTCAATAGGCACCTCCAATGTGATCTCCGGTTGAGTTGGATCTATAATCGACGGAGAATTTTGGAGTCATGCGAAGAACTTGTTGAATTCCTTCATCCAATGATCAGTGGTGATGCGGATGTCCTCCATGGTAGTGGATCGGAACACTGCCCGTAGGATCGATCTGGTCTCCGATATACCAGGTGCCACAGCCCTGATCCGAGGGCTGGTTGGGGCTGCTGTCACCAGCGGTGACTGACGGCTAGGGTTGGGCGACGGCTGCTGTAGGGCGTGACGGTGGCTAGGATAGCAACGGCGCGGTGCAGGGAGAGGCGGCGGCGGCTGTAGAAGGAGAGAGGGAAGGGGTAAGAGCCGAGGCTCTATTTTCTACTTAAGATTGAAAGGTTACATCGCTCCTATATTTATAGTCCCTAGAGGACTTGTTTCCATGCAAACTAGAGGAGTCCTTATAGATTTGGACTTCTCCTTTCCGAGCAAACCAATCCTATTCTGTCTTATTTCCTAAACAAATTCTATTTCTATTTTTCCTTCTTGTTCCTATTTTTCATCTAATCTGTTCACACCGGCCCTATTTGGGGCCCAACCTGGTGCCTTGGCCTAGACCTTGGTCAACCAAGGCTCGGCATTGGGGGCCTTTATTTCTTGGACTGCATGGTCCCACATGGAGGCCTATATTTAGACATGTGACAACAGGGCTGAGAGTCAACGATAAAAAGTCATGCCTAGTTCCTTTGATCTCAACAGTTGGCAGGATTCTTTGGTTGTAAACTTAATCTCTTCCTTTTACTTATCTTGGATTACCTTTGGGAACCACCAAACCCCAAGTAGAACACTTTGGTTTCATAATGAGTAAGACAGAAAAGAAACTCACTGCAACCTCTAACTTTTTGACTTATGCTGGGAGATTGCAGTTGGTCAATTCAGTTCTTTCCTCCTAACCCACGTATGTCATGTGCATCCTGCAGGTTCCAATTGCTGTTCTAGATTACATTGATAGAGCAACAAGACACTGCTTATGGAGACAATCAGACAGCAAGCCTAGAAGAAATGTTGTAAGCCCAAAAGAAAAGGAGGACTTGAAATAATCAACCTTAGAAGCCAAAACAACGCTCTCCTTCTCGAATACCTAGATAAATTCTATAACAAGAGAGACATTTCTTGGGTAAAACTTATCTAGAGTGCCCACTGTTCAAATGGTTATTTCCCCCACGCCACAACTAACATAGGTTCCTTTTGGTCAAAGGATATTTCAAAACTTTGTGATCTATTTAGAGGAATTGCTAACTGCAAGATTGGAGATGGATTTACTGTCCTTCTTTGGTCTGACCTTTGGAATGATAATGTTATGCAAAACAAGTACCCAAGGTTGTATTCCTTTGCAAAAAAATAAAAACATCTCTATTGCTCAGTTTCCGACAAATAACACTCTGGAGATGCAGTTTCATCTTTCTCTTTCTGAGCAAGCTTATCAGGAATATCAAAGTCTGCAAGATTACTTTCAAACAATTCAGATGCAACAGGGAACTAAGGATTCTTGGCATTACATTTGGGGAAACAGAACCTACACCTCTTATAGGTTCTACAATTTCCCCTTCAATGATGTTCAGCCACCTGCTTCCTTCATTTGGATTTGGAATTCCATGTGCTGCAAGAAGCTCAGAGTTTTCTTGGTTGCTTCTAATGGATAGACTAAATTTCAAGAAATATCCTCAAAAGAAAAAGGCACAAGCTTCCATCTCTTCTTCAGTTGCCCTTTTAGTCAAGCTTGCTGGCAACACCTTGGTATTCAATGGGATTTTGCCACTAACTTCTTCCAGATTATGATTCAAGCCAAATAGCAATTTTTTAATCCTTTCTTCATGGAGTTCTTCATCATTGGGGCATGGCAAATTTGGAAGAAGAGAAATGACTTTTTCTTCAATCGTGGCTGCCCTTCCTTTGATTCTTGGAGACAAAACTTCTGTGAAGAGGCTAGGCTTTCAAGCTCATAGATTTTGCGATTCCTAATGAATGGCTTTTATTTTCCTTCTTGACCTTTTTGGCTGAGTTGTTTTCTGGCCTTGCTTGGGCCTTTTTTCTTTGGTCTTCCTTTTGTGCAGCACTTGAACCTCTCGGCACAGTTCTTTGACGCGTGATCAATTAGGTTCAACTCACCATAATATCAAAACATGTAACAAAAATCAAAGCCAATTAAGTAGAAGATAAGCCAAATGGCAATTATTTGAACATGCCATCGTCAAGGGTGAGGTGGCTTTTGTATATTTCACTCGGACATAGGATTTTTTTCTCCTGAATATGCAGGAGAGCTGTGAATAACTATATTATTTAAGAAGAGAAAAAGGGGTTCAGAGAAACCCTTGCAACACAGATCCACTCATAGGCTTATAAAAGCAGATGCATCAGTGCTAGATTGGAAAAACACGACCTCGACCTAAAGGACATATAGAAGTAAATTTCAGGATGTACATGATGCATACCGTGCCTCTCAAAGTGGGCATTATTTTGTAGAACGCCATCTGCAATAACCACGCCACTGAAGGGAATTCACATGTGAGAAACTTTACAACTGTGTCATTATGAAGCATAAGATCAAAGCAACTAGTAGCTCAAACCAACTGGACAAGTGAACATAAATAGCAAAACCAAAGAGAGAGTTTTTTCCCCATGTGTATAGAAGAGCTGCCACTACCTCAATATAAAAATAAGTGTGTTTGCAATGTAAGCAACCATTTCCCTGAATACAAGAATAAGAACAAAGCAAACATGAAACTCAGATCAGATGAATACTCATATATCAGAAAAGTAAAGAACTATCTTGCAGAGCATATATGCAAGCACATGTACATAATTTACAGAAGAAAAGAGGTCAATAATTTGATGTGTTTGTAGTAATATCCAGATTAGGATACCTTAATTCAGTGTCAAATGAAAATTTTCATAGTACTTTTGGTAACCAACACTGGAAAATTATTCATCAACAAAATTAGGAGAGGAATCACAGGGACACTGAGTACCAGAATCCTTCCATGCCAAAAATTGGTATTAATTAATGCTTGTGTATTTATGTTTTTTTTAGTTTTTGTAATGAATCTTTTTGTTGGTTACAGATCCCAAATTGACATGGCTAGTAAATAGCTATGGCGGACCCCTCAAATTACTTCCCATAGTGCAATAAGTAGTTGACCAGTTATTCCAATTCCACCACCCTGGCTGACTCAACCTCTCAATCTTGTTTAGTTTCCCCAGTCATGCAAACACAGTGATAGCGGCATAGCACAGCAGTAGGATGTCTAGTTGCGAGGCTGACATGTTTCTATAAGATACATACCAGAAATGGTGTAAACTTTGCTGACTTTCACCCTTAAAAGCAGTTTTTGCAAAAGCTGCATAGAACCTGCACAGGTAACATGGTCAATACAAGAGAAATGATATTAAAAAGTATGCAAAAACTATTTGTCGACACAAGTTTACTAACATTCCTAGTGTCATGACAGTCAAAACACCGGAGACCTCCAATGAGTCTTGCGCCTAATACAAAAGAACATTAGCGAAAGCAAAGTCTTCGAGAAAAAAGAGGGAAGTAAGGACTTCTGAGTGGCATGGCCTTACAGTGAAGAAAGCTATATAGCTGACAGCAAGAGTAAGTGAAATCTCTATGATTGTATTGTTAAAAATAAAGCCCAGCCACAGTATTGACACGATTCCAAATGCAAGGCCCAGAGCAACACTGGTCAAAGAAGATACTAATTAGCATTATACACACATATCCATATAATTCATTTTGAATGTAACAAACAAATTCCACATACGCTCCAAGTGAAACTTTAGACAAGAACTTTATTATTGAGCCAGCATCAAAGGTTCTTCCAAGCACCATTCGATAGAATAACTGATAGACAACAATAGAGGTCCTGTAGAATTTGAGGTCATTTAGCATGAGCTTTTTTTTAAACGACCGGCAGGAGTTCTGCTCGGCATATATTTACAGAGAAGAAGAGTGAGTTTAAATGATAGGCAGGAGTTCTGCCTGGTCATTTAGCATGAGTGGAGCTCTTACAGATTTTCTAACTGTATATAACTGAAGTTGAAAAACTTTTATATTTCTAGGTATCATACATGTGCTACAATACATAATATGTATAATACATACAATGAGGAGAGCGAATCCCATAGTACATGAATCAAGGTTGCCTTGTATGCTCAGATAAGGTCATTGCATAGTTAACTAAACCTTGAATTCCATATTTTAACTTACATAAATAGAGTAACCAGCGGACCGAGCATCAGCTCAGGTGGCAGCGCTCGCCCGATGGGAGGCTGTCAGCCGGGGTTCAAACCCCGGTTTTCGCACTCAAAAAATCCCCCTCGCTGGGCACGCGACCTATGAGCTGCGTCGGTGGCTAGCTATGCTGTGAGCCCAATATTCTGATTCAGGTCAGTCCGGCCCTTCCGGGCATATGCCAGGATTTCGGGGGGTTTCTCGGCCAAGGTAATATGGTCCCTTCTTAACAAGAAAGCCGTGGGGGCGGTTCTTCCCTTACCGGTCCGAGTTTTTTTTATAAATAGAGTAACCAAAATTTACATTCCCAATATGATTATTGAATATAAAAGCTTTGACAACTTGCGTTATTAGCATGGTAGTGTAAATACTTTCAAATTTAATTTTTGGATGAAGTATGATTTCATTTATTTATTAATGTAGTAGCGGCAGAAACAGAATGTGCAATCTATAGGGCTCATATACATACCCTCTTCAAGAGTCCAATACTATAGTTGCTTACCCATCATTCATTAAGGATTCACCCTCAATGATTGTACTAAGCTTTTTACTTGCTCCGAGTTCTTTTAGTAGTGCAACCACAGCAACTGGATCAGTTGCACTGAGCAGTCCACCAAGCAATAATGATGTTTTCCAGCTCCAGTTGTAAGGAAAAGTGAGCTGTGGGATACCAATTAGGAAACATTGGAATATCAAAACCAATATCTCATTGTTTCACTAAGCACATACCTTTATGGCAGCACCAAGTAAAACTGTTGATATTACCACACCTGGTCCAGCAAGTAACACCATCTGTGCCATACATCTCTGCAAAATAAGTATCTTAGTCAGCACTCAACAAACGTATATGGAACAGTTGTGCTACTTCGCTAAAGGAAATCACAGCAAAAGATCAATAGTTAGTACTATTAATTACTTATTAGAAGCAGCGATAGTAGAGAAACCAAATATGATGTTCACATAGACATTTTTTGGCACAAACAGAGGAGAGGTTCCCTACATGATTCTCTTCAGAGACAAGATAATCAGAAAAGAGTGTAAGATCGTCCATATTAGATGAAGATGGAGCATACAGCAGTACACAATATCAGATTGAGAATCACACAACAGGATTTATAAGACTAATTGGTGGCTTTCATAGAGACTGCTGATTTTTCAGGGAATATGAATTGTAATTCCATTGGAAGGATTTCCAGTGGGTTGTTGAGGTTGCTAAAATAGGGTTTAGATGGCTGGCTGGTAGTGGCAAGCAAGTTAGATTTTGGGAGGACAATTGGTTAGGGCCATGTAATTTGGTCCTTATGTTTTGGGAGCTTTATATGATTCTGAACGAGCGTGCGACAACAATTGCCGATCTGTGGGATAGCACTAACCTTAAATGTACCTCAAGACGATGTGTTGACCATAAGCTCATGAGGCAATGGGATGAGCTGATTCAGATAGTCTCCACCCTTGTCCTAACAGATAATGAGGATGAAATTATTTGGCAATACACCTCAGATGGGGCGTACTGTACTACTCAAAATCTCTATGTAGGATCATCAAGTCGGGGACTCCTACGTACTACACACGCCTGCAGTTTTGAAATTTAGGATCCCCTTGAGGGTTCATGTCTTTTGTGCTCTTATCGAAGAACAAGCTCTTGTCTAGAGATAACATAGACAAAAGGAGGATGGTGGAAGACGGTAGCTGTCTCTTTTGTGGAGGTCTGGAGAAATTTTGTCATCATTTCTTTGAATGTGTAGTGGCTAGGAATCTTGTGGTGAGTTAGCTGCATATGAAGGTGCTACCCTTGTAACAGATTTTGAATCTTTAGCACCAAAGTGGTTGTCTGCTAGGAAGCATAGAATGTCTAAAGCCAGAAGTAATAACTGAGAATTAGTACAGAAATGAAGTAATGAACAGCATAACAGAGAGCTACAGCAGGCAAAAGTAAGGGCCATCCAGTGTTGACAGTAACGTTTTAAGAGAGAAACCGAAATGATTTAGGCAGAAAAGAAAACTAATGGGTGTGAACAAGAATAACTGTGATCATATATTAGTGTGCTCCCACAGCGTGCATGGAGGATAAACAGACATCACATGATGTACCTTTATTTGGTGTACTTCCATGGAGAAGGAGCTTTCAAAGAGGAGAGCAGGTAAAAAAACAGCCAGCAGAAGATCAGGGTTTATGTTAGCCCCTGCAAATTAATTGGAAGGGAAATAACTGACTAAATGATGAATGAAATAAAACCAGGTAGGGAATTGAATTAGGTACCCACACATACATATGGAAGGAACTGAAGTATCAATCAATTAGAATGAATAGCAGTACAAGAAACTTACATATACGAATTCCAGCTCCAAGCTTGCCTAGACCATGTTGTGTTCCGTATTCTGGAAGTAATCAGAGAAAGAAAATACTACTACTTAGTAGCAGAGCAAGTATAAAAAAAACAAAACTTGGGGGGGGGGGGGCATTATATTACTACATCCGTACCTAAATAAATCAACTTCTATAGTTGTATTAAGTAAAACTTTTATAAATTTGATAGAATTTATAGAAGAGAATACCATAAGACAAAAATAGTGTCATTAGATACACCATAAAATATATTTTTATAGCATGTTCATTTATTCTCATAGGCGTTGATATTATTTTCTATAAAGTTGGTCAAAGTTACAAAAGTTTAACTTATGCCAATTCTAAAAGTTGGTTTACTTAGGGATCGAGGGTGTATTACATAAAAAAAACGCTACTACTGGTAGTAGTAGTATCCTGATCCAACTGGACTGGCTGAAATAGAAATGCTAGTACTGCTGTAGTAGTAGCAGCAGCTAATAAGTCTCTCTATCGTTATCAATTATTTGTGGCAATCAAAGGGTGTTTACTGTAACAAGGATCGGAGCGACTGAACTGAGAGCTCCTGGTCCTGGCAGATGATTGCAGATTAATTACGAAAGCGAAAGGGGCACTGCTGGATTCAGTTTCGGAAATCCCATTCCATCTGTAGATAGATTAGTAGACGAATAAGACAAGCGAATGAAGGGGGAATGGAAAGCAACCTTACCGAGGGATCCAAGCGCGATGCCGACGACGAGAAGGGCGACGGTGTAGGGGACGCGGGTGCCGCGGAGGAAGTGGCGGGAGGCGATGCCCAGCACCAGCGACACCCCAACGAAGAGCACTGCATCGTCAGGCTCAGCCTCGCCCCCCATCTCTCGGTCCCTCTGTCTCTGTCTCCGTGTGTCTCCAATGGTTATGGATCGGATGGAGTGCTGCTGCTTGCACGAGCACGGCCGAAGAGTAAGAGGGCGAACAATAGAGGAGGAGCAATGGCATTAGCTCGCTCGTTTCCAGTTGGTACTAAGCAGAGAGAGAGAGAGAGAGAGAGAGAGAGAGAGAGAGAGAGAGAGAGAGAGGCAGAGGCGAACAAGAGCCGGCTTTTTTATTTTCCCATTGCATGAGCTGAAGCACAAGAGACGGGTTGGCCCGTTATTTAGGGGTTTGTCCTCATAAGATTATTTAATGAGTTTTCTGTTTTTCACTACTACAAAAATAATTTTCGCCAATGATATTTTCACTATCAGATTTATTAAAACCGTTGCTGATGCTGGTTTAATTGTTCGTTTTTCTCCCAAATCAATAGTGAAAATAATTTATTAAACGCTAGCCACGCAGCGTGATCATTGTGCTGCCGATCTATTAGTACAAAGCAGGATACCTAGGCGATGAGCAAAGAATAAAAAAAGATTGTCAGCAGCCAACAACACGCAAAGGGTATTCCTTCTCCAGGAATAAACTCTAAAGCATCCAAAATAAAGAAGTCTGCCCCCACCCATGCATATTGGGAAACATTGTATTATTATATTCTCATCATCAAGAGCATCATATCGTTATCTATTGAACAGGAAGCTGGTCGAGCTCTACTTCGAACATTAGCAGAAAGAAAGTTTAGAAGACGTACAGGAGTGCAACTCAACTCTGGAGGCAAGCTAAGGCTGGCGCTAGAAATGTATTTATAATAGAAAAGAAATTGTTTAAGGAGAAATAAATAAAAAGTAACAATAGAAGGACATTATAGACATTTCATACATTTTTACCTCTCAGGAGAAGTTGTTTTACCAAACATTTTTCTAAACAGTAAAGCTGGAGCTAGAAAAAACTGTTTCATCAGACAAGCCATAGTTGGAGCTGTTTTGGCTAAAGCTCCCTGCACAAATTCAGTCGGATGCAGATCACATCTCATGCCACTCATCCGGACTTCCCGCTGGCCTACGCGTGTGAGGACGCGGGGGCCCGTTATTGCAGCGTCCTGCCGCCACCATGGCCGCCGGTCTGGCCGACTCTCACCGTGCGCGTGCGCAAGCGCCAAAAGCACAGAAGCTGCCACTGTTTTCTATGCAGGAGAAATGGGAGGAGGAAAAGAATAGCTAGGGTTTTGGAAAGTGGCTGGTTTCAGATTTTGACCGGCAAGGGAGACACCCCCCATCATTCGATCCACGATCGGACAGCTGCGGAGGATGCGGGGCTAAACAGCCCAATATGGGCCAGCGCGGATGAGTGGGCCGGCCGGCTTGCCGACCCATGCCGCGAGAAGGGGCACGTCAGGGAACCGGCTGGGCTGAATATGGCCCAGCTCAGGTGGATATTGCTGCCCACTTCAAAACTTAATGTTTTCTTTTATTATCAAAAATTGGGCTGCACAGCTACGGGCCAAAATTTACTGCTGGGCCAAAACGAAATCAGGAGAAGGAAAATTAATTTTTTCTTTGCTCTTAACACTATAGGCTGCATAGTGTTGGGCCAAAATTATCTTAAGGGCCTATTCAAATTATGTTTTGGGCTTTATTATTTTCAGTACAATTTTTTTTATGTCTTCCAATTGCACTGATAATTATGTTTAAGCCCAAATTAATGTGTATTTTTGCTGCATAATTAAAATGAAAATTCTCTAATTGAACCAACGGGAAAACTTGATTAGTGAATTTTACATGGCTCTAATTAAATTGGAACCAATGAAAAAATTTAATTAGAGACATGGAAGTTGGTATTAAGGATGGCTTATATTTATTATTCTAACCAACGTTGATTAATAAATGTTTGTCAAGAAATATTTTTATTCTGCTCTATCTTCTGCCCAACGGTGATGATAGATTAGAATGATAAAAGAAGTTTCTTTTGCATGAATAATGGCTATTTTCGTGCATTAATATTGTCCACTGATGATCATTATTATTTCTAAATGCAGCTTCTAATGTCTCAAGCATTGCCGGAATGATAAATGACATGGAGCAGCTTAATGGGAGCAATTATCCTTCATGGAAGGAAAAGCTCGAGATATTGCTTGCTCTGCTGGATCTGGATTATGCTCTCAATAATGAGGCTCCTAAAGAACCCAAAGAGGGTTGTGAGGGCTATGATGTCCTCAAAATGGGGTATGAAATTGAGAAAGTCAAATGGGACACTTCGAATCGAAAGTTTCTCATGATAATTAAGAGCTCCATTATTAAGGGCATGAGGGGATCAATGCCAGACTCACAGATTGCTAAGGATTATCTTAGCAAGATTGAGGATCAATTCAAAGGATCCTCTAAAGTTTATGCAAGCACTCTGTTTAAGAGGCTTGTGACTGATAAGTATGATGGGTCTAGCAGCATCAGGGAGCACATCCTGAAAATGAGCAATATGGCTGCAAAGCTTAAGCAAATGGAAATGGAAATCACTGATGGTTTTCTTGTCCATTTTTTATGGTTTCTTGTCCATTTATTCATGACCTCTTTACCTCCACAATTCTCGCCATTTACCATCAATTACAATGCCATGAAAATAAAGTGGTCAATTGATGAATTAATGGCAAGATATGCTCAGGAAGAGGAAAGGCTTAGGACTAAAAGGGTTGACCATGTCAACCATGTCATGAAAACTGAAAAGAAAATATATAAGAAACTCATGAAAGAATACATGCCCATGTCTACTCAATTTAAGAAGAAGGGACAACCTTATAAGCAGAACCAGCAAAACAAGCCTGAAAATGGCACTAGTAGTGCTGAAGTTAAGCCTAATGCAGATCCAAATGGGTGCCACTGGTGTGGAAAACCAGAACACATTAAGAAAGACTGCATAGGTTCTGAAATGGCTCAATAAGAAAGGTAATGATGTCATTTCCTTCATAGATGAATCCCTTTATGCTGATTATGCCACCAGTATATGGTGAGTTGATTTAGGTGTGACTATTCATGTTACAAATTCTTTACAGGGATTCATTATGAAGAGGACGCTAAGAAGAGGGGAAAGAAGAATTAGAGTCACCAATGCTGTCAAGCAGAAGTTGAAGCAATTGGAGATTTGCCACTTACACTCCACACTGGCTTCACTTTACTTCTGAAAAATGTTCTTTATGTACCCTTTATGATAAGAAACTTAGTTTCTATGTCATGCTTAGATGATGATGGTTATCACTGTCTTTTCGAGAATAAGAGATGTGTCTTCATGACTAATGGTAATGATGTTGGTCTTGCCTTACGACAAGACAAACATTATCTTATTTCCCAAAGTGATGCAGTGAATAATGTTGATCCATCCACATATACAAATGTCAATACCAAGCGTGACAGAAATGATAATAAGACTTCATCGAAATTATAGCACTATTGTTTGGGCTATATTTTGAAGGGGAGAATTGAGCATCTCATTAGCGATAAAATACTCTACCCATTAGATTTCTTTGACACTAATAAATGCATTGATTGCATTAAAGGAAAATATGCTAAACAAATTAAGAAAGGAGCCATTTCAAGCACCGGAGTTTTACAACTCATCTGCACAGACATATGTGGGCCATTTTCGGTAAAATTAGTAGATGGTTTTAATTCATTCATAATATTGACTGGTGATTACTCCCGTTATGGCTATATCTATCCTATAAAGGATCGATTTGAGACATTAGACAAATTCAAGGTCTTTAAGGATGAAGTTGAAAATCAATATAATTGCAAGAAAAAGACCATGAGATCATATCGTGTTCGGGAATATTATGGAAGACATACTCCTTATGGCCAAATTCCTGGACCTTTTCCTAGGTTCTTACAGAAAAATGGCATAGTTGTCCAATATTTTACACCAGGTGAACCCCCACCAAAATGGAGTGGCTGAAAGGCGTAATCGCACACTTATGGACATGGTTCAATCCATATTAAGCCACTCCACTTTGCCAATTAAGCTATGGATGGAGGCATTGAAAACTGTTGCACATATTCTTAATCAGGTTCCCAGTAAAGCGGTGCCTAAAATGCCATATGAATTATGGACTGGGAGAAAACCGACTTTGAATTATTTACATTTGTGGGGTTGCCCTGCTGAAGCCAAAGTCTTCAATCAAAGTGCTGGAAAGTTAGATCCTAAGACTGTCAATTGCCACTTCATTAGGTATCCTGACAGATCGAAAGGATATTGATTCTACTGTCCAAATCAGTTCACTAAATTTGTTGAAACAAGACATGCTGTGTTCCTGGAAAATGAACTGATGAGGGGGAGCGAAACACCCAGAGAAATAGCTCTTGAAGAAATGCAGGTTTATGTCCTGACACCGATGATTCAAGAACCAGTTCTCCCGGTATGTGCTAAAGTTGTACCTCCAGTTCAAAATACTGCTGATACAACACCTGCTGATATCACAACTAATGAAGCATCTAATGAGGATTCTCAGCAGCACCCAAACATGGTAGATGAACAAAAGGATGTACCTCTTAGAAGGTCACAGCGAGCAAGAAAGTCCACTATGTCTAGTGACTATGTCACTTACTTAAGTGAGGACATGAATGAGTTGATGTTGGATGATGATCCCATCTCTTTCAAGGAAGCCATGGAATCTGAACATTCATCTGAATGGTTTGATGTCATGAAAGATGTAGTCCATGAGTACTAATGATATATGGAACATAGTAGAAATTCCTGATGGAGCCAAAATAGTAGGCTGTAAATGGTCTACAAAACCAAACATGACTCCAAAGGGAATGTCGAAAGGTTCAAAGCAAGACTCATGGCAAAAGGCTTCACGCAAAAAGAAGGCATTGATTATAACGAAACATTCTCACCTATCTCTAGTAAAGACTCATTCAGAATACTCATGGTGCTTGTGGCCCACTATGATTTGGAGTTACATCAAATGGATATTAAAACAGCATTCCTAAATGGAGATTTACATGAAAATGTTTACATGGCTCAACCAGAAGGTTTTGCTGTAGAAGGAAAAGAACATCTGGGGTCTCGGCTGTCAGTGTTTAGCCACCGATAGCCTTAGCAGTTGATTCGGATCTCGGCGAATACTAGAACTCGGCGGTTACGCAAGAGACACTTAGTTTATCCTGGTTTGAGCCCTCGTCGTCGAGTAAAAGCTCCAGTCGACCTGGGCCTTTTTGCGTTGGATTGATGTATGATTGTCTGTTGTTACAATGAGGGTGCTCGTGCTCCTTTTTATGAGAGAAAGGAGTCAGAGTCTTGGTTCTAATCCTAGTCAAACTAGTAGAGAGAGTTCTATTTCTATTACAGAAGTTACTTTCTATTCGTCTAACCAGGATAGGACGTCATATACTCAGAATCGGTCTTTTTGCTTCTGTCTTGTGGGCCCGCCTAGACAGGAGTCATGCTGATAGGGAACCGTCTTGGTCCCGTATCGACAAGCCCCTGAGCATTTCGAAGTAGAACTCAGGAGACGACTTGTCGTCCAAGTGATGCTTTGAAGTGATCTTGTGAAGGCTTCTTTCTTCTGTCGTGCACCGTAGGTGCACTCATTGAGTGTAGCCCCCGAGCCTCTTGCTATTTGTTAAAATAGCTGGAGGATCTTTAAGAAAAATAGAAAAAAGTTGAGGGTGTATACCCTGTAGCCCCCGAGCCTTCGACCGAGTTGTTTTTGTAAAAAAGGAGTCGGATGATGGCTTTTGATCTTTTGGGTCTTCTTTGAATGCTTTCTTCTGTCGTGCTCCATAGGTGCACTCATTGAGTGTAGCCCCCAAGCCTGTTCCTATTTGGAACAAAAAGCTGGAGGGTCTTGGCGAGAAATAATGAAAAACTGTAGCCCCCGAGCTTTTGCCGAGTTCTTTTTAAGGAGTCGTTCAAAGGCTCGTGGCTCTCTTTTGCTGATTCATCCTTGACTATCCTTTATGTCTGTTCTTTTATGGTTGGGTGTTGGCAGCTGGTGCAGTAAAAGCTGTACGCTTTTATTGTCAGGGGATATCCTTAGGATATGCTTCTTTGCTGCGCTATTTACTGCTCTCCTTTAAGATTTGTCAGCGTTTCTCTGTTTGGGTGAACTTGGTCTATGTACGCCGATCTTGTCCTATAAATAGGTCTTCCCCTTAGTTGTTTCCAGAACTTTGAAGTGTGCTGCCTTCTGTTCTTGTGAAAAATGATTGTTTGTGAGATGGATCAGCCCCTGGGCTTCTTTCTTTTTCTTCCAGTATGGTCTTTTAGTGGGTAGAAGAAATCTTGAGATAGGGATTAGAGGTAGACTAATCCCGCAGTAGCATTGTGATTGGAGGCTCGTTCTGGTAGGTAGAAGAAGTCTTGAGATGTGCCTTGTACTGGGTCATTTTGCAGTCTCAATTCTTCTTTTCCACTCTGCCAGACATCTGTCCTGTGCAGTAAAACTACCGATCCGCATGGACCTTTAGCTGTCCGGTGCAGATCAGTAGCCGACCGACATAGAGCTGGAGCTGTCTTGTTCATATTGGGTCCGATTCAACTTGCTTGTATCCTTGTATCTTGATGAAAATATAAGTTTCTATCTGAATCCGAGTTATTTATGATTAGAATGCTGGTTGTCTGTCTTCGTGCTGACTTGTTGTTTGGAAAACTGGTTGTCTGCCTTCGCGCCGACTTGTTTTGCAATCCTATCTTTTTTTTTCATCGGGGTCTTTCTTATCTTCTTTCTATAACGGGGCCAGATCTTACCGTTGGTGAGTAACGGGATTAAGACTGTTATCCCAGGTTTTTTGGGGGTTTACGGAGTCCTTTCCGTTATTGTGTCATCTGCCCGTTTGGCCTTTTTACCGTTACTTTGCTAAATGGGCCTTAAGCTGGGCTTTTCCTTGTCTTATAAATTGAGATCTATGGTGGCCATTCTCTTTCTTCACCTTGCCTCCGCATCCTGAAAACCCTAGAAAAAATCCCCAATCTTTTCTTGCTGCTTGTTCTTGCGGCGCGCCTTTGCTCCAGCTCCCGTAGCTTGGTCGTTGTATGGGGAGGAAGAAGACTATGAGCAAAAAGCAGGTTGTTGATAAGCCTGTTCTTGAAGAAGTCAACGAGTTGCTGAATCCTGAGTTTGCTGCGATGAAGGCAACCGCGAAATCGTTCCCTGCCCCGAGTACCCAGGAGAAGCATCTTGCTGAGTTGGAGGAGTGGGGGATGATCCAGTCAAAGGATTTGGCTGGCTGGTCTGCGCCTGGTGAGCATCGTGTTCCTGTCCCTCATCCTGAGGAGATTGTGCTTTTTGTTTCCTTTGTCTGCGCCAGGCTCTGCCTACCGGCGTGTACTTTTCTTCACAACTTTCTTTGCTATTTCTGTATCTCTCTTCATGATCTCACTCCAAATGGGATTCTTCATCTCTCTATTTTTGTTCACTTTTGTGAGACTTTCCTTGGCATCCCTCCTTCCTTGAATCTGTTCCGTTATCTTTTCCGTCTTAAGCCGCAGCCCCGTTCGGATTCCCTCTATGCCCTTGGTGGATGTGGGATTCAGTTTCGGCAGGGGCGTAAGTCGAGCCACTTTTTTGAGTATGATCTTGTTGAGTCCGTGAAGGACTGGCACTCCAAGTGGTTTTATGCCGGGAATCTTGATAGTGGTGCCGCTGCCCCAGCTCTTGAGACCTATTCTGGAGTTCCGCCTGTTCCTAAAGATCGGTGGGAGAAGGAGCAGCTTAGCGCTGCCGAGTTGTTGCTGCTTCAGCAGCTCTTCAATAGGATTAGCTATCTGAAGTAGAACGGCTTGTCAGGCTTTGCTATAGTGGCTAGTTATCTACGTCGCCGAGTACAGCCTTTGAAGGCTCGTGAGCACTTTGGCTTCGAGTACTCTGGCGCCGAGGATCCATCTCGGATGGTGGCCACTGCCGAGTTGCCTGATGATGAGGTGCTTCAGCGCCTCAAGAAGATTTTGAAGGGGGCCACGGTGGTCCCAATGATCGGCTTCGAGTATTTTGCCAACAATCCTCCCCCTGCTGTAAGTAGATTGTACTCTTTGTTTTTTACTCTTTCGAGTACTTTTTAATTCCTTCTGACTTGTTTTTGTATCTTCATAGCCTTTTGGCAGGGAGTTTAATGTTGATGCATCTCTTTTTGTTGATGGAGAGTTTGCTCCTCTTCCGGCCCCTTTGGCTGTTAGCCATAAAGTGGTTGATGGCCGGGTTGTTTTGCCGGGGGTTTCTGAAAGGGAGCCCGTTCTTCAATACGCTCCTTTCCAGCCGGTGGCCATCCCTCGAGTTACTCGCTCAGTTGGGAAGAGGTCCACGGCTGGTGGGGCTGCTTCTTCTGTGCCACGGAACGGGCATGCTCTTCTTCTCCTCAGCCTTCAGGTAACATTCTTATAGGTGAGAGATTTCTTTAATTTGCTTTGTTCTTTATTTTTTGTGAGTGGTCTTGATTCTTCTTTCTTTGTAGATGGTAATACAGTCCTTCTGTTTGAGGATGAGACTGAGCAAGTTGTTGAGTCCCCCCTCCTGCGTCGGTATGTGCTGTTTTTGCTTCTTTAGAGTCTGGAGTAGATTTTCTTCTGTTACTTGATTTTTGGTTTTCTCTCTGTAGCCCCCGGGGAACCTCTACTTCTTCCCCGAATTTGGGAGACTTGCCTGGTCCTCCTTCCTCTGCCGCCGAGTTGTTGGCGGGCTTGAACGAGGTCATGCTGCCTCCGCCTTCTCGGCCTCTTCTTGCACTTCGGCGTGCTTTCTGGTAAGGGTTTCTTTTTCTGAGTTCTCTTCTTCTTTCCTCTTGTCTGTTGGTCTTAGTTTTTTTATCTTTGTAGCTCATCTGTTGCCGTTTCTTTGACTCCGGCATCTGATTCAGAGAAGACCGTGAGTGTGGAAGTTGCGGGTCAGGTATCTTCTGTGCCTAATTCTCAACCAGCCATGGAGTCGCCTCTGGTGGTGGCTGAGGTGGTTGCTGCGTCTTCTGTGGCTGCGACTTCTTCGCTTCCAGTTGTGGATGTTGTTGTGGCCGTCACTTCGGGGGAGAGCAATTGCCTATTGCTCAACCCCTGTCTTCTTCTTGTCCTCGGGTTGGATGTTCTTCCCCTTCATCTTCTCCTCTTGTTCCCTGGGATATGATTCGTGATATGAAGTTGGTGCAGGAGTTGGAGGTGGAGTTTGATCCAAGTTCTCGCTTGCGAGGATTTGAGTCTGAATGGAACTCTGTTCAGGCTTCAATTCATTCTTTTGCTCAGTGATTCCAGATGAGTTCTTAGTTTGTACTTTATCTGTTGTGTTGGACTTTTCCTTTTCTGATTTCTTTTTTTGTTGCAGGATTATGTCAGTGATTCTGACCTCTTTTTTAGCTCAACTGTGTCACAAAAGACGTTGTTGGAAGAGCTGGCTTCTTTGAAGTCTGAGGTTGATGCAGAGCGCCAGGGGCGCCAGTTATCAGAAACCGCTTTAAGGGCTCAGGTTGCTGAAGCTGAGCAGCAGAAGTCGGCTGCTGTTGAGTCTAAGAAGAATTCTTCGCGGAAGCTGAAGATTCTTGATGAAGACTTCTAAGGTTCTTTCTATGCTTATTTTTATGCTTGTCTTCTTGATATCATTTCCTCGCTGACTTCTTTTTGTTTGTTTTAAAGCTTTGAAGAAGAAGTAATCTGAGGAGACTGAAGCTTTAAAGCTTGAGGTGAAGACCTTCTGCAATGAGTCGGAGAAGGTAAAAGATAATGCTGAAGAAGTCCTTGCTAGAGCTCAGTTAATTAGGCATGGTGCTGATCGAGATCTTTTGCAAGCCAAGATGTCAGTGGAAGACTTGTCGGGTCGCCTGAAAGCTTCAGAGAAGAAATGGTCGGCCCTTTGGAGTTCTCTCCGGAAGCTTGCCGACATGTTGAGAAAACCTGAAGATGCTGGCCTGACTTGGGTTCAATTTCTACCTCTGCTGTCTAGCCAGGTTGTTGGCCTTGTTAAAGAAGGCATTCAAGTCGGCGTCCAAGGTGTCTTGGGGTGTATTCGGTTGATTGACCCGAATGTGCCCCTTGAGAGGATCTTGGATGGCGCGGAGGGCCCTGAAGCTGAACAGGCCTAGGCTGAAGCTGCCATCTTGGGTTTGGCCCAACAGTTTGTAGAACTTGTAGAAATAGATGCTGTTCCTGTGGGTGGTGGCCCTCAGTAGACTCTTTGTTGTAAAGATACTTTGTGCCTTTCTGAGGCTTTTTGTATAAAAATTCTTTACTTTGTCCTTTGATTTGTTCTTAATCGTGGATCCTTGCGTGAGTTGGATATATTATACTCATCTGAATAGATGTCCGACTGTTTCGTAATTGTAGGTTCTCATCCGAGTGCTATAATCTAGAAGTCGGGATAGGTCGAGCTATCTCTTTGCTCTCATCTAGGTCTGAAAAGACGCTAGGATATTTCGGACCGTGGGCCCTCATTCGAGTTCTGTAATCTAGAAGTCCGGATAGGTCGAGCTATCTCTTTGCTCTCATCTAGGTCTGAAAAGACGCTAGGATATTTTGGACCGTGGGCCCTCATCCGAGTTCTGTAATCTAGAAGTCGGGATAGATCGAGCTATCTCTTTGCTCTCATCTAGGTCTGAAAAGAAACTAGGATATTTTAGACCGTGGCCCTCATCCGAGTTCTGTAATCTTAGAAGTCGGGATAGGTCGAGTTATCTCTTTGCTCTCATCTAGGTCTGAAAAGACGCTAGGATATTTTGGACCATGGGCCCTCATCCGAGTTCTGTAATCTAGAAGTCGGGATAGGTCGAGCTCTCTGTTGGCTCTCATCTAGGTCTGAAAAGATGCTAGAATAATTGTAAACTTTCTTATGACAAATGGAATTTTATTGAAGAGGGTAATACAGATTACAGTGCCTTTTTTGATTATGCAAAGAATCGTCGCAATTGGGAGATGTGTCAAAAGTTCTTTATTGGTGATCCATCTTCTGTCATCAACTCATAGGAACCAGGTCCTGTTACTCTTGCTACTATGAATGGACCTTCCCAAGGACAGAGAAGTTTGTGTCTTCTGTGTGGTTTCTGGATTCTTCGGAGGACTAGGTCTTCGGCTTGTAAGGTTCTTGGTTGAATGCTTTTGTCATAATGTCTTCTTAATCCTTGCATGTATCTTGCTGATTGTAATGTTGTGTTGATTCTGACTTCTTCCATACTGTCGATTTCTAGCTTTCTTGTCTCTTTTGCCTCTCCTTTGTTATATTTCGATCTTAGGAGATATCCAGATTAAATCTGCTGGTAGTACGGCTTCTGATCCGTATACCAAGAAGAAAGGCGAGTAGCCAGTTGCTCTGCTTATTTGAGTTCTTAATCCCCAGACTACTTTTGGTAGCTCATCTATCCATTTTGATCCATAATCTTTGAGATCTTCATATAATCTTGGTTTTAAACCGGCCAAGATGAGGCCGTTGGCCCTTTCAACTTGTCCGTTTGTTGTGGATGAGCGACTAATGCGTAATCAATGCTGAATCCGCAATCCTGTGCCCAACTTTTGAATTCATTGGCTGTGAAGGATGATCCTAGATCTGTGATTATCCTATTTGGCATTTCAAATCTGTGCATGATTTCTTGGATAAATTCTTGTGCTTTGGTTGAACTGTATTTTTTACCAAAGGCTTGTATTCTATCCATTTTGTAAACTTGACGATAGCCACGAAAATGTACTCGAATCCTTCTTTTGATTTCTTGAGTGGTCTGACTTGATCAAGTCCCCAGCATGAAAAAGGCCATGCTGGTGGAATGCATATCAGGTTGTGTGCTGGAACATGAGCTTGTCTTGCGAACATCTAGTAATTTTTGCAGTGCCTGACTAGTTCTTCGGCATCCTTTAGTGCGGTTGACCAATAGAATCCTGATCTGAATGCTTTTCTAACTAGTGTTCTTGAGGATGCATGATTTCCACAGCATCCTAAATGCATTTCTAACAGAATTTCTTTTCCCTTTGATGTTGGGACACATTTGAGTAGAACTCCTAATGATGCTGCTCTTTTATAGAGATTATTTCCCACCAGGACGTAGTTTTTGCTTCTTCTGATAATCTGAGTTGCTTCTGCTTTGTTGTCTGGCAGTTTCTTTTCTTTGATGTAGTCTATAAATACTTGCATCCAAGTTGGGTTGTTTGAGCTGATTGTTAAGATTTGCTCTTGCTCTGTAGCTGCTGCCTCGTTGGGTTTTTTCATGGATGGTTTGGTTAATTCTTTGACAAATACCCCAGCTGGCACTTTTGCTCTGTCTGAACCTAGCTTGGCTAGTACATCAGCGGCGACATTTGAGTCCCATAGTATATAGTGAATCTCTAATCACTGGAAATTTTTCGCAATTTTTCGTATTTCTACGCAGTAAGCGTCCATGTTCTCTTTGGTGCAATCCCAATCTTTATTTACTTGGTTGACCACTACTGCTGAATCTCTATAGACGAGTAGCCTTTTGATTTCTAGAGATGCTGCGACTTGTAGGCCATGAATAAGGGCTTCGTATTCTGCTTCGTTGTTAGTGGCTTGCAACAGAATTTGCAAAACATATTTGAGTTGTTTTCCATCTGGTGCAATAAGTAGTACTCCTACTCCTGCCCCTCTTAGTTTTAAAGATCCATCGAAGTACATTTTTCAATGGTCCAGGATGGCGTCTGGAGTGGGTTGTTGTATTTCAGTCCATTCTGTAATAAAGTCGGACAATGCTTAGGATTTGATTGCTTTTCTTGGAGTGAATTCAATCTTGAGTGCTCCGAGTTCAACTGCCTACTTTGAGATTCGTCCTGTTGAATCTCGATTTCTTAGGATATCTCCGAGTGGAAAATATGTTACGACGTTGATTTTGTGTGCTTCGAAGTAGTGCCTGAGCTTCCTCAATGTTATTAAGATTGCATAGAGTAGTTTTTGTACATGGGGATATCTCGCTTTTGATATTGTGAGTACTTTGCTTATGTAGTAGACTGGTCTTTGGACTTTTGTAAATGTGCCCCTGTTCTTCTCTTTCGACCACGATAGCAGTGCTTACAACTGAAGTAGTTGCAGTGATGTAAAGCATGAGATCTTCACCCTTCTTTGGTGGCACTAGTACTGGAGATGTGCTGATGCATGCCTTTAGTTTGTTGAAAGCTTCTTGGGCTTCTCCGTTCCAAGTGAACTTGTCTGTCTTCTTTAGTAATTTGAAGAAAGGTAGACCGTTTTCTCCAAGTCTTGAAATAAATCTGTTGCGTGCGGTCATACAACCTATTAATTTTTGTAGGTCTTTTATATCTGGTGGTGGTCCCATGTCAGTTATTGCCTTGATTTGTTTTGTGCTTGCTTTGATTCCTCTCTGACTGACTAGAAATCCAAGTAGTTGTCCTGATGATACGCCAAACACGTATTTGTTTGGGTTAAGTTTCCACTTCTATTTTTTGAGATTGTCGAAGGTTTGTTGCAGATCTTCTATTAGAGAATCCGGGTTCTTTGTTTTGACGATGACATCATCCACATATGCTTCTACGTTCTTTTTCGATTTGGTCTCCTAAACAAGTCTGAATTGCTCTTTGATAAGTTGCTCCTGCGTTTTTAAGTCCGAAGGACATCGTTTTGTAGCAATATGCTCCGAACGGAGTGATGAAAGAAGTCTTGTTTTGGTCTTCCTCTTTTAGTGCAATCTGGTGATATCCTGAATAGCGTCTAGAAAAAGATAGTAAAGCTGCTCCTGCTGTTGAATCCACTATTTGATCAATCCTTGGTAATCACGCTCAATGCTCATTTGCCTATCCAATAGGAACTCACGCTCACCAACTTCTTATGGGACAATAAGAACATATTTTTCTGGAAACCAGCCGATATGCCAAGAGTCCCAAGGGAGTTGGCTGAGCACAAAATTGAAGTCAACAAAGGAGCAAGACCAATCAAACAAAGATTGCGTCGATTCTCACCCGATAAAAAGGAAGCAATAAAAAAGAAATAGCCAAACTACTGGTAGCAGGCTTCATAAGAGAGATCTTACATCCAGATTGGCTAGCTAACCCAGTCCTGGTACATAAAAAGAACACGGACGAATGGCGTATGTGTGTCGACTACACCGATCTCAACAAACATTGTCCGAAAGACACGTTCGGATTACCAAGGATTGATCAAATAGTGGATTCAACAGCAGGAGCAACTTTACTATCTTTTCTAGACTGCTATTCAGGATATCACCAAATTGCACTAAAAGAGGAAGACCAAAGCAAGACTTCTTTCATCACTCCGTTCGGAGCATATTGCTACAAAATGATGTCCTTCGGACTTAAAAACGCAGGAGCAACTTATCAAAGAGCAATTCAGACTTGTTTAGGAGACCAAATCGAAAAGAACGCAGAAGCATATGTGGATGACGTCGTCATCAAAACAAAGAACCTAGATTCTCTGATAGAAGATCTACAACAAACCTTCGACAATCTCAAAAAATGGAAGTGGAAACTCAACCCAAACAAATGCGTGTTTGGTGTATCATCAGGACAACTACTTGGATTTCTAGTCAGTTGGAGAGGAATCGAAGCAAGCACAAAACAAATCAAGACAATAACCCGACATGGGACCACCAAATAGATATAAAAGACCCATAAAAATTAACAGGTTGCATGGCCGTACTCAACAGATTTATTTCAAGACTTGGAGAAAAGGGCCTACCTTTCTTCAAATTACTAAAGAAGACAGACAAGTTCACTTAGAATGGAGAAGCCCAAGAAGCTTTCGATAAACTAAAGGCATACATCAGCACATCTCCAGTACTAGTGCCACCAAAGAAGGGTGAAGATCTCATGCTTTACATCACCGCAACTACTTCGGTTGTAAGCACTGCTATCATGGTCGAAAGAGAAGAACAGGGGCGCAATTATAATGTCCAAAGACCAGTCTACTACATAAGCAAAGTACTCACAGTATCAAAAGCGAGATATCCCCATGTACAAAAACTACTCTATCCAATCTTAATAATATCAAGGAAGCTCGGGCACTACTACGAATCCACACGAAATCAACGTCATAACAGATTTTCCACTCGGAGACATCCTAAGAAATCGAGATTCAACAGGACGAATCTCAAAGTGGGCAGTTGAACTCAGAGCACTCAAGATTGAATTCACTCTAAGAAAGGCAATCAAATCCCAAGCATTGTCTGACTTTATTTCAGAATGGACTGAAATACAACAACCCACTCCAGGGCACGCCATCCCGGACCATTGGAAAATATACTTGATGGATCTTTAAAACTAGGAGGGGCAGGAGAACTACTTATTGCACCGGATGGAAAACAACTCAAATATGTTTTGCAAATTCTGTTGCAAGCCACTAACAACGAAGCAGAATATGAAGCCCTTATTCATGGCCTACAAGTCGCAGCATCTCTAGGAATCAAAAGGCTACTCGTCTATGGAGATTCAGCAGTAGTGGTCAACCAAGTAAATAAAGATTGGGATTGCACCAAAAAGAACATGGACGCTTACTGCGCAGAAATACGAAAAATCGAGAAAAATTTCTAGGGATTAGAGATTCACCATATACTACGGGACTCAAATTTCGCCGCTGGTGTACTAGCCAAGCTAGGTTCAGACAGAGCAAAAGTGCCAGCTGGGGTATTTGTCAAAGAATTAACCAAACCATCCATCAAAAAAACCCAGCGAGGTAGCAGCTACAGAGCAAGAGCAAATCTTAACAATCAGCTCAAACAACCCAACTTGGATGCAAGTATTTATAGACTACATCAAAAAAAAGAAACGGCTAGACAACAAAGCAGAAGCAACTCGAATTATCAGAAGAAGCAAAAACTACGTCCTAGTGGGAAACAATCTCTATAAAACAGCAACATCATTAGGAGTTCTACTCAAATGTGTCCCAACATCAGAGGGAAAAGAAATTCTACTAGAATGCATTCAGGATGCTATGGAAATCATGCATCCTCAAGAACACAAGTCGGAAAAGTATTCAGATCAGGATTCTATTGGCCAACCGCACTAAAGGATGCCGAAGAACTAGTCAGGCACTGCAAAAATTGCCAGATATTCGCAAGACAAGCTCATGTTCCAGCACACAACCTGATATGCATTCCACCAGCATGGCCTTTTTCATGCTGGGGGATTTGATCAAGTCAGACCACTCAAGAAATGAAAAGGAGGATTCGAGTACATTTTCGTGGCTATCGACGAGTTTACAAAATGGATAGAATACAAGCCTTTGGTAAAATACAGTTCAACCAAAGCACAAGAATTTATCCAAGAAATCATGCACAGATTTAGGATGCCAAACAGGATAATCACAGATCTAGGATCACCCTTCACAGCCAATGAATTCAAAAGTTGGGTACAAGATTGCGGATTCAGCATAGATTACGTATCAGTCGCTCATCCACAAGCAAACGGACAAGTTGAAAGGGCCAACGGCCTCATCTTGGCCGGTTTAAAACCAAGATTATATGAAGATCTCAAAGATTATGGATCAAAATAGATAGATGAGCTACCAAAAGTAGTCTAGGGATTAAGAACTCAAATAAGCAGAGCAACTGGCTACTCGCCTTTCTTCTTGGTATATGGATCAGAAGCCGTACTACTAGCAGATTTAATCTGGACATCTCCTAAGATCGAACCATATAACGAAGGAGAGGCAGAAGAGACAAGAAAGCTAGAAATCAACAGTATGTAAGAAGTCAGAATCAACGCAACATTACAATCAGCAAGATACATGCAAGGATTAAGAAGACATTATGACAAAAGCATTCAACCAAGAACCTTACAAGCCGGAGACCTGATCTTCCGAAGAATCCAGAAACCAGACGGAAGACATAAACTTCTCAGTCCTTGGGAAGGTCCTTTCATAGTAGCAAGAGTAACAGGACCTGGTTTCTATGAGTTGATGACAGAAGATGGATCACCAATAAAGAACTCTTGGCACATCTCCCGATTGTGACGATTCTTTGCATAATCAAAAAAGGCACTGTAATCTGTATTACCCTCTTCAAAAAAATTCCATTCATCAAAAGAAAGTTTACAGCTATCCTAGCGTCTTTTCAGACCTAGATGAGAGCCAACAGAGAGCTTGACCTATCCCGACTTCTAGATTACAGAACTCGGATGAGAGCTCACGGTCCGAAATATCCTAGCGTCTTTTCAGACCTAGATGAGAGCAAAGAGATAACTCGACCTATCCCGACTTCTAAGATTACAGAACTCGGATGAGGGCCCACGGTCCAAAATATCCTAGCGTCTTTTCAGACCTAGCTCGACCTATCCCGACTTCTAGACTACAGAACTCGGATGAGGGCCCACGGTCCAAAATATCCTAGCGTCTTTTCAGACCTAGATGAGAGCAAAGAGATAGCTCGACCTATCCCGACTTCTAGATTACAGAACTCGAATGAGAACCTACAATTACAAAACAGTCGGACATCTATTCAGATGAGTATAATGTATCCAAC
Source organism: Chrysopogon serrulatus (assembly GCA_015844335.1). Classification (NCBI taxonomy): domain Eukaryota; kingdom Viridiplantae; phylum Streptophyta; class Magnoliopsida; order Poales; family Poaceae; genus Chrysopogon; species Chrysopogon serrulatus. Next base: position 237,835 of record JADLZL010007062.1, on the reverse strand, counting down.
TCACACAAGGATCCACGATTAAGAACAAATCAAAGGACAAAGCAAAGAATTTTTATACAAAAAGCCTTAGAAAGGCACAAAGTATCTTTACAACAAAGAGTCTACTGAGGGCCACCACCCATAGGTACAGTGTCTATTGCTACAAGTTCTACAAATTGTTGGGACAAACCCAAGACGGCAGCTTCAGCCTGAGATAGGGCCTGTTCAGCTTCAGGGCCCTCTGCGCCATCCAAGATCCTCTCAAGGGGCACATTCGGTTCAATCAACCGAATACGCCCCAAGACACCTTAGACGCCGACTTGAATGCCTTCTTTAACAAGGCCAACAACCCGGCTAGACAGCAGAGGTAGAAATTGAACCCAAGTCAGGCCAGCATCTTCAGGTTTTCTCAACATGTCGGCAAGCTTCCGGACAGAACTCCAAAGGGCCGACCATTTCTCCTCTGAAGCTTTCAGGCGACCCGACAAGTCTTCCACTGACGCCTTGGCTTGCAAAAGATCTCGATCAGCACCATGCCTAATCAGCTGAGCTCTGGCAAGGACTTCTTCAGCATTATCTTTTACCTTCTCCGACTCATTGCAGAAGGTCTTCACATCAAGCTTCAAAGCTTCAGTCTCCTCAGAGTACTTCTTCAAAGCTTCAAAACAGACAAAAAGAAGTCAGCGAGGAAATGATATCAAGAAGACAAGCATAAAAAAAAGCATAGAAAGAACCTTGGAAGTCTTTATCAAGAATCTTCAGCTTCCGTGAAGAATTCTTCTCAGACTCAACGGCCCGACCAACCTGGCCGCTCAACTTCAAAGAACCCGAGCCCTTAAAGCGGTTTACGATAGCGGGTGCCCCTGGCACTCTGCATCAAGCTCAGACTTCAAAGAAGCCAGCTATTCCAACAACTTCTTTTGTGACTCAGTTGAGCCAAAAAAGAGGTCAGAATCACTGACATAATCCTGCAACAAAAAAAGAAATCAGAAAAGGAAAAGTCCAACACAACAGATAAAGTACAAACTAAGAACTCACCTTGAATCGCTGAGCAAAAGAATGAATTGAAGCCTGAACAGAGTTCCATTCAGACTCAAGTCCTCACAAGCGAGAACTTGGATCAAACTCCGCCTCCAACTCCTGCACCAACTTCATATCACGAATCATATCCCAGGGAACAAGAGGAGGAGATGAAGGCGAAGAACATCGAACCAGAGGACGAGAAGAAGACAGGGGTTGAGCAATAGGCAATTGCTCTCCCCCGGAAGTGACAGCCACAACAACATCCGCAACTGGAAGCGAAGAAGTCGCAGCCACAGAAGACGCAGCAACCACCTCAGCCACCACCAGAGGCGACTCCACGCCTGGTTGAGAATCAGGCATAGAAAATACCTGACCCGCAACTTCCACACTCACGGTCTTCTCTGAATCAGAAGCTAGAGTCGAAGAAACAACAACAGATGAGCTACAAAGATAAAAAACTAAGACCAAAAGATAAAAGGAAAGAAGAAGAGATCTCAAAAAAAGAAACCCTTATCGGAAAGCACGCCGAAGAGCAAGAAGAGGCCGAGAAGGCGGAGGCGGCATGACCTCGTTCAAGCCCGCCAACAACTCGGCGGCAGAGGAAGGAGGACCTGGCAAGTCTCCCAAATACAGGGAAGAAGTAGAGGTTCCCTGGGGGCCTACAGAGACAAAACCAAAAATCAAGTAACAGAAGAAAATCTACTCCGGACTCTAAAGCAGCAAAAACAGCACATACCGATGCAGGAGGGGGACTCATCAACTTCCTCAGTCTCATCCTCAAACAGAAGGACTGTATTACCATCTACAAAGAAAGAAGAATCAAGACCACTCACAAAAAATAAAGAACAAGGCAAATTAAAGAAATCTCTCACCTATAAGAATGTTACCTGAAGGCTGAGGAGAAGAAGAGCGTGCTCGTTTCCGTGGCACGGAAGAAGTAGCCCCACTAGCTGCGGACCTCTTCCCAACTGAGCGAGTAACTCGAGGGACGGCCACCGGCTGGAAAGGAGCGTATTGAAGAATGGGCTCCCTTTCAGAAACCCCCCGGCAAAACAACCCGACCATCAACCACTTTATGGCTAACAGCTGAAGGGGCTGGAAGAGGAGCAATCTCTCTGTCAACAAAAAGAGATGCATCAACATTAAACTCCCTGCCAAAAGGCTACGAAGATACAAAAACAAGTCAGAAGGAATTAAAAAGTACTCGAAAGAGTAAAAAACAAAGAGTACAATCTACTTATAGCAGGGGGAGGATTGTTGGCAGAATACTCGAAGCCGATCATTGGGACCACCGTGGCCCCCTTCAAAATCTTCTTGAGGCGCTGAAGCACCTCATCATCAGACAACTCGGCAGTGGCCACCATCCGAGATGGATCCTCAGCGCCAGAGTACTCGAAGCCAAAGTGCTCGCGAGCCTTCAAAGGCTGTACTCGGCGACGAAGATAACTAGCCACTATAGCAAAGCCTGACAAGCCGTTCTGCTTCAAATAGCTAATCCTATTGAAGAGCGGCTGAAGCAACAACAACTCGGCAGCACTAAGCTGCTCCTTCTCCCACCGATCATTTGGAACAGGCAGAACTCCAGAATAGGTCTCAAAAGCTGGGGCAGCGGCACCGCAAGATTCCCGGCATAAAACCACTCAGAGCGCCAGTCCTTCACGGACTCAATAAGATCGTACTCAAAAAGTGGCTTGATTTACGCCCCTGCTGAAACTGAATCCCACATCCACCAAGGGCATGGAGGGAATCCGAACAGGGCTGCGGCTTAAGACGGAAAAGAAAACGGAACAGATTCAAGGAAGGAGGGATGCCAAGGAAAGTCTCACAAAAGTGAACAAAAACAAAGAGATGAAGAATCCCATTTGGAGTGAGATCATAAAGAGAGATACAGAAATAGCGAAGAAAATTATGAAGAAAAGTACACGCCGGTAGGCAGAGCCCGGCGCGGACAAAGGAAACAAAAAGCACAATCTCCCCAGGACAAGGGACAGGAACACGATTGTTGGCGGTGATTACCGACATATATTAACCGCCAACTATTATCCAAAAAGGGAGAATTATCATAGATATATTCACATATACCTTTACAATTGACCTATTTCCACTTGTATTGGAGAATTATTGTTTTACAGGGAACATACAAGAAAAATAGGAAAAGGTCACAGAAATACGCTTTCCAGCAAGGCGGAAAGGGGGAAATAAAGCAAAGCCCATCAAGAACTTCAAAACTGGGCTAGCAACCATCAGAACCAAGATCCAGGACCAGCCCACAGCCCACCGGCCAAAGGCGGTGCCAAGGGGAGCCACCCCTGGTGTGGGCGCACTAGGGTGCGGCCGCACCCCTGGCTCGGCTAGGTGGGCCCTCCTTCCTGTGGCGGTTTGCTGAGGCAGTTTGGACATCGGTTTGGCCAGTCATTACTGCCCCTACCCCCTGAACCAACCTAGGCCTAGTATAAAGCAAGGGGTGGAGCTCCTCATTTGAAAAAATACAACACACTACACCTCTCACTTGTACTCTCAAGTGTACCTCTCCACTTTTCTCTTTATCCTTAGTAGTAGTAGAGGAGCAAAGCTCAACTTGTAAGAGGAGGAGACATCTTGGCTACTTTTGGTATGAATACTATTCTTTCCATTATGCTCTTCTTCTCTTTCTATCAATATAGCTATGTTCTAGAATTAGAGTACGGTTCTAGTGCTATGATCTTGTTAGATGAACTAGGTACTAATTTGTGTAGATGAACTAGGTACTAGTTTGTGTAGCTAGATCATAGAACATAAGACTTCTAGTTCATATGCCTTGTTCATGATATGTTTGCTAGTTCATAGTGTTCATATCATGTTCGTAGCATATAGAGCTCCATTCTTAGTCGTTCATATATTTAGATGATAAAGAATAGAGTTGTGTGTGGGTTGGTGGTTCATCGCACAACATCCAAGTTCTTTACTTGTTCATCCGTAGGGTGAGAGACCCGGGGGGCTTGGGTAGCTATTTTATATGCGAGCGTGGTGCTCGGGTATAGGGTAGCCGGTGATTGCACTTCATAGTCCACGGATGAGGGGGTAGGCGGCAGGTGGTGACAGCCCTGTCCATCCCTTCGTAATCCCCCCACGTTCGGCTATGGTGTAGGAGTCTAAATTACCACCCATCTCCATTTGCACTTCCGGCGGCCGGTGGTCTTCCGATCCATCGCAAACATAACTCTAGCTCGATTCATGTACTTGTATGACTATCCACTATCTAGACATTAGCTGTATTAGGACCATTGCTCCTGTAGGATATTCTTTAATTCTTTATTCTTTTATTCTTTATGCTGCATTCATCTTTTCCCACTTGAGAGGCATCTACTTGTACGTGTGTGTCCACTATCATAAAAACTGTATTGTTTACCCCTGTTATGAACATTGGTCTACCTTTTATACAACATATAGTATTCTTGATTATGGTTTCATACTAAAATCTACCCTAGCCTTCCTTTGGAAAAATATAAATACGACACCTAGGAATTCTCCGGGTTGAAATGCTACAACGGTAATTCCGTGCGCTTGCGGAGTAATATCCAAAACTACAAAGGTTTACCGGATCATCGTTACCTCTTTACTGTAGTTAGGAATATAGGTTTAGCCCTAGTGTCAAGGAATGCTGAAAGTGCACCGTATAGCATCTCTGAGGTACTAGCAGCTAAGGCTATAGTCCTAGCGTTATTGGGGATATAACTCTCGTGATAGAGGTAAGAATAGTTTGGTATGCCACGGTGCCCGTACCATGCTATTCTGAAACTATCATCCGAGGTATATCACTAGTAGCAGTAGAGAGAATAACTGGTGAGGTGTACCTTAGTACCATGGCTGATCTAGTGATATGGTAATTGAGGTACACCACCCCGAGCATTTCTTACTTACTGCCAGGGATAGACCTACCTCTATTCTCAATAGTAATGTTAAGAAATGTCAACTGCATTTCTGGCGTTGTCACCAGGGATCCAAACTTGGTGATGCACTAAGAAATACCAACAAGCATTTCTGGCACCATTGCCGGGGAAGGCTAGAAAAGATTTTATATGAAAACATAAACTTGGATAATGTACTTGTGTAAAAGTAACCTTTGTTCATACAGGATAACTTTTCTTGTTTTCTCCTATTGTGGATGAAAATAGATAGTGTATGACTGGGTTCGATCTGCTGGAAAACTTCACCAGCAATCCAGAGGCTATCTTGAAAAAGACTCGGTCCCGCACCGTTTCTTCTTCAAGTACTTCACCGAGAACCAAACCAACCACCTCACCTTCGCACCTGAGATCACCGCTATGGCGGAAAGTCACTCATGAGTACTGCGTCCCCAATGTTGCCAACGTGCCCACTGGGCCCGCTGTCAACCTTGGTGACAAGAACTTCGAACTCCGCACCGGTCTCATCACTATGGTGCAGGCAAGCACATTCTGTGGCTTGCCAAGTGAGGACGCCAACGCTCACCTCCAACAGTTCCTGGAGCTGTGCGACACCATCATCATAAAAGATGTCGCACCGGAGGCCATCCGCCTCCGTCTGTTTCCCTTCTCCCTCACGGGAAAGGTGAAACAGTGGTTCTACAAGGACCGGAAAGCTGTTGATACCTGGGCCAAGTGCTTAGCGGCGTTCCTTGCGAAGTTCTTCCCTCTGGGCAAAACAACTGCCCTGAGAGGGAAGATCACCTCATTCCAGCAAAGCAGCTTAGAGAACATCCCTGAAGCATGGGACAGGCTACAAGACTACATTCAAGCCTGCCCATACCACGGGATGGAAGATTGGATGATCCTGCAAACCTTCTATGAGGGGGTTAATCCCTATGTCGAAGGGCCATCTGGACGCTGCAGCTGGAGGAGCATTCCTCTCCCTCACCATCACTGGAGCAAAAGCCCTGATTGAGAAAATTCTATCCAATCAAGGATGGGGGGAGGAAAGGTCCCAGTCACAAAAACAAAAAGGCATGCATACTGTCAAAGAGGCAGATATGCTTGTCGCAAAAATGGACCTACCGTTCAAAAGATTGGACGAAAGAGCCCATGAGAACGAATCCATGAAGAAGGGCTATGTCCAAACTATAGACTCACACATGACGTGTGAAGTCTATGGCAATGTTGGCCACTCAGAGAATGACTGCCCAAAACCCGTGAAGAAACTGCCTACATCAACAACAGCAGCAACGGGTACCGCCAACAAAACAATGGCGGATGGAGTAATCAACCCCGTCAATAAGGAGGTAATTCGAACTTCAATTTCAATTACAATTCAAATCAACCTTCCTTGAAAGACTTGGTATTAGGCCAACCAAAAATAAATGAAAATTTGAATAAAAAGTTATCTTATAATGATAAAATGTTTGAAAACCTAAATACGAAAATAGAAAATCTATCCTCTGCTGTCAAAAATCAAATAAGCTTTAATAAGACGTTAGAAACTCAACTAGCTCAGATAACTGCTGCTTGACCTCCCAATAACGAGGGGGAGTCGGGACAACCCGAAACACCCCTCAAATATGTCAAAATGGTCACTACAAGGCCTGGTAAGCCTTCTGTTTGTAACGGGTATCTTCTGGACCCTCCATTCATTACCAAGAAAGAAGACCTAGGCCAACCAACAATCGAGTGTTCGATTGGCCCAATGGTTTTACAACATGCATACTGTGACCTTGGGGCCAGTGTGAACATCATGTCAAAGGTGACATTTGACAACCTGATCGGCGGGCCCTTACAACCCATAGACTTCAAACTGCAAATGGCGGACCCGGTCGAAGACGAAGCCGCGGAAGGAATGGCCGAGGACATCCTGGTGCGCATCCGGGGCGATTATGTGCCCACTGACTTTGTTGTCCTAGACATGGGGAAAGATAACGGTGTACCACTCCTCTTGGGGACCGTTCCTCAATACCACCAACACCATTATCTATGTGGGGTCAGGACAAATTCACTTTCAGTTCCCTGGATGGAGAATGATGTCCATTCAACGGCTACACACAGAAACCCATGGAGTCAAAAAGGGTTTCCAAACCCCCAGCAAATCCCTCAACTAGCAAAAGGCAACCGAAGAAGGGTAATCGCCAGCAAAGAAAGACACGTAAGTCAAAGCCCATAACAAGAGGCCCGCTCGAGCACCAACCTAAACAAGAGAAGTGCAAAATGATCAGAATCAAATACGGGCCAAATCCTCAGGGTATCAAGGAAGTAGAGGTTAACCCTCTACCAGTGGGTGGCTTTCCGAAGAAAGCCAAGAACAAGGGGAAGCAAGAACAGAAAAAGGTCAAGCCGACCCCAATCAAAAACAAAACAAAACCCACACCATCACCAAAGACAGATCAAAAGGTGTGGAAGTTCAAGGAGACTCCAAAGCCACCCACTGCACCAGTAACAAAGCCCACCACCACACCATCAAGGAAGACCAAGATGGTGTGGCGACCAAAGGTGCCAGCATTCGTGCCTTCTTCTCCAAGCACGAATATTCCGTCTTCCTCAAAATCCAAAGACAAGGAGAAAAGTCCAGCTCCCTAGACTCAAAATGGAGAGCCGTCTACCAAAAGGTAATTTGGTAAGTTATCCTACTAACATTACTAAAATATCTTCATGACCCTTTTAAACAAAATTTTGGTTTGAGGATTGTTGATTGATCCAACATATTGTCATAAACTTTCTATCTTTAAGCATGGTGCTTAGCATAGGAAGTTTACTCGATTAAACTTAACAATTGTCTAGATTTGATCAGAGAACCAAACTCTAGTTTACAAAGGATCATGAAAACTAACCATAATATAAAGTAAAATATCTTACCCATAAAAGTTTTTGAGCATAAAATCTTTTGGGGAAGTTTCTCTTCACTAACATATAGGTCTTGAGCCGGCTTGGGGGAGGACCCCGAATAAAGGTATACCTCTCTCACTTTTTAATAATAATAATAATAATAATAATGATAAAAAAAATGAATGAATTCCACTCCAAATATGTGAATATTGCTATGCATAGTTTTTCCTTGTTGAAATGATGAATAGTTGCTCTGTTTTATGATTCATCTTGCCTAGCTTATGACTTAGTCTTCTTCCAAGGTTTAAGTTTATTGGTTTTAAATATTCACTCTAGAAACTTGAAAACTTAGTGGGATGCATAGAGCTTGATCTAGTCTAGGGATGGTATTAAGCTTGATTTGGTTAGACTAAGAATTTGTTACAATCTTACTCTACGAAAAGATTGAATACCGGAGTCTTAAAAATTAAATAAAAACCAAAGTCCTTTGATATGATCTAAAGTAGATTGCTTTGTTATACACCCATGATCGGAAATCACATACACAATGAAAATCAACTTTTGTTCTCTATGTATTGATTCTCTCTTAGAAGTCAAAAGAGAGTGTGGGCTATAAATGAAAAGATACCATGCCAAAGAAGCATGAGCCAATAAAAGATGTCATACCAAAAAGGTATGTGCCAAAAAAAAGAGAGAATAAAACAAGGGGTGCAAAGACACCCACCCGAGCGAAAAAAAGGGTACAAAAAGTACCCGCTAGAGAGATAGCCCTCACTTCTCAAAAAGACAAAAAAGAGATAGTCATGCATAAGAGTTCAAAAAGAAAAATATAATAAAATTGCCCTCCGATCAAAGTGTATAGCTTAGTAATTTGCTATGATCTCATCATTTGGCTTTGTTCTTCATACAAAAATGCAAGCTCCAGGGAGAAAGCAATTCAAAAGAGTAGAATGTATACAAAATCTATGTCTAACTCTCTTGCTAAAATACCAACCTAAAGATAAAGTGATAGCTACAACCCACAAGTGACAAGTGAAAAGGATGAGTATGACGACCAACTTATTTAAATCAAGGAAGAAAACTTTGTTATAATCCTGGCACTTGTGAAACATAATCAGCATCGTAGCAACTCCTGATCAACAACGAAGTTCTTAGCTTTGCTCGAGGACGAGCAAAGGGTAAGCTTGGAGGATTTTGTTGGCGGTGATTACCGACATATATTAACCGCCAACTATTATCCAAAAAGGGAGAATTATCATAGATATATTCACATATACCTTTACTATTGACCTATTTCCACTTGTATTGGAGAATTATTGTTTTACAGGGAACATACAAGAAAAATAGGAAAAGGTCACAGAAATACGCTTTCCAGCAAGGCGGAAAGGGGGAAATAAAGCAAAGCCCATCAAGAACTTCAAAACTGGGCTAGCAACCATCAGAACCAAGATCCAGGTCTAGCCCACAGCCCACCAGCCAAAGGCGGTGCCAAGGGAAGCCACCCCTAGTGCGGGCGCATCAGGGAGCGGTCGCACCCCTGGCTCGGCCAGGTGGGTCCTCCTTCCTGTGGCGGTTTGCTGAGGCGGTTTGGAGGTCGGTTTGGCCAGTCATTACTGCCCCTACCCCCTAAACCGACCTAGGCCTAGTATAAAGCAAGGGGTGGAGCTCCTCATTTGAAAAAAGACAACACACTACACCTCTCACTTGTACTCTCAAGTGTACCTCTCCACTTTTCTCGTTATCCTTAGTAGTAGTAGAGGAGCAAAGCTCAACTTGTAAGAGGAGGAGACATCTTGGCTACTTTTGGTATGAATACTATTCTTTCCATTATGCTCTTCTTCTCTTTCTATCAATATAGCTATGTTCTAGAATTAGAGTATGGTTCTAGTGCTATGATCTTGTTAGATGAACTAGGTACTAGTTTGTGTAGATGAACTAGGTACTAGTTTGTGTAGCTAGATCATAGAACATAGGACTTCTAGTTCATATGCCTTGTTCATGATATGTTTGCTAGTTCATATTGTTCATATCATGTTCGTAGCATATAGAGCTCCGTTCTTAGTCGTTCATATATTTAGATGATGAAGAATAGAGTTGTGTGTGGGTTGGTGGTTCATCGCACAACATCTAAGTTCTTTACTTGTTCATCCGTAGGGTGAGAGACCCGGGGGGCTTGGGTAGCTATTTTATATGCGAGCGTGGTGCTCGGGTATAGGGTAGCCGGTGATTGCACTTCATAGTCCACGGATGAGGGGATAGGCGGCAGGTGGTGACAGCCCTGTCCGTCCCTTCGTAATCCCCCCACGTTCGGCTATGGTGTAGGAGTCTAAATTACCACCCATCTCACTGGTAGACAAGCGGCCGGTGGTCTTTCGATCCATCACAAACATAACTCCAGCTCTGATTCATGTACTTGTATGACTATCCACTATCTAGACATTAACTGTATTAGGACCATTGCTCCTGTAGGATATTCTTTTATTCTTTATTCTTTTATTCTTTATGCTGCATTCATCTTTCCCCACTTGAGAGGCATCTACTAGTACATGTGTGTCCACTATCATAAAAACTGTATTGTTTACCCCTGTTATGAAGATTGGTCTACCTTTCATACAACGTATAGTATTCTTGATTATGGTTTCATACTAAAATCTACCCTAGCCTTCCTTTGGGAAAATATAAATACGACACCTAGGAATTCTCCGGGTTGAAATGCTACAACGGTAATTCCGTGCGCTTGCGGAGTAACATCTAAAACTGCAAAGGTTTACCGTATCATCGTTACCTCTTTACTGTAGTTAGGAATATAGGTTTAGCCCTAGTGTCAAGGAATGCTGAAAGTGCGCCGTATAGCATCTCCGAGGTACTAGCAGCCTAGGCTATAGTCCTAGTGTTATTAGGGATATAACTCTCGTGATAGAGGTAAGAATAGTTTGGTATGCCACGGTGCCCGTGCCATGCTATTCTGAAACTATCATCCGAGGTATATCACTAGTAGCAGTAGAGAGAATAACTGGTGAGGTGTACCAGTACCATAGCTGATCTAGTGATATGGTAATTGAGATACACCACCTGTAACCACCCGTGTTTTTGCATCATTTTAAAAATCACTAAAATTTGAACTTTTTATAATTTACAATAAATTAAAACTTGATTAGTTTATTTTCCGCCAAAACCGTATTTAAAAATATTTTTTTCAAAACCCTTGCATTAAAATTCACCATATGCATTATAATCATGCGCTTGAATATTTGATTGATTGCCTTGCTTGTTTGAAATATTTGATAGCTTGTATGTTTGACCTAGAATTTATTTTGGCACCAATTGATTTCCCCTTGACCTCCTCCCAAATTCCTTGCCATCCTTTCCAAATAAAATTTCCTTGAAAACCCGCCTTGTCCCCTCCTTTATTTTTCCCAAATCTCCACTTGATCCGAGTTCAAATCCTTTTAAATGTGCCTTAGTCTATTTTCTGGGAAAATTGAAAAGCAATTGGTAATTGGGAAAGACTCCTCAGGCTCAATCCTCCCTCCCTAGGCCCGCAACCGCGGCCTTCTTCTCTCTCGGACTGGGCCAGCCCAGCCGGCCACCCCTCTCCCATCCTCCTCCACGATGAGCCAGGCCGAGCATCCCACCAAGGGCAGCAACAACCGCATGGCAGCAGCAGCCCAGTAGGCCCGCACGTGCACAACTCCTTCCCTTCCCTCTTCGTCTCGCTTACACGCGGGACCCAGCTGTCAGCATCGTCTTCTACCTTCATCCGTTGACGCAAATACCGCGTCACCGGGTACACTCTGTGCCGAACCGCCTCAGTGCGTTGTCGTCGAGCGCCGCCACCATGGCCGCCCAAAATATCTTGGTGAACCGCCCTACTGTGTGCCGCTCTTATCTCCTCCGCGAGACCCGTCGTCCAGCTCGGCTCGCCCTTATCTCCATTGCCAGCGAGCTCCAACGGTCACCGGAGATATTTCTCCGGCGAACCGCCTTACTGTGGCCGCCTCGCCGGCTATAAATAGTTGGCTGGACACCGCGGAGCCTCGCCCCCTCAAGCTCAGACTCCAGCTTCTCTCCATCCTCCTCCCTCCCCATTCCGTTCCTCTGCTCCGCTTCGCCTGCACCCAAGGTCGCCGCGCCGCCTGGAGGCAGCGCCTTGCGCCGCCTCCCCGCCCGTCGTGCCCGCTACGAGTCCCACCTCGCCGGAGGCCCGCGCCCACCTCGCCCATTGGAAAGCCGCCACGCCACGCCGAAGACGCTGCCGCCTCGCCCAGCCCGAAGCCGCCGTGCGGAGTCCCGGAGCAGCCTGCCCTGCACCTCGGCTGGGCGAGCCACGCCGGAGTCGGACGTCGCCGGCCGAGCTCCCTCCCCCGCTCTCCATGCCTCTCTCTCCTCTCTCCTTTTTCTTCCTTCTCTCCCTTGCTCCTCTCGCTGGTTACACGAACGGAGACAGAGACAGAGAGACACGGACGAGCAAAGACCGGAAAGGGAGAATGACGACATCCCTGTGCAACCCGGGGGGAAACGCCACCTCGCCGTGGGGCCCACGCGGCGAGTACCTCCACCCACCTTCCCTTCTTTCTCTTCCCAAGACCCGGTCTACATGGAATATAGAGAGAAGGAGAGCTAGTTCACGGTCGGTGCACAAAGCCCCACCAACATAGTGCTTGGGACAGCCTTGACCACAGCGTGGACCCACGCGTCGGCCAAATGATAAATGCTACTATGCATCGGCGTACAAAGGTGTACACGGGAGAGTGAAAATCCATTTACCCTTATCCGAGAAAAATTCCCGAAAATTTCCAAATAAACTAGGTACACCCCAGACTCCACCCAATATTTTTCCCACTCATTTCCATCACCCTATTTTCCAGAAATAATTCCAAAGTATATTCCAAATTCCCTTTCCATAATTAAACTTTGGAAATTCATATTTTCACATTCTAATTCCGATTCTAGAAATTCCACCACTAAAATTCTCCTAAAACCACGCCCTACCTATCCACATCATCCTTCCTAATTTTGGTGCCCATTTAAATTCTAGTAATAAGTATTTGCTTCTTTCTCTTTTATAATTAGTACTAACCCGTTTTAATTAACGTAAATGCTAACCGTAGCAATGACCGTCTGTAGTGCTAGCTAAAGGTGAGTAGGTTTTAGTGACATGTCATATGCCCCGACATATCCGTACCCAATCACCAAAAATAGGTACATCTATATATAAACACATGCACGGACATGTCTGATAACCGGACACACCTCCGTGTGGCTAACTTCGCACCGCAATGGTTAATCCTAGTCATAACCGTCTCCGTAGAAGTAGCTAACCCCATATATACGCACACACATACATGGTAAGTCCTGTATATAGAATTATATATATATACTCGGGCATATACCTATGTATGGCTAACCTTACCCTCCACCCCTTCATCCTAATCTAACCCTAGGCGCATACATATGCATGTGCGTATGCGTCACTAACCTAACCCTCGGCGTATATGCATACACATACATGCCACTAACCTTAGCCACCACCTATCCATATATAGCTAGCCTAAACCCTATGTGCGAGTATATAAGTACGTATCCTATACCTAACCACCTAAACCCTATCTCCACGTAAACCCTCCTAGCTAACCCCGCCAAACCCCAGTGGATCTATAGAAGTAGACCAGGCTGTCAATGATGACTTGGTCAAGCTTTCTCTTTTCAGGTTCACATAATAGTGAAAGATAATAATATGGTCTGGTTTTCCGTTAGATAACCACACCACACTAACCCAGCCCGTAGGAGCCATCTTGTTGGATAGATAATCTTTATCTACCTCTTACTTCAAGTTCACATAGTAATGATAGAATTAGAATAAACCCATCCATCACCTACAACCGACCCCGTTAGGATCCCCCTCCTTGTTTTGGTTGATCGTGCTTGCTTAGTTATGCTTGTTGTGTATGCATTGTTTGGTTTTGCTCTCTTGTTTGTCAAGCAATAGATCGCGTAGACTAGAAGACGTACAAGGACCCGATGGATTCCTGAAGCATGGTGATGTCAAGACTCTGAAGGATTACTACTACACCAAGATGAAGTACCACTTCACCAAGACACTGGAGACAGAAGCGAAAGAATCAAGACCCTTGGATATACTCGTCAGTGAGCGGAGGCAAGTCCTAATTTCCACCCTTCTACCACCCTTCTATCTTACTCATATAATAATTATTTTGCAAAGGATCATATGAGATAATGTGATAACGTGATAATGAAATAATAAGATAAAGTGACTATATAAGCCATGACTTGAAACGGGTAGGGGTAATCTAGGTGTAGATTACTTGGCGGATATGTCTGTGAAGAATATCCTGTCGGAGATACCTGTTTTAGTCGCCCCTAAGGACCGGTTCATAGTCTCTTATTCATCCCTGTGTGACATATCGTACAGCCACACGCCTATATGGGTAGGCTTGATCTCACACCCCGTTAGGTTGAAGTATATTTCCACTTAGGGGGCCGGTGTAGGCAAACGGTAGAGCACGAGACGGCGTAGGATGCTAAGTGATCTTCCATGGTCTGGTTGGGCGTGGATGCTAAGTGATCTTCCACGTAAAACTTTTGGGTGCACTATCGCGAGCTATATATATTCTTTTCTAAAAAGTGTGGATGCTGAGTGATCTTCCACAATATGTGTGAGGGCATGGGTTGCAAAGTGGGCTCCCATGTCCGGGTTGGGCGTAGGATGCTGAGTGGTCTTCCTCATCCAACTTTTTCCCAACCCCTGAGCGCCGTAGTGGAAGTGTATGGAAACCTAAGTTTCGCGTACTCTTGGGTATGAGATCTCGGTAGTTCTTTTCTAACCATTGGCCATGGGCGGAATCGCAATTACCGTGTGGGGAAAAGTGTACAACCTCTGCAGAGTTTACTTGAATCTATTCGAATAGCCACGTCCTTGGAATGGGCAGATGCCGGGATGAGACGCTATGATTAGACTACAACAACAATGGATAATCTGGTAAGATGTATTAATAATTTGGTAACCATAATTTAATTCGGGAACTGGAGAGGATGGTGAATACCCTACCAGGGCCCAACCTATAATTATAACTACTACACATTTAACCTCCATCCACCCAAAGTTAGGGCTTGCTGAGTACGTATGTACTCAACCCTCTTCTCCCTATGTTTTTTTAGGCAGGACGCTGCAGGAGTATATCCGAGGATGAAGCCGATTGAGAGCCTACACCAGGATGGACTACCGGAGCTACACGAGGATAGGACGCCGAAGGATACATGAAGACGGAGCCGCATGAGTACATGAAGAAGCTACGCTAGGACTACGATGTTCATGATATAGGAATACTCTAGGGTTTTGTCCGCACTCCGAGTTGCCTGTAGGAATGGAGCCACGATAATATAGAACCGCTGTCTTAGAATTCTGATATAGTTT
Source organism: Chrysopogon serrulatus (assembly GCA_015844335.1). Taxonomy (NCBI): domain Eukaryota; kingdom Viridiplantae; phylum Streptophyta; class Magnoliopsida; order Poales; family Poaceae; genus Chrysopogon; species Chrysopogon serrulatus. The sequence goes on along the minus strand of JADLZL010007062.1, from coordinate 222,631 downwards.
ATAAGGCCAGTGGCCCAAGCCATGTAAACCCGAACCATGTATCATGTTTTCCCATTAGCAATAAAAGTATGCTTTTTGATATCAATCTTGTGTGCTTGTGCGTGTCAGCTACTGATCCAGGGACTGACATATGATGCACAGTGGACCCTAAAAATTAGGGGCCGATAGAGTGGTATCAGAGCCAGGTTGGACTGTAGGACAAACCCTTAGGTTGGATTTTAGTTAGAAACGCTTTTTCTAAAAACTATTTTCGAAAACCTTGCTTTTAGCCCTTGACTCTCACCTTACCTTGACCCTCTATTTCAAAAACAGCCTTTTCTCTCTCCTCTCATCCCCTTCAAATTTACGAGTAGTATAGGTAGAGTGGCACAGAGTTTAGACTTGGAGTGCTCCTATATGATAGGTTACGCGAAAGTAGTATACGCTTGCTTGACAAACCTTGACTGTTTTCTTACACCTTGTTTGTTTTTGTTACAAATACCCCACAGACCTCTCCCTTTCTCATCTTATGCTTTGCTTCCCTTCCCTACCTCTATCTATTAGGAATAGATCCTTTTTCTTACCTTGCGCTTTTCTCTCTCATCCCCTCTTTTCCGTAGAGTAGACTTTAAACTAACATGCAGGTAACCATCACCCGAGAGTGTTAAAAAGACAATCACCATCAGAAGAAGATTTATCAAGAAGACAAGATGAAGATCAACAACTAGTTAAGCCACTGCAATTATTAGTGAAGACACCGGACAGTACACAGCAAACCAACTATGAAAGCCGCGAACGCCGTGCATGCCGTCACTGTTGCGCTCGTCTTCTCCACAGTGCCACGCACCACCGCCGCATGCCGACACCACGCACCACCGCCGCTCGTGCTGTCCCCTCCACGCACCGACGCCCGATGCTATTGTTGCTGACTCCCACGACGCCACTATACCCGTGATGCTCACCGATGATTGCGCACACTCGCTCGGATTTCACCGACGAACGCCTATAAAACCCCCTCAGCCACCCCTTATATCACCCCAACTCACCCCGCTATAAGCAACAATCACCCACACAACCCTGATAATCATGTGCTGACTCGGTATAAAGGATCAAGAAGAAGTCCCAAAGGAGTTTTACAAGCCGAAGATTGCCAAAGAAGACAACAAGGAGTTTGAAGTACACCGTCAGAAGCAAAAGTTGAAGCCTACAAGATGGACCTAGATGAAGAAATATTCATTGTCACCCTTCTGGCTATCCTAATCCCTCCTCTTATTGGATTTACAATTTTGTATATCATTGTAATGCGTCCGCTACCATATGAAAGACCTTAAACTACTTGTCGAATTGAAGGAGTTGAAATAATATTCAGAGAATTATGCTGACACCAGGGATATTACTGAAATTATCAAAGGAAAAAGAGGAAATAGAAAAATGGCATGGTCAAAACCACTACAGAGAAATACAATCACTCCCCATTTTCTCAAAGATACACGACAAGAGTCACCATCGCCTGCACTCGTCATATTCCATCACCCGGCCACATCACCTCACTAGTGCTACACTATACTATGGGACCCAATCCCCACTCCCTCGTTCTCCAACACACCCAAGACTAGTCAAAGTCGACCAATCTTCCCAGCACAAGCCTCACCTCGACACATTATAAAAAAGACCAAGCCCGACCATCTTACTTCACCATTCCAAGTTTCTCGAATCACTTCATCACCATCGCACAACATCCGGATCGCCTCGCCATCAGCCTTCTCCCTTCCCATAGAAGCCAGCCACATTCACCACCACCCACAAAGATGACTGAAAGAGTCTGGATTTGTGGCAATTGCCTAAACACCGAAGGATTTACCCAACTCCTATATGATACCATGCAAATACTTGGCCTCCAAGAGCGCCTAGTGTATGAGGGCCACAAGTATGAAAAGCATGGCAACGAACATTGTGCGGTCACCCTCTACATCACCAAGAGTAAAGACTTCCTCAACATCACCAATGCCTAGAGTACGACTGTCACCGGATTTCGCTTCACGGACGCCTACCAAGCTGCCGCCCGCCAAGCCCTACGACACCTACGCCAGACCTACAAGGATCACCCCATCATGGAGTTCATGACCATCTGCATGAAGACCCTCGACGAGGAGACCGAAGCCCTGAAGGAAGCCGAAGACCGCCACGCCCAAAGAAATGAAGGACGCCTACCTCGTCACCAGGCCCCAAAGAAGGATGTTCACCATGGTCGGGCAAGAGCCCATCATCCTGGAAGGAACCCCCGTCTACCCTCCAGAAAGAAGAAGACTAAACCCTGCAGTACCACCAGCGCCGCCACCATCAGAGGCCTACGACATCGAGTCTCTTCTTCCACTCACTCAGCCAGCGCCAAGAGAAGAAGTAGAACCACACCCCAGCTCAGTGGAAGGACGAATCACGCCCAGGAATGCATCCACCCAACTCGACAAGGTGGATTAGCTGTCTTAGGGAGATGTACTCGTAGCCTAGTTGCATCCTCTCTCCCCTCCTGATGATTGTAACCCCCGATGTGCTTGAATTAATGTGATCGTAATTCCGTAATGATCAAGAGCCTTTCATCCGAGTGACACACTTGTACACATGAAATACTAACTAAACAAATAAGGGCGATATGAAATGGAAATAAATTGGAACGTGATATGCCAAGAGGCACAACAACATCGATCTTGAAATATCTCAAGATAATAATAGAAGATTCAGGGCGAAATATTCTAAGTGGGGTAGACTAGACCCCATGAATCAAGTAGGGCACACACAAGTCAAGAACGAACTACCGACGAAGAAGATTTCTAGATGAGAGGTGGAATCCTAAGAGGGTAATAGTGCAGATTTCTTGATGAGAAATGGAACCCCAAGATACTGTGATTGTTGCTCAAAAGAAATAAAACAAGATTATTGTCACCAAAAGCCGGAAGAATCAGGAGGAATAAAGCCAGATAGCTTAGAAGAAGAACAAAGGGTAAATCATAGAGGACTAAAACATCTAAGTGGGGTAGTATTACAGCTTAGAATGATAACTATGAGAAGAAGAATAGAAAGAGTGATATACAAAAATTTGAAGACTCCAGGAGATCAAATTCTCCAAGTGGGGTAGCCCTCAAAGACCTAGAAGTTGTCAGAAGAAGAAGAAGATGGTATGACCATGGATACTACGAGAAGACCTCAAGAAGCATGACAAGACAACCCACAGGTTCCAAGATCGAGACCACGCTGAAGGAAGACTGAAGAACTCTCGGGAAGATGGAAGATGGTACGGTAAGATAAATAGGAAATCGCGCTTAGTTTTCTCTCTCTAGTTTTTATTTTTCTCTCTAGGTTTCTCTCTCTCGTTTTCTCGAATCTCGGGGACGAGATTCATTCTAAGTGGGGTAGACTTGTAACACCCGTGTTTTTGCATCATTTTAAAAATCACTAAAAATTTGAACTTTTATAATTTACAATAAATTAAAACTTGATTAGTTTATTTTCCGCCAAAACCGTATTTAAAAATATTTTTCAAAACCCTTGCATTAAAATTCACCATATGCATTATAATCATGCACTTGAATATTTGATTGATTGCCTTGCTTGTTTGAAATATTTGATAGCTTGTATGTTTGACCTAGAATTTATTTTGGCACCAATTGATTCCCCCTTGACCTCCTCCCAAATTCCTTGCCATCCTTTCCAAATAAAATTTCCTTGAAAACCCGCCTTGTCCCCTCCTTTATTTTTCCCAAATCTCCACTTGATCCGAGTTCAAATCCTTTTAAATGTGCCTTAGTCTATTTTCTCGAAAATTGAAAAGCAATTGGTAATTGGGAAAGACTCCTCGGGCTCAATCCTCCCTCCCTAGGCCCGCAACCGCGGCCTTCTTCTCTCTCGGACTGGGCCAGCCCGGTAGCCGCCACCCCTCTCCCATCCTCCTCCACGATGGGCCGGCCGAGCCCCACCAAGGGCAGCAATAAATGCATGGCGGCAAAGCAGCCCAAGAGGGCCCGCACGTGCACAACTCCTTCCCTTCCCTCTTCATCTCGCTTACACACGGAGGACCCAAATTGTCGGCATCGTCTTCTACCTTCATCCGTCGACGCAAATACCGCGTCACCGGGTACCTGCTGTGCCGAACCGCCTCAGTGCGTTGTCGTCGAGCACCGCCACCATGGCCGCCCAAAATATCTGGGTGAACCGCCCTCCTGTGTGCCGCTCTTATCTCCTCCGTGAGACCCGTCGTCCAGCTCGGCTCGCCCTTATCTCCATTGCCCGGCGAGCTCCAACGGTCACCGGGAGATATTTCTCCGGCCGAACCGCCTTCGTAGGCAGCCGCCGGCTATAAATAGCCGGCATGGACACCGCGGGAGCCTCGCCCCCTCAAGCTCGGACTCCGGCTTCTCTCCATCCTCCTCCCTCCCCATTCCGTTCCTCTGCTCCGCTTCGCCCGCTGCGCCCGAGGTCGCCGCGCCGCCCGGGAGGCGTGCCTTTGCGCCTCCCCCACCGTCATGCCCGCTACCGGAGTCCCACCTCGCCGGAGGCCCGCGCCCACCTCACACTGTTGGAACGCCGCCAAGACGCAGAAGACGCAGCCGCCTCGCCCAAAGAAAGCCACCGTCCCGAGTCCGGAGCAGCCTGCCCTACACCTCGGCGGAGCCGAGCCACGCCGGAGTCGGACATCGCCGGCCGAGCTCCCCTCCCCCGCTCTCCACGCCTCTCTCCTCTCTCCTTTTTCTTCCTTCTCTCCCCTTGCTCCACTCGGGCCGGTTACACGAACGGAGACAGAGACAGAGAGACACGGACGAGCAGCACCGGAAAGGGAGAATGACGACATCCCCGTGCAACCGCCAGGAACGCCACCTCGCCGTGGGGGCCCACGCGGCAAGCCTCCTCCACCCACCTTCCCTTCTTTCTCTTCCCAAGACCCGGTCTACATGGAATATAGAGAGAAGGAGAGCTAGTTCACAGATCGGTGCACAAAGCCCCACCAACACAGTGCCGGACAGCCTTGACCACAGCGTGGACCCACGCGTCAGCCAGCCGATAAATGCTACGTGTACCCGAGCAGTGTACACAGGAGAGTGAAAATCCATTTACCCTTATCCAGAAAATTCCTAGAAAATTTCCAAATAAACTAGGTACACCCCAGACTCCACCCAATATTTTTCCCACTCATTTCCATCACCCTATTTTCTAGAAATAATTCCAAAGTATATTCCAAATTCCCTTTCCATAATTAAACTTTGGAAATTCATATCTTTCACATTCTAATTCCGATTCTAGAAATTCCACCACTAAAATTCTCCTAAAACCATGCCCTACCTATCCACATCATCCTTCCTAATTTTGGTGCCCATTTAAATTCTAGTAATAAGTATTTGCTTCTTTCTCTTTTATAATTAGTACTAACCCGTTTTAATTAACGTCAATGCTAACCGTAGCAATGACCGTCTGTAGTGCTAGCTAAAGGTGAGTAGGTTTTAGTGACATGTCATATGCCCCGACATATCCGTACCCAATCACCAAAAATAGGTACATCTATATATAAACACACGCACGAACATGTCCGATAACCGGACACACCTCCGTGTGGCTAACTCCGCTCCGCAATGGTTAATCCTAGTCATAACTGTCTCCGTAGAAGTAGCTAACCCCATATATACGCACACACATACATGGTAAGTTCTGTATATAGAATTATATATATATATACTCGGGCATATACCTATGTATGGCTAACCTTACCCTCCACCCCTTCATCCTAATCTAACCCTAGACGCATACATATGCATGTGCGTATGCGTCACTAACCTAACCTTCGGCGTATATGCATACACATACATGCCACTAACCTTAGCCACCACCTATCCATATATAGCTAGCCTAAACCCTATGTGCGAGTATATAAGTACGTATCCTATACCTAACCACCTAAACCCTATCTTCACGTAAACCCTCCTAGCTAACCCCGCCAAACCCCAGTGGATCTATAGAAGTAGACCAGGCTGTCAATGATGACTTGGTCAAGCTTTCTCTTTTTAGGTTCACATAATAGTGAAAGATAATAATATGGTCTGGTTTTTCCATCGATAACCACACCACACTAACCCCAACCCGTAGGAGCCATCTTGTTGGATAGATAATCTTTATCTACCTCTTACTTCAAGTTCACATAGTAATGATAGAATTAGAATAAACCCATCCATCACCTACAACCGACCCCGTTAGGATCCCCCTCCTTGTTTTAGTTGATCGTGCTTGCTTAGTTATGCTTGTTGTGTATGCATTGTTTGGTTTTGCTCTCTTGTTTGTCAAGCAATAGATCACGTAGACTAGAAGACGTACAAGGACCCGATGGATTCCTGAAGCATGGTGACGTCAAGACTCTGAAGGATTACTACTACACCAAGATGAAGTACCACTTCACCAAGACACTGGAGACAGAAGCAAAAGAATCAAGACCCTTGGATATACTCGTCAGCGAGCGGAGGCAAGTCCTAATTTCCACCCTTCTACCACCCTTCTATCTTACTCATATAATAATTATTTTGCAAAGGATCATATGAGATAATGTGATAACGTGATAATGAAATAATAAGATAAAGTGACTATATAAGCCATGACTTGAAACGGGTAGGGGTAATCTAGGTGTAGATTACTTGGCGGATATGTCTGCGAAGAATATCCTGTCGAAGATACCTGTTTTAGTCGCCCCTAAGGACCGGTTCATAGTCTCTTATTCATCCCTCGTGACATATCGCATGCCCACACGCCTATATGGGTAGGCTTGATCTCACACCCCATTAGGTTGAAGTATATTTCCACTTAGGGAGCCGGTGTAGGCAAACGGTAGAGCAGGAGACGGCGTAGGATGCTAAGTGATCTTCCATGGTCTGGTTGGGCGTGGATGCTAAGTGATCTTCCACGTAAAACTTTTGGGTGCACTATCGCGAGCTATATATATTCTTTTCTAAAAAGTGTGGATGCTGAGTGATCTTCCACAATATGTGTGAGGGCATGGGTTGCAAAGTGGGCTCCCATGTCCGGGTTGGGCGTAGGATGCTGAGTGATCTTCCTCGTCCAACTTTTTCCCAACCCCTGAGCGCCTAGTGGAAGTGTATGGAAACCTAAGTTTCGCGTACTCTCGGGTATGAGATCTCGGTAGTTCTTTTCTAACCATTGGCCATGGGCGGAATCGCAATTACCGTGTGGGGAAAAGTGTACAACCTCTGCAGAGTTTACTTGAATCTATTCGAATAGCCACGTCCTTGGAATGGGCAGATGCCGGGATGAGACGCTATGATTAGACTACAACAACAATGGATAATCTGGTAAGATGTATTAATAATTTGGTAACCATAACTTAATTCGGGAACTGGTGAGGATGGTGAATACCCTACCAGGGCCCAACCTATAATTATAACTACTACACATTTAACCTCCATCCACCCAAAGTTAGGGCTTGCTGAGTACGTATGTACTCAATCCTCTTCTCCCTATGTTTTTTTTAGGCAGGACGCTGCAGGAGTATATCCGTGGATGAAGCCGATCGAGAGCCTACACCAGGATGGACTACTGGAGCTACACGAGGATAGGACGCCGAAGGATACATGAAGACGGAGCCGCATGAGTACATGAAGAAGCTACGCTAGGACTACGATGTTCACGATATAGGAATACTCTAGGGTTTTGTCCGCACTCCGAGTTGCCTGTAGGAATGGAGCCACGATAATATAGAACCGCTGTCTTAGAATTCTGATATAGGTTATAAGGCCAGTGGCCCAAGCCATGTAAACCCGAACCATGTATCATGTTTTCCCATTAGCAATAAAAGTATGCTTTTTGATATCAATCTTGTGTGCTTGTGTGTGTCAGCTACTGATCCAGGGACTGACATATGATGCACAGTGGACCCTAAAAATTAGGGGCCGATACCACCCCAAGCATTTCTTACTTACTGCCGGGGGTAGACCTACTTCTATTCTTAGTAGTAATGTTAAGGAATGTCAACTGCATTTCTGGCGTTGTCACCAGGGATCCAAACTTGGTGATGCACTAAGAAATACCAACAACGATGCTCACCAGGCGCAGACCAGCCAGCCAAATCCTTTGACTGGATCATCCCCCACTCCTCCAACTCAGCAAGATGCTTCTCCTGGGTACTCGGGGCATGGAACGATTTCGCGGTTGCCTTCATCGCAGCAAACTTAGGATTCAGCAACTCGTCGACTTCTTCTTCAAGAACAGGCTTGTCAACAACCTGCTTCTTGCTCGCAGTCTTTTTCCTCCCCATACAACGACCAAGCTACGAGAGCTAGAGCAAAGGCGCGCTGCAAGAACAAGCAGCAAGAAAAGATTGGGGATTTTTTCTAGGGTTTTCAGGATGCGGAGGCAAGGTGAAGAAAGAGAACGGCCACCATAGATCTCCAATTTATAAGACAAGGAAAAGCCTAGCTTAAGGCCCATTTAACAAAGTAACGGTAAAAAGGCCAACGGGAAGATGACACAATAACGGAAAGGACTCCGTAAACCCCCTAAAAAACCCGGGATAACAGTCTTAATCCCATTATTCACCAACGGTAAGATCCGGCCTCATTACAGAAAGAAGATAAGAAAGACCCCGACGAAAAAAAGATAGGATTGCAAAACAAGTCGGCACAAAGGCAGACAACCAGTTTTCCAAACAATAAGTCAGCACGAAGGCAGACAACCAGCATTCTAATCACAAACATCTCGGATTCAGATAGAAACTTATATTTTCATCAAGATACAAGGATACAAGTCTTACAAGACCCATCGAATTCAGAAGAAAACTAAAATAACAGCTACAAGGAACCCCGTAGAATTCTGCCATAGAAAACACTACTAAATTTTGACCATATTGCATCACTTCACCTTGCAACAAACGCAAATCCGATGCAATAGGTAGCTGCTATTGCATCAATTTTGCAATTTCGATGTAATAGGTGGTAGTTACTGCATCAAAAAGAAATTTGATGCGATAGTATTTCATATCGGTGCAATAGGTATGGGCTATTGCACCGATTTTGTACCCAAGATGCAATAGGCATAAATTATTGCATTGGACTAATTTTGTTGCGTTAGTATTAATATTTTGATGCAATATGTAAGTGGTATTGCACCGGTTTAGAATATCGATGCAAGTATATAGAACTATTGCATCAAATTGATAGTGTTAAACTATGATGCAATGGTGACTACTATTGTATCAGTTTAATAGTGATTCAATGTGATACAAGGTCAGTATTGCATCAAAAGTTTTACACTGCAAGATGGTAAAACATATCTTTGATTCACAAGTGCCTTGAGGTCCAGGACAATGACTTGGGGCAGAGACATCACTGCCTAAGCTACCTGTCTACCTATGTCACACCACCCTTTAGCCACTATGCACCGCACTGCATCTCGCCATTCACAAAGCTAGAGACACAAAGGCAATAAAGTAACCGAATTTGCCATATTTTCTAATAGACAAAAATAATAACAAAAAATTAGTTGCTCAAATACAATGAGGCAATGGCTAATCATCACTCTCACCATGTGTTCCATTATGGAAACCAGATCCTCTTGGTCACATTTAAAATCAATTTTCACATTTGGACAATTCATCTTCAAATTACATCCTAAGACATAATATTTTTATATGTTTACTTGAAGCCAGGCCCACTTCAGTTCTCTATGAGATTTTGATCGGCCCATTGCTTGCTACATTTTGGCCAGCCTATTTAGTGCCAATTTTTGTGCAGCTAGTTAACATTTAAGAAAACTGAGAATTATATTATATTATTAATAATACTTCACATTAGATATGCATTAACACTGAACACTGTTCTAAGGAACCATAGTATTGGTCTCCCAAAGTAAAATTAACAACCTAGAAAAACAATGGTGTGCAAAATTCATAGGTTTCAAGAGGCACACACACACAATCAAGACATAAATGAAAAACAGAGGAGCTGCACACCTACTACTTCTCATAAGGGTCGTGCATAGGAACCCAAGATGACGTCAGTCCAAGCCAAGTAAAGATCCTCTTCAATCCATCCCTTTCACACCTTATTTCATCAAGGTGTAAGTAATTAGTAAATGGTGAACATAGGCACACCAATATATTAATAGTTGATTCAAATTTGAATGTGCTTGCAGGCAACAAACCTCTCAGCTCGGAGAACCTCCCGATAAGGCTCAGCACTTTGTTGGATTGTGGCGAGTCCCTCCCACTGGCCACTCCTGCAATCAGTTTGCAAAGCAACATGTCGAAAACACCAGAATTTGACAGCACAGAGATGAGAAAACCGACATGTTTATTTAAATAATAGATCCTACATGGAACCACCAGCACAGTAGGAGATCAGTGGCTTAACTAAAAATCCCTTGCATCTCTTCAATTAAAGATATATCAAATAAACATAGAACCAATATCTCTGAGAAACCACCAGCACACTAGGATGTGAAGTACTGTTTTTCATCAAATTTTTCATTCATTGAAAGCAAATAAAAAATCATTCACAAGTGAGGTGACCATAAGGAGACTAGCTAAGTATATTAGAAAGTTTCTGCAGAATGTAACTTAGCAGTCCTAAAAACAGTTGTAAGTCAAACAAACCATTTTGAGCATCTCTGACTTTTGAGCCAACTGCAAATTCAGAGTTAATGAAGTGCTTCCAAATTAGAATTAGAATCTAGACTAATAGAAGCTTGCACATATGGCTGGTCAATAATACATGATCTCCAAACTAGAGTAGTAAGAGGACAAGGAGACTGCGTTCGAAAAACAAAGGCCCGAAAACGAAATTGACTACTGCACAATTTTCAATCTGTGTCTGATCCATCCATGCGGCATCAACAAGCCCAAGCAGCGGCTTCACACCGCCGGGCCCATTGCTGCAGGCCATTGAATCCGTAGCAGTTGGCCATAGATCGTGTCACATGTTATTTTAGGATTCAGATTTTTTTAATGGAAAGGACTTCCTAATCTGTTCGGGGGATGGAGAAGGTTGGGGGAAGGAAACAGAACTGCTGGATAGCATGACAGAGACAGCCAGGCCTGCTGACGCCGGAGAACATCCGCCACGGGGGATTTGGGGAGAGAAGATTTTTTTTTTACCCCAGGGCAAATGACGAGTTGACGACGAGCGGGCATGATGCCAACGTTCAAGCAGAAAATTTTGGATTCCATCGGGGGTGGAGCTGCGTGGTTGCAGGAGTGCGCGGGGCGGAGGTCGCCTCGGTCGCTGGCGCAGGGCAGAGACACTCCGTCACTGGCATACGCTGTGGCGCGATCGCCTGCATGCCCACGGGCGGTAAAGCGGCTGCCGGCGTGCCTAACTTTTCGGTGGGGAGAGCCGGAGGAGGAGACGCCAGTGCGTTCTAGGAACAGACGAAGCATCTGAGGATTGAGGATGAGGATGAGTGGATGACGAGGGGAATTTTAGGAGAGGCACAGGCGGGGGAGTTGAAGACGCAGACCGGGAAACAATTTTGAGGAGGAGCGCGGGCAGGGAGATGCGCGGGAAGAGGAGATTTGCAGCGCAGGGAAAGGGTGGGGGAGCGCGTGTGGACGCCGGAAGGAGACGATTGTTTTTCTTGAATTTGTAGGGTGGATGCACGGGAAAGGGAACCTGCGCTTAAAAGAAAATGGTCTAAAACAAGTGAAAATATAATATAACTTTTTATAAATCAATGTTTTGTATCTAAAAATATATTTTTCAGAAACAAACACCATATCTGCAACCTTTAATCAATTTTTTAGATGGGGGCATTCTGAAAATGTTTTTACTGAATAGTCGATGTCATAAATAGAAGTTTTTGTTGGATAATTGTTACCATGTTATTTTGTAGAATATTCTAAATAATTGTAATATTATCTAAATTTAGTTAATAAATTTTAATTGTAATAATATTTAAATTTAGTCAATGAATTTTCAAATGATTTTAACAATGAGGGTACTAAAATTATTCACAAATATATACATATACCACACATAGTTATACGTAACTACATATTCAATGTATCTATTTGTGTATAATTATGTCCCACTTTTATTGAAAACGTTTGGTTTTATATGGAAAGCTTGTGGGCCCAAATATATGTTCCCATGTCATTTCTATAATTTTCTGATCTAAGTTAAATACTACTACAGTTATTACTTCAAGAAGGCTATATGCTAATATAAAAGAAAAAAAGGAGGAGAGAGAAGAAAGGTGATTTATAAGTTTACAGCCAACTAAAGACATAAGAACAAGAAACTTATAAGGCCTCATTCGTTTTGGCTGGAATGGCCTGGAATGTGGCCCGTTCCAGGTGGATCCGCTGGACTCTGAATCAATCCTAGTCCAATCAGGAATGGCTGTTCGGTTAACTAAGGACTGAATTGAAAACGGCCTATTCCTGGTGCTTTCCCTGTCTCATTTCACGGGATTAAAACCCGGCCTCCTACCCTTTTTGGGATGGCGACCAGGTTCTAGTGAACCAGTAGGATCCACTCAATCCAGCCCAAAAAGAGAAACAGACTCATTTTAAATCCGGAACAAACGAACAAGGCCTAAGAGGGAGGGATGAACTATAAGTGAGCTAATTACTAGGCTAAGAAGTAGGATGTAAGGATTCATATAGCAAGTGAAGACTATATTATTAGTCTTGCTCTTAGAGATAACCATCATCTCAGTAGCAACTAGCAATACATACTCTCTTAAGCCCCTAAATATTTATTGTTTTTTATTTCTAGAGAAACAACTTTGACTCAATATATATAAAAACATTAACATTTATGGTACATAATTAATACATTAGGAAGATATTTGAATCTAGTTTTTTAATAAAGTTATTTGGTGATAAAAATATTATATATATTTTCTACGTATCAAATTAAACTTTTGATATAGACACCAATAGCAACATTTTTTTTTTTTGAAACCGATGGAAAGCCATAGGTACTCATTCCCTATTTTTTGAAACAAAGGGAGTTTATATCTTAGTTTTTAGACAATATTTATTTGATAAATTTGAAATAATAAATCAAGGCCCCAAGCCCCCAATCTCTCTCAATTTTGGAGAGCTAAGCAAAGAATTCATAAAAGCATGACAGAAATTACACCTAGTCCTTCCATTAGAAAAAATATTAATAGAAAAATATATTATTAGTTTTAAAATATATTTTAATAGTAAATTTCTAGCAAAATATAAATTCTTTTTGGCCCACTAATGCTCAAATACACCGGCTTTTGAAAACTTTAGTGAAATTTCAAGTTAGCCCGCCACAGTTTTAGCCCCGCTCGCGAGAGAGCCCGAATCGAGTAGAAATAAACCGGCGTCCCCCGCGGCACCATAACCCTAACCCATTCACTTTTCACGATCTCAGATCTCACCCCCAGTCGCCGCCGCTATGGTCCGCACTTCGGGACAGGACACGGCATTCCGCCGGCGTCTTCGAGCAAGCTGCCAACACCTGCGGCCGTGCCCTCCTACTGCAGGTGCAGTGCAGGCCCCACGTGCCGGTCTCGTCGTCTTCGCATCTAGTATTCTGGTGGTCACACGGCGGCGCGGCGCTACAAGCGAGGTAGCGCAGGTCAGGGAAGACCTGAATCCTGTGCCCGTCGCCTCCACAGGCTAAGGTTTGTTCTCTTGTTCTAGTCGGAAGCACCAAATGGCCACTACGGTTTGCTGTGCCCGCATCATGGTGGGGAAACTGTTTGCAGTGGCGACCTCCGGCAATCAATTACAGCCTGACATTTGACTGAGATGACAGGAGCAATCTCGGATCCCCTATCCACTCCGCCAATTGTTTTAGGTTTGTGTCCAGCAGTGACTTCCCCCATCCGTGAGGTAAATCCTGTATATTGTAATTTCTATTCTTGTTTGGGTATATAGGAACAAATTTGACTGCCATGCTAACTTGAGCCAATTCAGCTTGACGTGCTGCTAATTATGGTTTTAAAATTAGAATTTCCCGTAGTGCTAACAAATGGGAAACTTTTGTAAATTAATCAGCATATGTGTTTGTTTGTCTGATTTTGCTCAGTTGACCAGTGGATCACTTTTTTATTCAGTCATTGCCAACCTGCTTGTCTGCCTCGATCTCTCATGGAACAAGACTATTATGTCATAATTTCATATAGTTCTGAAATTTGGGTGAAGAATTTTCTCAGCGAACTGCAGTTCAGCGAAAGCAGGAGTGCATAGCTAGACTATTTGTCCTGGAACTACAGTTCACCTTTTTTGTGTTTTCAGGTTAGCAATAGTAAATCTTCATCAGTTATAACTGCGGCTCTGCTATCTGTTCTCTCCCTAGATGTCAGGTTACTCAGTTTTAGAAAAATATCTATTCTCTCCCTCAGCTGTCAGGTTGCTTAGTTTATGAAACTTGCTGTTAATCAAAGGTGTCACTGCAATTATTGGTTGTAAGAAATGCAGTACTGTTTGTGTTAATTTTTCATTAGCATTATTCAAAGATGTCACTGCAATTAGATTTGTCTTGATCTCTCTTCCAGGTCAAGAATCCTTTGTTTGGAACTAGAAGTGACGTCATGGTGTGTTATTACACCTTACTTGTAGTGTTGCAGAAAACAAATCAGATCACAGGGATCCAATTGGTTGTACAGTGTGTTTTACACCATCACTCTTAGCCTTGATGTCAATGTGATGATTCTGCTTTAGTAACTTCAGGAAATTGTATTGTATTCATGTCCATACAACATACATTCTAGCTTGTCTTTGGTTTTCGGAACATGTGTATGTTTGCACTGCCTTGCTGATCTTTTTCAATGCTACTAATAAAGTAAACATTGCAACTCGCTAGTGCTCATTTTTCTAAGTAAATAAACGTGTGCCTTATTTATATTGTATACTACGTCCAGATAGCATTAATTTCTTATTTAATTGTTTCCCTTTTGCACTATCAGAAAGCTTAGGAGCGAAAGGAGTGAAACTTTGAGCAGCGTGGCCTTTTGGACCGTTTCCATAGAGCAGGAGGATGCACTTTGAGAAGATTGCTAGGACACTGGAAGAATAAACTTAATCAAGAAATCTACAATGACAATGACCCCTTGTACAATTTGTGCTAAGAGTCCTTAGTTTATAATTGTTTAGTTCTACAAAGTCTAGAGTGAAGTTTTGACGACCTTGTTATCACATTATTGAATTATGAAGCTTTTTATTTTATTATTGTATATGTAAATGGATATGGATGATCAAAGTTATTAATATCATTGCCTGTTTTTGCCATTGGATTTTTAATTTTGTTAATTTCTATGCCGAAACCTTTATTATTTGGGAATAAATGGATGCAATGTAAAATGCTAGTGAACCTAACGTCGATGCAATATTATATGTTGCATCAGACCTAACATCAATGCAATAGTTTTTATTGCATCAAACATAATGTCGATGCAATAGGTTGAATTGCATTGAACCTAGGCTCGATGCAATATGGTCGATCTATTGCACCAAAAGTTAGTTGTTGCAATAGAAAATCTTATTGCATCGAATCTATTAGATATATTACATCGACATGATTTTAGTGCAATAACCTATTGCATCTATTTGTCATCGATACAAGAGTTATCCATGGCTGATGCAATAGAGACCTCGCATCGAATCAATGTTGATGCAATATCTCTCTTGCATCAAAATATTTTGATGCAAGAGGCTATGGTTGGTTGATGCCATAGATGACTCTCGCATCGGCCATAACAAATCGATGCGATAGGCTATTGCAACAAAGGTTATTGCATCGGCTCGCATCAAACGTGAAATTGATGTTATATCAAGCTATTGCATCTATTTTGGCTCTATTACAATAAAATTTTGTCGGTGCAATAGGGTGAAAAATTAGTAGTGAAACAACTACGCAGAACCCCCAGACAACCAAGGTGATAGCTGTTGCCGAGTAGATCCAAAGCAACCTAGATACACCAACACAGTGCATCCAGATTCGCCATCAGTAGCACTGGTTTATCAAGCATCACATCGGGCCTCTCCAGCCACAAGTTGAATCGAACCCAATGTGAACAAGACAGCTCCAGCTCTGTGTCGGTCGGCTACTGATCTGCACCGGACAGCTAAAGGTCCATGCGTTACTGCATAGGACAGATGTCTAGCTGAGTGGAAAAGAAGAACTGAGACTGCAAAATGACCCAGTATAGGGCACATCTCAAGACTTCTTCTACCTACCAGAATGAGTCTCCAATCACAATGCTACTGCGGGATTAGTCTACTCTAATTCCTATCTCAAGATTTCTTCTACCCACTAAAAAGACCATACTGGAAGAAAAAGAAAGAAGCCCGGGGGCTGATCCATCTCACAAACAATCATTTTTCACAAGAACAGAAGGCAGCACACTTCAAAGTCCTAGAAACAACTGAGGGGGAAGACTTATTTATAGGACAAGATCGGTGTACATAGACCAAGTTCACCCAAACAGAGAAACGCTGACAAGACTTAAAGGAGAGCAGTAAAGAGCGCAGCAAAGAAGCATATCCTGAGGATATCCCCTCATAATAAAAGCATACAGCTTTTACTGCACCAGTTGCTAACGCCCAACCATAAAAGAACAGACATAAAGGATAGTCAAGGACGAATCAGCAAAAGAGAGCCATGAGCCTTTGAACGACTCCTTCTCAAAAAGAAGTCGGCAAAAGCTCGGGGGCTATAGTTTTTCATTATTTCTCGCCAAAACCCTCTATCTTTTTGTTCCGAATAGCAAGAGGCTCGGGGGCTACACTCAATGAGTGCACCTACGGCGCACGACAGAAGAAAGCATTCAAAGAGGATCCAAAAGATCAAAAGCCATCATCCGACTTCTTTTTTACAAAAACAACTCGGTCGAAGGCTCAAGGGCTACAGGGTATACACCCTCAACTTTTTTCTATTTTTCTTAAAGATCCTCCAGCTATTTTAACAAATAGCAAGAGGCTCGGGGGCTACACTCAATGAGTGCACCTACGGTGCACGATAGAAGAAAGAAGCCTTCAAAAGATCACTTCAAAGCATCACTCGAACGACAAGTCGTCTCCCGAGTTCTACTTCGAAATGCTCGGGGGCTTGTCGATGCGGGACCAAGACGGTTCCCTATCAGCATGACTCCCGTCCAGGCGGGCCCACAAGATGGAAGCAAAAGGACCGACTCCGAGTAGATGACGTCCTATCCTGGTTAGACGAATAGAAAGTAACTTTTGTAATAGAAACAGAACTCTCTCTACTAGTCCGACTAGGATTAGAACCAAGACTCTGACTCCTTTCTCTCATAAAAAGGAGCCTGAGCACACTCATTATAACAACAGGCAATCATACATCAATCCAACGCAAAAAGGCCCAGGCCGACTGGAGTAGAGCTTTTACTCGACGACGAGGGCTCAAACCAGGATAAACCGAGTGTCTCTTGCGTAACCGCCGAGTTTTAGTATTCGTCGAGATCCGAATCAACTGCTACGGGAACCCTGTGGTAGGCTATCGGTGGCTAAACACCGACAGACTGGTGGTACCAGAGGTTGCCTGATCATGAATACTTCTTGGCGTGCATTGGGGGAGTAGTCGGATTCTTCTTCTCTTAAGGATCTTCCATATTGAAAAGGAGGAGAATGGAGTACTTATCTTGTCTGGAGGCATTTCCTGAAGTTGGATCATCAGATTCCATCGCTCTTCGGGTAATATTCTGATATGTTTGTGCTGCATTGTCGAGGCCATAGTGGAAAGAACTCGGCATCTTCTGTGCACTTAGACTTAAAGTTTTCTCTTCTGTTGGCTTGAGTCTTGAAAAAGTTTCACGTGTCTTCGGTTTAGGTTGTGGAAGTAGTCTGTCGTGGAGAACTCCGTGATCGTCTGCTTCGCAGATCCAGCTTCCGAAGATGAAGGTTGAGCCCTTTGGGAAGAGCATTGTGTGTAGGTCCGCTGAGCCCTTGATGTTGAATTCACCAAAATCCCCTATTTGGCGCGCCAGCTGTCGGTGTTTAGCCACCGATAGCCTGCCACAGGGTTCCCGTAGCAGTTGATTCGAGTCTCGGCGAATACTAGAACTTGGCGGTTACGCAAGAGACACTCGGTTTATCCTGGTTCGAGCCCTCGTCATCGAGTAAAAGCTCTACTCCAGTCGGCCTGGGCCTTTTTGCATTGGATTGATGTATGATTGTCTGTTGTTACAATGAGGGTGCTCGGGCTCCTTTTTATGAGAGAAAGGAGTCAGAGTCTTGGTTCTAATCCTAGTCGGACTAGTAGAGAGAGTTCTGTTTCTATTACAGAAGTTACTTTCTATTCGTCTAACTAAGATAGGACGTCATCTACTCGAAATCGGTCCTTTTGCTTCTGTCTTGTGGGCTTGCCTGGACGGCAGTCATGCTGATAGGGAACCGCCTTGGTCCCGCATCGACATCAGCTTAAGAAATGCATTTATGGATTGGCATCAAGGCAATGGTACCTCAAGTTTGATGAATTCATCAAAAAGTCTAGTTTCAAGCAAAACAAGGTAGACAATTGCATACATGTCAAGTTCAGGGGGACTGTAGACAAGTTCATGTCATCCCTGCCTGTGTCAGTCGGTATGGTAGACGACGTAGCGTACGTCTAGATAGCATCAGACCTTACTATCTTCCTCATGTTCTCTTGTTCTTGGAGTCATTAGCATAGGAGTAAATAAAGCTCCATTTAATGTAGCTCTCCATCATGACATGTTTAAATGGACCAATGTTGTTTGATTGTCAATGGACATGTTAATTTCCTCTAGGATGGATGTTGTCATTATTGCAGCTAAATTTGTGTGCCATCTTTGTTTTGTTTGTAAATTGAATTATTTCTCTAGTGTGCAAAGTGCATTACGGTGGTGCTACAGCTCCCATCGCCATTTCCTACGGTGATTGAGCGTTAGTGTTATATTGCCTAGAAGCCTGCACCCTCCTCTGAGAGAAGGAAGAAGAAGCACCGTGAGACAATGAAGATGGAAGAGCAAGCACTGTAGTACTATACTTATATTGATTCTAATATTATGGGTACATGGGGTATATGCTGACGAGGGCACTACAAAATAGACGAAAATGACACCTCAAAAGCACTACAGTGCACCCGCCATTGTACTACTAGGCTAGGTAGTACTAATAACTACACCTAAAATTGCCCCCGACGTGGTGTCATCGCTTGATTAATCGTCATCCTCCTCCTCGTCATCATCAGACAGGATCTCAATGGGTAGGGATGGAGGGTTCCTACGCTTCTTATAGCATGGCGTCAGATTGAAGCCCAGCGGAACGGCGATGAAGTTATCAACGTTCCTGGCATCGCTGTCGCTGCCCTCCGACTCTTCCTCGAAGCCCGGCAGAACAACAGGGAAGTTAGCAACGCTCCCATCGTCATGTCGCTGTCGTCCTCCTCCTCAATGGCGACTACTGGCGCCTCCACCGCCACCTCCGCCACCACCACCACCTGCTCCTTATGCAGTGCACTGTGCCACTTGATCTTCGATGTTGGACGCGATCTCAACAGCGTAGCCCAAAATATCACTGTTGGGTTTTGTGATGGTTGGTGCCCGTTATGGTGGTGTATGATACGGTGTTCTATTTTTTGGTGTTTTGAATGTATGCCATCCATCATTGTGTATTAAATCCAGGCCGTCCGTAAGGACTAAAAGCTAAGGCCAGATGTCTGGTCACATATACCTGTGTAACCCTCGATAAGGGCTACCATGCAAAATATTGAGAGAGATCTCTATTATAATCATCAATAGGCAGACCAACACTTGACATGAGGACAACTAACTCATTGTGACCTTAATCAAAGATTAAAATTACATATTTTGATGTTGACATCTGTTGTTGAATGTCACACTCAAAAATTCTCATTTTCGGATATGACTAGAAACACTAAATAAAATAACTAATTAATTTTTTTAAAATTATCTAAGCAATTGTTAGTTTGTAACCAATTTTGTCAAATAAAAATGATGTCATAAATAATTTTCAAAATTAATTTTTCTAGGGTGTAGCATTCATACTGGTTGCATTAATTTATTTGAGTGCAAAATAAATTAAAAAAAAAAAAAAATTTTTCTACTCTATTTTCAAAAGTTTGTTTAAAAATATAAATTTAAGATGCAAATTAATGTTTGAAAAGTGTTTCAAATACAGTTTAAATAACTTTCAAATTGGAGTTTAAAAACATTTTCAAAATATGTTTAAGAAGGAAGTTCGTAGTTACTTTGACAAATGAAGTCTCAAATAGGCTTTTGTTCTCTTTTCTCTTTTCCTATCTTTTTCTCTACATTATTATCATGGCCGATCAAGCTTTAATTCCTTTTTGTCTTTCCTAATTCCTATACACCTGAACGGCCGAACCAGCCCAAAGAAGCCAGCGTCCAGGCTAATAAATCCAATCTCTTTCCATCATGGGTTATAGACTTTCTTTCACGTGTACAGTTGTTATAGCATGCCAGCAGTGGCCAGTCGTTACCTTTTCATATACTTCAGCCAACGGTGTCCATTCCTTTCCTGGCTGCCATTGCAGACCAGCCGAGTTCCTGCAAATCTTCCTCCAACAGATCATCCCACTAGTAGAGAACAGACTTCCCATCCAAGACTTTAGTCTCGGCCAAAAAATGGCCCGAGACTAAAGGTAATATTTGTCTCGGTTGGTAACTAAAAACCCTCCTCAACGGTTAGAACAGCAGCTTTTGCAGAAGTGGTGACGTGAGGGGACCTTTAGTCCTGGTTTTAACCACCAACCGGGGCTAGAGGTCACCCTTAGTCCCGGCTGGAGGCACTAGCCGTGGCTAAAGATGTAATACCGGTCGATGGCTCCAACCAGGATTACAGTGGCACCTGTAGCCTAGGTTTGAACTACAAACCGGGACTAGAGCTCCTGCCATATATACTCTCTCTCCTTCCTCCTCCTCCAGCCCGAACCATTTGAAGCCCGTAGCTGCACCGTCTCTATTCTTGCTCATCGCCAGGCGCCAGCAGAGTTTTTGCTCTCGTCGCCAGCCATCTTCGATCTCCATCCATTCTTCAGTTCTAAAGGTTACCAACTTCATCCTCTAATGTTTCATCTGTAGCATGGCTCAATTCGTGGTCAAGAAATAGAGAAATTGGCGGTTTTCTATATTGTGAATGGTGATCGATTTTTCTTTTATTTTTGAACTATTAGAGCTCATAATCACTTGATAGCTTCAATATGGTGATCAAGCAAGCTTTGATTAGTTCATCTAGACCAGACTAGTATGACATTGCCTCACATTTCATGGTCTAGAAATAGAGAAACTTTTGGTGTGTGTTCTAGATTGAAAATATTATAGTGATATTTGTGATTTATCATATATGTGAGCTCAAGTGTAACTTGATTGTTTGTTTATGTGCATGAAGGAATTTTGTTGTAGCTCATGAGACCTAGCTAGTATCCACATTCTATTGTCTCATTTCATGTTCTAGAAAGAATGAATTTTTAAGTTTTTAGAATATATTATATCTTATAGCTCATTTAATTCCACGGTCTACAAAATGAGAAATTTATATGAGTTGATGTAAATGAGTACCCTTAGATGACGACTGCTTTCGAGTCCTCGTCCTCGCATGGGGTTCGTAAGACCTCTCTCTCGTTCCATGCGGCTTGTGTGAGAAGAAGATCTTGTTGGAGTACCAAGTGAGAAAGGAGTGCCCCAACAAGGGTCGTATCTTCTAGTTTGTCCGGATCACAATGTGAGTTATTTTTCATATTGCTTATGGTTCGTACACAATTTCCGTGATGATTATGATTAATGGTCTCTCTCATTTGTTGTTTTGATTTCAGTGGGATGGCACTGGATCATGCAAGGGTTGGTATTGGGAGGAGGAGTATCTAAAGCATGTGGAGAAACATCTTGCAAAGCTGGCGGCTAAGGGTGATGGTGATCAGAGTGCAGGTGTGCCTGATGAGGCAGTGAGCCAGCGCAAGGAGCACATCGATGATTTGTCTGTTTTAGTTGGAATATGTCAGGAAATACTTTTTGTGTTGAAGTGCATTGTAGCCTTATTAGTTTGTTTTGTGGTACTTGGGATTGTCTCAATTGTATCAATGCTTAAATAAATTCATGTATGAGAGTGAATGAAATGGCTATGTGCTATAGGTTATTAATTGATTATTAGTTTGATGAGAATTTTAGATATTTTAATTAACTGATAATGTTTATGACTAGTAATGCAGATGAACCGATAATGGATGTACAACGCTGACCGGCGCTCCCTAGAGTTCATTACTGGTGTGCATGAATTTTTAAATGTGGCCAAGGCAAATAAGACACAGAATGGTTTCATTTGTTGCCCGTATGCTGTATGGAAGAATGGAAAAGAATATTCATGTGCAAAGACAATTCATGCACACTTGTTCATGTCTGGTTTCATGCCAAACTATATTTGTTGGACTAAGCACGGAGAAAGAGGTGTTTTAATGGAAGAAGATGATGAAGAAGAAGGGGATGCTGACAACATGTTTGATCATGGTTATGCTGAATATGGTGCCTTTGATGATACTGCCATGGGAGAACCTGAAGACGAGGTAGCTGCTGAAGAAGAGGTACAAGCTGTTGATGATCTTGGCCAGGCCATCCTTGATGCACAAAGAGATTGCGAAAGTGAAAAAGAGAAGATCAAGTTTGAGCGCATGCTAGAGGATCACAGGAAAATGCTATACCCGACTGCCGAGGAGGGGCAAAAAAAGTTGGGTACCACGTTGGAATTGCTGCAATGGAAGGCAAAGAATGGTGTATCCGACAAGGCATTTGGGCAGTTATTGGCTATCCAAAAGAAGATGCTTCCAAAGGGAAATGAATTGCCCGCCACTACGTACGAAGCAAAATAGGTTGTATGTCCTCTAGAATTAAAAATCCAAAAGATTCATGCATGTCCTAATGATTGCATTCTCTACCGCGGCAAGGACTACGGGAATTTAGAAGCATGCCCGGTATGCCGTGCATCACGATACAAGATTAGGCAAGATGACCCTGGTGATGTTGAGGGTGAACGCCCGAGGAAGAGAATCCCTGCCAAGGTCATGTGGTACGCTCTAATAATACCACGCTTGAAACGTCTGTTCAGAAACAAAGAGCATGCAAAGTTGGTTCGATGGCATAAAGAAGATAGTAAGGTAGACAATATGTTGAGACACCCAGCTGATGGGTCCCAGTGGAGATCAATCGATAGAGAATTCCCAGAGTTTGCACAAGATGCAAGAAACTTAAGGTTTGCTCTGAGTACAGACGGAATGCATCCTTTTGGGGAGCAAAGCAGCAGCCATAGCACTTGGCCTGTTACTCTATGCATCTACAACCTTCCTCCTTGGTTGTGCATGAAGCAAAAGTTCATTATGATGCCACAGCTCATCCAAGGTCCGAAGCAGCCAGGAAATGACATTGATGTGTACCTAAGGCCATTAGTTGAGGGGCTTCTACAATTGTGGAGCAGCAAAGGTGTACATGTGTGGGATGAGTACAAACATGAACACTTTGACCTACGAGCATTGTTGTTCATGACAATCAATGATTGGCCTGCTCTTAGTAATCTTTCAGGACAGTCAAATAAGGGATATAATGCATGCACTTACTGTTTTCATGATGTGAAAGGTATATTTTTGAAGAAATGTCGAAAGGTCATGTACATGGGCTATCGGCGATTTCTTTCGCTGAATCACCCCCTAAGAAAGAAAGGCAAGTTTTTTAAAGGTAAGGCAGATCACCCAGAAAAGCCCGAGAACCGTACTGGGGAGGATGTTTTCAATATGGTGAAGGATGTACATGTAGTCATCGGGAAGGTGTTGGTATTTCTTATACACAATTAAAATATGAAGGATTCCGCAAGCGCACAGAAAACCATTGTAGCATTTTATCGGGAGTATTTCAGGTATCGTTATTTATATTTTACCACTGGGAAACAATGGATAAAGACATTGATAGTTCACCATCATGTATCCACTAACTTAATACACCAACTAGACTAAAGTAGGTGGGTAAATGCTAGATGATAGGAATTATGCATATATGACACACACAGGAGAATTCTATGATAAAAGAGTAGATAGCTAAAGTGAGAGGACAACGGGAGAGCTCAAGGTTCTTAAATACTTCTCTATTACTTTGGTTCTATATAACTAATTCATGGTAGATAAAGCAATCACACAATAATACTTTAGAGCAGCAGTACCTTTCCAACTCTCGAATAAGACTGGGAAGAAGGTAGTCGGGGAAGGCTGCCAAAAGCTCTACGAAACACCAACTCCGACGTGGTGGAATATGAAGGACTAACAGAGCTGTCACCTCTGGGGCTACCACAACTAACCGTAAGAATTGGGCACAACCTTAGGTAACCTATAGCCTAGACTCTATGTCTACACTACCGATTACTACTCTAGTCATGATCTATAACTAGAGCACCCGATACAGGCGGAGATCCCATGCCAAAGTATAACAACTATACTAATCAATTAAATGCTAGGCATAAAAGTAAATAAAGAAGATAAAATATATTAAAGCATAAGTCTTACAAAGATATACCAGAACTCTGACGACTCCTCTGAAGACTCCTCCGGAACCCGGGCGTAGCGCCGCTCTCCCTAACTCTCAACTAGAACTAATCTACTACATTGGAAAGTCTAGCCCTAATTCTCTAGAGGTGAGAGGTCATCTATTCGAGGGACGCCTCTACATCTCCATAATAATGTGGTGCCCTCAGGGAGGGGGGTCTGCCTCTTTATTTATAGCTCGGTGGGATGAACGTGCGCCGTTGGATCAAACCGACTTGGGCAACGGTGGAGATGCAAACCCTAAGGTGGTAGGAAGCCCTCCATCGAAGCGGGCCCTGAACGGCCTCTGTAGGGCGCCGGGCGGCCCCGGGGTGGGGCCGGGCAGCCCCACCCTGCAGCAAGTGGGCCCCACCTTCGGTAAGTCGCCTTCTCGTGCCTTCTAGAGTCTTCTAGTATTGGTTTTGGTGTAGAATTGATATCTTTTGACTCCGGACTCTGAATATAGCAAATGATATGTCCGTTTCGATCATCTCGACGAGCCCGTCACAATGGTGTAGTCTAATTTCCTATTTGAGATACTTGTATTTGATGAAAAACTGGATATACCTGCAAAATGATCGAGAACAACACAACTCGTGGAACTCGTTAGAATCAAACCCTACAACTATGCTTTATGATTTATTTTATATTAATTCATGCAATAATTGATGGTATAAAATAGGCATTAAGGACCGTCAATAGAAGGGACCTGGCAGCCAACCTGTTCTGAATGATGATACCAGCCATGCACCCATGTGGAAGAAGAAATCCATATTTTAAGAGCTACCATACTGGAAGGTCCTAGAGGTCCGTAGCGCCATCGATGTGATGCACCTGACGAAGAATGTTTGTGTGAACCTGCTAGGCTTCATGGGTGTGTATGGAAAGCCCAAGGACACACTGGAAGCAAGACAGGACTTGCAGCGCATCAAAGAACGACAGAATCGGGCTCCTGAGAAAGTGGATGATGGATGCCAATACTTATGTCCTGGTAGCTACACTCTAAGTAGAGAAGAGAAGGAAAGCATGTTTGAATGCCTTAACAACATTAAGGTCCCGTCTGGCTTCTCCTCAAATCTAAAGGGGATAATAAATGTGCCTGAGAAGAAATTCATCAACTTAAAGTCTCATGACTGCCACATGCTTATGACACAATTGCTTTCGGTTGCATTAAGAGAGATTCTGCCTCCAAACGTATGATTAGCCACTGTGAAACTATGTGCATTCCTCAATGCAATTTCTCAGAAGGCAACCAATCCAGCACATCTAGCGACGCTACAGAAGGACGTGGTCCAATGTCTTGTTAGCTTTGAGTTGGTGTTCCCGCCTTCATTGTTTGATATTATGCCGCACCTCCTAGTTCACTTGATCAAAGAGATTAGTATTCTTGGGCCTGTGTTCCTACACAACATGTTCCCCTTCGAGAGGTTCATGGGAGTCCTGAAGAAATATGTTCACAATCATGCTCGCCCAGAAGGAAGCATCGCCAAGGGCTATGGAACAGAGAAAGTCATCGAGTTCTGTGTTGATTTTATTCCTGATCTCAATCCGATTGGTATTCCTGAATCACGACATGAGGGGAGACTAAGTGGGAAGGGAACACTAGGGAAAAAAATCATATATTGCAAAGGAGGATGATTTTTCTGCAAAGCACACTACACAGTTTTGGTTCTTCGCGCATGGTGGTTCACTGGACCTAGAGACTGGGATGCCACAAATTAGTGCATCAATCAAAGATGCAGCGCAAAGACTTGTGGACATAGTAGATGCTTCTGCCTGTGGTGCCTTTGTGCCTCGTAGAGAAGGATGAGCTCACGTCGCCCTCCGAATCCCCACGAACACCCTGGGCGAACACAAGGCATAGGGTCGTTAACTTCGTGGATGCATGGCTTTCCTCAAGACACGGAAACATACAGGAGCCGCCAGCAAAGGAAGGAGGAGGAGGTGGAGCAGATCCAAAATTGAGAGAGGCAGATGCAAGAATCGTGAGAGAAAGAACTAAGCATGGAGGCGAGAATGAAAGAGTTAAAGGAACTGGTACAAAGCCAAATGGAGTCTACGTCGACACAGCCTACAGGCACCGTCAGTCAGCATCGAAGCGGTTGTACTTCCACTAAGCTCCCTGCAAATGAAGACGACGCACTGCAGCACTTCCCAGTGGATGACGTAATAGTGCATTTGACGCCATGTGTAACATTCCGCAAATTCCCATGTAATAAAAATCCCGACTTTTTAAAAATTTTGTCTGAATGTGTGCTGCATGTAGTATCTGACCAATGCTTTTGCGAAATGTTCTCTTCTCCTATCCCTCCGAACCGCAATTTATAAAAAAATTAAATAAAATATAATTAGCATCAGATGAAAAAGCTCCTAATTAATTTGTGCATGGCATGTAATATAGGTGCAGGTGTGATTTGGATTTTATTTTACTTGTGTTTGGAGGTTTTCCTTTGTCTAAATATCCCAGTTCAAAAATAGGAAATACTTTCCCCTTTCCTTCAGACCATCCGACCCACAGCCCCTTCCTAAGTCTATGCTACTCATCTTGTCCATGTGCGAGGTGCAGCGGCACACCAAGTTGCATGCTCCTGTGCACGTTTTGGTTAGTGAAGCAAGCTAGCAGGTTGCACAGGCCTGCATGCCCCTGTGCAATTCGCTAGCTACTTAGCAGCTCCCGCCGCAAGGATAGCAGCCCAGCTTTTAATCAAGCCCACTCCGTCGCGAGCCCACCAGGGGCAGCTCGTGACCCTTCCCTTCTCACGTGCAGAGCACGGGCGTGGAAACGCCGCCGCCTGCTACCTTCGCTGCGAAGGAAGCAATGCTCCCTGCTTGCCTCTGTGCACGGGTCCCATCGGGCAGCCACACCAGTCTCCACTCGCGTGCGCACGACGCAGGGTGAGAACGATTCCTGCCTGGTCCCAGCCGTCAGCCAGAAATGCCAACGCCTCCGTCTCCTTTTCCGTCGCCCAGCGTCTCCCTTCTTTCTCACGCCGACTCGCCGAACCGCGCTCCCTTCTTCTTTCCGTCGTTCCGCGCCTGTTTTCCGTCCGAGCAAGAGGAGACCGCACTGCTTTCCGTCGAGCCCCGTGCGACGCGCAAGCGGACGAGCGCAAGGGCCTGCGGCGCAGCCAGCCCTTCTCGAATCTTCCGAGCACAGCCACCGGCCCACACCCCGGATGAACGCCACGTTGCAGCGGCCGTCCCATCAAGCGGCACGGACGCCGGAGCTCTCACCTGGAGCCCTAGAGCCGAGGCTATAAAACCCGTAGCTGCAGCCGTTCCACCCCATCTCCTCTCCCCGCCGCCACACCTCTGCTCTCCCTTCCTTGCCGACGCAGTAGAGCCCGGACAGCAGCACCAGGGCGCCCAGCCGTGCCGCTAGCACCACCGAGTGCGCTGGCGTCGCCACGGCAAGGCGCCGCCGCCGCGCCTCCAGTGCTTCCCTCGCGAGCCGTCGAGAAGCCTTGCTGCCCCCGCCTCCGTGCTCGCCGTGACGCCGTCCGTGGACACGCTCGGCCGTGAACCGCCGTCCACCTCGTCACGGCCACGCGACGACGTCGCCGCCCGGTGCCGCAGCCGCCATGGCCAGCCCGCGAGCTCCTACTCCGCGTCACTCCATCGCACCGCCGCCTTGATCCATCGCAGCCCGGAGCCCCACCACTCCGCTTCGCCACGTTCCAGCTCGCCGGTAGCCATCCAGCCCCGGCGGCGCCTCTCGGAGCCGTCCGCGCCGCCAGACCGCCCAGCGCCGACGTCTCCGCTCCGCCGCGCCTCGCCGGGAACGTCCCTCTGCAGCTCCCGAGACGACGCCACCGCACGACGCCGCGAACCCGGTGGACGCCGGAGCATCTCGCCTCGTCACGTCCATCTGCGACGCACCCTCCCGGCTTTACCACCACTCGGCGGCACGCAAACAGCCTCCTGCTTCACGTCTCTGGTGAGCCCAGCATACCCCAAAATCATCTCCTTTCTCCTTGATCTGCCTGCCCTGACCTTGCCTCATCAAAGAATCGTCCTTTCCGTGCACGCCTTCGTCAGCGCCTCGAGCGCGCAGACAAGCCAAAGACTCACAGCCCCGGCGACGACGTTGGAAGCCCTCGCCGCTGCGACGCGACTAGCACCCCCGCGGCCCCGTCGTCGTCGCAGCACCGGCGCGCCTCAGCTTTGACCTCCACCCTAGGACCGCTGGTAAGTGGTGAGCCCCTTTACTTGCCAAAAGCCCTCCTTTCCTCCTTCGTCGTTGACTCAAGCCTAAGATCGGCCTTGCATCTTGCTCCGTTCTATCCGTGAAGTAGCACCTCGCCTCCACGGCACAACCGCACGGGTCACAAGCCATGTCTTCACACGCCCGACGTCGACAGCTCGCCGGAGCCTCCTCATCCTGGCGCCGGTTCTCCTCCGTCCGCGGTGACGCCGCAACCGTTGAAGCCGCGTTGCTCTGGGGCACGGCTCCTCGTCACCACGAGCCTGGACGACGCCGTGATCGCGACCTGGCTTTGGCACCACGTCGTGTCGCTCCGTCGCCGATTCGTGCCCCAAGAGCCTGAGGTAAGCCTCCCCTGCAGCCAAGCTTCAACCTTTCTTTCTGCCACCTGGATGCCCTGCCTGTCCGGCCTTCGTGCCGCTGCCTTCTCGCACAGCACGACGCCGATGCGGCACACGTGCTCATCGTGGCCTCGCCGCAGCTCCACGCTTGCGGCGTATGCCCTTGCACACGCACGCACCAGAGCATGGCAGCACCACCCCGCACACACCACCATGGCCTCGCCGCCGTTCGTGCGAGCTCGCCACGCGCTCGCTCACGGCTATGGCGAGCTCCCTGCCGACGCCCACGACTTGCACCCACTCGAACACATCGTTTCCTTTCAGCAGCTAGCACCTTGTGTTCAGCCTGCGAGCACAAGCTAGCTGCACGATCGCACAACACACTACCACAGTGGGCACGTCCACCGCGAGCTCACGTTTGCCGAAGATGGAGCCGCCGGCGACCTTCTCCGGCATTCCGTCGAACGCTTGAGAGGCGCTCAACCTCCCTAACCTCTGCTGCTAATTGGGGCAAGAAGCCCAGTGGCCAGTCAGCCCAGCTCTTCACGGCCACGAAAGCCCACGAGAGCTTCAGCATTGTGCAGACCGTGGACTCCCTTTCTTTCCCTTTCCTCCTCTGGGCCGGCCCGCAGATGCCAGCCCAGTTCTGCCCCTGCTGCGCCGAGCGCCAGATAGACCACCCAAGCCAAACCCCCTGCTCTCTTCTTTCCGTTTTCTTTTCTAGAGAAGTTCTCCCTACTTCCAAAATTCACCAAAAATCCATCCCAGCCCCAAAAATTATGAAACAAGTTTCATAATTTTTCTAAAATCTTACTCTACCTCCCAGTACAGTTCTGAGTTCTTGTTGGGTCAGTTTTTACTGTAGTTTTATTTGCTTCTTATTGCTTGTCGCTCTCGGCTTTTATTTTGCGTAGCGACGACTCAAGTTCGGATGGACCCGATGGCGCGCTTGGAGGTGATGGGCCTTGATGGTGGACAATCTCGACTTCCAGAGACACATACCACTACTTCCTCGACATCGCAGGTGTCATGGCAGCACCTTTACTTAGAGAATCCTATTAGACATTGCAAAGTAGAGCTGCTAGCGCTTTTATATTTATTCATTTGCTAGAATAGGAGTTGCATGCTATTGCCTGAGCCTTGATTGCCTTGTTTGAGACCATTTCACCCTGATTACCTAGCTCTGCGCACGCCACTTATATTTATACCTGTCTGCTTGCTTGCATTTATTCCATCACTATTACATATATGCCTTTGTTATGTGATGTGTGATGGTTTGGTGATACGTGGATGGTGGTTGGGGTTTGGCCGTGAGGCACCCCCATGAGGTAGATGCTGGTTTGATACGCGACGGGAGCGGTGAATCCCGAGTGGGTGGTGGTGATATAAGGAGTTCTGGAGATATTCCTTGCCTTCAACCTGTTTTCTTTGGAGATACTGGCTAGAGCGGGAGGTTGCTGTGGTGTACGGAGTGCACCAAGGGTAGTTCCTGTGGCGGGAACACAGAGTCCTGGAGGGACGGCAGTCCACGAGGGACAGTGGGATAAGGAGTATGTGGTTAGATCACCTCTGAGGGGTGTATCTAGTGCTATGAGGCACACGGTTTGGTGGAAGGTGCTTGCTCTAGCCAACTTAAGGACTGAGTAGGTTGCAACCATAGATCACGGGTTCTCTTCGTACACACCACATGCCTATATGGGTATGGCTCGTTGCCCAAATTAGTGCAGGCGACCACCGGTCTACGTGGGGGAGATAGTAGGCACGCGGATGCGTGGCCCCGTGCAATTAGTGTCGGGGAGGGTGGAGGTTACTTCACCATACCTCGATGACACGACCCCAAACTTATATGGTGGCGTCTATATATCTTCGCTCGGTTGGTGGGCAGGTGCCGTGTTCGTCGGCCTAGTTTGTGGCGGGTGTTCACCGTTGATGGTGATTCTTCGATGGTGTTCATGTGGGGTAACGGTGTACCCCTCTGCAGAGGTTTATAAATCTATACGTATAGCCGCGGTCTCGGATATGATCACTTACCCGTGTGGAGGGTTCAGCTAACTAGCTTCTCTTGTGCTTTGCTTTCTCTCTCCCCTTGAAGATAGGTCCGGCTTGAGGCCGTTGAGACGAGGGGCGTCGGAGGCCGCCTCGTCGCTTAGACTGAGAGATTGAGGGTGTTGTGAGGGATGATGAGTGGTGAGATATGAGATGAGATATGTGATGAGACATGTGGATGATGAGATGTGAGAATGAGATTTGGGATGGGAATTACGAAAGATTTATACTATACTAATGATGCTTTTCTCGCATACGCTAGGATGCAAACTACAGCCTAAACTATTAGGATCACCGTATCCCCTTTATTTTCTCTTTCCACCAAAGCTCATTCGGTGTTTGACCATGGCCTCGCACATATCCGGTGGTGTGCAGATTTCTTTACTTGCAGTGGTGTTGAGATTAGTAGTTGGTTGCGGTCTACTCTCAAGGATGCCTGTGGATTGGAAGATCATCATGCTTCGCTGCTACAAGTAGATTATCGGTGTTTTATTTGATTTAGCCCAGTGGGCTTGTAATTAGATTATGTATTAGGCTTATTTTTGTACTCTGTGTTGTATGACTTTGTAATCAGTTGAAAAGTGGATGCCCGTGATAGCCGAGATATCCTGGACTATCACGAGGGGGGCAAAGAGTCGGTATTTCAAGTTTTGAAATCCCGGTTCGCTTCACCGGTATCGAGCCATACTTTGACAAGTAGGTCGCAAACCTAGGACTGGACGTTAGTGTAGAAGCCAACAAGTCTATTTTCTTTAAAAACTATTTACGAAAACACTTGTCTCCCTATCTTACCTTGCATCTGAAAGCTGACTACCCCGATTAAAGAAGCTGGTGTTTAGAGAACCTCCCCACCATATCTTTCGACTAGCTAGTTGAGTCAATAGGTTTGTAATGATGCATGAGTGATTGGTTCTTATGCTGCTCTGTGCTTTTATGCTTGAGTGTAATCGTAGAAGAAAACTGTTTTTATAACCTTGAGCCGACTTTAACCCTTCCTTCCCCCTTGTACTTAGGAGTCAATCCTCGGGGAGGACATCACGGTTCTGAACCGGAAGCCTCGAGTCGGTCGACCAAGCGGTCCACAACTCCAACTTGAGTCCGAGTCGTGAGCCCGATGGACGTTGACCCTAGCATGACCTCTCGAACACCTAGAGCCTGACCAGAATCTAGGACCTGAGGGAACAGAAGCACTCAGCTTGACAACAGTCATTGCTTGTCAGACCCGTGTGTTGCAAAAACTTGTTGATGCAGTTGCACCCGAGCCATCTCGAACACCTCTCGAAGAAGAAGCTCAAGGAGTTTTTCAAGTTGCAGCCTCCTACCTTTGACCATGCTGACAACCCAATTGAGGCAGATGACTGCTTACATGGCATCAAAAGAAGACTTGAACTAGTGAAATGCACTGACAAGGAAGGTGTGAACATTGCCATCCTTCAGCTTAGAGGCGTTGCCTACTCGTGGTGGGACTACTATTGTGCTATACACCCTGACCCTGCCAACATTGGTTGGACAGAGTTTGCACAAGCATTCCGTGAGTATCACCTCATGGAAGGAACTATGGAAGCAAAAGCAGAAGAATTCAGAAGTTTGCAAATGGGTACCATGTCTGTTCGAGAGTACACCTCCAAGTTCATTCAGCTGATGAGATATGTTCCTGAGTACACAGAATCTGAGAAGCAAAGAAAGTACTACTACATGAAGGGTCTTTCCCAAGCCATGCGAAGCATTCTTGTCGCTCACACTTGTCAGACTCTGAAGGAGCTGATCAACAGGGCTGCTCTCGTGGAGATAGATCTGAAGCAGATTGCACTAGATGAAGAAGCACTCCCCAATGAGAAGAGAAAGATGCCTCAGTCAAATCTTGGTTACTCAAGCTCTCAAAGGCTTAGAGTTGGTGATAGGAAGCTACCTGGACCCCTACCTCAGCAAGCCCAGGGACAGCTATACTGTCCACCACAGGGGATCACTCATCTATACCCTATTGAGCCTATTCTAGAGCCAAGCATAGAAAAGCCTATCAAGTGCATCAGAAGCAAGAAGAAGAAGAAGAAGAAGCAAGCCATTGAGGTTTGTCACACTTGTCATAAGATCGGTCACAAAGCACATGTATGTCCTCAACATCAACCCTCAGCTCAGTTGGGACTACTTGAGAATAGATCAGCAACCCAAAACATGCCAATAGTACCAATTAGAGACCATGAAAGACTCAATCATGTGACAACAAAGAAAGCGATGGAATCACCTAGCGTTGTGCTTGCAAAGCTAGAAGTAGAAGGAGCCCCTGCAGTAGTCTTGTTCGACTCAGGAGCCACCTTTTCCTATGTCTCCTCCAAGTTCTTACAACGACAGTCCCTCCCTTCTGAACATAGAAGCCGAGCCATGATCACATGCTCTCCCCTTGGAGATATCAGTTGTACTCTGGAATGCAAATCAGTGAAGCTCTTGATAGCAGGACATATATTTCTAGCAAATCTGACAGTCCTAAAATCTGATGGTGACATTGATGTGATACTTCGGATGGATTGGTTGACAAAGCATAAGGGTTTGATCTCTTGCTCCCCTCGATCTGTTAGCTTAGAGCACCCTGGAGGTTTTCGAGTGCAGATTGATGCTACCCACCGTCTAGATGAAGCAGAGAAAGCCAAGCTTCATGCTTTGAAAGAGAAGACATTGCAAGATGTGCCAGTTGTCTATGAGTATCCAGACGTCTTTCCAGATGAGTTGCCAGGAATGCCACCTGATCGAGACATTGAGTTCATGATTGACTTAGTCCCTGGAACAGGACCGATAGCCAAGCGTCCGTATAGAATGGCAGCCGATGAACTGGCAGAGCTCAAGAAGCAGTTGCAGGAGCTGTCAGATAAGGGTTTCATTAGGCCTAGTGCCTCACCCTGGGGATCTCCTGTATTGTTTGTGAAGAAGAAAGATGGATCAATGCGCATGTGTGTTGATTATCGCAGTCTGAATGCGGTCACAATCAAAAACAAGTACCCACTGCCTCGCATCGATGACTTGCTTGATCAGTTGCAGAAAGCAAAGTACTTCTCGAAGATTGACTTGAGATCTGGCTACCATCAGATGAAGATCAGACCAGAAGATGTTGCAAAGACAGCTTTTGTCACCAGATATGGGCAATATGAGTTCATGGTTGTTTCTTTCGGGTTGACCAATGCACCCGCCTATTTCATGAACATGATGAACAAGGTCTTCATGGATGAACTAGACAAGTTTGTTGTGGTTTTCATTGATGACATCTTGATCTATTCAGAAACAGCCGAAGAGCATGAGCAGCACCTCAGAGTTGTACTTGAGAAGCTAAGGCAGAATCAGTTGTATGCTAAGTTTGAGAAATGTGAGTTCTGGCTTGAGAAAGTTGCCTTTCTTGGGCATGTGTTGACAGCAGATGGTGTTGCTGTGGATCCCGCCAAGATTGAGGCAGTCTCAGAATGGAAGCAACCTCAAAATGCCACTGATATCAGGAGTTTTCTTGGATTGGCTGGATACTATCGTCGATTCATTGAGAACTTCTCCAAGATTGCGAAGCCTATGACAGAGCTGCTACAGAAGAATGCTCCTTTTGTGTGGAATGAGGCACGTGAGAAGAGTTTCCAAGAGCTGAAGAGAAGACTCACCACCACTCCAATCCTTGCCTTACCCGATATTCATCAGAATTTCGTGGTATATTGTGATGCTTCCAAGCAAGGATTAGGATGTGTTCTCATGCAGAATGACAGAGTGATTACTTATGCCTCTCGACAGCTAAGAGATCATGAGAAGAACTATCCCACACATGATCTTGAGTTAGCTGCAGTTGTTCATGCCCTCAAGATTTGGAGGCACTACTTGATCAGCAACAAGTGTGATATCTATACCGATCACAAGAGTCTCAAGTATTTCTTCACACAGAGTGAGTTGAATATGAGGCAGCGAAGATGGCTAGAATTGATCAAAGACTATGATCTAGAGATTCATTACCATCCTGGTAAAGCAAATGTTGTGGCCGATGCCTTGAGCAGAAAGAGCTATTGCAACAGCCTTGTTACCAAAGACCGTTTGCCTGAGTTACATGAAGAACTAGAGAAGCTGAGATTGGAAGCTTACGATAGTGGCCACCTTCATACACTACAAGTCACCTACACTCTTGAAGATCAGATCCGGCAAGCTCAGAAGAAGTGCCTAGAAATAAAAAAGATCAAGGCCGCTATGAAGATGGGTCACTATCAAGACTACAGAGTTGACGAACAAGGCACACTGTGGCTGAAACAGAGGATTTGTGTACCCCAAGATCAACAGATTCGAGAAGCTATCTTATCAGAGGCACATAACTCGAAGTACTCAATCCACCCTGGATGTACGAAGATGTATTGTGACCTTAGAAGCAGATTCTGGTGGAAGTCTATGAAGGCTGACATAGCTTCATATGTGGCACGCTGTGATACCTGCCAGAGAGTGAAAGCGGAACATCAGAGACCCGCTGGATTACTCCAACCCTTGGATATTCCGGTGTGGAAGTGGGATGATATTAGTATGGACTTCATAGTTGGTCTTCCCCGTTCTCAGAAGGGACATGACTCGATTTGGGTAATTGTTGACCGTTTGACCAAAGTGGCTCACTTCATTCCTGTCAAGACCGGTTACCCCGTGGATAAGCTAGCAGAGCTTTACATTGATAATATTCTGCGTCTGCATGGAGCTCCCAAAAGCATTGTGTCCGATAGAGGACCCCAGTTTACAGCTAAGTTCTGAAAGAGCTTTCATGAAGTCATGGGTACATCATTAGATTATAGCACAGCTTTCCACCCTCAGACTGATGGTCAGACTGAAAGAGTGAACCAAATCCTAGAAGACTTGCTCAGAGCCTGTGTGTTGACCTATGGCAAAGATTGGGAGAAAAGCTTGTCTTTTGCTGAGTTCTCCTACAACAACAGCTATCAAGCTAGCTTGAAGATGTCACCATTCGAAGCTTTGTATGGCAGAAGATGCAACACCCCGCCTCATGTGGTCGGGTTGGAGAAAAACAATTCTTTGGGCCTGCTAAGATAAAAGATGTTTGAAGAACAAGTAGCCAAAGTCGAGAGAACTTGAAGATTGCACGCATCTCGACGTAAGAGCTATCTTGACAAGAGAAGAAGAGATCTCGCCTTCGAAGTTGGGGATTTCGTATATCTCAAGGTGTCACCTCTCCGAGGCACCGTGAGGTTTCACGTGAAAGGAAAGCTAGCACCTCGCTTTGTAGGGCCCTTCAAGATCCTGAAGAAAATTGGGAAGCTCGCCTACAAGTTGGAACTGCCCACTAACCTAGCTGGGGTGCACCCTATGTTCCATGTCTCACAGTTGAAGAAATGCCTACGAGTGCCCGAAGAACAGGTTCACACAGAAGCCTTGGATCTACAAGACACACTCGAGTACCTGGAGCACCCCGTGAAGATTCTTGATCGAGCCATCAAAGAAACTAGAAGAACAACCATCCCCTTCTGCAAAGTTCTATGGAGCAACCACACCGAGCGAGAAGCAACTTGGGAGAAGGAAGAAGAGCTTCGGAAGCGACCCCCACCTCTTCACCGACCGAGTATCACCTTAATCTCGAGGGGCCGAGATTCCCTGTAAGGGGGGGACCAGAACATTCCGCAAATTCCCATGTAATAAAAATCCCGACTTTTTAAAAATTTTGTCCGAATGTGTGCTGCATGTAGTATCTGACCAATGCTTTTGCGAAATGTTCTCTTCTCCTATCCCTCCGAACCGCAATTTATAAAAAAATTAAATAAAATATAATTAGCATCAGATGAAAAAGCTCCTAATTAATTTGTGCATGGCATGTAATATAGGTGCAGGTGTGATTTGGATTTTATTTTACTTGTGTTTGGAGGTTTTCCTTTGTCTAAATATCCCAGTTCAAAAATAGGAAATACTTTCCCCTTTCCTTCAGACCATCCGACCCACAGCCCCTTCCTAAGTCTATGCTACTCATCTTGTCCATGTGCGAGGTGCAGCGGCACACCAAGTTGCATGCTCCTGTGCACGTTTTGGTTAGTGAAGCAAGCTAGCAGGTTGCACAGGCCTGCATGCCCCTGTGCAATTCGCTAGCTACTTAGCAGCTCCCGCCGCAAGGATAGCAGCCCAGCTTTTAATCAAGCCCACTCCGTCGCGAGCCCACCAGGGGCAGCTCGTGACCCTTCCCTTCTCACGTGCAGAGCACGGGCGTGGAAACGCCGCCGCCTGCTACCTTCGCTGCGAAGGAAGCAATGCTCCCTGCTTGCCTCTGTGCACGGGTCCCATCGGGCAGCCACACCAGTCTCCACTCGCGTGCGCACGACGCAGGGTGAGAACGATTCCTGCCTGGTCCCAGCCGTCAGCCAGAAATGCCAACGCCTCCGTCTCCTTTTCCGTCGCCCAGCGTCTCCCTTCTTTCTCACGCCGACTCGCCGAACCGCGCTCCCTTCTTCTTTCCGTCGTTCCGCGCCTGTTTTCCGTCCGAGCAAGAGGAGACCGCACTGCTTTCCGTCGAGCCCCGTGCGACGCGCAAGCGGACGAGCGCAAGGGCCTGCGGCGCAGCCAGCCCTTCTCGAATCTTCCGAGCACAGCCACCGGCCCACACCCCGGATGAACGCCACGTTGCAGCGGCCGTCCCATCAAGCGGCACGGACGCCGGAGCTCTCACCTGGAGCCCTAGAGCCGAGGCTATAAAACCCGTAGCTGCAGCCGTTCCACCCCATCTCCTCTCCCCGCCGCCACACCTCTGCTCTCCCTTCCTTGCCGACGCAGTAGAGCCCGGACAGCAGCACCAGGGCGCCCAGCCGTGCCGCTAGCACCACCGAGTGCGCTGGCGTCGCCACGGCAAGGCGCCGCCGCCGCGCCTCCAGTGCTTCCCTCGCGAGCCGTCGAGAAGCCTTGCTGCCCCCGCCTCCGTGCTCGCCGTGACGCCGTCCGTGGACACGCTCGGCCGTGAACCGCCGTCCACCTCGTCACGGCCACGCGACGACGTCGCCGCCCAGTGCCGCGGCCGCCATGGCCAGCCCGCGAGCTCCTACTCCGCGTCACTCCATCGCACCGCCGCCTTGATCCATCGCAGCCCGGAGCCCCACCACTCCGCTTCGCCACGTTCCAGCTCGCCGGTAGCCATCCAGCCCCGGCGGCGCCTCTCGGAGCCGTCCGCGCCGCCAGACCGCCCAGCGCCGACGTCTCCGCTCCGCCGCGCCTCGCCGGGAACGTCCCTCTGCAGCTCCCGAGACGACGCCACCGCACGACGCCGCGAACCCGGTGGACGCCGGAGCATCTCGCCTCGTCACGTCCATCTGCGACGCACCCTCCCGGCTTTACCACCACTCGGCGGCACGCAAACAGCCTCCTGCTTCACGTCTCTGGTGAGCCCAGCATACCCCAAAATCATCTCCTTTCTCCTTGATCTGCCTGCCCTGACCTTGCCTCATCAAAGAATCGTCCTTTCCGTGCACGCCTTCGTCAGCGCCTCGAGCGCGCAGACAAGCCAAAGACTCACAGCCCCGGCGACGACGTTGGAAGCCCTCGCCGCTGCGACGCGACTAGCACCCCCGCGGCCCCGTCGTCGTCGCAGCACCGGCGCGCCTCAGCTTTGACCTCCACCCTAGGACCGCTGGTAAGTGGTGAGCCCCTTTACTTGCCAAAAGCCCTCCTTTCCTCCTTCGTCGTTGACTCAAGCCTAAGATCGGCCTTGCATCTTGCTCCGTTCTATCCGTGAAGTAGCACCTCGCCTCCACGGCACAACCGCACGGGTCACAAGCCATGTCTTCACACGCCCGACGTCGACAGCTCGCCGGAGCCTCCTCATCCTGGCGCCGGTTCTCCTCCGTCCGCGGTGACGCCGCAACCGTTGAAGCCGCGTTGCTCTGGGGCACGGCTCCTCGTCACCACGAGCCTGGACGACGCCGTGATCGCGACCTGGCTTTGGCACCACGTCGTGTCGCTCCGTCGCCGATTCGTGCCCCAAGAGCCTGAGGTAAGCCTCCCCTGCAGCCAAGCTTCAACCTTTCTTTCTGCCACCTGGATGCCCTGCCTGTCCGGCCTTCGTGCCGCTGCCTTCTCGCACAGCACGACGCCGATGCGGCACACGTGCTCATCGTGGCCTCGCCGCAGCTCCACGCTTGCGGCGTACGCCCTTGCACACGCACGCACCAGAGCATGGCAGCACCACCCCGCACACACACCACCATGGCCTCGCCGCCGTTCGTGCGAGCTCGCCACGCGCTCGCTCACGGCTATGGCGAGCTCCCTGCCGACGCCCACGACTTGCACCCACTCGAACACATCGTTTCCTTTCAGCAGCTAGCACCTTGTGTTCAGCCTGCGAGCACAAGCTAGCTGCACGATCGCACAACACACTACCACAGTGGGCACGTCAACCGCGAGCTCACGTTTGCCGAAGATGGAGCCGCCGGCGACCTTCTCCGGCATTCCGTCGAACGCTTGAGAGGCGCTCAACCTCCCTAACCTCTGCTGCTAATTGGGGCAAGAAGCCCAGTGGCCAGTCAGCCCAGCTCTTCACGGCCACGAAAGCCCACGAGAGCTTCAGCATTGTGCAGACCGTGGACTCCCTTTCTTTCCCTTTCCTCCTCTGGGCGGCCCGCAGATGCCAGCCCAGTTCTGCCCTCTGCGCCGAAGCGCCAGATAGACCACCCAAGCCAAACCCCCTGCTCTCTTCTTTCCGTTTTCTTTTCTAGAGAAGTTCTCCCTACTTCCAAAATTCACCAAAAAATCCATCCCAGCCCCAAAAATTATGAAACAAGTTTCATAATTTTTCTAAAATCTTACTCTACCTCCCAAAGAGTTAGAGTTCTTGTTGGGTCAGTTTTTACTGTAGTTTTATTTGCTTCTTATTGCCCGTCGCTCTCTCGGCTTTTTTTTTGCGTAGCGACGACTCAAGTTCGGATGGACCCGGCGGCGCTTGGAGGTGATGGGCCTTGATGGTGGACAATCTCGACTTCCGGAGACACATACCACTACTTCCTCGACATCGCGGGTGTCATGGCAAAGACTTTTACTTAGAGAATCCTATTAGACATTGCAAAGTAGAGCTGCTAGCGCTTTTTATATTTATTCATTT
This sequence comes from Chrysopogon serrulatus, assembly GCA_015844335.1. Lineage (NCBI taxonomy): Eukaryota > Viridiplantae > Streptophyta > Magnoliopsida > Poales > Poaceae > Chrysopogon > Chrysopogon serrulatus. The sequence continues at coordinate 182,446 of JADLZL010007062.1, read as the reverse complement.
GCTAGAATAGGAGTTGCATGCTATTGCCTGAGCCTTGATTGCCTTGTTTGAGACCATTTCACCCCGATTACCTAGCTCTGCGCCGCCACTTATATTTATACCATGCGCTTGCTTGCATTTATTCCATCACTATTACATATATGCCTTTGTTATGTGATGTGTGATGGTTTGGTGATACGTGGATGGTGGTTGGGGTTTTGGCCGTGAGGCACCCCATGAGGTAGATGCTTTGGTTTGATACGCGACGGGAGCGGTGAATCCCGAGTGGGTGGTGGTGATATAAGGAGTTACGGAGATATTCCTTGCCTTCAACCTTGTTTTCTTTGGAGATCTTGGCTAGAGCGGGGAGGTTGCCGTGGTGTACGGAGTGCACCAAGGGTAGTTCCTGTGGCGGGAACACAGAGTCCTGGAGGGACGGCAGTCCACGAGGGACAGTGGGATAAGGAGTATGTGGTTAGATCACCTCTGAGGGGTGTATCTAGTGCTGTGAGGCACACGGTTTGGTGGAAGGTGCTTGCTCTAGCCAACTTAAGGACCGAGTAGGTTGCAACCATAGATCACGGGTTCTCTTCGTACACACCACATGCCTATATGGGTATGGCTCGTTGCCCAAATTAGTGCGGGCGACCACCGGTCTACGTGGGAGATAGTAGGCACGCTGTGCCGTGGCCCCTGTGCAATTAGTGTCGGGGAGGGTGGAGGTTACTTCACCATACCTCGATGACACGACCCCAACTTATATGGTGGCGTCTATATATCTTCGCTCGGTTGGTGGGCAGTGTCCGTGTTCGTCGGCCTAGTTTGTGGCGGTGGTGTTCACCGTTGATGGTGATTCTTCGATGGTGTTCATGTGGGGTAACAGTGTACCCCTCTGCAGAGGTTTATAAATCTATACGTATAGCCGCGGTCTCGGATATGATCACTTACCCGTGTGGAGGGTTCAGCTAACTAGCTTCTCTTGTGCTTTGCTTTCTCTCTCCCCTGAAGATAGGTCCGGCTTGAGGCCGTTGAGACGAGGGGCGTGCGGAGGCCGCCTCGTCGCTTAGACTGAGAGATTGAGGGTGTTGTGAGGGATGATGAGTGGTGAGATATGAGATGAGATATGTGATGAGACATGTGGATGATGAGATGTGAGAATGAGATTTGGGATGGGAATTACAGAAGATTTATACTATACTAATGATGCTTTTCTGCATACGCTAGGATGCAAACTACAGCCAAACTATTAGGATCACCAGATCCCCTTTATTTTCTCTTTCCACCAAAGCTCATTCGGTGCTGACCATGGCCTGCACATATCTGGTGGTGTGCAGATTTCTTTACTTGCAGTGGTGTTGAGATTAGTAGTTGGTTGCGGTCTACTCTCAAGGATGCCTGTGGATTGGAAGATCATCATGCTTCGCTGCTACAAGTAGATTATCGGTGTTTTATTTGATTTAGCCCAGTGGGCTTGTAATTAGATTATGTATTAGGCTTATTTTTGTACTCTGTGTTGTATGACTTTGTAATCAGTTGAAAAGTGGATGCCCGTGATAGCCGAGATATCCTGGGACTATCACAGAGGGGCAAAGGAGTCGGTATTTCAAGTTTTGAAATCCCGGTTCGCTTCACCATGTGAGCTTCACATTCCCTTGGTCAATAATACTGGGGGCATAGTCGTGGTGGCATATGGTGTTGTGTCTCCTGTGGTCGGAACTAGTGAGCAGGCACCAACAAGCCATGGGAAGCCAATTCCACCTGGCTATTATAGTGTTGGAGTCGATAGAGTTGAAGAAGAGTATAGGAAACTGCCTCTTGACATTCCTGAAGGAGATGGGGAGACGACACTTGGAGCAGCAGTGCATGCATGTATCTTATGGCGCAAGCGCTATATTGTTATTCCTGGGCTTCTGGAAATAGCGGCACCGTTGCCTACTCCTCAACCACCTCATGAGAGGTACGGATTAAAAGATAAAGAAATATGTCATTAATTAAAAATTCCTTCTCAGTTATTACATGTACTCGCGTAATAATAATTCTTGTACTCACAGGTCTCCTAGCTGGAGTCCTCTAGCACATGATGACCATCAAAGCAATGTTGACGAAGAGGTAGAGTATGGCACGGCTGCATCTCCATCTACATGTCCTGCAAGGCATTCTACGCCTCCTGTAAGGCAATCTCTACCTCCATCTCCTGCAAGGCAGTCTCCACCTCCATCTCCTGCAAAGGCAGTCTCCATCTCCATCTCCATCTCCATCTCCATCTCCACTCCGCCCTCCTCCATCCTTGCTGTTGTCGAGGAGCAAGAGCAAGTGGGCCCACTCAAGGCGAAGTCCCCAACGCAGAAGAAAAGTCGCCGTGTTAGCAAAAAAGCCTCTAAGCTAGAGAAGCTATCTTATGAGAAGTCGAAAGAGGAAGTACGCGCGTTGGCCCAACAAGATTATGAAAATTGGAAGAAACGTTGTCGAAGAAAAGGCACGAAGAAGAAGGAACTTTAGAAGAACCACCAAAGCCACTGTACATTCAACGACGAGAACTAAAGTGAAAAATTGAGGGGATAAAAAATCTGAAGAAACAACAAGCTAAGCCCTCACCGTTGTCAGATTATGAGCGCTCTCACGACAAGTCACATAAGGAGAATGTGAAAGAAGCAAGGAAGAAAGCAGGGAAAGATGTTGCACAACTTGGACAACAATCTAAGCAATCTATCGAACCACTAATTGTTCATGGTGGTCTCCAAATATAGGCAGACACAATGGAAGCATTCTGCAATGAAACAGGGCTCTCACTTGCACAGCTTCTAGACATGGAAGAGGTACCAGGCAAAACAAATTTTGACCCTTACGTAAACTACCAGTATGGCCAGAGTCTTGTCAACCCTGCTAAGTATTCAGAACTAGGTACTCAAATGTTCTTACTCAACAAGTGGTACCTAAACGTGGCCAAAGAGGAAAACCAACAATGGCTCATTGGAAGAATCAGACCTGAGCATTTCAGAGCGTATAACGTATTCCACATCGAGTTCAGTGAATTGCACCAACTACTAAAAAGGGAAGCTCCCGACAGAAGTCTCATAAGCTACTGGTGTCTGTAAGTGTTCCTTTCTACAATTGCATTGAGCTAACTCTTATGTTAGTTCATTGTTCATAGATATAGTTATATCTTCACAATATATGTATACATATATGCAGACTTGAGATGCTACGCCACAAGGAAAAAGGGCAGACTAATGTGGGTTTTATTGATCCAAACCGCGTATTCAAGGCGCCTGAACACATTGTGCCACATCGTATATGGCGACCGCAGACGGAGAAACTTGTTGAGGTGTACATAGAAATGAACAAAGATAGGGCATTGATACTGTTTCCTTACAACTTCAAGTGAGTAAATGTCATGAGCCCATTTCATTTTGCTTACTTTACTTTGACTTTACTTAATTAATGAGTTATGTCTACGTACAAAATGTAGCTTCCACTGGATATTGTTGGTCATCGATATGACCAGGGGTATTATAAAAATCCTAGACTCAGCAACAAAGAGCCAAGGAGAGTACCAAGAAATTCTCGATATACTACAAATGTAATTTCATCTCACCACACTATAGTCTCTTCTATGCAACTTTAATGTTATAAGTCCATTTGTTTTTTGGTTGACCAGTGCTTGGAAAAGACTTCACAAGTAATCACCCTAGTGGTAACTGGCCAGTTCGTCTGAAAGTGTCCCAATACCCAGTAAGTACTAGCTAGCATCCTTACTTAGTTCAATTCATTGCTACCATGCATGCTTCATTGATTGATGATGAATCTTTTTGGTCGTACAGTGGTGTCTGCAGCAGGGAAAGGGGAACAACTTATGTGGATACTACGTCTGCGAGTTCTTGATGGAGTACGCAAAGAGAACTCCAGAAGAGTTGCTCAAAGTACGTAAAGTATACATAATTTATTTGTCTCCACACATACATATATGAATGAATATAGATTTTAATATTTCTCCTTTTAAAGGAGGAATGGATGAAGCGTCGGGTCCTGCGAGATCAACAAATCAAAGCAATTCAAGAGGCACTCTCAGGATTCCTTATGGACCAAGGTCATAGATCCCAAAGGCGCATACTACTATGACTGCAAAGAATTAATACCTAGTCAATAGGATACCTAGATGTTAAAGACAATTATCAAGTGCTGTTTATTTGTACATATTCCATGCGTGAATGTTGTGTACTCTTAGTAATTGTCACTGTATATATTTATTAGTTTTATTTTCAGTGAGTTATATGTATATATGTTAATGCTCGATCAAATGCAGGTATATGAGCAGCGTAGAATTCATATACGACAACTAATCAAAACCAAAATGAATTGAATTCAAAATAAACCATCAACTGAAAAAACAACTGAAAAAACTACACCCTTTAGTCCCGGTTTGAACCTACAACCGGGACTATAAGTGCGTGACGTGGCAGCACCATGGGCAATGCCGTGGGGCACGTGTAGTCCCGGTTGTTAGGTGCAAACCGGGACTAGAGGTCATCCTTTAGTCGGTTGGATGCCCGGGGCTAAAGGGTGACCTTTATCCCGGATTCGTAGTCCCGGTTGGGCAACTGGGATTAAAGGGGTTTTCCCAACTGGGACTACAGGCGTGTCCTGCACTAGTGTCCCCCTCAAAATCCTCACCCTTACTGTCCCCATCTTTCCTCACCCTTACTGTCCCCATATTCTCCTTCATCATCGCCCTCCCAATCCACATCCACTTATTCCCACTATTGTAGTGCTCACGCTAACGCCATGGCTTTATTTTAAGGATGCACATGAAAACAACCAAACGACAACACTTTTTCATATAGTTTAAATTTCATACATTTGTATATGACCATGTATATAATCTGGAAAACGCCCGTGCGTTACAACGGGAGAAAAAATTTTCAAAAGCGACATTGAGAACTCTGAACTGGACGTAAAGAAAATCCGACTACTTGCTAATTTGAAGCAAAACCAATCTCTGGAGTGAATAAATAGATCCTAACTTCCCAAAAATTACATAAAAACCCTCAAAATTGGATTTTATGAAATATACACAGATACGAGAAAAGAAATTTTAGGCACATAAATAAATAGATCCTAAACCTTCCACTGGTAGGACCAGTGCCGGCAATGCTTTGGGAGCTTGATTCCTTGTTCTACTATTCTTCGAACTCTGATAGGATTATTATCTGCTTCAGATTCAGGTAGCATATACGTCTGGTCAATTAGGGACTGTAGGCAGGGGAAACAACCTTTGAACTGGACTGAAAAGAAGCAATTTGGAGAGTCATTGTTAATCTACAGTTTCATAGTGAAATTTAAATGGTGAGGTTGTCGGAGTTTAGCCACCGATAGCCTGCCACGGGGTTCCTGTAGCAGTTGATTCGGATCTCGGTGAATACTAGAACTCGGCGGTTACGCAAGAGACACTCGGTTTATCCTGGTTCGAGCCCTCGTCGTGAGTAAAAGCTCTACTCCAGTCGGCCTTGGACTTTTGCGTTGGATTGATGTATGATTGTGTGTTGTTGTCGCTTGTTACAAAGAGGGTGCTCTGGCTCCTTTTTATGAGGGAAAGGAGCCAGAGCTTTGGTTCTAATCCTAGTTGGACTTAGTAGAGAGAGTTCTGTTCCTATTATAGAAGTTACTTTCTAATCGTCTAACTAGGACAGGACGTCTTCTACTTGGAATTGGTCCTCTTGCCTCTGCCTTGTGGGCCTGTCTGAACGGTAGTCATGTTGTTAGGGAACCGTCTCGGTCCCGCATCGACAAGCCCCCGAGCATTTCGAAGTAGAACTCGGGAGACGACTTGTTTCATAAGTGATGCTTTGAAGTGGTCTTTCTTGAAGCCTTTCTTCTTTTTCGTTGTGCATCGTAGGTGCACTCATTGAGTGTAGCCCCCGAGCCTCTTGCTATTTATTTATAAGTAGCTGGGGGGTCTTGGAAAATTCAAAAAAAAGTTGAGGGTGTATACCCTGCAGCCCCGAGCCTTTGTCCAAGTTCTTTTTTCTTAAAAGTAGTCAGATGATGGCTTTTGGTTATCGTGTGCCTATAGGTGCACTCAATGAGTGTAGCCCCCGAGCCTCTTGCTTTTTTAGACAAAGAGTTGGAGGATCTTGAGTGGAATGATGACTTGAAATTGTAGCACCCGAGACTTTTCTGAGTTCTTCTGTGCAGGGATTGGACAAGGGCCCGTGACTCTCTTCTGGTGGTTTGTTCTTTTATTGTAGCTTTATGTCTTCCTCTTTATGGCTGGGCGTTGGCAACTGGTGCAGTAAAGGCTATATGCTTTTACTATGAGGGGATATTCTCCGGATATGCTCCTTTACTGCACTATTTACTATCCTCTTTTAAGTCTTGTCAGTGTCTTTCTGTCTTGGTGAACTTGGTCTATATACGCCGATCTAGGTCTTTTTTCTTGTGGGTCTTTCAGGACCTTGCAGTTTGCTTCCTTCTATTCTTGTGAGGATGATTGTTTGTGAGATAGATCAGCCCCTGGGCTTCTTTTCTTTTCTTCCATTATGGTCCTTTTAGTGGGTAGAAGAATTCTTGAGATAGGGATTAGAGGCAGACTAATCCCAGAGTAGCATTGTGATTGGAGGCTCGTTTTGGTAGGTAGAAGAAGTCTTGAGATGTGTCTTGTGCTAGGCCATTTTGCAGTCTCAGTTCTTTTTTTTCACTCTACCAGACATATGCTCTGTGTGGGAGGATTGCCGAGCTGCACTGTCCTCTAGCTGTGCGGTGCAAATCGACGACTGCCCAACGCAGAGCTGGAGCCCTCTTGTTCACATGGGGTCCGATTCAACTTGTGGCTGGAGAGGCCCGATGTGATGCTTGAGAAGTCAGTGCTACTTTTGGCGATCTTGGATGCACTGTGTTGGTGTATCTAGCTTGCTTTGGATCTGCTCGGCCACGACTATCTCAAAGGTAGTCTGGGTCGGCAACGGCTGTCACCTTGGTGGCCTGGGGGTTCTGCGTAATTGTTTTCTATGGCAGAATTCTACTGGGTTCCTTGTAGCTATTGCTTTAGTTTTCTTCTGAATTCGATAGGTCTTGTAAGACTTGTATCCTTGTATCTTGATGAAAATATGAATTATTATCTGGATCTGAGATGTTTGAAACTGTATCAGTTGATTGTCTGCCTTCGTGCTGACTTGTTATTTGATAAGATTGGTTGTCTACCTTCGAGCCGACTTGTTTCTGATAAGACTGGTTGTCTGTCTTCGAGCTGACTTATTTTTGATAAGACTGGTTGTCTGTCTTCGAGCCGACTTGTTTTTGAAAAGATTGGTTGTCTACCTCCGGGCCTGACTTGTTTTTGGTACCATAGGCTTCAGTGGTGCTGGGTTTTTTATCACCTTTGTAACGGTTCAGAAAGTTACCGTTGGTTAGTGACGGGATAGAGACCGTTATCCTGGATTTTACTGGGTCTTTCCATTATTAAGCTATGTATCCGTTGGCCTTTTACCATTGCTTTGTTCAATGGGCCCTAAGCTAGGCCCTTCTTCCTCCTTATAAATTGGTGGTTTTGGGTAACTGTTCTTCTCCTTCGCTCCGCCTCCGCATCCTAAAACCCTAGAAAAAATCCCCAATCTTGGTTGCTTGTCCTTGCTTTCTCCTCCTTCCTTTGCTCTTATGGTTTTGGCCGTTGCATGGGGAGGAAGAAGACTCATGAGCAAGAAGCCGGCCGGCCGACAAGCTGTTTCTTGAGGAGGAGGTTGACGAGCAGCTGAATCCTGAGTACGCCGCGATGAAGACGACGGCAAAATCGTTCCCTGCTCCGACTACCCAGGAGAAGCACCTAGTTGAGTTGGAGGAGTGGGGGATGATTCAGTCGAAGGAGCTTGCTAGGTGGTCTGTGCCTGGTGAGCATCGTGTCCCTGTTCCTCGCCCAGGCGAGATTGTTCTTTTTGTCTCCTTCGTCCGCGCCGGTACTTTCCTTCATAATTTCCCTTATTTTTTCTGTGTCTCCCTTCATGATCTCACTCCCAATGGGATCCTTCATCTTTCTATCTTTGTTCATTTCTATGAAACTTTTCTTGGAATCCCTCCTTTTTTGAATCTGTTTCGCTTTCTTTTCCGTCTTAAGCTGCAGCCCCGCTCGGATTGCATCCATGCCCTTGGTGGATGCGGGATTCAATTCCGGCAGGGGCGTAAGTCGAGTTATTTCTTTGAGTACGATCTTGTTGAGTCCGTGAAGGATTGGCGTTTCGAGTGGTTTTATGCTAGCAATCTTGTCGGCGCTGCTGCCCCAGCTCTTACAACCTTCTCTAGAGTTCTGCCTGTTTCTAATGATCAGTGGGAGAAAGAACAGCTTAGTGCTGCCGAGTTGTCTCTGCTTCAGCCGCTTTTTAATAGGATTAGCTACTTGAAGCAGAACGGCTTGTCAGGCTTTGCTATAGTAGCTAGTTATCTTCGTCGCCGAGTACAACCATTGAAGGCTCGAGAGCATTTTGGCTTCGAGTACTCTGGTGCCGAAGATCCATCTCGGATGGTGGCTACTACCGAGTTGTCTGAGGATGAGGTGTTTCTGCACCTCAAGAGAATTTTGAAGGGTGCTGTGGTGGTCCCGATATCCAAATTCGAGTACTCTGCCAGGAATCCTCGCCCTGCTGTAAGTTTTCTTTTATTTTTGGTTATCTTTGTTCTTGTGCTTTCGAGTACTTCGGACTCTGACTTGTGCCTGTGTCCTTGTAGCCTTTTGGCAGGGATTTTAATGCTGATGCTTCTCTCTTCGTTGATGGAGAGATAGCTCCTCTTTCGGCTCCTCCTGCTGCTAGTCATGCAGTGGTTGAGGGCCGAGTTGTTTTGGTGGGGGTTTCTAAAAAGGAACCCCCTCTTCAGTATACTCCTTACCAGCCGGTGCCGCTTCCCCAAGTTACTCGTTCGGGTGGAAAGAGGCCTGTGACTGGTGGGGCTTCTTCTTCTGCGTCACAAAAATAGGCACGTTCTTCTTCTCCTCAGCCTTCAGGGAACATTCTGATAGGTGAGAAATTTCTTTAGTCCGACTTGTTTTATTTGTATGCGTTGTCTTGACCCTTTCTTTCTTTGTAGATGGCAATCCAGTCCCTCTTTTTGAAGATGAAGCTAAAGACGTTGATGATTCTCCTCTTCTTCGTCGGTCTATTCTCTCACCTGATCTTTTCATGATCTGGAGTAAACTTTCCCCTTTTGCCTTGTTGATTTTTGTTTTGTTTTGTAGCCCCCGGGGGACTTTGACTTCCTCCCCGGATCTGGGTACCTTGCCGGGTCCTTCCCCCTCTTCGGCTGAGTTGCTGGTGGGCCTAAATGAGGTCATGCCGCCTCCGCCTTCTCGTCCTCTCCTGGCTGTACGGCGAGCTCCCCGATGAGTATGTTACCTCCGAGTTCTCTTTCATTCTCTTTTCTGTTTTTGTCTTAGCTTGATTCTTGTAGGCTGTCTGCTATGGCCCCTTCTACTCCGGCTTCTGATTCAGAGAAGACCACGAGTGTAGATATGGTGGGTCATGTGTCCTCTGCGCCTGATCCTCATCCGGCTGTGGAGTCTGCCTTGGTTGTGGTGGAAGTGGTGCACGCTTCTTACCTGGCTGCTGCGTGACTACTTAAACTTCTGTTCCGAAGTTGTCGTCACTTCGGGGGAGAGCAGCTACCTCTTGCTCAGCCCTTGTCTTCTCTTCACGTCCTCTAGTTGGATGTTCTTCTCCTTTGTCTCCTCCTCTCGCTCCTTGGGATATGATTCGTGATATGAAGTTGGTGCAGGAGTTGGAGGCAGAGTTTGATCCGAGTTCTCGCTTGCGAGGACTTGAGTCTGAATGGGGCTTAGTTCAAGCCTTAATTCAGTCTTTTGCTCAGCGGTTCCAGGTGAGTTCTTTTTGTGCTTCATTTTTTGGATATTCTTCTTTTTTGATTGCCTTGTTCTTTTTGCTTTGTAGAGTTTTGTCAGTGATTCTGACCTCTTTTTTGGCTCGACCGAGTCGCAAAAGAAGTTGTTGGAAGAGCTAGCTTCTTTGAAGTCTGAGCTTGACGCTGAGCGTGAAGGACGCCAGCAATCGGAGAGTGCCTTAGGGACCCAGATCATTGAAGCCGAGCAGCAGAAGTCGGCTGCCGTAGAAGCTGAGAAGGATACTTCGAGGAAGCTTAAAATTCTGAATAGTGATTTCCAGGGTAACTTTCTGGCTGTCTTTATGCCTTGTTTACTTGGTATTGTCTCTTGCTGACTTCTTTTGCCTTGTTTTTGAAGCTCTGAAGAAGTACTCTGAGGAGACTGAGGCTTTGAAGCTTTAGGTAAAGACCTTCCGCAACGAGTCGGAGAAGGTAAAAGAAGATGCTGAAGAAGTCCTTGCTAGAGCTCAGTTGATTAGGCGTGGCACTGATCGAGATCTTTTGCAGGCCAAGTCGTCAGTGGAGGACTTGTCGGCCCGACTAAAGACCTTGGAGGAGAAGTGGGAGGTTCTCTGGAACTCTGTTCAGAAACTTGCCGGTATGCTGAGGAAGCCTGAAGATGCCGGCTTGACCTGGGTTCAGTTTCTTCCTTGGCTGTCCACCCGGGTTGTTGGTTTGGTGAAGGAGGGGATCTTGGTTGGCGTCCAAGGCGTCTTAGGGTGTATTCGGATGATTAATCCAGATGTGCCCCTTGAGAGGATCTTGGAGGGTGCGGCGACCCCTAAGGCTGAACAAGCTCTTACCCAGGCTGAAGCTGCCGTCCTAGATTTGGCTCGGCAATTTGTTGAGCTTGTAGAGGTAGATTCTGTAGTTGTGGGTGATAATCCCCCGCAGTAATACTTTGTGCCTTTCTTGATGCATTTTGTATAAAATCTTTGTCTTTTCGACTCGTTTCACAAATGGGTTGAAAGTAGTGTTCTTGCTTTCTTTTGAAAGTTCTTCGAGTTCTTGTTTGGTAAATCGAGCTTATTTCTTGCTCTCATCTAGGTCTGCGGAGACGCTAGGGTATAATCTTGGTTTTAAACCGGCTAGTATGAGGCCGTTGGCCCTCTCGACTTGTCCATTTGCTTGTGGATGAGCGACTGATGCGTAGTCTATGCTGAAACCACAGTCTTGTGCCCAGCTCTTGAATTCATTTGCTGTGAAAGGTGATCCTAGATCTGTGATTATTCTGTTTGGCATCCCAAATCTGTTCATTATTTCTTGGATGAATTCTTGCGCTTTGGCCGAACTGTATTTTACCAAAGGTTTGTATTCGATCCATTTGGTAAATTTATCAATGGCCACGAAGATGTATTCAAATCCCCCTTTAGATTTCTTGAGTGGTCCGACTTGGTCAAGTCCCCAAAGATGAAAACGGCCATGCCGGGAGGAATGCATATCAGATTATGTGCTGGAACGTGAGCTTGTCTTGCGAATATTTGGTAATTTTTACAATGTTTGACTAATTCTTCAGCGTCTTTTAGTGCTGTTGGCCAATAGAATCCTGATCAGAATGTTTTTTCGACTAGTGTTCTTGAAGATGCGTGATTTTCACAGCATTCTAAGTGCATTTCTGATAATATTTCCTTTCCTTTTGATGTTGGAACACATTTTAATAGTACTCCTGATGATGCTGCTCTTTTGTAGAGATTATTCCCTACCAGGGCATAATTTTTACTTCTTCTGATAACTCGAGTTGCTTCTGCTTTGTTGTCTAGCAGTTTCTTTTCTTTGATGTAATCTATGAATACTTGCATCCAAGTTGTGTTGTCTGAGTTAATTGTCAAAACTTGCTCTTGTTCTGACTTGTTTTCAGGTGTTGCCTCGCTGGTCCTTTTGATTGAAGGCTTGGTTAGCTCCTTGACAAAGATCCCAGCTGGCACTTTTGCTCTGTCCGAGCCAAGTTTGGCTAGTACATCTGCTTGCGACATTTGAGTCTCGTAGTATATGATGAATTTCTAAGCCTTGGAAATTTTTCTCGAGTTTCCGTATTTCTGCACAGTAAGCATCCATATTTTCTTTGGTACAATCCCAGTCGTTATTTACATGATTGACAACTACCGCTGAGTCTCCATAGATGAGTAGTCTTTTGATTCCTAGCGATGTTGCGACTTGTAGTCCATGAATGAGAGCTTCATACTCTACTTCATTGTTAGTGGCTTGCCATAGAATTTGTAAAACGTATTTGAGTTGTTTTTCGTCTGGTGCAATGAGTAGTACTCCAGCTCCTACCCCTCCTAGTTTCAAAGATCCATCGAAGTACATTTTTCAATGGTCTTGGATGGCGTTTGGAGTGGGTTGCTGTATCTCAGTCCATTCTGCAATGAAGTCGGTCAGTGCCTAAGATTTGATTGCCTTTCTTGGAGTGAATTCTATTTTGAGTGCTCCGAGTTCAACTACCCATTTTGAGATTCTTCCTGTTGAGTCTCAATTTCTTAAGATATCGCCGAGCGGGAAATCTGTTACGATGATGATTTTATGTGCTTCAAAGTAGTGCCTGAGCTTCCTTGACGTTATTAGGATTGCGAAGAGTAGTTTTTGTACATGAGGATATCTGACTTTTGATACCGTGAGTACTTCGCTGATGTAGTAGACTGGCCTTTAGACTTTGTAGATGTGTCCTTGTTCTTCTCTTTCGACTACAATGGCAGTGCTTACTACTGAAGTAGTCGCCGTGATGTAAAGCATGAGATCTTCTCCGTTCTTTGGTGGTACTAACACTTGGGAATGTGTTGATGTATGCTTTTAGTTTATCAAAGGCTTCTTGTGCTTCTTCGTTCCAGGTAAATTTGTCTGTCTTCTTTAGTAGTTTGAAGAAGGGTAGGCCTTTTTCTCTGAGTCTTGAAATGAATCTGTTGAGAGCGGCCATGCAGCCTGTTAGTTTTTGTAGATCCTTTATGTCTGCTGGAGGCCCCATGTCGGTTATAGCCTTGATTTGTTTTGTGCTTGCTTCGATTTCTCTCTGACTGACTAGAAATCCGAGTAGTTGTCCTGATGATATGCCAAACACACACTTGTTTGGGTTGAGTTTCCACTTCCATCTTTTGAGATTGTCAAAAGTTTGTTGTAGATCTTCTGTTAGTGAATCTGGGTTCTTTGTTTTGATGACAACGTCATCTACGTATGCTTCTGCGTTCTTTCCGATTTGGTCTCCTAAACAAGTCTGGATTGTCCTTTGGTAAGTTGCCCCTACATTTTTTAATCCGAATGACATTGTCTTGTAACAATATGCCCCGAATGGGGTGATGAAAGAAGTCTTGCTTTGGTCTTCTTCTTTTAGTGCAATTTGGTGATATCCCGAGTAGCAATCTAGAAAAGATAACAAGGCTGCTCCTACTGTTGAATCCTCTATTTGATCAATCCTTGGTAATCCGAACGGGTCTTTTGGACAATGCTTGTTGAGGTCAGTGTAGTCAACACATATACGCCATTCATCTGTGTTCTTTTTGTGTACCAGAACTGGGTTGGCTACCCAATCTGGATGTAAGATCTCTCTTATGAAGCCGGCTGCTAATAATTTGGCTATCTCTTTCTTTATTGCTTCTTTCTTGTCAGGTGAAAAGCGTCGCAATCTCTGTTTGATTGGTCTTGCTCCTTTGTTGACTTCTATTTTGTGCTCAGCCAACTCCCTTGGGACTCCTGGCATATCAGCTGGTTTTTAGGCAAATATGTCTTTGTTGTCCCTTAAGAAGTTGGTAAGCGTGAGTTCCTATTTGATAGGTAGATGAGCATTGATAGTGGCTGTTTTGGATGGGTCGTCAGTCCCTAGATCAATCTTTTTGGTTCCTTCTCCTTCAGCTGTGGTAAGGATAACTTATTTTTTGGCGGAAATTTCTAATTCTTCTATTCTTACTTCAGCTGTTGCTGAGTTGATTTCTCCTTGTACTTTTGAAGATATTTGTATGGCTTGCACGTCGCACTCGTAGGCGCGTTTCAGGTGTCCTCTGAGAGAGAGTACTCCGTGTGGTCCTAGCATCTTGAGTAGTAAGTAAGGGTAATGTGGAATAGCTAGGAATTTTGCCAATGCTGATCTTCCCAATATTGCATGATAAGATGATTCGAAATCTGCAACTTTGAATTTGATGAGTTCTGTACGATAATTTGTCGGGGTTCCAATTGTTACTGGCAGAGTTATTTGTCCGAGGGGCATTGCTGGCCTTCCGGGTACTATTCCGTAGAAAGGTAACTTGTTGGTGTAATCATTTTTGAGAATTCTGGCCCCATTTTCCTTAGGGTATCTCGCAAAAATGATGTTGAGCCCTGCTCCTCCATCGATGAGTACTTTGGTTACTGTTATAGCTGCGATCGTTGGTCCGAGTACTAGTGGGTATAGTCATGCGTTTCCGACGCTTGTCCATTGATCCTCTCGTGAAAACTGGATTGGATATTGAGACCAGTTTAAATACCATGGAACGGCTGGTTCTGCTGCCATGATTGTTCTCCACGCCAGTTTGTCTTCTTTCTTGCTTCTAGACCCTGGGACTCCTGAGAATATTATTGCTACTGTTGCTATTGGATTTTGAAACCCGTTGTCTGCTGGATTGTTATCTTCTTTCTTTTCTCTATTTTCTTCTTTTTTTCTGTCTGTCTATCTTCATATATTTTTCTTGGAATATTCGACATTCACCCATCGGGTGAATTCCTGTTGGATGATAGATGCATTTCATCTTCTCGAGTTCTTCAAATTTTCTGGCTGGATAAAATTTCTTTCCTTCGGTAGCGGTGTTGGTGTTTAGCCACCGATAGCCTGCCACGGGGTTCCCGTAGCAGTTGATTCGGATCTCGGCGAATAACTAGAACTCGGCGGTTTCACGCGAGAGGCACACGGTTTATCCTGGTTCGAGCCCTCGTCGTCGAGTAAAAGCTCTACTCCAGTCGGCCTTAGCCTTTTGCGTTGGATTGATGTGTGATTGTGTGTTGTTCGTCTGTTACAAAAGAGGGTGCTCTGGCTCCTTTTTATAAGAGGAAAAGACCCAGAGCTATGGTTTCTAGTCCTAGTCGGATCCATAGGAAGTGTTCTGTTCTAATTACAGAGGTTACTTTCTATTTGTCTAACTAGGATGATTCGTATTCTACTCAGATCCATCCTTCTTGCTCTTGTCCTGACGGGAGCCGTGCTGGTGAGTAGCCGTCTACGTCCCGTATCGACAAGCCCCGGAGCATTTCGAAGTAGAACTCGGGGAGCGCCTTTGCTTCCGGAGTGATGCTTCGAAGTGGTCTAGCTGAAGAATTGTTCCCTTTTGTGCACCGTAGGCGCACTCATTGAGTGTAGCCCCCGAGCCTCTTGCCACTTATTTATAAGTAGCTAGAGGATCTTGAGAAAAAGAAAAAAGTTGAGGGTGTATGCCCTGTAGCCCCCGAGCCTTCGTCTGAGTTGTTTTTTGTCAGAAAAGAAGTCGGGCGATGGCTTTCGGTCGACGTGCGCCCATAGGCGCACTCATTGAGTGTAGCCCCCGAGCCTCTTGCTTTTTGGAACAAAGAGCTGGAGGGTCCAGAGTAGCACGATGGCTTTTGAAATTTTAGCCCAAAAGTAGTCGGGTGGTGACTTTTTTGATTGACGTGCGCCTATTGGCGCACTCAATGAGTGTAGCCCCGAGCCTCTTGCTTTTTGGAACAAAGAGCTGGAGGGTCTAGAGTAGCATGATGGCTTTGAAGTTGTAGCCCCCGAGCTTGAATTCTTTTCCCGAAAAGTAGTCAGGTTCTTCTTTAGCTGTCGCTTCCGAGCTTTTTCCGAGTTCTTCCTTATCTGCAGCCCCCGGGCTTTTTCCGAGTTTTTCTGTGTAGGAAACGGACAATGGCTCGTGACTTTTCTTTTACTGTCCTTTATGTCTGCTTTTTATGGTTGGGCGTTGGCGGTGGTGGTATAAAGGCTTTTATCTTGTGCTAGGATATGCCTGGAATATACTCTTTCTTTGCTCTCTTTTATCGCCTTCTTTTATTGTCCTTGTCAATGCTTCTCTCAATTGGTGAGCTTGGTCCATGTACACCGATCTTGGCCTATAAATTGCACTTCCCTTTCGGTTGTTTTCGAGTCTTGTAGTATGCTTCTTCCTGTTTTTTGTGACAATGATAGTTTGTGAGGTTGAACAGCCCCCGGGCTTCTTTCTTGTTCTTCCAAATGGTCTATTTAGTGGGTAGAAGAATTCTTGAGATAGGGATTAGAGGCGGACTAATCCCGGAGTAGCATTGTGATTGAGGCTCGTTCGGTAGGTAGAAGAAGTCTTGAGATGTGCCTTATGCTTGGGTCATTTTGCACTCTTAGTTCTTCTTTTCCACTCTCGCCGGACATATGCTTTGTGTGGGAAGGTTGCTGATCCGCCCCAGCCCCTCTAGTCTTGCGGTGCAAAGCGGCGACCGGCCAACGAGAGCCGGAGCTCTCTTGTTCACATGGGGTTCGATCCGACTTGTTCCCGGAGAGGCCCGATGTGATGCTTGATCGTCCAGTGCTCCTTTTGGCAATCTTGAATGCACCGTGTTGGTGTATCAAGGTTGCTTTGGATCTGCTTTTGGCTCATTCTCGCCTTAGAGGTAGTGCAGGGTCTCAGAATAAGGACGGTCTTGGATTCTGCGTAATTGTTTTCTATGGCAGAATTCCACTGGGTTCCTTGTAGCTATTGCTTTAGATTTCTTCTGAATTCGATGGGTCTTGTAAGGCTTGTAACCTTGTATCCTGTAATACTGAAGAATATTTGATCCTGCAATGATCCGAGTTGTTTTATCCTGAGTTTATGGTTGTCCGCCTTCGAGCCGACTTGTTTTTGATTGATATGAAGATTGTATATCTTTTAGTAGACTTGTTTTGGCTCGGTTGACTGGGCTCCTTTGACTGAAGTTGCTGGTGGCCGTCTTCTTTTGGGTCGACTTGTTATGATAATATTGGCAAAGCTATCCTTCCTTGTAACGGCACAGTATTTTATCATTGGTGGGTAACGGGATAAAGACCGTTATTCCGTGATTTAAGGGTTTACTGGGCCTTTCCTGTTACTGCTCCTTGTATCCGTTGGCCTTTTTGCCGTTGCCCCTTAAGTGGGCCTTTTAAGACCCGTCTATAAATTAGCTGCGGTTACCGTTCTTCTTCTTCACCTTGCCTTTGCTTCCTGAAACCCTAGCGCCGTAGAAAAAATCCCCAAATCTTTGCTCTTGCATTGCCGCCACGCATCCTCTTCTTAGTTTGGGTGCTTGATTCGTTGCATGGGAAGGAAGAAGGTGGCTTCCAAGAAGTCGGTAGTTGAGAAGTCTGTTCTTGAGGAGGAGGTCAACGAGCAGCTGAATCCCGAGTTTGCTGCTATGAAGGCCATCACAAAGAACTTCCCCGCCCCGACTACTCAAGAGAGGCATCTGGTTGAGCTGTAGGATTTGGGTATGATCCAGCCCAAGGAATTCTCCGGTTGGGTTGCGCCTGGTGAGCATCGTGTCCCCGTTCCCCGCCCAGGGGAGATTGTGCTTTTTGTTTCTTTTGTTCGTGCCGGGCTTTGTTTGCCGGCTTGTTCCTTTCTCCACCGTTTTCTTCGCTTCTTTTCCATCTCTCTTCATAATCTTACCCCGAATGGGGTTCTTCATCTTTCTGTTTTTATCCATTTTTGTGAGACTTTCCTTGGCATTCCTCCCTCCCTCAATCTGTTCCGTTTTCTTTTCCGTCTCAAGCCGCAGCCCCGCAATGATTCCCTCCACACCCTTGGTGGATGTGGGATCCAATTCCGGCAGGGGCGTAAGTCGAGCCACTTCTTTGACTATGACCTTGTTGATTCCGTGAAGGATTGGCGATCCGAGTGGTTTTATGCTGGAAATCTTGATGGAGGTGGTGGTGCTCCAGCACTTCAAACCTACTCGGGGGTCCCGCCTGTTCCTAATGATCGGTGGGAGAGAGAGCAACTCACTTCTGCCGAGTTGTCTCTTCTTGAACCTCTTTTTGATAGGATTAGGTACCTGAAGCAGAATGGTTTGTCCGGTTTTGCTATTGTGGCAAGTTACCTCCGTCGCCGAGTACAACCTTTGAAGGCGCGTGAGAACTTTGGCTTTGAGTACTCGGGCGCCGAGGATCCCTCTCGTATGGTGGCCACGACCGAGTTGTCAGATGAGGAGATGCTTGTTCGTCTCCAGAAGATTTTGAAAGGCGCGTCGGTGGTCCCAATGATTGGTTTCGAGTACTCCGCTAATAAGCCTCCCCTTGCGTGAGTGTTTCTTCCTATTTATATCTGTATTTCCGAGTTCTTTGTGACTGAGATTGACTAGTTTCTTGTCTTTTTTTGAAGCCTTTTGGCGGGGATTTTAACGTTGATGCCTCTCTCTATGTGGATGGAGAGATTGTTCCTCCACCGCTTTTTGGCTACTCCTTCGGGCGGCCGCCGTATCCGAAGGTCGAGTTGATTTGCCGGGTATATCTGTGAGGGAAATTATTGAATATGTTCCTTACCGGCCGGGTGGCCCTTCCTCGAGTTACTCGTCTTTGGTGCCAAGAGGCCTCTTTGTGGGGGATTCTTCCTCTTCGCCAGCTCGAAAACGGGCGCGTTCTTCTCCTTCCCCTCAGCCATCAGGTAACCTTTTGATAGGTGAGAGGTTGCTTGGTTTTACTTTTGTTCGCTCTTTTTTTTTGGAAAGTAGTCTTGATTCTTCTCTTTGGTAAGCGGTGTATCTGCTCTTCTTTTTGAAGATGAGGCTGAGGATGTTGATGATTCTCCTCTTTCTTCGTCGGTAAGTGTTGTCTTTTTGGCTTTGGTATACATACTTCTTTGTTGTTTTTGTTTTGACTTGGCTTTTTGTAGCCCCCGTGTCGACTTCTTCTCCTTCTCTGGCCTTGGGGCCCTTGCCGGGTCCTCCTCCTTCTACCGCCGGGTTGTTGGTGGGTTTGGATGTGGTTATGCCGCCTCCACCTCCTCGTCCTCGACTTGCTATTCGTCGTGCTCCTAGGTAAGTGCCGACTTCTTTTCCTCCTTTTGGTGTCATTTGTCTTTAGCTTCTTTTTTGTTCTTGTAGGTCTTTAGCTTCAGCCGATTACGAGAGGACCGTGAGTGTTGGAGCTATGGGTCGGGCGTCGTGCACGATCCTCATCTAAGCCGTGTGGATTACGTCCTAGTGGTGGCTTCATCTTCTGGCTGCTGGGACTTCTTCTTTGCCGGTTCTTGTGGTGGTTGGGTCGACTACTTTTGTAGCGGACAAGTTGCCATTTGCCCAACCCCTAACTTCTTCTCATCCTCGGGTTGGGTGTTCTCCTCCTTTGTCTCCTTTTTTACCCTCCTTGGAATTACGTCCGTGATTTGAAGCTAATGCGGGATCGGAAGAAGATTTCAATCCGAGTTCTCGCCTTAAGAAGCTTGAGGCTGAATTCAAGTTTTTTCTTGAACAATTCCGGGTAGGATGACTTGTTTGCTTTATTTCTGTCTTGTCTTTTTCTTATCCTTCTTTTTTTTTTATGTGCGGGAGTATGTCGGTGATTCTCGACCTCTTTTTTTAGCTCGTCCGAGTCTCAAAAGAAGTTGTTGGATGAGCTGGCTTCTCTGCGGCGGGCGCTTGATGAGGAGCGTCAAGGGCGTCAATCCTCAGAGACTGCCTTGAGAGCTCAAGTGGTTGCTACCGTTGAATCTGAGAAGAAGGCTTCTCGAGATCTTCAAGGTGCTTGTAAATGTTTTTTTTGCGTATAATTCTGTTTATTGCTTTTTCTTTCGACTTCTTTACGCTTCCCTTTGTAGCTTTGAAGAAAAAAGTACTCGGAGGAGACCGAGGCTTTGAAGCTTGAAGTAAAAACCTTTCGCAATGAATCGGAGAAAGGTAAAGGAGGATGCTTTGAAGAAACTTTAGCCCGGCTCGGTGATTAGGCGTGGTGCCGATCGAGATCTTTTTGCGAGGCTAAGGCATCGATTGAAGACTTGTCCACCCGTGCGAAGGTTTCAAGGCAGTGGTCAACCTTGCCGAGTTACGTGCAAGGTCTTGCCACTATCTTTGAGGAGGCCCGAAGATGTTGGTCCGACACAGGTTCGATTCCTTCCTCGACCGACCGAAGGGACCATCAATTTTGCCAAGGATGCGGTGTTGCTTGGCGTTCGTGGTGTTTTGGCTCGCATCCGAGTGGTTGATCCCAACTTTCCTCTTGGTAGAGTGATGGATGGGACTCATACTCCTGAGGATGAACAAGCACTCGCAGAATCTAAAGCTGCAGTCCTGCCCTTAGCTCAGGAGTTTACTGATCTTGTAGAGATTACGCCCGGTCGTGTCTTGATGATGGTGATGATCATCGGTAGTAAACTTTTGTTGTAATGAAACTTTGATGTCTTCTCGGATAAAATTTCTTGAATCCCGACCAAATATCTTGTTCTTTGTGTTGAAATGTTTGAATATTTTGATATCTCGTTGTACTCCTTTTGGCGTTGTGAATCCATCTAAGAATAGTTAATATTGTAGCCGTCTTTAATGATTAGTTCGGACCGTAGATCCTCATCCGAGTTCTTTTTCTCTAGAAGTCGGGATAGGTCGAGTTCTCTCTTGGCTCTCATCTAGTCCTGAAAAGGAGCTAGGATATAGCGAGTGTTGATTTTATTTTAGCCGTACTCTCATCGGTGTTGTGGAAACAACCCGGAATAGTTGGGCTCAGGCTAGGTTGAAGCCATTTTGCACTTCAACGAATAATTCGGACCGTAGGCCCTCATCCGAGTTCTTTTTATCTAGAAGTCGGGACAGGTCGAGCTTTCTCTTTGCTCTCATCTAGTCCTAAAAAGGAGCTAGGATAGGGCGAGTGTTGACTTTATTTTAGCCGTACTCTCATCGGTGTTTGTGAAAACAACCCGGAATAGTTGGGCTCAGGCTAGGTTGTAGCAATTTTGCACTTCAACGAATAATTTGGACCGTAGGCCCTCATCCGAGTTCCTTTTATCTAGAAGTCGGGACAGGTCAAGCTTTCTTCTTTGCTCTCATCTAGTCCTGAAAAGGAGCTAGGATAGGGCGAGTGTTGACTTTATTTTAGCCGTACTCTCATCGGTGTTGTGAATACAACCCGGGGGTCGAGCGTTTTTTGCTCTCATCGGGGTTTGCCCGGGGGGTCGAGCGCTTTTTTTGCTCTCATCGGGGTTTGCCCGGGAGGTTGAGTGCTTTTTGGACCGTAGGTCTTTACTCGAGTTCCGTATTCTAGAAGTCGGGATCTGGTTCTGAAAAGGAGCTGAAATACTGTAATCTTTCTTATGAATCTTTGTTGAAGGAAGTAGTACATGTCTTTGTTGTCTAGGCGTAAAATCGTCGTAATTGAGAGATGTGCCATGAATTTTTTATTGGGACTCCGTCTTCAGTCATCAGTTCGTAGGATCCTGGTCCTGTTACTTTTGTTACTATGAAGGGACCTTCCCATAGGCTGAGTAGCTTGTGTCTTCCATCTGGTTTTTATATTTTCCTGAGAACTAGATCGCCGGTTTGTAAGGTTCTTGGTTGAACGCTTTTGTCGTAATATCTTCTCAGTCTTTGCATGTATCTTGCTGATTGTAGTGTTGCATTGACTCTGACTTCTTCTAAGTCGTCGATTTCTAGTCTCCCGGTTTCCTCTCGCTTCTCCTTCGTTATATTACTCAATTTTTGGGAGATGTCCGGATCAAGTCGGCCGGTTGTAGTGCGGCTTCGATCCATATACTAGGAAGAAAGGTGAGTAACCAGTTGCTCTGCTTATTTGAGTTCTTAATCCCCAGACTACTTTGGTAGTTCATCTATCCATTTTGCTCCGTAATCTTTGAGGTCTTCATATAGTCTTGGTTTTAATCCTGCCAAGATGAGTCCATTGGCTCTTTCTACTTGACCGTTTGCTTGAGGATGGGCCACTGATGCATAGTCAATGCTAAATCCGTAGTCTTGAGCCCAGCTTTTGAATTCATTAGCTGTGAATGGTGATCCTAGGTCTGTAATTATCCTGTTTGGCATCCCAAATCTATGCATAATTTCTTGGATGAACTCTTGTGCTTTGGCTGAGCTATATTTTACTAACGGTTTGTATTCTATCCACTTGGTGAACTTGTCGATGGCCACGAAGATGTACTCGAACCCTCCTTTGGATTTCTTAAGTGGTCCGACTTGATCAAGCCCCCAGCATGAGAGCGGCCATGCTGGTGGGATGCATATTAGATTGTGAGCTGGAACGTGTGCTTGTCTTGCAAACATTTGACAGTTTTTGCAGTATTTGACTAGTTCTTCGGCGTCTTTTATTGCTGTTGGCCAATAGAATCCTGATCGAAAAGCTTTTCCGACTAGTGTCCTTGAAGATGCATGATTCCCGCAGCATCCCGAGTGCATTTCTAGTAATATTTCTTTCCCCTCTGTTGTTGATACGCATTTCAATAATACGCCTGATGAAGCTGCCCTTTTGTAAAGATTATTTCCTACTAAGACGTAGTTTTTGCTTCGTCTGATTACCCGAGTTGCTTCTGCTTTATTTCCAGGTAACTTCTTTTCCTTGATGTAATCTATGAATATTTGCATCCATGTTGAGTTGTCTGTGGCTGATCATTAGAATTTGCTCTTGCTCGTCTTCTTCTTCTCGTCTTCTTTTTTCGTCTGACTTGATAGATGGTTTGTTTAATTCTTTTTACAAAAACTCCAGTAGTACTTTTGCCCTATCTAAGCCCTAATTTGGCTAACACATCACCTGCAACATTTGAATCTCGTAATATATAATGTATTTCTAGACCTTGAAAATTCTTCTCAAGCTTTCTGATTTCTGCGCAATAGGCGTCCATGTTTTCCTTGGTGCAATCCCATTCTTTATTGACTTGGTTGATTACTACTTTTTTGAATCTCCGTACACTAGTAATCTTTTGATTCCAAGTGATGTTGCGACTTGTAGGCCATGGATGAGTGCTTCGTACTCGCTTCATTGTTGGTGGCTTGCCATAAAATTTGTAGAACATATCTGAGTTGTTTTCCATCGGGTGCGATAAGTAGTACTCCCGCTCCCCCCCTCCTAGTTTTAGAGATCCATCAAGTACATTTTCCAATGGTCTAGGATGGCGTTTGGAGTAGGTTGTTGTATTTCAGTCCATTCCGAATGAAGTCGGACAATGCTTGAGATTTGATTGCCTTTCTTGGTGTGAATTCTATCTTGAGTGCTCCGAGTTCAACTCGCCCATTTTGAAATTCGTCTGTTGAGTCTCGGTTTCTTAGGATGTCTCCGAGTGGAAAATCTGTTACGACGACTACTTTGTGACCTTCAAAATAATGCCCGAGCTTCCTTGAAGTTATAAGTATTGCGTAGAGTAGTTTTTTTGTGCGTGAGGATATCTCACTTTTGATACTATGAGTACTTCACTTATATAGTATACTGGCCTTTGTACTTTGTAGATGTGTCCTTGTTCTTCTCTTTCGACCACAATAGCCGTGCTAACTACCGGGTAGTTGCGGTGATGTAGAGCATGAGGTCTTCGTCTTTCTTTGGTGGTACTAATACTGGAGATGTGCTGATGTATGCTTTTAGCTTGTCGAAGGCTTCTTGTGCTTCTTCATTCCATGTAAATTTGTTTGTTTTCTTTAATAATTTGAAAAAAGGTAAGCCTTTTTTTCCCTAGTCCGGAGATGAATCTCATTGAGTGCTGCCATGCAACCTGTTAGTTTTTGTAGATCCTTGATATCTGCTGGTGGGCCCATGTCGGTTATTGCCTTGATTTGTTTTATGCTTGCTTCAATTCCTCTTTGGCTGACCAGAAATCCGAGTAGTTGCCCTGATGATACGCCAAATACACATTTGTTGGGGTTAAGTTTCCACTTCCATCTTTTGAGATTGTTGAAAGTTTGTTGTAGATCTTCAATCAAAGAGTCTAAGGTTCTTTGTTTTGACGACTACGTCATCTACATATGCTTCCGCGTTCTTTCCAATTTGATCTCCCAAACAAGTCTAGATTGCTCTTTGGTATGTTGCTCCTGCGTTTTTGAGTCCAAAAGACATTGTTTTGTAACAATAGGCGCCGAAAGGTGTAATGAAAGAAGTTTTGCTTTGGTCTTCTTCTTTTAGTGCAATCGATGATATCCCGAGTAGCAATCTAGAAAAGATAATAGAGCTGATCCTATTTGTTGAATCCACTATCGATCAATTCTTGGTAATCCGAAAGGGTCCTTTGGACAATGTTTGTTGAGGTCTATGTAGTCGACACACATACGCCATTCATCTCTGTTCTTTTTTTGTACGAACAAGATTTGCCAACCAGTCCGGGTGTAAGATTTCTTTAATGAACCCCGCCGCTAGTAGTCGGGCTATTTTTTTATTGCTTCCTTTTTGTCCGGTGAAAAACGTCGTAGTCTTTGTTTGATCGGTCTTGCTCCTTTGTTGACTTCAATTTTGTGCTCAGCCAACTCCCTTGGGACCCTGGGCATATCTGCTGGTTTCTAGGCAAATATATCCTTGTTGTCCCGTAAGAAGTTGGTGAGCGCGAGTTCCTATTTGATAGGCGGTGCGTGCTGATTGTGGCGCCTCTTTGATGGATTACCCGTCCCCTAGATCAATCTTTTTTGTGCCCTCTCCCTCACCGTGGTGAGTGTACTTTGTTTTTGGCTGGTATCTCCAGGTTCTTTTTCGTTCTTATTTCTGCTCTTTGCCGAGTTGATTTCACCTTGTACTTTTGAGGATATTTGTATTGCTTGTACATCGCATTCGTATGCTCTTTTTAGGTCTCCTCTGAGAGAGAGTACTCCGTGAGGTCCTGGCATCTTGAGTAGTAGATATGGATAGTGTGGTATTGCCAAGAATTTTGCTAGCGCTGGTCTTCCTAATATCGCATGATATGATGATTCAAAATCTGCAACTTCAAATTTGATGAGCTCAGTGCTGTAATTTGTGGGAGTTCCAAATGTTACTGGAAGTGTTATCTGTCCGAGAGGCATAGCTGGTCTCCCGGGTATTATCCCATAAAAAGGTACGCTTGTAGGTGTGATCATTTTTAAGAATTCTGTTCCCATTTTCTTCAGGGTGTCTGCAAATATGATGTTGAGTCCTCGCTCCCCCATCGATGAGTACTTTGGTTCTTTATTCGGCGGCAATTGTTGGTCCGAGTACTAATGGATATAGCCCCGCGTTCCCAACACTTGTCCATTGGTCTTCCCGTGAGAACCGAATTGGATATTGTGACTAGTTTAAATACCGGGTGTTCTTTGGCTCTCTTTGCCATGATTGTTCGCCAAACAAGCTTGTCTTCTTGTTTGCTCCTAGAACCGGTACTCCCGAGAATATTAATCGATCTTTGTTGCTCTAGGATTTTGAAAACCATTATCGGCTGTGTTGTCTTCTTCTTTCTTCTCTTTGTTTTCTTCCTTGTCTTGTTTGTCCTTTCTCATATATTTTTCTTGAAAGATGCGACACTCTCCCATTGGGTGGATTCCTGTTGGATGATAGATGCATTTCATGTTTTTGAGGTCTTCAAATCTTCTTGCCGGGTAGAATTTCTTTCTTTCGGTGGATGCCACCATGTTGTCAGAATATCTCTTTTTGTTGTGGAATTCTTGTTTGTTGTCTTGAATGTTCCATCTTCTCGAGTTGTCTTGATACCTTGAGTTATCCTGATATCTCGAGTTGTCTTGATAACCCGAGTTGTTTTGGTTGTTCCATCTTGTGTTGTTTTGATCGCTTCGAGTTGTTTCTTAAATGCGTGTTGCTTCTCCTTTCTCGAGTTGTTTCTATTGTCCGGAAATCTTTCTCTTGTCTTCTCTTCTCGCTGTAATCATCTTTTCAACTATTCTTTTGAACTCCTCGTTTGTCCGGGGTTTTCCTTGCGTAAGTCGTGAAACATCCATCTTACTTTTAAGCCGTATGAAAATGCTTCTATTACTTCTCTCTCAGTGATGTCGTGTACTTGTGCTCTGAGATCTCTAAATCTTCTATAGAAGTCTCTGAGGCTTTCTCCTGGATTTTGCTTTAAACCTTTCAACTCGGCTTGCGTTATTGGGTGGATCAGTATCCCTGCAAAATTCTCGCAAAAGGCTTTTTGGAGGTCGCCCCATGCCTTGATAGATCCGGGTCGTAACTTATCGAACCACTGGAGTGGTAATGTTTCCAGGGCCATTGGGAAAAATAATGCTTTTATATCGTCGTCGCCTCCGGCTAGTTCTATAGATTGAGAATAAATCCTAAGCCATTGCATTGGCTCGGTCTTGCCATCATATTTTGAATGGTTAGATGGTTTGAATTTGTGAGGTAGTTTGACTGTGAGTAGTCTTCCTGCGAAGCAAGGAAATCTGTCGGGTACTTTTTCTGGTCTATAGTCTGAATCTGCCTAGCTGTCGTATCTCAAAATAATCCTGGGGGGACTTCTGGGTGGTGTTGGAGATCTTCCCCTGTTTTCCCCTGTTTTTTCTGTCCAATCGTGATGAGGTTGAGCTCTTCTCTCATAATTTGGAGTTGATAATCTTTCGAAAGCGGAAATCCTCCGAGTTCTTTGACTTGTCTGTTCAGATGGTACGTGTCGGGGAGGTACTCGGTCATCTTGTATCCTTTGCGCGGTATCTCTGAGTAGACTTCTAAGCCTGGCTTGTTCTTCACTTGGTCGTTGTATGGCGTCAATTTCATTAATTAATTCTTGTATCTTGTTGATAGGATCAAGCCTTGTCCTTGCCGCGGTTCGTCTTTCCTCGGCTTCTTTCTCAGCTCTTTTTTGATTGTACTCGGCTAGCTCTTCTTCATATTTGCGCCATGCTTCTCTTCGTTCATGAACTCGGTTCCTTCTTCCTCCTTTTTTCTTGTTTCTTCTTTCTCTCGCAGCTTTCTGGCTGTCAGTCTCTCCTTCTCTTGTGACGGAATTTGCTAGAATATCAGCTTCTGATTCTTCTGAAGATCTATAGTCGGGTTGGACTGGTGGTACTAGAGATTGCCTTATTATGAAGACTTCTTTGCGCATATTGGGTGGATGGTCGAGTTCTCCTTCTAGAGGTTTACCGTATTGAAAAGGAATGAAGGTAGAGTACTTATCTTGTTTGAAGATGTCCCATTGTTTGAAGTTGTAAGATTCTATTGCTTTCTGAGTGATATTCTGATATATTCGTGCCGAGTTGTTGAAACCGTAGTGAAAAGAACTCGGCTTGTCTTGTATATTTGGGTCTTCAGCTTCCTCTGTGAGCTTGAGTCTTGAAAAAATTTCTTGTATCTTTGGCTCGGGTTCTCGAAGTAGTCGACCATGGAGAATTCCTTGTTCGTCTGCTTCGCAAACCCAGCTTCCGAAAACGAAGGTTGATCCCGCCGAAAAAATCATCATATGTAGGTCCGTCGAGCCTTTGACGTTGATTTCGCCAAAAGCCCCTACCTGGCGCGCCAGCTGTCGGTGTTTAGCCACCGATAGCCTGCCACGGGGTTCCCGTAGCAGTTGATTCGGATCTAGGCGAATAACTAGAACTCGGCGGTTTCACGCGAGAGGCACACGGTTTATCCTGGTTCGAGCCCTCGTCGTCGAGTAAAAGCTCTACTCCAATCGGCCTTAGCCTTTTGCGTTGGATTGATATGTGATTGTGTGTTGTTAAATGCATTACAAAAGGGTGCTCGGCTCCTTTTTATAAGAGGAAAAGAGCCGAGCTATGGTTTCTAGTCCTAGTCGGATCCATAGGAAGTGTTCTGTTCTCGATTCTGAGAGGTTACTTTCTATTTGTCTAACTAGGATGATTCGTATTCTACTCAGATCCGTCCTTCTTGCTCTTGTCCTGACGGGAGCCGTGCTGGTGAGTAGCCGTCTATGTCCCGTATCGACAAGCGGCCACTGTATTATCTGAATATCTTTTCTTATTGTGGTATTCTTGTCTGTTGTCCGAGTTGTTCCACCTTCCTGAATTGTCCTGTCTCTTCGGGTTGTTTCTTCTATCCGAGTTGTTTCTTTTATCTTGGTTGTTTCTGTTATCTAGGAATCTCTCCCGTGTCTTTTCTTCTGCCGTAATCATCTTTTCGACTGTTCTTTTGAACTCTTCGTTCGTTCGTGGGTTTTCTTTGCAGAAATCATGAAACATCCATCTTACTCTCAAACCATATGAGAAAGCTTCAATTACTTCTCTTTCGGTAATATTGTGTACTTGTGCCCTCAGTTCTCCAAATCTTCTATAGAAATCCCTGAGGCTCTCTCCTTGGTTTTGTTTTAAACCTTTCAACTCAGCTTGTGTTATTGGGTGTATGAGTATTCCTGTGAAATTTTTGCAAAAACTTTCTGAAGATCCCCCATGTTTTGATTGATCCTGGGCATAACTTGTCGAACCATTGTAGTGGTAGAGTTTCGAGTGCCATTGGAAAAAATAATGCCTTAATGTCGTCATCTCCACCGGCCAATTCTATTGATTGAGAGTAGATTCTGAGCCATTGCATTGGTTCTGTCTTGCCGTCGTATTTCGAGTGGTTTGATGGTTTAAATTTGTGAGGTAGTCTGACCGTGAGTAGCCTTCCCGCAAAGCAGGGAAATCTATCGGTTACTGTTGACGGTCGTTAACGTCAACTTTTACTAGCACTTTAAACCCGAAGGAGAACATGAAAACACACTAGTCTAGGGTTTTAACCGACAATTTCCACGAGTTTTGGTGATTTGTGAAATTTCCGGAAATTTTCGAGAAAAGACAAAAAAGAGGGATTTAAGTGCAAATTTACCACGAAAACTTAACCGCGACGCAACTACACCGCCAACAGGATCAAGAAGGTTCGAGAAGACACCCAAAGCCCGGGGCCCTTGGCCCGCCAGTGGGGGGGCCGGTCGGCCGCCCCTAATTCCCACCGATGGCCGCCGCCTTACGGAGTCTTCCTCCCACGGTTCCTTGGAAGCCAATCAAAGCATCCCTACGTCGATTTTAGGTCGGTTTGATCCGACGGTGCACACAAGATGGAGACGCGGATCGCCGATGTGGCGGTTCCTTGCCCCTACTCCACCTCGGCCTATATAATGGCCCCAAGGCCCCTCCTAGAGGCATTCTACACCCCGGTGCTTCATATTCTCTACATAATTAGGGTTAGGGTTCCTCTAGTTGATCTAGTTCTAGTTCATCTAGATCTAGTTCATCTAGATGTAGCAATTAGGAGAGACTAGTTCTTCTAGATCTAGTCTTGTTTAGAGATTAGAGAGATTGAGTAGAGGAGTAGAGATTCTAGAGGAGTTTCGGCATGTTGGCGCTTCTTCGTGGGGCAGTATTCTTACGGATTCAGCTCCCTCGCCCGGAGCTACGTTCTGAGGTACTTTTGTATTTACCATTTCGATTTAAGTAAGCAACTTGCTCTTATTCGTTCTTTGGTTCACATCTCATATTGAGGGCTTTGATCTTGGTCATTACTCGGTTGAAGTAGTATTTCGTAGTGTAGGCGTGGTGCCTAGGCTAGATTTACTTGTGAATGTCCCCCCGATCAAATGGGATAGTGGTAGCTCGCGTAGGTGACTTTATAGCTACGTTGAATCCTCTGTAGTCCACTTCTCGTTGATAGGACCGATAGGCTTATAGGTGTCTGGTAGGAAGATTACTCTGTTTCTTCTCCTATTCAGGTCACTTGTCCGATAAGACGATATTATACAAAGTTTACCGAGTCGAACTAGAGTACATTAGCTATTTCCTTTTTTTCTTGATATGATCTAGCCTAATTGTAGGGTTAAGTTTATAGACGTTGTCATCATCACAACTGTTCCCTGTGGATAAGATATTTAAAACCTCCGGGTAAAATGTGACACTTGGAATGATATCTGTAAACTGCGGATAATCCTACTTAAAACTTATTTAATGGAGTGCGCTTAAAAATACCAACAAGCATTTTTAGGCGCGTTCTTGGGGAACGGTTTGCTGATTTTGACTTAGTCTAGCTTAATCTTGTATTATACTTTTATCTTTTCTTATTTTATCCCAATCTTCATTATTTTTGTGTTCATCCTTATGGATGCCTTCAATCTGTTTTTATCCCATTCTCTTCATTATTTTTGTGTTCATCCTTATGGATGTCTTTAATTTTATTTCTATACTGTCTTTATGACATGCGCGAAAAGCTTTGGGCCACCAAAATCTATAGAATCTATCATAACACTGGCTATGAGCTACGCCCATGTCTAATTAATATGATTCGGGATAACTTATCACCCGAACTAAACACAGAAGTCTTGGTAGCTAAAACATAATCATTTCATTTCCAAGATTTAGCTATCGATCCTAAACCTTTGAAATTCCACTTTGATGATTTAGACTTCCAGTTGGCTAAGATGCTCATAAATCAATACACATCAGATCTTCTCAAAAGAGCATCTTAGGAAAAGTGTAGTCAACTTCCTTTCCCTCCTGAAAGACATTGGAAAGAGTACAAGGATGGCATGTTGAATGATGCCATAGAAGGAGAGCCAAGCTACTTAGGAATAAATTCTATCTTCTCCCTTCTATGCCCACAATAAATGTCTTTGAACCCATCTCTAAACCCATCTTGGACCCTAATGAATCTTTTATGCTCTTTCTACTAAACTTCATAATAACCCTATAAATCTATCAAGACATCCTAAGAATAGGAGTCATAAAGATTATAGGAGTACCCAAGAAGAAGAACGACAATGGTAGGAATACGTAGAATATACTAGAAATATATATGCCATTGTGAAAAAAATGGATAGAAGAAGATGAAGCTTTAGCATCTAAACTTGGTTTAAATTCAAATGGTGACCTTAAATCAATTTCTTTAATAAATAGAACTTACCCAAGTTTAGAGAAGGCTTTAAAAGAGATCAACCTTAGGGACATCAATTCATGGAAAATCCTAGAAAATAAAATATCCAATAAATGTCATAGGCATGAAATAGTAGAGGCAAACTTGTTGCCTATAGACAACCATGAAGAGACACCCTTGGAGTTCGAAAAGGGAGATTACATCGATGAGTATGGGAATTATCTCATTAACACTTTATCAAACCCATGCTCATATGAGAAATCTCCTGAATCTTTTGGTCTCTCTAATATTACCACACACGAGATCTTCAACCCCCACGATTCTACACATTCATAAAATCATTAAGAAGGTGGTTGTAGATGCATATGTTTATTATAAATACTATAGATCTCGTTGTAATATGGATTCCCCGACTCCATTTTCCCGAAGCGAGTGGCAGAGGGTTGGTGGAAAGCGAAGATTGGAACTAGGGTTTGCTCCGGGGAAGATTGCTTTTCTCCCCCCGCCTTGTATATTTATATAGGCGGCGGTGAGCCAGACGAGGGGTCGGCGTTTCCACTTCATGATAGGCCACTTTCCCACGATGGGGCGGTGCCATCATTACTCCCACGACCCGGCGGAACGGCCCGCAAAGATGGTAACCCGTACCGTTACTCGGTTCTCGCGTTGGGCATCTCTTTTTGTCCTCACGAGACGAAGGATATTTCCAGTTATGCCATTGAGCCTCGGATGGGTGTCTGGCCCATTTAGTTATATTCTTGGACTTAGTATTTTTGAGCAAACACGGTTATTACGTCTTTTTTACGGAAAGATGGGTTTCACGAAGACCATTCCTCGAAGTCTGCCCTCGGCACAAAGGGCGACGGATGAAGAAGTTTATCGATAAGCTTGCCACAACATGACTTTCATCTTCTACCAACCTTGGGGACTACATGGGCCCACGTCACTTCAGCAGCGATGGCGGGCCTATTTTCGATCTCTATCTTTGGAAGTTACAAGCATGTATCGCTTTTTTTGGGAAAGTGATTTTTTCGCAAAATCAACCAATGATATCTAATATCATGTGCTCTTGTGGGCCCACGTCCACCGGACTTGAACCGCTTTTTTCTTTCCTTTTAAGAGCAACATGCATCTTTCGGTTGAAAGGGAGTCGTGGTGGAATGGAGGTCGACCTTTTCTTCAAACTGGTCGGTGTTTCTTCGAGCTGGTCGGTGCTTCTTCAAACTGGTCGGTTGATTGATTGCAAGCTTTTCCTGAGGAGTTCTTGTCGAGTTGGTTGACGGAGAAGAAGACGATCTTTGTTCCTCAAGATCCATGGTGCTCGGGGACTAGGCGTGGGGGGTTTAACCCCTATACCCTCACACGGGTCCTTAGTCTTGACTCACAAGGCGGCCCGGCCTGCGAGGAACAAGCCCGATCGGCCTTTTTGGCTCGGCGGAGTCCTAAGCGGACAATCGGAGTTACTTGTCATACAAGGAACTAGTCGGTTAGGAAACCAATTGTACTTCTATTAGGACACAATTGTTTTGTAACCGACCACCTTGGGATCTTAGGATCTGTAACCTTGCCCCCGGACTATATAAGGCGGGCAAGGACCCCCCACCTAGACATTTGATAAAAGCTTTTTGCAATAACAGAAGAGCAGGACGTAGGGTATTACGCATCAGGCGGCCTGAACCTGGGTAAATCGTGTGTGCTATTCTTCCTGTTCCATCTCGCCTGTGTTCCATCGCGTGCCTCCACATAAATCACTGCCATTGGTATACCCGTGGTAGAGCTATCGCCGATATCTCGTTGACATTCTCTCACTAACATTGTGACCAAGAATTCAAATCTTGATGGCAAGCTTCTTAGGAACTTGTGAGAGAAGTCCGCATTTTCCACCTTCTCACCCAAATTCTTTAAGTCATTGACAATCACTTGAAGGCGGTGGAACATCTCCAGCACACTCTCATCATCTTGCATCTTGAAACTTGAGAGCTTGTCCTTGAGAATGTATACCTTGGCACTCTTCACGGCTTGTGTGCCCTCATATGTTTCCTCCAACCTAGTCCACACATTATCAGCTCTCTCCAAATCCTTGATTTGCTCAAACACCTTTGCTTCCAAAGCTTCATAGAATGTGTTGATTGCAATGTCATTGAATTGAAGCTTTTCTTCTTCTCTTGCGGTTGGGTCGGTTGGATCAATCACGGCAAAGTCCTTGTCCACAACCTCCTAAACCTTCCTATTCAATGATTTCAAGTACGCGCACATCTTTCTCTTCCAATGATCATAACCGGTGCCATCAAAGTGCGGTGGCTTCCCCACATGGTTGATTTGAGCCATTTTCACACCGTAGGTTGTTAAGCCTCAATCAACGGTGACCTCAGCTCCGATACCACTTGAAAGGTCCTAAATGGCTAGAGGGGGTGAATAGCCTATAAAAATTCTTGCAAAGCACTTAAACAAACCGCTTAGTACACTAAATGGTGAAGCAAGTGTTGCGCTAGCCTAGAGAGGGGTTGCAAGCCAACCTATCCAATTCTAGCAAATCTAATACACTAGAGCACACACAAGCAACCTAATATGCTACAAGCTACACTAGTGCACAAAGATAATTGTAAGGAAGGGAACCGAGAGGTGCAAACCATGCCTTCGGGATGATGACCAATCACCGTCTTGTCAATACAATGAAACCTGAAGAGATGATCTAATAGAGAAATCCAAGTTGATCTCGAAGGATCAAACCACACAAGAACACCGAGGGACACAAGATTTTTATCCCGAGGTTCACGTGCTTGCCGGCACGCTACTCCCCGTTGTGTCAACCACACACTCGGTAGTTCGGTGGCTAATCGGCATCACAAGCCAAGCCCTCACCGGGCGCCACAAGAACTCACACAAAGTGAGGGTAACTCAATGACACGAGATTCCACTAAGGATTCCTTTCGCGATCTCCCGCGGGGTGGGATCAACACCCCTCACAATCACCTTCGGAGTGGCCAAGAACAATCTTCAATCTTCCTCAACTCCGGCTCGCTGCTCCAACCGTCCAGGTGACGGCAATCACTAAGAGTAATAAGCTCAATCGCAGCAAGAACGCTCACTATTGCCACTAGATGCTCAATCACAAGGCAAATGCACTAGAAGCTCTCCCAATCACTCTCTAGATCGATCAAGAGACATGCAAAGTGAGGGAGTTGCATTGCTTAGCTCTAGGGGATGTCAAGAATGTCAAAGTGCCAAGAGAGACTCCCTAGAGCCGGCCAATTCACTCTCTAGCCGTTGCACTCAAGAACAGTTTCTGCGCGTCGACCGGATGCGGGTTAAGTGGCGACCGGACGCGTCCGGTCCCAGCGTCCGACCCTCTACCGCGGCCACGTGTCAAGCTCATTTGAATATAGGCTGTTGCGCACCAACGGCTCGATCACTCGTCTTGTTGTTAGGCGTTGGCCGGACGCGTCCACCAAGCGGCCGGGGCGCTTGCCGCGGTGCGAGTCCGGTCACCCACTAGAGAGGTCCAGAATGTGAAATTCTCGACCGGACGCGTCACATGCACCTTGGCCGGGCGGCGCCTAGAGTCCTCCACACTACCTTGCAAGCGCCATGATTCTTCAGGTCAACCGGACGTGTCAATGGACCATCCGGTCGCAGCCCGTCCGGTGACCCAGAAAGAAGCTGGACGCCCACACTTGACCGGACGCGTCCGGTCCCTACCAAGACGGTGTCCGATCACTTCTGAGTGACAATACTTCGTCCAAAAAACTCCGAGTCTCAGCTCGCAAGCTCGGCGGGAGGGTTCTATACCCAAACACCATCACCCCTTGCTCCCATGTGCCAACACCAAAGTGTCTCTCCACTTGTGCACGTGTGTTAG
Source organism: Chrysopogon serrulatus (assembly GCA_015844335.1). Classification (NCBI taxonomy): domain Eukaryota; kingdom Viridiplantae; phylum Streptophyta; class Magnoliopsida; order Poales; family Poaceae; genus Chrysopogon; species Chrysopogon serrulatus. The sequence continues at coordinate 148,094 of JADLZL010007062.1, read as the reverse complement.
CATTTTCAAATGAGTTTTGCAAGAGATTGTTTGCTCACTAGGTCCCTAATGCATATGCAAAGTCATTGCTCACCTAGTGGCACTTAGATAACCGATATTGCGCGACATCGCCCCTCTTAATAGTATGGTTATTAATCCTAAATCCGGCCATCAACTTCTCTACTCACCTATGGCCGGCAAAATAGAAATGCCCTAGCATATACCTTTGCCTCTAGCATTCCATCTTGCTCCTCATCTTCCTTCATCTCCAAGGGTGGCACTTGATCATCTTTGGTCTCCACCATCACCTTGATCACCATTCCACCACTTGGCTTGGACCTCCCCTTTCTCTAATGCTACACACTTAGCAATAGGGTCAGTCCTAGGTTTTATCAATTAGCCAAAACCAAACTAGGGCTTTCACTGACTGACATCACACAAACAGACCAAGAGCTCTATGCAGTCACTTGCTACTTTCACGGTACCACATCTCATGAGAAAAGCTTTTGAACAGTTTGTTTATTGTGAAGAACCACTTCGATCTGTAATCGACAAATTTGTAAATACTTAACCATAGCAGGATAGGAGAGAGCATGCGAAAACAAGGAACTGATGTGCTATTTGACCTTAATGTCTGAAATTTGAGTGTCAGGTTTTCTAACCAGAGTAGCAGAGGTCAGTATCCACGTTTTTTGCTCACATGATCAACCACTTTCCCTGCAACACATACACGATCCAACTTTGCTAGTGTATTCAATTTATAATCATCACACAAATTTACTAAAATTTAAAACAAAGTTAGAGTAAAACTCTAAAGTCCCCCTTCACTTTATACCATATCAGAATGAAAGAGCCAAGATAATAAAAATTACCAGTAGTAGCAGCAAGGGTGACGATGGATCTGCGAACACCAAGCACTTATTCAAAGTTTTTCTGTTCACCTTCATTGAGGTTCACTACTCTTTCAGAAGGGAAAAAAAAAGATTGACGGAGATAGATGTTCAATGAACTTGCAGCTTTGCCTTTGCTTTTGATTTCCACGCCGGTTGTTCTTCATCGCACCTGGGGCGTCGACGACGTCGAGGTTGGATGTAAGGATGGCGCTTGGGGTGAGGGATGTTCTGTGGGTCGTCTCTCTTCCGAACACAGTTGGAAGTTTGCTTGGGACTTTGGACATCGAGCCACCATTGCCGAACCTCACCGCAATCCCTGGTGGCGCCGTCTGATCAACAGGCTAGCCAGAGCACTGCAGCGGTAGGAGCAAAATAATGAGGAAGACGAAGGGAGTAGTAGGGATGTGGATGGGAAGGGGATGGAGATGGGCCAGGTACCGTGGGAAAGCGCGGATGGAGTAATTGATTCACGAGGGGAGGTGGCGGCTGTCTGGTCGTCATTACCGGATGCAGGCCGTGGGACGGCGGCGGATCAGACCGACGGCTGAATCACCAGCACCGCTGATGTCGCCGGGAACGCGAGGACTACCGGATCCAAACTTCCAAAGTTCTCCGAGGAGAGAGGAACCGACATGGGCGAGGAAGGCAGCGAGGAACATTGCGGACGCGGCACACATCTGGAGGAGAAGCGGGACGATCGCGCGACTAAGCGTATGGCCGAAGCGGCATCATGGGAGGGTGTGGGCGGTTACGGTATGGAAGGGCGGCATCTAACGCCAGCAGCGTCGGGGTCCGTGGGTATGTGCGGGTGGTAAGAAAGTTTTCGAGTGAAAAAAAGTTCGGCGGGAGGTGATCGTTTCTACGAGAAAACTCATGTTTCATATGTCAGGTGTGTCAGGAAATGCTTTGGGCCCATAATTAACACCTAATCGGATACATTAGATCTAAATCTAATGATAGGGATCCTATGTGGGTAAAATGTTTTTAGGTGACAACTATTTTTCAATTTCTTCGCTCCTTTATAGTAAATTATCGTACCGGTCTACGTATGACCAGTAGCTTTCAAACAGGGACCAACGCTTACGCGATAATTACGCATTTTAACCCGAGCTGCCTCCTTATCATCAGGCAATGCATTGTCTAATTTGGTTTCCCTTCTCCTCTTACGACTGGTATTCTGTTCACCTATATTTAATGAAGGTGCAGATAAACATATATTAAGGATTTAAATAGCAATTGTAACACAAGTAACACTCGTGAAAGGAGATCGAGATAATATAAAAAGGAACCTTGGATGTTTTGTTGGTTAATTTTAAGCTGAGATGATTGGACCAAAATGGGTGCTTTGACCTCTGCCTTTAAACGAGCCCTTCGATTACGTTGATATTCACGCCTTTTGGCAAGAAGTTGTTCCTTCTTATCATTAGACAATGCAGCATAGCTCTTTCGACTGTGTTGGTTTTTACATTGACGTCTTTCATGATCCACTGAAAAAGACAAGCAAGCCATAGTCAACAAAAGATGAATATTTTTTTCTCGAACACGCAAAAGGTTTGCGTGTCTTTGTATTAAGAAAGGAAAGTTTTTACAAGTGCTTGGGAACATTTAGAGGCCTTGTGATTACAGAGGTTGGGGAGCCGAACTGGCCGCTGCTAAACATTCTAAGCACTGCCTATGCAAGCTTAAGCGACTACTCGCGCTATGAGACGACCCAGGTTTTTGGCGCCCGCTTGAACCCACTTGCTCGGCTTCGTGCTTGATCACGGCGAGCAGTTGTTGCAACTGCGTGTTTGCGCCTCGGAAGCATCTTCCATTCTGTTCCTTCCACACGGTTCCCACACGACAATGGCGAACACCGAGTCGGCGCCTGCTTTCTTTGTCTCCCCACATCGATCGCCATGCTTCCCACCATTCCGAGTTGTTTGCATCATGGGTAAAAGCATCCTGGCGGCCAAGTGCGATGAGCACGTTCCACTAAACTTGCCTGCTGAACAAAGCGGGACACTATGATGTGATCGATGGATTCTTGTTGTTGGTCGCAAAGGAAGCGAGCTCATTTGCCTCTAGCCCGTGGCGCCGTCGACGATCTGCCGTCCAGTGTCGTCTACGCAGAGCCAGCCACAGGAACATCTTCACCCGGAGCGGCGCCCATGTTTCCCATAGAAGCGTGCATCCTGGGATAGGTTGGGAAGCCAAGTGTAGCGCAGCGTACGCCGAGCGTACAGTGAATTGGCCGTCGGGCGTCCATTGCCAGACGGTTCTGTCCTCCTCGTCATTGAGCTGGACGTCCTGGATGGCCGTCCACAGGTGCAAGTACTCCTGGATTGCTTGGACGGATATACCGCCCTTGATCTGCCTGATCCAGCTCCTCTACTGAAGGCCCTCGGCTACTGATTGGCGCCAGGCGACGCATTTGGGCACGAACGCGAATAGCGCCGGAGCTGACCGCTCGACAGATGTACCCTGAATCCAGTTCCCGGTCCAGAATGCCGTCTTCCTGCCGTTGCCGATGATGGTGTACGTGGAGGCCTGGTAGAAGTGCAGTGCCTCGGCGGAGCTTTTGATCGGCAGTTCGGCCCAGGCTCTGTTTTCGTCCGTTTGTCGCAGCCAAAGCCACTTTGCCTCGAACGCGGTTCCTGCTAGTCTGAGGTTGATGATGCCGAGCCCTCCGAGCTCCTTTGGCCTAGTGCATGTTTCCCATGCAACCATGCACTTGCCCCGTATGCTACCGTCCTTGCCGCTCCAGAGGAAATGTCGGCATACCGCGTCTATCTCTTTCCTCGCCCATGGCGGCAATCCGTCGGCTATCATCCCATAGATCGGGATTGCCGAGAGTACCGATTTTATCCAAACCAGCCTCCCGCTCTTTGCCATCAGGGCGCCGTGACACGCCGGCATCCTTGATGCAACTCTATCCACCGTTCCTTGGATGGCTGCCTTGGGCAGCTTGTGCGAGCTCAGCGGCAGTCCCAGGTACTTGATCGGGAATGGGGCGATTTGGCACCCTAGTATGCTCCTGATGTCTTCGATCGATTCGCCTGCCCCGAAGACGTCCGTGATTGAACATTTTCCAAGGTTTGTTCGTAGGCCGGACGCATCTCCGAACACTCGCAGGATCTCCTTGATCGCCGTGGCCTCTTGTGTGCTTGGGTGGATGAAGATGATAACATCGTCTGCATACAGACTGCATTGGTGCCGGACGCCGTGTTTGTTGATTTGCTGGAGTAGCCCGTCGTCCTTGGCTCTGCTGATTAGCCGGTCCAGGACTTGCATCGCCAAGATGAAGAGCAGCGGGGATAGGCAGTCGCCCTGCCGAACTCCTCGCCTATGGTGGATCGTCCTTCCGGGCCTTCCGTTCACCAGTAACCGTGAGGAAGCCGTTGCCAGGAGAGTGGTTATCCAGCGCCGCCAGTTCTCGCTGAACCGGAATGCCCGCATGACGTCGAGCAAGAAAGTCCAAGCCAGCGTGTCGAACGCTTTGGAGATGTCGAGTTTTAGTAGTGCCATCAGTATTTTCCTCTTCCGTAGGAGGACTGCCGCTCGCTGGACGTACTTGAAATTGTCGTGTATTGTCCTGCCATGTATGAACGCGTTCTGGGTCGGCGAGATCAGCTTGGTCATCGCCTTGGCCATCCGTAATGCCAGTACTTTGGAGACCAGCTTGGCGAAAGCTGTGAACCATGGTGATCGGCCTGAAGTCGGTCGGTGTTTGTCTTTGGGTGTTTCTTGGGCAGCAGCACCACCAGGGCTCCGTTGAGCCGCCCGAATCCTCTTTGATCACCATGGAGTAGGCAGTCGATGGCCTGCATGATATCGTCCTTGATCACTTGCCAGGATGCCTTGTAGAATGCCCCTGTGAAGCCATCGGGGCCTGGCGCGCTTTCCGAGGGCATTTCCTTCATTGCCTCCTAGACTTCGTCGGAAGTCAGCGCGTCGTCAAGCTCAGCAAGGTCGACGGCATGGACGCCCACCTCCGCGAAGTTCAGGTTAGTGCCAATAGGCCCCGCACGACTGAACACTTGCGAGAAGTGGCTGTGCAGCACGTCTTCGAGGTCCTGTTGCGCTGTAAGCGTGTGGCCGTCGGCCTTGAGTTCGGTGATCCGGTTGCGACGTCTCCGGCCACGCGCTAGAGCGTGGAAATATTTGGTGTTGGCGTCCCCTTCTGCGATGTGCCGGATCCTCGCTCGCTGCCACGCCATTGTCCGTTCTAGGGACGCTAGACTGAGGCACTTATGCTTGAGGCTGGAACGCAACGTGCGTTCGCCTTCGGTGAGCGCTCTGCTGTCCGAGGCTTGCTCGAGGCGGAACAGGACCTCCCTTGCCATTAGCAGTTGTTCCCTGACGTTTTCGATCCTGCGCACTGCCCAGCTTTGAAGTTCGCATGTTAGGTTCCTGAACTTGGCGTCTAGGCGGTTGAGCGGCCCGGTGACTGCGTCATTGCGTGTCCAAATTTCGCCTTGATAGTACCTCCTGGTACTCGGTGAATCGTGGCCAATGGACCTCGAAGTGGAATCTAGGCTTGGTCGTTGCCTCCGTGCTGGTGTGAAGCAGCAGTGGGCAGTGGTCTGATCCCTCCGTTGCCAGCGCCTGCAGATGGCATGAGGGGAACATCTCTTCCCAGCCAAGGGTGGCGAGTGCCCTGTCGAGCCTTACGTGTGTGGGATGCTCCCTCTCGTTGCTCCAGGTGTACCGTCGCTCGGAGAGGTGCAGGTCAAGCAGCTCTAGCTCTGTGACGGTGCGTCGGAAACACCGCAGGGTGCGCCTGTTGATTCGATCATTGCTTTTGTCGGCCTCGTCCAGGATGAGATTGAAGTCTCCAACGATGACCCATGGCCCTCTGCATTCATCTTAGATTGCCGACAGCTCCTCGAGGAAGAGATCCTTGTGCGCCTCCTCCTGCGGCCCGTACACAGCGGTTAGCCACCAGGTCCCGCTATCGCCGGTGCTGGCATGGCCGTCGGGCTGATTGGTCGCCTCGTCGGAGATGGGCGTTATTGGACATGCGATCGCGTGATGCAGAAGCACCCAATGCGTGGATGCGCCAGAGCGGTGTTCGGTCCCTTAGCCGCTACAATTATGCCACCGCAAGTCCCCGCCGAAGGCAAATACGCAAATGTATTGAATTGCATTCCAAGAGTGGACGCGATGTTCCATTGGTTCACAGCATTGAGTTTGGTTTCAACAAGACACGCGATGTCTGCACGTACATCATTGGCTAGGACCCTCACGGCGTCACGACGCGCATGGTTGTTCAATCCGTGCACATTCCAGCATAGGATTGTTGTACTATCCATTGGCTGGTACGACCGTTGAATCGGCGCGCATTTGTGCTCGAGCCGGCGCGGAACGGCGTCGCTTGCGCGGTCCGACGTCCTCATCCTTCTGGAACAGCTCCGTGAGTGCCTGTACGTGCGCCGGGTCGCCGTTGAAGACCTCTTCATACACTTTCTTGGTGCCTGGTGATGGTGTTGGGAGCCCCTTGCTGCAACCGAGCCGCTTCATCACCAGGAATTCGCCGCGTTTAGAGGCCGGTATGTGGTCGAGTTTCTGCGCTGCAATTCTCCGGCTGCGCATGGGCAGTACGGATCGCGCCCAGCTCTTCTCCGCCATGGGCGGTTCTGGCAGAGGGAGTATCGAAGGCTCACGCGCCTTAGCGATTTTCTCGGTGAAGTTCCGTAGCCTGGTGTCTGTCGAGGTAGGCTGCGCGTTGAAGGTCAGGGCCTCGGCGGTTGGGCTGCCGTTGCGGCTTGGTGACCGCCTGGTCGGTGTCAACCATGTCGTCCGCTGACAGCGGCTCACGCACGGGCACACCATCAGTTGACAGGTCCTGCGCTGTCGCGTGTGTGTTGTTGCCCCCTCCGTGCGCGTTTCGCTGCTGTTCTCCATTGCTGCGGGCACGGTGTCGTCGACCGCCGCGCAGGTGGGGGTTCCGTCCATGTCGTGGACGTCGGCGGCTTGTTGTCCCAGGCCTTTAGGCCCTCCGGCCCAGCAAACCTTGGCGGGCGTGTGGGGCACATCACACTACACCGTGGGCTTGTCACCTGTGTCACCAGGCTTGCACTCTGGCACGAAGTGGGCCTGAGCGGGTGAGGAGTCTTGGGCCTGTGCAGGAGAGCATTGCTGGGCCGCTTCCAGGTTGGCCGGTGGGTTTGCCTCGATGAGCATTGGATCTGCCTCGAGGTTCTTGCTGCTTTCCAGTCCGTCGTCCCTGGCGCAAACGTAGTCGTCCAGACCGACGACGTCACCAGCCGCAGTGGATCCAGCTGTCCCCTTGGCAGCTTCCTGCGAGGCTTTTGGCGCCGCGGCTTTGGACTGGACCTGATTTTGAATCGGGTGCCGGCTGGTGGGGCCGTCGCTCCAGCCGCTTGGCGAGCAACGCGGGCGCTCTGCACCAGCCCCGGCCCCGCGTCTCCTTCTTTTGCTTTCGCTTTTGACGACGGCGGTTGCGTTGGCGATGATGACGCCGGTGACGTGCCTCCGCCCCGAAGACCGTGCTGGCGGGGCCGTTGTCACCAGGTGCTCCCGCTGTGTGGCCGTTGGTGTGGCCACGTTCCCTCGCACTGCCGTTTCGCTGGGACTCGCCGGCGACGTGACCGCCATCGACGATTCCCCGGTTGCAGCGGAATCCATGCAGCTGCGGTCCGGATCCCCTGGAGAAGTGTAGGTTGTCCGGGTTCCCGTCATGGCCGCTGTCGCCATTGTCAGAGGGTGGCGATGGTCCCGGGGACGGCGGCCTGGGGGTGAAGTCGGCGACGGACTTGAGGTGGATGAGCACGTCGCAGCTCAGAATCTTCTTCTCCCTGATGTAGGGTGGGAGGACCGGGCCGTCGGCGGTCAGACGGCGCGGCGCCTCTGGCTCAGCAATAGCCAGCCTGCACACGAGGGGGATGGAGGAAGGATGGGAGGTCCACGCCGTCACCCTGAACGCGGAGAGGTCGGTGCCGCCCCGTGTCTCCTGGTGGACGTCCTGGATCCAGCACGCCGGAGCGAGGATCTTGGCGGCCGTGTCGGTTCTCCAGGCGTGCGGTGGGATCCCCTCGAGGACGAGGCTGACCCGGTAGTTCAACGCCGAAATGTCGGCATGCGCTAGGCGCGTCCATGGACGCAGCACTAGCGAGGTTGCTCCCAGGGCCGGCAAACCGAAACCGCGAGCACTCTGTCCCTGGTCGCCTGAGACGCGTAGAGGACGATGAAGTCTTTTGGGTAGAAGTCTCTGAGGGCGAGCTCTGCCGGGTCGATCCCTGCCGCGGCGGTGATGGCCTCCTGGGCATCGTTCACCGGAATCCCGCACGTCCCGCAGGCTGGTTTGGGCGACGATGGAGAAGCGCAGGCTGTTCTCGGCGTTGTCGATCGCTGCGTCCCGCTGGATGAAGCAGTAGGACATCCCCGGCCGGGTTGAAGCTGCTCCTGGCGGTGGCGGCGGGGAATCGGGGTCGGTGGCCGCAGCACGTGTAGGCGACTCCGGTGGCGAAGGTGTCGGCCTCTGGCGTCCACGGGCGTTCCGGGCGATGGAGGCGAGGGACGGCGTCTCTCCAGCGGGCGTCTCGCGGCGTCCCTGTGACGCTGGTGGTGATGGAGTCCGGCCACCCGCGCCCAGCGGAGTCCCGTGTCCCGGTCCTCGGCGTTGTCGCACGAACCTCCTACGGTCGCCGCCGTCCGAGTTGTTGGCGCTCGGCGCCGCCGCTCGCGGCATTGCAGTCCCTAGCGAAGTGCCTGAAGCCGTGGCACCGGAAGCATCTCCTCGGCAGCCTGCAGTGGCGACGCGGTGGGTCGTCGAGAGAGGCGTTGAGGCAGCGGTCGGTGACCTCCGCCGGGCATGGCTGCTGTCCGTTCCCACGTGGCCTCGTGTGCTCCTGTCATTGGGGCCGGGGTGGGTGCTGAGGGAGGACCTCCCGCCATCCGTCGGCGTCCCGTGCGGAGGTTCGCGCCTTGGACCCGGGCGTTGATGAACCGGGATCCGAGGGGGGGCGGGGCGGCGGTTGTCGGGCCGGACGTGGTGCGGCGGTCTCCCCAGCAGCGGCGGGCTTCCTCCTGCAGCGCCTGCGATGACGCCGCCGCTTAGGGCCACCGGCGCCGGGCGCGGGCCGGGTGGAGGGTCGCCGGGGTGGCGGCGGAGTCCGCATGGGAAGCGGGTGGAGAAGCTCCGTCGCGCTGCCTGCAGGTAGGAGTCGTCCTCACCGTTGGAGTCGCCGTAGACAGAGGAGTCGACCCATCGTCTGCTCTTGGACCTGCCAGCCGGAGACGGGTAGAAGGGCGCTGCGTCAGGGGGAGAGAGCTTTACCTGAGCCGGGCGGAGGGGAGGGGACTGGTGGCTGCCGGCGCCGGAGTGGCTTGCGGCAGGCTGGTGGCTGCGGGCGTGGAGGGGGGGGGGAGGAGGGAGGGGCTGCAAAGTCATCCATTACTTTTACAAGCTCACAAGACGAATAATAGAATCAGATATAACTATATATTTTTTATAAGCTCTTGAAATGCAAATTACCTTGTTGGACATTACGATAACCATCCACACATTTATCCATTGGTGAAGTCTGAAGTTTTCGCTAGTTGTGTGGTGTGTACAGGTTACTCGATCTACGGACTTCAGCCTGGAAATTGCTGTACTGCATATATACCTGGCACATGATACATTGTCAGGCCCACAAGATAATATAAAATATATGCTTTCTTCCTGGCGGCCATGGGATATCGAGTGGCGTGGCCTCGTGGGAGGCAGCGGCTTGTGCGGCTGGAGCTTTGGCTGCGCAGTGCAAGTGTGCAACTGCGATGGCATGGGCAGTACAGCTGGGACAAGGCGGTGGTGCGGACGATGCGGCGGCGGCTGCAGGGCGGCAGACTGGTGTGGTGGCGGTGGCGCGGGCGTTGCGGCATCGACGACAGCATATCTGTGTCTGGGTCTTCACGGACTGGGTCTTCACGGACGACCGAGGCTTTAGCGTCGAAGGCGGCAAGGGTGGCTGCAGTTCCGGCAACACGTCTGTACGGACTTGGCCTAACGGAACTTGGCTCCGGGCAAAGCGCTAGCCTGGCGGCGAGCGTGCGGATATCATATCACATGCTCGTCGTGGCGATTCGCGTGTGGAAGCGGCGGCCAGGCCCCAGCGTGGGGTGAGAGACGGAAACACTGAAGCAAGGAACCCGCGTGGGCCGTCATCGGCTCAAGGTGTCTTTGGTCGCAGCGGCACTATCCGTTGTGGGGTTCCCGGCGACGGCGTACTCCTGATGCGATGGGTTCCCTGCGACAGCGTACTCCTGGTGCGATGATGGCGTCCCTCCGGCCTCCCTTTCCCCCATCAATCTCGGCACCGAGCCAGTTCGCACGCAGACTCTGAGGTCGGCGCCGGGAGGGAAGCGCGCTTGTTCCGAGAATCAAGAAACCGTCGCTCGTCTCCCGTCTCTTGCAAGCAGGCAGGCGGGCAGGCGGGGATGCCGGGTACAGGGGGCGTGTAAACAAAACGCCGGTGAAAAAACTTCTACGGCGGAGTCTTGCGTGAGAGACGAGATGATGTAAATGTAAAGAGTTTCCGACCTGGGTCCATTTGTCAGGTATTTGGGGGAGATTTTAATACGTTGGATCTAAATTTAAGTTAGATCTAACGGTCCAGAAGTGATGTGGGTAGAAATTTCTAGGGTGAGAAGGTATTTTCAATGCAATTCCTTCGCTCCTTTATAGTATAGATATAGATATAGAATAGATAGATAGATATACGAAGGGTGACAATTATGCAAACAATGTTTTTTGGCCGGAGAAGGCATGTACGCGGCCCAAATTCGTTTTACTCGGAGAAGGCATGTACGCGGCCCAAATTCGTTTTACTGTATGTCTTTGGAAGTCCACTGTCTCGTGACAAGCCCAAGATTAATTACCGCATCCACCTCGTACACACCAAGGAACGAGTCCACGCGCGATCCCTCGTCACGCCGATCGCACCTCACTCGCGGCGAGCCGGCACCTACGATGCCCCGCGGCGGCGGTTTCAGCGGGGACGGACAGGGTGTGGTGCGGCGTGCAGCCCCTCACGGTCCGACTGAGGGGGCTGGGCGGGGTCGTGCTGTTCTGCACGGTCCGATCGACGGTGGTGGCCGGGGACGTGGTCTTCAGGGCGGCCACGGCGCGGTCGCGCAAGGTGAAACCGGCCAGGGAATGGGTGACCATGACCGCAGCGTTGGGCATGGCCGGGCGGGCCAGCTCAGCGTGGGCGGACAGGCGGCGATCGGCCAAGGTGCAGGAGGCCGGGCTGTGACTGGCCAGGCCAGTGGCGCTGCGCATGGCCAGGCGGGCCAGCTCGGCGTGGGCGGACAGGCCGCGATCGACCAAGGTGCAGGCGGCCAGGCTGTGACTGGCCAGGCCGGTGGCGCTGCGCATGGCCGCGCAGGCGCGTCCCAGGAAAATATGAGGCCTAGTTCGAAACACTAAGTAGAGGCCTAATAACTAGTGCCGAAACAAAAAAATAATGGCAAATATCAACATTTGCAGCATGAGAACTATCCAAGTTAACATCAATGTTAGTGTCATCGATGTTATCAGGGACTTCTTCAACAACATTTTCTATCTCTGGCTGATCATCACTAGGATTAGGATCATCGGCATTTTCTGTATCTTGTACAATACCCTGTCCAACCGTATCATTATTGGAAGAAGAAACACTTGTGGTTCTCTAATAATAAACCTCTCCATGGATCCTTTCTGAGATTGAGTTAATTCATCAATTCTTTGCTTTTTCTTACGCTTTTGATTTCCTGATTCATATTTTCTAATCCGATTTGAAGAAGATATGACTTGCAAGTTGAAAAAAAATTACACTAGATCAATTTGTGTACAAAGACAATGCACAAAAGATTATCTATAATTATCTAAATAAAGTAGGGGTTGGGCATGTAATTTACCAAGCGATCTCCGTCTCCTATCTCGTTCTGGATTGCGAATAGGTCTTGCACAACGGTGTCGGCGAGGGCGAGGAGGAACTGGAAGTGACCAGGTGAGGAAGTGTTACGTGAAAATTGGAATCGCCGGCACCGTAGGCTATTTCTCCGACTCTGGAAGAAAGTCACGATGGTGGACTCGTGCTCCACTCCAGCAGGCCACATTTTTGGGCCACAAAAGACAGCTTTGGCTGATCTTTTAATTAAAGGAAAAAGTCTACTTTTCCTCCTCCAACTTTCGCAAAAAGTCTATTTTTGCTCTCTGAACTTTAAAACCGGACAAATAATCTTCCTTAACTTTTCAAACCATACGCTTTACCTCCCTGGAGTGGTTTTGATGGTGGTTTTACTGCAGTAACAGTGGTTTTGTTTTTTTCTTTTTTATTTATTTTGGCTAAATTTTTGAAAAATCATAGTAAATCATAAAAATTTATAAAATAAAAATCTAATTTTGTTGGACTTCACATGAGTAGATATACATAATAAATATATAATATGGTATGCTTTAGTACAAGGTTTTGGTAGTCTTTTTCTTTTTTTTTTTATTTTTTTCACTAAATCTTTGAAAAATCATAGTAAATCACAGAAAAATCATAAAATAGAAAATCTAATTTTCTTAGACTCCACATGAGTAGATCTATAAATGAACATATAATATGATATACTTTAGTACAAAATTCTTGTTATAACTTTCGATCTATACTTTTCTATAATTAATTAAAATAATTCATAACTGTAACTTGTATAATTATTTTATTGGACTAAAGCATACCATATTATATATTCACTTTGTAGACCTACTCATGCGGAGTTCAACAAAATTGGATTTTCTATTTTATTATTTTTCAATGATTTACTATAATTTTTCAAATATTCAGCTTAAAATAAATAAAAAAGAAAAATACTAGCAAAAAACTTTGTATTAAAATATACCATATTATAAGTTCACTGCGGAGATCTACTCATGTGGAGTCCAACAAAATTAGATTTCTATTTTATAAATTTTTTTGATTTACTATATTTTTCAAAAATTCAGCCAAAATAAATAAAAAAAAGACAAAACCACTGTCACTGTAGCAAAACCACCATCAAAACCACTATAGGGAGGTAAAGTGCATGGTTTGAAAAGTTGAGGGAGGTTGTTTGTCCGGTTTTGGAGTTCAGGGAGGAAAAGCGGACTTTTGTGAAAGTTGAGGGAGGGAAAGTAGACTTTTTCCATAATTAGGGTTTGTTAATTTGGGTTTGTTAATTAGGATTTGCTACTTAAGGTTTATTAATTAGGGTTTTTAATTAGAGTTTGCTACTTAATGGTTTGCTAATTACGATCTGTGACTTGGAGAGTATATTTACGAAATTATATACTTGTATTCCATGTTTATACTTGTATTTCATGCAGATGAGTACTCCATCGAATCTTTGAGCGGTGCCGATGCCCAGATAGAAACACCGGGATCCGACACCTCTGGATCCAAAATTTATAGGAGCCCGAGCGTATCACCATGTGAATCCCCTAGAGCTAAGAAGACTCGTCTTGAGTTGGAACATGACCCGACATACGAGCCTGAAGCTGATCCGGATGATGATGAGGTATATATGGAAGTAGAGTGTCTATACGAGAGAATGCATGTGTATGTATGTACCTAACAATTGAATTGACAGGAGGTGTTCTCTCAAGTTGTTGCCGAAATGGCGGCAGAAGAACAAGATGTTCAGAAGGACACGGCGCCTCAAACGACCAGGACATCGTCCGAGCCAAGAAGTACAAAGAAAAAAGTGATCGGGCACGAGAAGACAGAGGAAGGAATAGATTTCCAGAAGAAGTTTATAGGATTACAGAGGTAAGTCCGAGCGGAGAGCCCTTAGCACCTCTAGAGGCGCTACCCAAATTTAGGGCCGCAATTGGATTTATAGTAAAGGAGGAATTTGATATCACCTGGAGTGATTGGAGTATGGTGCCAGAAGTGAAGAGGACCAGTTGCTGGACTCGCTTGTGCACTAAGTTTATTTTTCTGGAGGGTACAGAATTGTTGGCCAAGGGTCATGTCATGAAGCAGTTGGCAATATCATTCCGGGGCTATAGGCACGATATGAATAAAAAGTGGTTGCAGAAGGGGCGGGACCCGACGAAGCGGTACCCTATCACAGCGGATCAGTGGGCACGTTTTCACGTCATGAAAGACTCGAACGATTCCAAGGCTAAGAGCAAAGCCGCCTCTGAACTCGCGAAGAGGAACAAGTATCACCACCATCTTGGCACTGGGGGTTACAAGGCCAAGATTCCTAAATGGAGGGCAGAAGACGATGCAAAGAGGAGAGAGGGCCATTTGGCATTGACCGATATAGTGCCTGAAAGGAGGGCGAATTGGCTTCGCGCTCGGAAGGCAAACACTGAGAGCGATGAGATGTCCTGTCCCGATGAGATTAGAGAAGTTGCTGAGAAGGTTTTGAAAGCATCAAAGCTAGAAAAGATAGGTGCCTTCAAGTTACAGAGGGAGAGGGACACCTTACCCATGCTCTAGATAACCATTCTTTTTGCATTTTATTCGAGTAAAATGGAAATCGACACTAACATGAAAGATCATGTTGTCGGTAACCCCGAGCATCCATGTCGTGTACGGGGCGTCTCCTCCAAAAGAAGCTGGAAAGAAGGATTCGGTGATGAGTGAAAAGGCATGTATAAGAAAAGAGAATGACATAAGGACCAAATGAAAGATTTTTTTGAGCAGCAGGCCACCAAAAAGTTTAGGGATATGATGGAAGACTTCTTTAAAAATCCTCGATCCTCGAAGTGATGAAGCGGTTGGCGGGGAGCGAAGGTCCGCTCAACGAGATGTCATCACAAGCTTCTTCGCATATGCAGCTTGTCCCAGCTCAACCCTTGGGTAGCCAGGAGATAGCCACACAATCTAGGCCCTTTTCAAGTAGTATAACGTCAACAACAAGTAAGGACCATTATCCAGTTGACGATATTGATAAACCTTGGTCTTGCTCCTTGGTCATATCCTATGGCCTTAGGAATCAGCATACAAAGCAAGTGGCCACAGGCAATGCTATCCCAGGACATAGTTTCTATGGTGTCGACATGCAAGATGCATACTGTAGGGTGGAAGTGTTGACGGTCGAGAGCGAATATGAAGACGACTTCATAGACATCCCGACCTCTGAGGGTATAGTGAAGCTTGGACAAGCAATCAACAACTTCATACAATGGCCGAGACGGTACGTAAGGTTGATTGATCCACCAGCGCCACCCTCTCCAAGCATAATGCCTCAACCATCCCAAGAGGCCGAAACATTTCAACAGCCACCATCGCCAATGCATGCTCCAGCATCCCCGTACATTTACGAGCCACCGCCATCCTCCCCAATACATGAGTCGGCATTCTCGCTGAATGAGCCCGAGGGGCCAGCCAAGGAGAACATGCCTGAGCAGCAGACTCTCCTAGCCAAGGAGGACACAACACAGGAGAAGGAGGATGAGCAAACTCCACCACCGAAGCAGAAGGAAGATGAGCAAACTCCTCCACCAGCACCGGCCTCCAAGAAGGCGTAGAAATTTCCAATTCCAAAATTGATTTCTACCTTTGAGCCTAAAAAGGGAAAAGCAGCAGGCACAGCTCTCTTTCTGAAAGGACTTGAAAAGCAGCGGACGGCACGACTCGTTGAGCTCGAACCGTCACAGGAAAAGGAAGCCACCGCCCAGTCAACAGAAGCTGTGCCCCCATCAACGGAAGCCCCAAGTGGCGATGTACATGTCGAACAGCCAGCGGAAGCCCCATCAAGTGCACCATTGACCCTAAAGGATATCAGAAAAGCCAACGATTGATGATTATGTCAATGTCCCCAATGGATCGTGTGCCGGAAGGCCTATGCTCCAATGGACGGTGCTCGATAAGATCCAATGGACGATAAAAAGGTTTCATGATCGGTACATGAGAGCAAAGCATGCTGGCCTCCATGCAATCGGTGTTGATATACTATCGAGACGTGTTTGCTACTGGCACGAAAAAAAGCAGGGCATTTGTTACCTTCGAGGACATGCACTTGTTGTTGAACTATTGGCGGCTTGCCGTCCAACTCATAACAATCTGGTGCCTGTAAGTATCACTCATGCACACACATTTGTTATTATTAATATGTACTGTGAAACTCTAATATGCGGACGTTGTCTGTAGTTTGCAAGATCACGAGCAGAGGTCATTATCTACCGGATCGATGGTCGGGTTATCTCGAGCCCTATCAAGTTACAAGAAAATATGCACAAATTTGTACTATCAAAGGAAGATAGAGCAAAGATAGAGAAGGACAAAACACCAAAAGAAGTTGCAGAAGCTATAAAAGAGTTGCAAAGAAAATACGAGGATGATTATGCCCTCTATCTCGGTAGATCAATGCTGAGATATAAGTACAGGGATTTCATATTGGCACCTTACAACTTTAGATAAGCGTGACTTCGTATACGTACTTCAAATTATCGTGTAAACCCTAAGTACATGTGTCGCTCACTCATTTATTCATGCAAAGACCATTGGATTGTTTTTTATATTTATCCCTTCGAAGGGAAGGTGCTTGTCCTAGACTCCTTACATTTTTCTCCCGAGAAGTATCAACCATTCTTGGTTCAATTAGAAAGGTGAGCCAACATGCAACCACATGCGTACTTATATGAATTAGAGTTTCAAAATAACTTTAGTGATTGCCATGATATCTACAGGGCATGGCGGTTTTATAAGAAACAAAAAGAACCGGTCGACGCCGCACGCTCAGATCCTAGGGTGCCATTGACGATACAACACCACTATCTCGGTAAGTTGTCCGAACACATATCATCATATAAATAATACATAAGGCATGATAATTTTAGAATAATCATTGCTCATTATATAGTGCCACAAGCAACCACCTGGATCGGTCTATTGTGGGTACTATATCTGTGAGTTTATAAGGCAGCGGGTACGATACGTCAGAGACAAAAATATGGTAAATAATATCTATGTATGAAGTTTTCTCATTAAAGTTGCAAATGTATATATTGGACATGTGTCAATGATGCTTTTAACTTTCTTTCCAGCCACAAAAGCGAGGAAAGGACGTGCCCTATACACCAACGACTCGAAAATATAGTAGCAGACTTGTGCGGTTTTATTATGAGAAAAATAATTCCAAGTGACGGAGCATATTTTGATCATGAGGACGATTTAACAAGTGATAAATTTAGAGTGCTCACGTACATAAAGCGTGTCTAAATCTGAAGCGAAAACGACATGTAAACACTGTATGGTTGTGCGGATAACATTGACGTGTATATATGTAATTTTATGTGGTTGATGTTTGATTTCATGTTTACATATCTATAATATATATATATATATATATATATATATATATATATATATATATATATATATATGATGTATGTATGATGCAATTTTATGGTTCATGTTTACATATCTATAATATATATATATGTGTGTGTGTGTGTGTGTGTGTGACAGACATAGCACTGTAGTGTGGTGGAAAAAATTAAAATTTAAAATATATATAAAAAATTATTTACACAGGCGGTAGAGTGTGAGCCGCTGTGAAAAAATTAGGTTTTCACAAAGCGGCTCACCTAGTCGGCCGCTTGTGTAAACATACATTTACACAAGCGGTGACTAAGTGAACCGCCTGTGAAAATATAATTTTCACAGGCGGCTCACTCTCCACCGCCTGTATCTTGTGGTCGATTAGTACCGACCCCTGGTATAGGTGGTGGGCTTGGCCGCCTGTGTAAATGCTTCTACCACCGCCTGTATAAATATTTTTTGTACCAGTGACAAAGCCTAAAATTATTACACATACCTAGTATATCTAGTAAATCTTGAAGCCCATGATTTATGGGGCTCTGTTCGGTCGCACAGCCCACGTGGGCCCATGGACGCCCCTGGGCCACGCGGCACAGCCCGGTACCTTCGACGATGCTGCATGGGGCCGTGTGATCCAACACGGTCCCCCAGGAGGTCGATTCTACCGTCAGGAGATGGGTGCCGCTGCTGCTGCTTTCCGCGGCCGCGGCGGTTTGAATCAAGATGGTGTTGATCGCCAAGGAGGACTCCGGGATGTCAATCAGAACTTCCATCCTGGATATGGTGACTGGCGTGGCTGCTGGTCGCAATCATGGGCCTCGTCGGGGCTTCCGTGCACGTACTGGGCGCGGGTTCATGACTCAGCGGGGCGGTAGGGCTGGCCGACCGGGGCGTGGGGCTGGCAGATCCACTTATGCGGCGTCTACCTCCCATGGCCTTGCTGGCGACGCGACACAGGCTGCAACCCTAGACAATGCTCCACACATTACAGGGATCCAACTTGAAGACCAACAAATGGAGATGCAGGTGGTTAACACGGGTGCATGCAGGGGAACACGCAGGTAAATCGAAGGTGACATGTGGCCGCTGCTCTCAGAAGTGTCATGCTACAGTTGATTGCACAAGTGATGTTTACTGCTACATCTGTGACGGACATGATCACGTCAACCATCGCTGCCGGGTGCTGAAACTGCCTAAGCCCGTGGCCAACGCGCGGTGGGCTACTCGGTGGATGGACTGGGTTTCCACCACATAGCACATGCCCCTCTGCCGCGGAAGAAGGAATCCAAGACTGCCCGGGTGACAGTTGTCAGCTTGGAAGGTTTTTTTTCATAGCTTATTGCTTGGGCATAAATTGTATTGCCACAAGTGAATGTCAGGACAAGCAGAAACGTCTCGAAGCTCATCATGTGTGGGATGGTCTAGGGCTATCAACAAAGTCAAGCATTGCATGGTAGGATGCCCCGAGTTAGCCTCTTCGATTGTCGATGTTGTTGATTTAGCTACACTCCTCGACGAGAGCCTTGGAGATGAACCCATAATCAATAGTAAGGTCATCGTATCTCTTTATCAGCCTTGGCACGCAACTTGGCATAGTATTAGGCCACATGTGAAGACTACCATGTGTAGAAACATCCTAAAGTGCGTCACATAAGGGCTAAGCCTTGGGCTATCAACAAAGGTAAGCATAAGCTTGCACAGAAGGATGCCCCTAGTTAGCCTCTTCTTAAAATTTTCATCAGCACAACATATAGCAAGAATGTGGAGATCTCAGGAAACGACTTTTTTTAACGACCATCGAGCATAGTAAAGATGGGACGAGAACCATGTTCCACCAGGCGTGCCAATTTCTTTCGCCAGAAAAATCACTAAAGGCGGATCTATCTCTCTGTGGATCGTATAGACGTGCCAGTATACATCCGTATACAAAATAAATAAATGTGCAACAAACACAAAGAACAAAATTCAAGGAAACATCACTTTATTCATTCTTTGAAGAATTACAAAGTACAAATTTCCCACTTTAATATATTTACGCCGAGCTCCATCTGACAATCAGAGGATTGTGTAGTTTCTAGTTCCCGGGGCCTCTAGAGGCCGCCAGTTAATTACATCTACAGCGTTGGGCCGCAGAATACCTCCGATTAAGCTATGCCGATGGTCGTCATTGTCGTCTCCAAATATAGTAAAGAGTTGTCTCCAAGTCTATGCATAAGCACAAGATGAGAAATGGTGAAGTGCTAGAGCCTCGTCGGTCTCCAGCATAAGGTATCCGCCAGGTTTACTTTAACGGTAGAAAAAAATACCTGAGGTCAACGATAAACGGGTTTATCGGATTTATCAGAAAATTTCTTGGCCAAAAATAAAACAATAAATACCTAAAAAATTGCATGAGTTGTCTCTAAAGCATTTAACATCAAGAACAAGCACATAATAACATTGATACAAGCGAATATCACATTTTCATGTAGGTGGACTAGTGAAAATTAGAATTTCGGTGATAAATAAATTTTACCGGACCTCAGCGATAAAAGGGATTATCGGGTTTATCGAAAGTTCTCTCGCCGACAAATTTTCCCATCCGGCCTTGTCATGCAAATCCGGAAGTCAAGTTTGGCCTCGTCGGTCGCGAACAAATATTCCAGCCTCGTCGGTACGGAAAAGGAAACGTCTCAACCTTGTCAGTCAGGGGAAGAAAGATGACTTCATATAGATCACCAGCCTTGACGGTGCGGAAAGATGGTATGATGAATGTGAGACTTGTGTTCATGTAGTACTTAGGAGATTTCTCCTTGTATGAACTTGAGACGCGCATACCCTGCATTTGTGTAAACTTTTGAGAAGCGTATACTCGGCACTAGCTTCGCCAAGCCTACGAGTTGTGCTTGTAAAATTCATGGGCAAAATTATGATAAGCCCGGATAAATCGGGCATCGCGCCACGGAATTTACTAACCTAGTCGTGCATTACGCCACGACGTTTAACCATGCTTTGTGCCATAATTTTCATGATTTAACCATGTATTGTGCCACGGCGTTTATCGGTCATGCATTGTGCCATGACACGGTAATTTTGTGCAGGCGTCAGCAATGAACAAGTGGGCTGCGTCGAACTTAGTTCAGTTCATCTTTGACTTTGGTTGCTCGAATAGATGGTTGGGCCTTTAACTTGTTTCTGGCCGCAAATGTATGCAAGTACAACATACACATGATGCTTATGACTAAGCTTGCTTGCTTCTTCACACACGTACACATGTTGTTTGAGATGGCCGATATGGCAATTGCTGGGCCACCTTGGGATTGAGCTCGTCGGATGCCGGGCTGCTACTTGTTGCTGGACGCTAGCCCTCATCAAGCTCATGTATGCCCAAACCACCATGCATGGGTTGCTATCGGGCCTTTGAGGTAGGGAAGGTCGCCATCGTCTACAGCCGATGATATGCCAATTCATCTGCCACCAGTTGTTGACCGGGCCTCCATGGGACGCACGCCAGGCCATCTGGCCGCCGCTTGCCGGGCCGCCAAGCATAGGGATGCACGCTGCACTGACGAGCTGGCGACATGCTGATCGTGGGGCGACGTCGCTTGCTGCCACGCGCGTACGTCGGGCTGTTGTTGCTTACGCCGCTGCTGGAGTTGGAGAAGCTCGCCGTCGATGAGCTGCTGAAAACGCCGAACCATCATGGGGCTGCTTGCTTCTTGCGCCACGCTCGCCACCAGATGTCGGGCGAGATGAAGATCGTCAGGCTGTCAATCGGGCTGCTGAACCATCGTGCAGCCACGCTTGATCCATTTAAAAATATCGGTAAGGATGGGGGCCAGACGTCCGGACGGACGTCGCGGACGGACGCCGCACCCGCGCCCGCGCTCCTCCCCGGCGACCCGGCGAGCTCCTCCCCGCGCTCCTCCCGGCGAGCTCCTCCCCCCCCCCAAGTAACTCCGGCGAGCCTCCACCTCTCTCCGGCGAGCCTCCCCCCTCTCTCCGGCGAGCTCCTCCTCCTCCTCCTCTCCAACTCCGGCGAGCTTCCCCGGGTTAGGGGCTCAAGCTCTCCCTCCGGTGTAGATTCCGGCCGGCCGGCCGGCCGGCTTGGCGGCGGTCGTCGACACGGCGGTGGTGGCGGTTGGCCGGGCGGTGAGCTGGGCGGCGGGCGGCGCGCCCGAAGCTGGGCGGGCCGGCCGGGGCGGTGGGTATGGGTAGGCGGCGGGGGAAGAAGAGGAAGAGGAAGGGCGGCCCGCGCGCCAGGGTTCGCCGAAGCTCCGGCGAACCCTAAGCGCCAGCGGGGCGGTGGCCGGGCGGCGGGGCGAGGGCGCTGGAAGAAGGAGGCCGGGCGGCGGGGGGGTGAGGGCGACGGCGTCCGGACGCCGGGCGTGAGTCCGGACGTCCGGGCGCGACCCCTACTGTAAAATATATGATCACCGTATAGGCATGTTGCTGCCATATGACGAAGACGGTGAGTTGGTGGCCGGGTCGCTGGGCCGGGGTGCTCGATGATGTATGCCGGAGATGCTGACGGCGAGGTCGTCGATGGCATGGCTGTTGCGGATATTCATATTGCGCCCAAGAAGATCGGAGCTGAGCCATGGGTCGCCGGCCCTGCCGAGCTTGCCGGCCATACTTGTCGTCAATTGACGGCCGCCTTTGCTTGCTATCGAACTGCTGGGCTGCTCTCACCGTCGGGACACTATGTTGGACTTTGCTTCTTTCCAACGATGAACGATGAAAATGATGGGCACCGTAAGGACTTGCAAGCTGCTGTGTTGAGCACGCGCCAGGCCGTCGGGCTGCTGCTTGTTGCAAGCTGCTGTGTTGAGCACGCGCCAGGCCGTCGGGCTGCTGCTTGTTGCTGCCGCGCGCGCCAGGCTTCTGCTTCTAGCTCCAGGCTCGCCACCGGACGCCGGGCGAGATGAAGATGATCCCCATGCCGCCATTGCTCCATCGTACGCTATGGGTCTGCTCTTGCTGTGGGCCGGGGCCGCCGCTGTGTTGGGCTTGCTGATGCCATCGTCCGGCTGCCGCTGCCGTGCTGCCGCGCTTCGTGCTGCCCGTGTAGATGCCGGTGACCACCGCAACATCTCCATCTGCCGTGCTCGGCGGGCCCGGCCGTATAGCTGGATATGGCATTACGTATTATACAAGAATTTGTATAGGTATCTTTATTTGCTTGCCGTTCCATATCTCCCTCTCCCACAACTATTATATCTTCTATCTTCTATCTTCTATCTTCTACAAATAAAAAGAATAAGAGTCTGAGATTTAACTTCGTGCGGTAAACGCACGGAAGGGAACTTTCGCTCTGCCTTGCGTACCTACCGCACGGACATCTGCTTCGCTCGGCCTTCTGCGACGGCGATATTCCTTCTTTGGAGCAACTCCTGCGACAATTATGGACGTTCGTTTCTTTCCTTCCAAGGCTGGTCGATTACCTTGCTTTTCCTTGGGTGACTGATTAGATTGCTTTCCTTTCTTCTTGGGATCTTTGGAGCGCGATCGTGGGAGGCGCGTGCTGCCGCTTCGCCTGTACTTCTTTGCGAGATCCGGCTGTCTGCACTGTCCCCTCGCTGCAGCTGTGCGCGTGTGCCGCCGCCTCGCCTGACGTCATGCCTCATCGCCTTGTCGTGCTAGGCGCCGAGGTCTCCGCCACCGTCGTGGTCGCACGCAGACGAAGGTCACCGATCCAGTGCTGCCGTTGGTGCGAACGTCGCCGTCCAGCTCTGCCTCCTGCGACAATTACCGCATCCACTCACCTTCCATACGCCGAGGAAGAAGGACCGCCGAGGTTCGCACCCACACCGCGGCCTCCTCTCCCTCCCGGCCTCGAAGCCGCGCCACCGTGGCAAGGCCTTGCCTACAAGGAGAAGGCCCTCACTCGACGCCGTGCGATTGTCTTCCCTGCCGCCGACGTAATCCCCTTGAAGCATCGGCCACCGGCACCAGGTACTTGTTGTGCACCTTATTCCACGAGCAGGCCCCTCCGTGCCAACCCCTCCCTGCGTGCCAACCCCTTCGCGCCGCCCCCTGGCCGAGCATGGTTCCATCGGTTGCGTCCCCAATGCGAGCAGGTCTGGATCCATGGGTGTGGTGGCGGAGCTGGTTCTACGGCGCCGTTTCCCAATGTCCCTGGACTCCACGTTCTCTCCAGTTGTGAAATCCACTCTCTACTTTACTCTCCTGATCTGCTTGTCTCATCCAGTCATCCTTGATCCATGGCATCTGGGAGATCCATTCTCATTTCACCCAATGCGAGCATAGTAGCAATTGTAGCCGGTCATATTATTTGAATCAATCGTATTTTGGTTTCTCTCGTCCTTGATCCATGGCATCTGTGAGATCCATTCTCATTTTCATCCAATGTGAGCACAGTAGCAATTGCAGCCGGTCATGTTATTTGAATCAATCGTGTTTTGCTTTTGGATACAGCTTTGGTGTTCGATGGTATTCCACAGAGAAGTTCCTAGCCTCCTAGGTTCAGTCCTTTCTATATCTTGGAAACAACCGTCGAATGAAATCAGATATCGAAGTTGAAATCAGGATTGATTGGTGTATATATCGCCAGTGCATAGTCCCCACCACGCTCACAATCACAGTCGCTGCCATGGTCGCCGAGCAGACTCCAAACCATCGCCCTTCCATCTCGTGGTGCCCAGCGGCGAATAGGTGCCCGGATTCAGCTCCTCGCTCTCCCTACGCTCGCGTGGCTCATACAAGTCTGAAGTAAGTACTTTCTAAATTGCCCGATGCAAGTTACCAATTCAGGTACTGCACCTAGACCATGAGACCATTCCATCTTTAGAAGGATTTGCAAAAACTTGCTTTGCCATCAGCAATCATCTCCAGTTGTCTAACAATTAGTAGTTTCTCAAAGTGTAATTTAATTTATTTGTGACTGCTCCATTTGTTCACCATTCAGAATATCAGTAACAAATATATCATTTCTATTTTATGTTGAATTCGTGTATAAATAATTTGATCAGCCTTCATAACTATTGTTCATGGTTCACTGCTCTACCAATTCTGTTTAAACACTTCAGTCCAATCTGCAATGGTGAAGGACAGGTAATTTTTGTTCAACTTCTTTATTATCGTCTCCAATTCCTGTATCTTGTATGTTTTCATCATTCTTTTCTTTAGGAGTTTGATTGTCATCTCGTAGACTTGTACGAAGGCATCTCTCTGTCTTTTACTCTTTTATCAGACCTGTAATGTTGATGCCTCAAATTTGTATGCCTCAACTTATTTGGCTTGTAAGTTGTAATCATGACTCATATTTGTATAATTGATGCATTCTGGTTACTCAAGCCATTCCACCTATTCATTTTAGGTATTGTGAAATTCCATGATTGTATGGATTTGAAATGTTCATTTCTTCATGGAGAATGGTGTTTGATCGTCAGAGGTCAGATTATTAGTGTTGGCCTCATTGTGGTGTTCATTAGCCATCACCGGATGCTTCAAGTTCCAAATCTCGGTAATGAACCCTTCTTTTCTCGGTGCAAATTTCCTGCCCGTGTGAATTACGTAACCAAGCTAAAAGACAAATAGAACCCAAGAACTGGAAAATTGTCATCACTTGCTTGCTGGACAAAGTTAAATTTGAGTTAATTGTTCTCTTGCTGTTATATACAAAGGAATGTGTTCTTTTGTTTAAACGAAGAAGAAATAAATTATGTTGCCGACAAGGCCTACACTGGTTTCCAATTGTCAGATCAATGATTATTATTCTGTAATTTTCAGTTAGTATCGACACAATTATTATGATTATTATTCTATTGCATAGAGTCAGAGGTGGCAGCCTGGTGTGCTAGAGGATCAAGGGGGGAAGTACAACATCGTGAGGAGGCTGGGGATGCACATAGTGAGCCACTGGTGATTCACGAAATCTCTCAGGAAAGGAAGGCACCTCCCAAAGGACCCCCTACTTGATGGTAAGGTAGAACGTTTCTTTTCTTCAACTATTTTTATTGAAATTGCGGTATG
Organism: Chrysopogon serrulatus; assembly: GCA_015844335.1. Classification (NCBI taxonomy): domain Eukaryota; kingdom Viridiplantae; phylum Streptophyta; class Magnoliopsida; order Poales; family Poaceae; genus Chrysopogon; species Chrysopogon serrulatus. Next base: position 122,980 of record JADLZL010007062.1, on the reverse strand, counting down.
ATTAGAAGTACTCTGTTGCTGTTTCACTTGGGCGAATGCATGGACAAAATGTGAAACTGGAAATAGTAGGTATGTCTCCACAGATCCACTGTGTTGATAGAATGAAATTATTGTGGACGATTGTAATCTGTCTCATTTTTTGTTCTTACATTTGCAATCAATGTGTTGATAGTATTTCTCAGATAACAGCTTATCTTTTCTTTTGATTAATAGTTGCTAAGAAGCACACAGTACTACAATCCCCCTTAAACTAGAAGTCACATATGCCATCTTATTCTGTAAAAGTTGTTGGCTACTTTGTCAGAAAACCTATATTTCTGCATGGTATAGTGATGAAGAAGCAGGGCCAGTCCCAGTGCTGCCGGTTCATTCTCATACACAAGGCAAGAAAAATGCCATCATGGAGGACAGAGTTTTCCAAGAGTTACCTCATGATTTTTGTGGTACTCCTCTAGACAGAACCAGCTATATATAGGTTTTTTTTTTAAGGAAACCAGCTATAGAGTTAAGCTTGATGATATGATTTTGAGTCTGCCCCTACTAAAAGAAGTAACAATTATAACCTTCATTCCGTTTGTTCCAGCATGCAGACCCATGAACTTGTTTCCATTATCTAAAAAGTTATAATCATGATGGTGTGGTGCTTGACAACACAAAATAATTTTGTTTCTTAAAAACTAATTATGGTACAGTTCTGAAAATACTCTTCAATTTCCCTCGTAGTTGAAACTAGAACTAACTAATTAATCACTCAATTATGAAATATAAGAGTAGCAGCTCGTCAGTTTGAGTCTCTATCTGTAAGTGATTGGCAAAATGGATCTGCTTTTCAACAGTTCAACTGCAGGCAAACTCTGTCATTGCCATGCGTGCTTATGTATAACAACAGCATGGAGGTTTTAGTCATCATCAACTTGGCTGCATCATGTTCGGAACTTTAATTAGTTCAGTATAGTAGCTCGTAGTTTGTTGAATGTGAAATGTCACTTTCATGCCACAGCCACAGAGAACATTCATTTGTCTGTCAGTGGGTTTACTGGTCCTTGTCTATCAGTAGCAGCTACGTGCACCTCTTATTTTGAAGGAAGTGTCTTCTGCTATTTTCAGAGTTGCAAATGATGAACAATTTGAGTTAATTCAGTAACTACCTTTGCAATGGAATCTTCTTTATATTCTACTATATATACAGTAATTAAGAACTGTTGAATTCTTCCTCAATGTGTTATCTGGTTATTTTGTTCTACTTGCCACAGCACAGCTACCTCAAAGAGTCAAAGGTGCCCGCTGTTGCGCCACCGGTGAAACCCGCTGCTGGGAAAGGGGAAAGAGGCTGTCGCGTGACGCTGTTGAAGCCCGCTGCCCGCCCTAGCCATCGTGCGGCGTCAAGGTTCTGGAACTCAAGCACTGACACGTGGACCTCAGGCCTTGGCCGGAACACTAACCGCATCCCATCCCACTCAGCGGGAGCTCCAGGAGCGGGCGCAGCCTGTCCAGCAGCAGCAAGGACTCTTGGTATACTGCACATTAACAACACTTCTCAGCAAGAGTTGTGTTAGGATTTGGAAGAAACTTACTATATGGTTGCACGGGTGTTGCAGTAAGTACATACGCAATGTAATGTAATGAGTTTTTGAGCTCTTGGTGCAAACCCTTTTAGGTATCCAGTTGGATACCAACCGTGAGGTTGTGTTTCTCAAGATGACAAATGGGCAATTGGACATCACCTTAATTGGAGCCGTGTGGATTTTATTTCTTTTGCTTTTTTGCATCTTTGAGGTTTGATCCTTTATTTCTCTTACTTGGCTAGGAAAATTGAGGGGGAGAAGGAAACAAATATTAAGGATAATTATAAATTAGTTGTGCTACTATTATTGTAATGCTTAGCTCTTGTATGTTCATTTAATTTAAAGCTCCATTACCCTTGCAATCATATAGATAGCTCTGTATTATTAAGGAACTACATCATACTTTCTATTGTTTGCATATTCTGAAATTTGTAATGGCTTCAATCTAGGTCCGTTTCCACGTAACGGTTTGGGGCCATATTCTGAAGTTTAGACCACTCAACTTGATTTAGAAGGATATAAGAACATAAGGACGATGGAAATTCTGCCATTGTTGAGATGGAGCAGCCAACTAAAACTACTAATGCATAGTTATGTTTTATCTGATAGTTACTGCCCTGTTGCAACCATACAAATATACAATACTATAAATGTATACCTTGATGATTGCAAGCCATCAATGAGAATTTTAGTCATGCACAAAATTCAGTTTGTAATATTGTGATTCCAAACATCGTGCTCGCACTATCTTTTTTTTGTAACAATGCATCATGTTCATGCTCAAATTATCAATGCATTATTTGTTTTTGGTTTTAAATATTATCTATCCCGCTACCTAGTTTATATAAAAAGGTTAAAACTAAGACCGCTCTTTGGTGCGGTAATCGCACGCTCGCGGCGTCGTTCTGCCCTTCTGCGAAAGGAAACTCCTATCGAGCGAAAGGAAACGTGGCGCGCTGACCCAGCTATCCCTCTCCGGCTCTCCCGTCCGCGCTGGCCCATTGCGTGGCCCTGCAGTCACGGTACGTGCGTCCAACTCGGGATAGCTTTCTTAAATATAAAGGCTATGCAGGACATCAGGACGGCAGGTAAAATGCTTTCTTATCTTCCTGCTACTACTGCATTCATGCCTGTATCTTTCTTTATGTTGGCAAGATCACCGGAGCCAACGCGATGTGGATGCATGGACATGTTCTTTTCTTGGCGCCAGAGCAGGCAGGGCAGGCGTCCGTCCTCGGTTCGCACGCCTTGCTTGCATGCCGACTTCGCTGGGACGGCACGTCCCCTGCCCTTGACGAAGCAGCACGACTTCACGTCGTCCCTGCTAGAGTCGCTGAAGCCCACCTCGGCGGGCTCCGAGTGGCCGGCGCAGGCGAGGACCAGGGTGTGGAGAGTGGGCGCGCGTAATTGTCGCGAGGTCAAACACAAGTACACGACGGATACAGGCTTGTGCCGGGATTACCTTCCATATTGAAGATGGTCAATCACTGTTACTGTCTGCCCTTCCATATTTGTTTTCCCTTTTCATTGTCAATATATCACGGGATTGCATGCAGCCGATTGATATTTTTGCCTTCGCCACAATCACCTGCCTTCATTATCATTTGACGTAGCCTTCCCTATAAAGATGGTCAATTAGTCCTGTTTCTACCGCCCAGAAGGAAACTTGCGGAAGTCTCGCCAATCACGTCCGGCTCGTATCACGCCGCCATCACCGTATCCCCCCACCTACATTTAACCTGGGACCTGCGACTGCCACTTTACCCGGCCACGAATCACTCTCCTATGTCCTCTCCAGGATCACGGTTCCTCGATCGATGCCACCATCAACTCGCGGGTTCGTCTCGGATCAACGCCGCCGTCACCTCGCGCTGCCCGGAGGAGGACGCCTGCTTCTCCACCGACGGTGACGAACTGACGACCCTCACCGTCGTCTCCCCGGGCCAATGCCGCTGTCTCCATCACACCGTCGCGCCAGTTGCTCGGGGCTCGGGCCTCTGCCGACGCTGCTTCGCAACGCAGCTATCGCACGAGCTCGTGTCTTTGTTGCCAGTTCTTCATCGGGCCCTTCACCGGCAAAGAGCACCCAACAGGTATGACCACCCTTCGCCTACCTCGTGCGAACGCTCCGCCCGGCTGATTCCAAAAGAAGGAACCCCAAAATCCCAAATCTCCGCGACAAATCCCATGTGGCGCCGCCCTCGCCCCTGCCCTTGCCATTGCCCTCTCCAGCCGAACTCCTCGCGCGGCATTCTGCCATCGCCCGCCGCCGTCAACCTCACCCTCGCCCTGGAGCCGGCGGCTCGGGCTGCTGTTGGGGCACAGTCAGGACGACCGACGTCACCAATGCCTTACACGACGGCGCCATGTTTCCACGTGCGATTGTACGTCCGGCGTCGTGCGCACCCTCTCGCGCCCTGTGCCTCAGCAGGCAACGACTCGCTTCTTCGTCCGTGTCCTGGGGTTGGAGGCCCGTCTCCCGGCGCGGGCCACGGCTCCCTTCCGTCACTGTCTTCTTTGTCTCAACGCGCAGCCACCTTGCCCCAATCACCGTGCGAACAGCATCTCTCTCCAGATTCAGTCACGGGCAGCCTCAGTAAGCTGGGCCTGCGACCTGCAGGTGACCCTGCTCAATGCTGCTGAAAGTCAGTTTGAGATGGCCAAGATCCAGCACGGGTTCAACAGCACTAGGCAGAAAATAGGCAAGCTTTAGGCCATATATGTTCCATCTCAAGTGCAATCCCCTTTAATGTTAGTGTGTATACATAGGTCTATGCCGAACATTGCCTTTCGTTACTTTTTTGGTTTTGGCGAGGGAGTTTCTTTGTAGTTTGCCCTTCATATTATATTAGAATCCTATATTGCAGCATGTTAAGCCAATTCATTTTTTCATGTTTTCTTGAACTTGAATGAAGCATATATAAGCAAGAATGCTAGCACTGTAGAATTGTAGGTTCAGTAAACTAAAGTAGCACACACTCTTCCCTCTCTCTCTCTAACTAGCTCACATAATGATTTCAATGAAGAACGGATTAATTAACAAGAAACTCATTAGGGAGCCAAACTAACTATTTATGAGATTAGTATTGCTTGCTGTACACTACAACAGAGTTACTCTTTTTTTATTGAAGGTTGCATCTGGATTATCATTTACAAATGCAAAATTCAACTGCCATGGTTGGGAGTGGTGCTTCCCAGATCAAGAAACCTTGTGATTCCTGCAAAAGATACAATTATGCATTGCCAGTCGGCCAGGATGTCTCAAAGCTCTGGTTCATCACGTCCTTTTTATTAGCAAGTATTATTAGATGCATGTGCATTGGTTGTCATGTCACCTTGTGACCTCGTTCTATAACTGAAACATGGTCCATTCATTCTCCATCTCCCTCAATCCATCATGTCAGTTACCATATGATTTTGATTTAATCTGATTACATTAAAAACTTTATAGGTGGATTCTCCATTGAACTAGCAAAGTATGCTTCCTTTCATGTACTATAATTCTTGGTTATTTCAGTTCCTTGTTCATAAGGTGAATGTCCTGCTGCGGTGAATTCTGAAAGTTTATTAGACGAATTGCTGCAAAGGCTAACATGAAGTCAACACAGTGATATGAGAGAATAAATTTATTCCATGGCATTCTAAACAATATCCCTCAAGATGTCTCTTTCACTGAATTTCACCTTTATTATTTTGTCCCTCAAGTCAAATGAATGGTAATGACATAAGTAAAAGATATTGTCCGTCAAGATATGGATATAAGGGTATTGTGTGGTGAAATATATTATATGCTCTATTCTTTCAACTTTATTTAAGGCCATATATACTACTGATTTTGGCCTGCAAGTTCTTTTTGTTTGGTTGGTTCTCAGATTTTTTTTCTACTGTCATTTGTCATATGAGATTGCTTTTGATATTTTTTTATTTGGTATCCTCATCGAGATTGGTCCATTAATTGCTACTATTATTGCTACCTTTGCAGTGACAATGATTTGGCATGCATATCTTGTTTGATGCATCATTTTGCAGAATGCTGCCCACCAGAACAGTTTTTAACTTTTTAGAAATTCAAGGCCTTGCCAAATCGTTTTAGGAAATTCAATGAATTTAGTGTTAGCTTTTGTCTGTATTTTCCATCAAAATTCAGCATTTCACCCATTCAGTGAATTCAGTGTTTTCCCCAAAATTCAGTGTTAGCTTTGTTTCTCCAGAATTCTGTGTTTTCCTCTATATGCAGTGAATTCACCAAACAGTCCATCCGCAAATGCAGATACCTAATTTTAATTTATTATTATTATTAGTTCAACCCAGATTTGGGATTGGAATACACGTGACTGCACAGACATCCTTCCCAGTGAGTGAAGCTGAATACAGTGAAGATTCTTTTCATTTGATGTTTTCATTAACAAATAAATTATTTGATTTATATTTTTTGTTTTGTGAAGTTATGAGCTGCAACAGATGAAGAAGCATTTGCATTTGCTTGTTGTGCTCAGCCATGTTTTCTTTTTTATTGATTATCTTAATATTGTTGGATCATTTCCTGCCTTGCCTTGCTAATTCTTGTTGAGAAGCTAGAAGAGAAGGAAAAGTAAATGCCCTTAGTGACTCAAAGTTTCAGTCTCCCTGTTAGAGTTTCAACCTTTTCAATTTATACTTAGTTTCCTGGTGACAGAACTAATGCTTACATCTTTCATGTGTTATTGCTTTGCATATCTACTAATTTGCAATAATTGTACACCTTTCATGTGTTATTGCTTTTTATATCTACTAAATTTGCAAGAATTGTGCATACCTGCTCGTGGTGTTTGAACTTGCATACATCGCAACAATAATTTAACGCTTGCATGTTTTTTAGTTTCACTGCTTTCAGTGGTTTGAACTTTGAAACCTCTGTTTGATAGTCTGAGTTGATGCAAAAAAGCAAGAAAGATCTAAAAGGATGGAAGAAAAGAAAGTCTATATGCAACTGTATGAAGCAAAGGAGGCGCTTGTCCAAATATGTCGAGTTCGATGCTGGATGAATTGGGCCTCGAGATCAAGCACTCTCAAGGGCAGTCGAGTGGGACGACTAGGGTGTCTGTTGGCTGTGGCAACTGCAAGCAAATGTGGAAGCTCCTTGAGCTGCATTTCCATGCATGTATTTGCACCTGCGATTCGGCAAGAGGAGCCAAACCTTTGTTAGGCCCCCAAATTATTCACGGTTTAGAGTGTAGTTAATACCAAAACTATTGCTATTGCTACTCGGTCAACTAGACGTTACAATTTAAGTGGACATATCCGAAGAGTTTATCCCCGATTATTAGCCAAATCGTAGCTTTGCTCCGGTCGAATGGAACTACCTTTATTCAGTCAAGTTCTAACAAGATTAAAATGTGAGACAAAATGTTCCTTGTCTTACTTTTGTTAAAACCTAACGCACCACGATGACCTCTGCGCACTCTTCGCCTAAACAATCAGTTAGCCTGTTTACACCCTATTTAAAAGCTATGTACAATCAGTTAGCCTGTTTACACCCTATTTAAAAGCTATATAGTGGTACACCATTTTTGTGTAATCGATTCTTTTGATTATTTAAATGCGTGCCTTGCCTGTGTAAACACTTGTTTTGCCCGGATAATAGACTAAACGACAGGTGACCGACTATTTACCATTTTAGATAACACTGCCTCTGCGTGTGCCCAGCCTGTTGTCGTGGACAAAGCTTCGGCCTATGCGTCAGTCGACCTCAACTGTTACCGTCGCTGCTTGGCTCATGACGAGGTTGACGGTCTCTGCTTCACGTATCTTCTCATGTTGTGGAGACCGACTTCTTTATGGAAGATAGCCTTTGATAACAAGAGTGGAATGACCATCTCATCTCTTTTTAACAATACAACAAATGTTTAAATTTAAATTATCGTAGAATTATTTGTTCTCGTTGCAGTGTACGGACATTACGTAGTGTATACTACTGTTACAACATACTCATTAAGACTATCAATCATACTTTAGGCACACCCTTTTTATTCACGTGGTTTGTAAAGGGAGGACAAATGAAAGGTTTATACTGCAGAGTTTTTGTGAGCTTGCGATGCCGCGTTCTCCATAACTATGTTAATTTCACGAACTTTGCTTTTTGGATTAAATGCCACTAATATCAGTATTAATTTCACAATATCGATATATGTTATCATGCGATCTGTGCTTTAGTATAAAAGTTTAATTGTCCCGTAGCAACGCATGGGCACGCTACCTAGTCAGTTAACGAGTTTAGTAATGCATGCGTGAAACTCTGCTCATTTTTTTGGTCGGCAACTACTACGGGCATGCGTGAACACGAAAATTCTTTTAGCCCAATAATTATTCACGGCCAGCTTTGAAATATTAATTAACCAATTTGGAGTCCAAAGAATAATTAGCACTTCCATATCAATACAAATGCCCAATAAATTCCATGGTGAGCATATTCATGGGCTTGCAATTATTAGAGCCACATATAAAGAGCATATTCATGGGCTTGCAATTATTAGAGCCACATATAAAATACTTTCATGGCCACGGTAAATTCTGAAAAATGAATTGGCAATTGAAAAATATATGCCAAAATTTCATCATACACCCACAACATCAAGGAGTCCATCGCGCTGCCATCTGCGTGGCCCCGAGCTCGAGCTCACTGGCTACAGCTGCAAGGAATACTTCCTCAAACAGGACACCACCGCCCATGCATACATGTATCCGGTCTTCGTATTGGAACCACGTAGGATGCAAATGCGTGGGTTTCGAGCAGCGGATGATTCATATTGGACGCGTATACATAAGCACGATAGAGATTTAGTGTCACCGGGTACCTCCCATGGCAATGCACGGACATATTTGCTAGTAAATCTGAAATCTGAGATAGAATAGTATAAATATATTAGAACCGTATTGAAAAAGGTTCAATTTACCCTCACAGCTAACCTGGTTGTCCGATTTTTTTCCTGAACTATAAAATCAGTTTTTTTCGTCTCAACTTTAAACCATTTGTTTTTTCAGATATATAGGTGGTTTTGTTGACGTGACACTATATCAGAGGGGTAAATCAGACTAAGCTAAAAGTTCTGAGAGGTAAGCCGGACAAAAAAAAAATCATAAAAAATATTTTCAGGAAATTATCAACATATTTTTACGTGAAAGATTATTGCAATTAAGAATATATTAAAAAACTAGTTTAATCTTAGAAAAATTCTTTTACCTCGCAACATTATGAAACTAGTTTCAAGCTTTTTTCTTTGCTGAAATCACACTTTATGCCATATATGAATGCTCTACGTCTTACGATTGGGCTTCATACCTGGACGTGAGTCATCGTAGTAGGCAAAGCGGGAGATGTTGTGCCGGCGTGCGATGGAGAGCGCAACTGCTGATCAGTTCATGTCATTCATGGAAGGTGAAGGTGGAGGATCTCCCAATGGTGGCACCAGGCCTGAGAGCGCCGAGGTGTGCACAGCACCAAGGAGGTTGATGCATGTCAGGATGACATCTGATAGGTACTGTCAGGATGACAACCGATAGGTACTCTGGGAGGGAGGACAACAGGTCTACCACCACCAATGGCGGCGGATCCATGTCCATCTCCTTTTTGCGGTGGTACGTAAGAGGTGGAGTGTCGAGGGTTATGGGCGCACATCACTGCTATTTGCTAATCTTTTTTGTATAGAAAAATCCCATCTTGCCTTGGCCAACTATTAAATTTTAAGTCAGATTTGTTCCTTCAATCCAAATACTAGATTTTAGACTCAATGTTTCACCAATTTATCTTTCTAAGTGGTTTTGAAACTAATTTTGATGATGTGGTGTCAAGTCAACCATCCTATGTAGGTAAATGCGACTTTCATGCATGATCAATTAGATTTTATCATAAAATATTGTTTTGATTAAGTCTGATTGATCCTAAAATTTTGTTCTAAGTTAAAACAAAACATTTATAGATTTTCTAGATTAAGTTAGATTTTAGTATTTTTATATGAATATATCAAGAAAAATATTTGGAGAAGTTTTTAAATTTATTTATTTTTATATTGTTTTGATGAAGTCTAATTGACCATTGAAATAGTGTAAAAGTCCAATTTACCTCCCTCACGTCTAACGGCGCTATGTCGGCCATAACTACATCAGAAAGTTTAAAAAGTTGAAATAGTCTGAAAGTCTGGTTTATGGAGATAAATTGGATTCGGGATTGAACCCTTGAATACCAAATTGGCCGGTTTAGTTTATAGCCCCCAGTCTACAACCTAATTGAGCCCAAGCCCCAAAGTAAAATCCAACCCGTAGCTCATTGCCTGCGACGAAAACTAGCTCACAACACATTCTATTTCTTTTTTTTATACATTCGTGGTAAAAGACGCACAAATAAATTAATACACTTGATTCGGAGTTGCTCAGGCTTGCAAAAAGCAACGTGGTTAAAACTACCCCAAATCACAAGCATGTAGCACAGTAGCAGAGCGACTGATCATTAGCAGGTGAACTGTATTTGTTCTAGCAAGAAAAGATGACTGCCACAGATGGCCACATCACAAACACAGAACATGTTCCAACTTATTAGGTGACGTGAAACTTGCTGAGGAAATTTGACGAAATCACAACGGATGTTTTTGTAAAAAAATGACGAAATCACATCATTTGCTTATGATGAACAAGATAAGGTTGGTCTTTTCTCTCGAGATCAAACAACTTGCCCCACGTCCACTTGCTCAATTATTTACAGCAAACCAGTGGTGCCCCTCACTACTACAGAACAGAGCTGTAGTCCCGGGTCGTAGGGCCTTTTAGTCCCGGCCACGGAACCGGGACTAAGGTTTCGGGACTAAATGTCCCACCTTTAGTCCCGGTTCTCGTGGCCCAGACTAAAGGTCCACCTTTAGTCCCCGGTTGGTAACACCAACCGACTAAAAGGTGTGCCGTGGTGCGCCACCTGGCCACCCCTTTAGTCCCGGTTGGTGTTACCAACCGGGACTAAAGATTTTTTTCCTTTTTTTTTTTCTTTTTCCTTTTCTTTTCTTTTTGGTTTTCCATTTCTGGTTTACGCTTATATTATTATTAATTTCGAATGCGTATTGTTTGTCTGCTTGTTTATGTAGACGCCACCTATAATTTATATAATTTAGAGCATTACATATAAATATACTATATAACACTTGTTTATATATTATACATGTATATAGGTCCATAATATAATATTTACATATATCCATCACGGATAAAGTATTTACAACTTAATTGTTCTCCGGCACTCAAGCGTCGTACAAATGATCATCTTGGTTTGGTTTGATTGGCTCGTCGGGGGTTGAAGTAGTACTCGCCGGCGGGATTCGTGACTTGGTCATTAAGAAATCCTGTGATTGTCTCCCCGAATTCCTTTTAGGCGGACTTCATTCAATACCTTTTTCCCTCAACCACGTCTCCTTTAGTAGACATTAAAGAAAAAAAGTTAGAGGTACGAATAAGATTTATTAAATAGCAACAAATAAATGAAATAAACTTATTATATATACATATTACATACTTTTTGCGTGCTCAAGATTTGTTCTTTTTTTTCATAGACCGTCGAAAATTCGCATGACATAGTAGCCACACAAATTTTTGTCCGGTGGCTGCCGTAGAATCCACTGAAGTAGGATAGGCTTTGAAAGTGGCGCTTTCAAATCTGGACGGTGTTTCTGCACGAACCAAGCCCAAACCCTAGCAATAAAACGATCATTATTAATTATCTATTACCGAGTTAAAGAGCTGAAATTAATATTTAGAGATCGAAGTTACCCTTGGATAATATCTATCATTTCTTGGTAATCTTCCAGTGGTTTTCTCAACGAGTCATAGATTTGCAAATGACTTTGCCGGAGATCAATCACAATTAGTATCCAATGATAGCTGCATTTGTGTGTAGGCAAAATAATTATATATCTTCATACTGATCTGATTAATTAGGTTAATAGAATGTACGCACGATAACGATACTTACTTAAAGTTATAGGGAAAGAGTATATATCTTTTATCCTTTTGATTGATCAAGTACCTCCGTAGATTTCTCTCTGTTTGAACTCTCCACATGACATACGGAGTCTTGGGGTCTTTGAATACAACATAAGGATCTACAAATCCAATCTCCTTGTCATTTTTAGCTCGGAGGTCCCTCATCAAGTTTCCGCATATGTATAGCCGGTTTATGTAATTAGTTATACATATACATGATAAGTTACAAATGACATTATTAAAAGAAAGAATCACTTACGCATGTAAGCGGTGATTAGAGATTTGTCCAGGCGTCCATGTGGCATAGCCGGTGTAGCTCATTAAATTGAACATAAATAATATCATCACCACGGAAGTAATGATGGTTTCTAATTTGGACGCAGATATAGTCATCTGCACTTCTGCCACACGCCGCAAGGTACCACTGGTTTAGCAAGTACATCTGCGTGCCAAGTTTGCTGAGGGCCGCAGGGTTGAATAGACTCTTGCCATATTCATATGTCTTCTGCCAATGATCAATTTCTTTTGCACTTTCAATTGCTGCCCCAAATCATTTTGGGATAAGGTAAGACCGGTGTCCTAAAAAAAATTTTCAAGATCCTCATAGTTCAAACCTGGAGGTATCTGCTGGTCTAGCACGTCGATGTTTGAACCATATTCATTCCCAACGACTAGCGGGGGCACTGATTGCTTTGATTGTTCCCCGAGCTGTGCTACACCCTTGCGTGCTCTTTTTTCTTTCTTCTTCTCTTCTTCTAGGGATTTGGTTATATTGCGATCATAGTCAGATAAAGATGATGATTCTTTCTGAGCTGCACGCCTCTTTTTTTGTTGAGCCTCAACCCTTTGCCGTAGAAGTTCTGGCTTTAGTAAGAGGTAGGGCTTCTCAGGGTTTCGCTTGGATTCTCTTTCATCCTGAAGTCTCTTGAAGAAACCGTCCCACATCCGACTTTTACCGAAGCATCTATTTCTGCAGCAGCAGTCTTCTCATAGGACAGCTTCTTAGGAATGACGGGTTGTTTCTTTTTCGGCTTTCTTTTTTTGGCGGGGGGCGGCCGACACGGTTGATCGTGTGGCCGGCCTCTTTCTTCAATGGTGGGCCCACCGGTTTTGGCGCTGGAGCCACGTGTGGAGGCGATGGGGCGACCGGTGGGGGGGTGTTGGAGCCCGACGTGGAGGCGAAGGGGGCAGCCGTTGTCGGGATTGGAGCCGGACGTGGAGGCGAAGGGGCAGCCGGTGTCGGTGTTGGAGTTCGACGTGGAGGCGGAGGGGCAGCCGGTGCCGGTGGGGGGGTTGGAGCCTGACGTGGGGGCGTTGGAGCCCGAGGTGGTAGCGTTGGAGCCCGAGGAGGCGACGTTGGATTTGGAGGCGATGCAGCCGTGTCTTGCACTTGCCTCGTCATCACCCGCAAAGACTATGACATGTTGGTGACCACCGTGAAACCAAAGAGGTATTTGAGTAAACCGCTAACTAAGGGAATGCAAAATAAAGTTAGTGAATAAATGTATCGTCAAGTTTCATCCGCACCTAGGGTTAGGTTCATGACGAGGAGGTGGTGGTACACTACTAGGTGATTCCCAGAATAATGATGTAGCGCTTGTGCCAACAAATGAAAGCCTTCTCTCGCTTGTCCTAGAGTCTTCTCTCCATCACCTCCTTCTATCTCAAGGTGCACATTTTCGAAGCCTTTGACAACTCTATCCACCGAGACACTAGCATATCCAAATGAACTATCGCCCCATGGATTCTTGGTGTCTTCGTAGGGGGTCGACAGGGAGTTACAACACCGACAAAGCAACCATGACTGTGGCAGCCCCCCGTGGAATATGCAGCTCACATGTTGTCTTGGGTTCGATGACGCCATCCACTGAAAAGCGCAGCCCCACGCCGCCTTGAATAGTTGGCACCTCCGTGGAAGCGCAAACCGCTTTTCAACCGACCGGGGAGGCTAATGTTGACTACAGCTCGATGCGCTTTGCCTTTGCATAGAACTTACCGCTTCCTGCACTTGCCTTTTGATTTCCTCGTTCATTCTCTCTTCTAGCGCTTTCTCTCGCAGATCGCTTCACGAGCCGCTTCACGTGACTCCATCACCGCTGCCTCCAACCTACGCAATCGCTCCGCCTCCTCTTCCTTCTTTCTTTGGCGGCTTCTATAAGTGGGTCTATCTTTAGGGAAGCCATGCTCCTACGATATCTCCCCATAGCCCCTTGTTCGCCCAATCGTGTTCAGCAGTCTCCGTATGTATATCAGCTCATCCTTCTCTCTATTTGGCTGCCAGGAGCCACTTTCGACTAATTCTCGGGCTTGTGCCATTCTCTGTCCCACTCTCTGCAGCTTCTCGCCGTACACTACCTTTCCGGTCTCTAGGTCTAGGGTTCCCCCATGACCGAAGAACCAATACTTGGCGTGCTTAGGCCAAATCGCGGTGATTCCGTTCCATCCCCTTATCAACAATCTCCCGTCTGCTCCAGCCACTTAGGAATAGCAAAGCGGTAGCCACCGAACCCAAGTGATGGTGGTATTGCTTGTGGCTAGCATTTTTCTGATTACGGATCATCCGTGCGACCCTCATCCGAAGTTCTTAAACAGATTTAACTCATCCCAAAAAGGCCTCAACTTGATGTAGGCCTTGTTGGTGAAATCCGGGTCCGCCATGTGCAACAAAAGTCTTGTACAATTTCTTCTTCCAAGCCTAAAATTGTTTGGCCATCTTCTGCATAGCCCAGATTTTAACCTTCTCCTTCAAAGCTTCATCCCGTGTATCGAGCATGAAATGTTGAAGGATATCTAGCCAAATCAATTCTTTGTCGCGATCCGAGACAAAACTAATATTGGGGTCGCTCTTTCCGTTGCCTCCATTCTCGAAAGACCGATCGGGAGCCTGTCTCTTACTAGGTATCCACAAAGGCGCAACAAATTTCTTTTGAATGTTCCCCAAGTACTTGGCCTGTACTCTCGTCGAATTTCGATAGAATGTACCGACCCTCCAACGGCTTTTTTCGGCCTCGCACTTTTCTACTACTCCCTGAAGTCGCCGCCAAACCGTAGGGCTACACAAACAAGTATAAATATATTAAGAAAAAAGCCATTCTTTTTAATTTCATGTATACACATATATACTAGATTGTAGATAGACCTCATCGATTGTCTCCCCACAAGTTCTTCATAATCAAATCGGTACTCGACTCCCATCATCTATTTGTTCATTGTCATCACCTTGGACTTAGGGATTTTGATTGCCGCCGCTTTGTTGATTAGGTCCATCATTGTCTCATCCATGTTATCATTCGGATCGGCCATTTCTGTAAAAAGTTGTTAATTAAAAGATGTTAGAATTCAATTAGTCATGTAGCGCCACAAGAAAAAAAGAAAAATATACATGAGGAGGTTAATAAAGTTAATTAAAAGTACCATTAATAAAGTTACATGCAAATTGGGTTAGGTGTTACTTCACATAATATTACAAGACTATAGATATTACATGAGGATGTTAAGTCACTTGACATTACATAACATAATGAATTTACTTGACATTATATTAAAATATTACAATATTACAAGACTTTAGATATTACATGAGGATGTTAATAAAGTTAATTAAAAATAAAGTTACATAATAAAGTCACTTGACATTAAATTACATAATCAAGTTACTAGACATTAAATTAAAAGAGGGGGAGAAGGTCGTTAGGGTTTTGAGTTAATTATATTATAAGTTATACTTGTAATCTGGTATCAAGTTACTAAACATAATTATATGATAAGTTACCATTAATAAAGCCAATTTTATTATTATACTTGTAATCCAAAGTCAAGTTACTAAACATAATTATATTATAAGTCACCATTAATAAAGTTAATTATATTATAAGTTATACTTGTAATCCGTGTCAAGTAACTAGACATAATTATATTATAAGTTACCATTAATAAAGTTAATTATATTATAAGTCGCGCGCCGTGTCTTGGTTCGTCGCTAGGTCGCCGCTAGGTCGCGGCATCGTGTCTTGGTTCGTTGCTAGGTCGTGTCTTGGTTCGTCGCTAGGTCATCGCTAGGTCATCGCTAGGGGCGTGTCTTCGTTCGTCCGGGCGTCGCTAGGTCGTTAGGACGCCGTTAGGTTTCGAATAAAACAAATTGTTTCGATTCGCCACGAATATCGCTCGTCACGCGTACGTACGTGTGCTCTCTTTTTCTCTCGACAAGTCCTGCATGGAGATGCTCGCCCGATGGCCGCCACAACACACATACATGCATCGCCCTCGCTCGATGGCCGCCCACAAACACACAAACGCGATCGACTCGATGGCCGACGCAACACACAACACAAAGATGGCGGCGCCACCGCAAGCGCTGCGGAAGGACGACGACGGCGCTGGAGGCTTTCACCGCCGGGCGTGCCTCGGCGCGCTGGGGCTCCCCGCCGAGACGCCGACGGTGCGGGGCTCGCCGGCCGGAGAAGAAGAGGAGGCCGAGCGCCTCGCCGGCCGGAGGAGAAGAGGCGGCGGCGGGGCCTCCCCGGCCGGAGAAGAACGCGGGCGGAGAAGAAGGCGGCGCCCCCCACTGCCTCGCGCCTGAGAAGAAGGTACGCGGGCGCACGTTGAGGGAGGGAGACGGCGGCGGCCTTCGCCGAGAAGAAGGGAGGCGGCGGCCATGGCTCGGGAGGACGAGGACGCCGGGCGGCGCCTCGAACGACGGCGCGCGATCGGGCGCCGGCCGGGCGAGGGACGACGGGCGGCGACGGGCGGCTACGAGGGAGAGCGACGGGCGCGCCGGAGATGGCGCGAGGGGGGCATACGCTACAGGCGGCCGAGGGAGAGGGGCGGCGAGACTCCCACGGGGCGAGGGAGAGGGGGGCGGCCGCTGCCCTCCGGGCCGGAGTTGAAGGAGACAGCGGCGGTTAGGCTACGGCGCGCGGGGGTGTCCGGATCGAGGAGGAAGACGACCAAGAGACTTTAATACCCGGGGGACTTTAGTCCCGGTTGGTGGCTAGAACCGGACTTGTAAAGTTTTTTAGTCCCTGACTAGGGCGGTGGTACGCACCGACTAGTAGATTTTAGTCCCGTTGGTATTACCAACCGACTAAAGGTTTTCCCCCACCCCGACAGCTTCACATGTATTTTTTTGGTTTATCTATGCTATTTCAAAATAGATTATTTTTGTTAATTGCATAGTAAATAAAAGAATGGGTATTAATTCCTTAAAAAATAAGAGTTCTATTTTATTTTGTGTAGTTACTTATTTGGAAAATTGGGAACATAAAATCTTTTTCATCTCTTTTAATAGAACACACAAATATTAAAAATAATTAGTATTTTGTTAATGCAAAAATGTTTGACTTATTTAAAATAATTTAAAGTAGTTGTATTGAATAGAAAATTTATTTATGCATTATTTTAACGTAAATTTTGTTCATGTATCACTATTTACCTCTAAAATCGTGGTATACGTGATATTCACCATTAAATTGAATTATTTTTTCAAACCGGCTGTTTACATTATATTATTTTGGTTTATCTATGCTATTTCTAAATAGATTATTTTTGTTAATTGCATAGTACATAAAAAAGAATGGGTATTAATATCTTAAAAAATAACAGTTCTATTTTATTTTGTGTAGTTACTTATTTGGTATAGCAAACATAAATATTAAAAATAATTAGTATTCTATTAATGCAAACATAAATATTAAAAATAATTAGTATTTTTTTAATGTAAAAATGTCTGACTTAATTAAAATACTTTAAAGTAGTTGTTTTTAATAGAAAATTTGTTTTTGCATTACTTTTTTCAATGCCAAATTGGTCTCCCATAAGTTCTTATTGTGCAAATGCTTAGCAACAAATACTTCAAGTCATTTCATTATTTGAAATGATATAAAATAAAAAACTAATACAAGCATCTGAAGTTACAAGTGTCACATACACATACTCTAATACACTATTTATTAGGCGGTACAAGAGTGATCTTCTTTTTTGACGTATGTTCCTTGGTCATGATCTTGACGTAACCATGGAGTGTCCTCAGCATTTATCATGATGCTCGGATCTTTGGTCACATTGAAAGGCGTGATTCGGTCATCCCTTTCATAATCTTCTGAAATATCTGACTTGTCATCAATTCCCACAATGTTTCTTTCCCTGAGAGAACTATATGGCGTTTTGCCTCATTCGTTGATTTGTTGTCATTTTTCCCTCTCTTCGCTTTTGTAGACATGTCTTTCACATAGAATACCCGATTCACATCAGCAAAGGACGAATGGTTCACCTTTGTATCCAACATTTTTGAGGTCCACTGTTGTCATTCCATAGTCTTTGTCAATTGTTACCCCGCCTCCGGTATTCTTGACCCATTGGCACCGGAACAAAGGGACTTTAAAATTAGGTGCGTAGTCTAGTTCCCAAATCTCCTCTATGCGGCCATAATATGTTTGTCTGTTTCCATTCGGGTCGGTGGCGTCTACGCGAACCCCACTGTTTTGGTTCGTGCTTTTTTTATCTTGGCCTAGGGTGTAAAATGTATTTCCATTTATCTCGCACTTTGTACGTGAGGATGTGCCATGATGGTTGCCTAGCCAACAAATACAGCTTGCTCATCAATCTGGTCATTACCCCGACATTCTTTTTCGTAACCAATCACCGAAAGTGTCCATGTGCTGACGCATAAGCCAAGCTTCATTCTTCTCTGGGAACTGGGATCGTAGAAAGTCCTTGTGTTTCCTGACATACGGCTCTACCACGGATGAGTTTTGAAGAACTGTGTAGTGTGCTTTATTGAAATAATCATCCCCCGTACCGATGTATGTTTTCTTTCCTATTGTTCCCTTTCCACTCAGTCTCCCCTCGTGTCGTGATTCAGGAACACCAATTGGGTCAAGTTCAGGAATGAATTCAACACAGAACTCAATGACCTCCTCTGTCCCATAGCCCTCTGCGATGCTTCCTTCTGGCCTTGCACGCTGTTCAACATATTTCTTTAGGACTCCCATAAACCTCTCGAAGGGAAACATATTATGTAGGAACACAGGGACCAAGAATATTGATCTCCTTGACCGATGAACTAGGAGGTGTGTCATGATATCAAAGAAGGATGGAGGGAACACTAACTCAAAGTCGACAAGACATTGAACCACATCATTCTCGTAGAGCAAAAGTTCCAAAGGATTGATTGCCTTCTCGAAATTGCATTGAGGAATGCACATAGCTTAACGGTGGCCGACGTACATTAGAGGTAGAATTCCTCTTAATGCAACTGAAGCAATTGCGTCATAAGCACATGGCGTCATGCGACTTTAAGTTCAGAAATTTCTTCTCGTGGCACATTTATTATACGTTTTATATTAGAGGAGAATCCGGATGGGACCTTGATGCTTTGCTTAAGCATTCAAACATGATTTCTTTCTCTTCATTGCTAAGAGTGTAGCTAACAGGTCTTAAATATTGGCGTCCATCATCTGTCTTCTCTGGATGCAGGTTGTCTCGCTCTTCCATGCGCTGCAAGTCTTGTCGTGCTTCAAGTGAATCCTTAGACTTCCCATACACACCCATGAATCCTAGAAGGTTCACACAAAGATTCTTTGTCAGGTGCATGACGTCGATCGCATTCCGGACCTCTAGGACTTGCCAATAGGGTAGCTCCTAAAATATTGACTTCTTCTTCCACATGGGTGTATGACCCGCTGCATCTTTTGGAACTGGTTGGCTGCCCTGTCCCTTACCAAAAACTACTTTCACATCCTTAACCATCTCAAATACATCTTCTCCAGTTCTGTTGCGAGGCTTGCATCGGTGGTCTGCCTTACCTTTAAAATGTTTGCCTTTCTTTCTAACTGGGTGATTCATAGAAAGAAATCGACGATACCCAAGGTACACGACCTTTCTGCATTTTTTCAAATATATACTATCAAGGTCATCAAAACAGTGTGTGCATGCATTATATCCCTTGTTTGACTGCCCTGAAAGATTACTTAGAGCAGGCCAATCATTGATTGTCACAAACAACAGTGCTCGTAGGTCGAAGTGTTCCTGTTTGTACTCATCCCACACACGAACACCTGTTTCGCTCCATAAAAATAGGAGTTCTTCAATTAATGGCCTTAGATAGACATCAATGTCATTGCCCGGTTGCTTCGGGCCTTGGATGAGCACCGGCATCATAATGAACTTTCGCTTCATGCATAACCATGGAGGAAGGTTGTAGATACATAGTGTAACAGGCCAAGTGCTATGACTACTGCTCTGATCACCAAAAGGATTCATACCGTCTGTACTTAAAGCGAACCTCAAGTTTCTTGCGTCTTTTGCAAACTCTAGAAATTCCCTATCTATTGCTCTCCACTGAGACCCATCGGCAGGTGTCTCAACATGTTGTCTACCTTACGGTCTTCTTTGTGCCACCGCAACAACTTTGCATGGTCCTTGTTTTAAAAAAGACGTTTGCATTTAGGTATTATAGGAGCATACCACATAACCTTTGCAGGGAATTTTCTTTCTAGGACATTCTTCCCCCTCAACATCGCCAGGTCATCTCGCCTGATCTTATACCGTGATGCTTTACATACGGGGCATTCATCTAAATTCTCGTAGTCCTTGCCACGGTGCAGGGATGCGTCGTTAGGACATGCATGTATCTTCTCGGATTTCTAATCCCAAAGGACAAACGACCTGTTTTGCTTCGTACGTAGTGGTGGGCAATTCATTAGGGTTCGAAGCATCTTTTTTGGATCTTCAATGAATCGTCC
Source organism: Chrysopogon serrulatus (assembly GCA_015844335.1). Classification (NCBI taxonomy): domain Eukaryota; kingdom Viridiplantae; phylum Streptophyta; class Magnoliopsida; order Poales; family Poaceae; genus Chrysopogon; species Chrysopogon serrulatus. The sequence continues at coordinate 102,675 of JADLZL010007062.1, read as the reverse complement.
AAATGCCTTATCGGATACACCATTCTGTGCCTTCTATTTCAACAACTCGGTGTTGTACCCAATTTTTTTTGCCCATCTTGGGCGGATGGGTATAGTAATTTCTTGTGATCTTCTAGCATGCGGTCAAACTTCGCCTTCTCTGTTTCACTTTCGCATTCTTTCTTCTTGCATCACGAATGGTATCACCAAGAGCATCACCTTCACCAAGAGCACCTCCCTCTTCTTCAGCTTCTCCCATTGTTTGTATCATCGAAGCCACCGAATTGAGCAATAATGTCGTTAGGCTCCAGTTATTCTTGTTCTTCTTCACATTCTTCCATCATTATCCCGGTTTCTCCATGCTTGGTCCAACAAATATAGTTTGGCATGAAACCTAACTTCAACAAATGTGAGTGAATATTTCTAGAGCTAGAATATTCCTTCAAATTCTGACACAATGCACATGGGCAACGTATGAATCCATCCCGCTTGTTTTTCTCGGCCACTCTTAAGAAATAATGCACACCATCAATGAATTCTTTGGAGCGTCGATCGGCATTGTACATCCAACCACGTGTCATTGTCTGCATTGCAACATAAAGTATGATAAGTTTCTAATTTTTCCTACAGAAATAAAAAGTAACAAATAACCTAAAATTCTCTATTTCTAATTTTTCTCATCAAGCAAAATTAAAAAACACCAAAGTTCTCTATTTCTCTAAATAATCAAGAAATTTGGTAGGCATACTAGTTATAATTAACTAATTAACCCGGTCACAAATTGCAAATTAAAGTATTATAACCTAAAATTCTCTATTTCTATCGAATAGGTAGAGACGACGCCTTGCGTGGTGCACCGGAACGATGTGACGTCTTTTTGTTTCGCAGCGACATGCGCACCAGCGCCGCCTATGCGAGTGCTTGCTGGCTTTTCTAAACAAGCAAAACTAAAAACACCAAAGTTATTTATTTTTCGAACTAATCATGAAATGTGGCATGCATACTAGTTTAAATTAACTAATAAACCCGATCACAAATTGCAAAATAAAGTATTCTAAGTAACTAACTAACACATAACCTAAAATTCTCCATTCTTATTTTTTCTAAACAAATTTTATATTCATACTTAGTTATAATTAAATAATCCTTCAAATATATTATTTATACTTAGTCATAATTAACTAATTAACCAGATCATAAATTATAAACTAAAGTATTATCAAATATTATTTTTTAAAAAACTAATTATAATGATAAACCATAAATTTAGTATTTTTCTACATTAAAATATTTAAACGATGAAGTGATTGGAGTTTAAAATTATGTAGAAATCAAAAAATAAAAAACCACATGTATAACACCACAAAATGAGATAAGTTGTTTGCTAAAACTTAAGAAGATGAAGTTAGTAACCTCTAAACAAGTAAACGACGGCGTAGAAGTGATGAAATGAATCAATATCCGGAGATGTGAGCACAAATCAAGCAAGAACACATGAAGAACATGAAGAACAAAGAAGAAAGTGAGCTCGGGCAGCTCGGCCAGGGGAGGAAGAAGGATTCAAATATGGGGGGAGGATTTAATCCCGGTCCCTAATACCAACCGACTAAAATCCCATCTTTACTCCCGGCCGGTGTCACGGCATCGGGACAAAACCTTTAGTCCCGGTTGGTGTTACCAACCGGGACTAAAGATGGACCTTTAGTCCCGGTTGGTATCACCAACCGACTAAAAGTCCCCCCCGCAGATGCCCGACACCATAGCCGTTGGGTTGGGGGACTTTTAGTCCCTTGGTGTTACCAACCGGGACTAAAGGTCTTTTTAGTCCCGGCGCCAATTTTTCGGAGCTATTGCTCATTTTGCCCAAGTGACCAAAGGCCTGTTCTGTAGTAGTGCCTAGTCCAAGTCATCAGGTGCACTAGTACGAAAAAGAGCAATGCTTTGGCGGTGGTAAACACCTCGGACCGGCGGATCTCTCGAGCCGCCCGGTCGCGAAAAACCGATAGAAATGGATCATTTCCACTAGCGGTTTCTTGAGAACCGCCGGTGGAAATGAAATTTCTATTGGCGGTTGGTTAAGCCAACCGCCCGGTGGAAATAGTCCATTTCTACCGGCGGTTCATCTCCGCAACCGCCCGGTAGAAATGATACCAACCGCTAGTAGAAAGTTTCCCGCCATTTTTTGAAATTAAAATGGAAACCTATTTATTTATATTGAAACTCATGATAACATGCAATTACACTCTATCATACATTTATTTACATCAATATAGATCTTTGTACATCAAAATTGTATTATATCATACATGCATACTTCAATATAAATTCATGTACATCACACATGTATAATACATATATACACATCCACAGTTTTCTCTTTTTTCTAAATGGGAAAGCCTTAATAATCGTTTCGACTAAGATTGAGACGCCTAATATCAGTTAGCGGTGTATATTCTGGCTTTCCCAATTCACTGCTCGGATCGTGATATTTTCCTGTTGGTGGAATGGCTTCTTTCATGGTGAATGAGCAGAGATCCTCAACTATGTTGTATAATGCTTTTTCATCGAAATTTTCTATCGGATCTTCTGCATAGGCCTGGTAAGAAAGTATGTTTATAATTCAACATTATATATTTTCACTTGGTAACCAATTTGTACAGCATTAATGACAAAACTTATAAATGACGGCTACTTATACCTTATCAGGGTTTCTGATGTATCGTCCTTGGTCTCTCATAAACTCGCACACGTAGAACCCACAGTGCAGCGTTCCCGGTGGTTGCTTGTGGCACTATAATATATAGTCAAGTGTTTATTTAGTTTTTGAAATGTACTATGTATTAATTAAACATGTATGATATGCACTTATAAATTTACGTACCGGCCAGTTATAAAGTATATCCATTGGTTCTCCAGCTTTAGAAAGGTCATATGGACCTTTCTGAAGCTTATAATACCTATATGCCCTGTGTTCTCGAATAGAATCACCTAGTTATTATACAACTCTTATAGATAAAATAAAACATGCATATATATAGGCTTATTACCGTTCTAAGATTGACAAGAATGGTCCATAAGATTCACTTGCGTAATGCGCGGAGTCTAGTACCGGTGTCCTTCCTTCTCTAGGATAAATTAAAAAACAGAGATCCAATGGTCCCTGCGGGGATCAAATTTGTAATGAGGCATGTGTCATTGAATTCTTGACTTGATGTATGTAAACTCACACGTACCTAAAATTGTAGGGGGCCACTATGCATCGTCTGTTTTTAAATTTTAGCATTGCTTCTCCTATATAGAGGGCGTATTTGGCATCAAATTTCTTTTTTAGATCTGCTTTTTTCACCTTAGCCTCTTCAGGTGTTAAGCCCTTCAACTTATCATGGCCATCACCGATTGTGAATGTGTGCTGCTCCTCGCATATTCTCATTGGGCCGAGATACCCAATCTGTTTTGTTCTTCATATGTCTGATCTGGACCGTAACGCATCTCTTCTCCATCATATTGCATTCTGCAAGGCGCACATGTATTTGTTAGAGTAAGAAATAAAGGCTTGTCTGTTGATTTGTTCACCTCAATGTTAGTAACACGTGTATTTGTTAGTGACACTTACAATGCAAACACCGTCACGAGCTGTACGTCAAGCCTCTGGAGGTTCATCATTTGCCACAAGTCCTCGAAGATGACCATAGCCTTTTCTCGCCCAGATGCAAAAGCATTTGGTGGTATACAAACGTTGATCACCGAGATCCCAGCAGCAGATGCTCTCATATACCAATCATGCATCCTTTTGATCCCTGCTGGGATTTGCTTAAGTTTCTCCCAAGTGAGAAGAGGTCTGCCATGGATATATTGAGTTGGGACATTCTGGTAATCATCCCACGTTGGCTTCTTTACCTCTATGATCTTCATATTAAGCTCTCGGCCCAACTCCGAGGCTTCTGATGCTGACTTCTCATGCTCGGCCAAGTCAACGACACGTGCTTTTCGAGTCATTCCAATTCCTGATAAAAACCTTGCCGTTCCAGCACTTTTCTTCTTTGGCTCGTAGGGTGAAACCAATTTGGGTACCGGGAATTTCTTCGGTACGGGTTTCTTCTTCTGTGGCTTTGGGGGCGGCGATGGTGTTGGAGTTGTTTCCGATGGCTTTTCTGTCTTTGGCGGGGAAGCAGGGATGTGGAGTGGCGATGATGGTTGTCGGATAGGTGAGTTAGGAGGAGGATCATGTCTTTGAGGGTGAGTTATGTGGATCAGGAAGTGACGATTCCTGAGTTAGCGAGAGGCCTTCGCCTTGTGTGTCAGGAGGAGGATTTGCAGGTGAAGATTCTTGGGTTAGTGGGAGGCCTTCAGAGGATGGCGGTGGTTGAGTCAACTGAACGTCTCATCGAGGCCCGCACGAATAAAACTATTAATAGCTTTTGCCCGAGTGTCTCGATACCCTCGGGACCAGGAATTTCTAGCACGTCGTCCTCATATCCTTGGACGACCGTTGACACTTCAACCCTGCAATACTCTTCTGGAATTTCTTTATGGTGGTAGTCACGGCCAGGGATTGCAAAGCCTTCGGCTACTTCTCTGGTATGAACATTCTTTATTCCGTATCTGATGAGTAGTTTACAAGGTGTTGGTGCAACTATATCATCCACTGGGTAGTGCTTCTTGGTTGTCGTAGACGCAACACTACTTGGAAGGATTGGACCTTGGGTGGAGACCATCATCTGTTGATCGGGTTGTGTTGCGACCCGTGGCATATGTGGAGGCTGTGCACTCATCTGCTGAACTGACATTACACTCACTAATTGCGAAATAAACTCTGGATCCGGATTTGTAAGCATGTTGGACATGATTTCTTTCACTTGTTTCTTCGCCTCTTCCTCAATGACATCCCTCATTGCTTCCTTGTATCGATCAAGCTTTCTTGTACATTTCAGCCCACTCATCCCGAATCCTTCTTTCCACCTAGCCTTGACGAGGCGCCTCGTACACGTCCTGGATGCTCGGGGTTTCCCAGACCAACACTTAAGATGTCTTTCTCCCTTTTTCTCTTGAATTTTCCTTCTCTCTTTGCGAGCTGTTTCAAACATCTTCTATGCTGCCTCTTGGATTTCATCAGGGACTCTAGCGCTAGTCTCTTCTTGTTTTGCGTTTCTTGCATATAGCCAATTCGCGCTTCTTTCATCAAGCATTTCAGATAGCACGGGTTCTTCTTTCTTCTTCCTTTCGGCCTCCTCTGCCCGCCATTTCGGGATATGAGCCTTGTAACCACCTGAGCCAAGATGGTGGTGGTACTTGTTCTTCTTGGCTAGCTCAGAGTTAGCTTCACTCTTTTTCTGGAAGTTAGGATCATTCCTCTGTAGTTTGAAGATCTCCCACTGGGCAGCTGTAATCTTATAGTACCTTTTTGTCGGGTCCTGGTTCATCTTGGCATACATGGTATTGAGTTCCCACCTAAAATTTCAGAACGAGATTGCACGCTGCCTGAATGCATACTGCTTCACGAGGTCTGCTGATCCTGGTGGGAAAATGAACCTCTCCTGCAACCGCCTCCATACCTCTCTCTTCATATCATCTGGCACATCATTCCATGTGCGATTTGTGATGTCAATCTCATCCCTAACTAAGAAGCCAATTGCATTCCAGAACTTGGCTGGCACTTCTTCAGGTGCTAGAGGCTCTCCTTTCATGCTGACATCGGTGACCCTATATGTTTTTTCTGGCCACGTGTTTGTTCCTCTCTGACCTCGTTTCCGATCACTCTGTTTCCTTGTCCTTTTCTTTGAGGTGGTTGTCTCGGTTGTTTCTAGCGGTGCGTCACTTGGCACGTCTACTTGTTCTTCCTCCTCAGCTAACCCGATCATTCAAGACAATACCTCCTGTGTCCATTTGAAACCGTAAGTACTACATGAAGGAATCCATAACTAAGTACATATAGGTATGAATGTGTAACTTACTATCTTTACCTCATCATTCGTTGGATCATAGTCTGGGTCATCCCGCTCCGGACGACGAGTCCTATCCGAGCTAGGATGCGGATCACTTGGACTATGGTATCCTTCGGAATCTCCCTGGTTGCTATGGCTTGGAGAACTCATCGACACTAAATGCATGTAGAGAATACAAAACCCTAATTAGAATACCCTAAATATGAATCCCTAATTAGAAAACCCTAAGTATTAAACCCTAAGTGGAACCCTAAGTAGAAAACCCTAAGTATAAAACCCTAAGCATAACCCTAAGTATGAAACCCTAAGTGGAACCCTAATTAGAAAATCCTAAGTATGAATCCCTATACAAAACCCTAAGTAGAAAACCCTAAGTACGAAACCCTAAGTGGAACCCTAATTAGAAAATCCTAATTATGAATCTCTAAGTGGAACCCTAATTAAAAAATCCAAAGTATGAATCCGTATACAAAACCCTAATTAGGAAATCCTAAGTATGAATCTCTAAGTGGAACCCTAAGTATGAAACCCTAAGTGGAACCCTAATTAGAAAATCCTAAGTATAAACCCTAAGCATAACCCTAAGTATGAAACCCCTAAGTGAAACCGTAATTAGAAAAACCTAAATATAAATCCCTAAGCATAACCCTAAGTATAACCCTAACTGAAAAATTAAAATAGATCAAAGAGTAATTACTTATGCAGCGTGGAGGGAAGATCGATTCGACGACGGTGGAGAATGGTGGTGTACCCCTTTGACGGTGGTGGAGAACGGTAGTGGACCCCTTTGACGGCTGACTAACGATGGTCATGGATTTGTATATTTATAGAAAAATTACAAGTATATAAGTATTAAATTAATACATAAGCAAAGTAATTATTTTTTTCTTTTCTCTCTATGTAGAAAGAAAAGGACTTAATACCTAATGAACCTATACATTTATATATAATTTTCAGTAATAAAGAAACAAGGTAACATAGTTAATACATTAATTATATATAATTTCTAGTAATAAAGAAACAAGATAACATAGTTAAAAGGTAACATATAATTTCTATTAATTATATATAATTTGTACTAACACATTAATTAATTTTTAGTACATAAGTATTTATGTATAATACTAACTAAAAGGTAATTATAAAAATCTAATTAATTAACACTCTAATTAACTAATTATGAAACCCTAATTAAATTAATTGCTAATTATCAAACAATAAAAAACTAATTAATTAACACTCTAATTAACTAATTATGAAACCCTAATTAAATTAATTGCTAAATATCAAACAATATAGAAACCTAATTAATTAACACCTAATTACCTAATTACTTAATTAATTTGTGTGTAATTAATTAGTTAATTAAATGTGTAAAAAAAAAGGGAGGCTGGCCTGCCAGGCCCACGATGGCCCACAAGGCCCGCCCCTCCCCCTCCTCCTCGGCCAGCGTGGAGGCGCCGGCGCCACCGGCAACCGCCCGCGGCACCCGGCAAGCCCCAACCGGAGGTCCACGCCGGAGCTCCGGGGCGTAAAGGCAGCGCGGACCTCGGGCGGGAGTAAGGCGCGGACCTCGTCGGCGGCGGTTGCGTTTGGCGGTGGAGCCGGCTGGCGCTGGTGGCAACGAAACGGCGGCGGTGGAGGTCCTCGGGCCGCGGTGGACGACGGCGACGGCGCTGGCCGGATCGAACGGCGCTCAACGTCGGCTTCGACTGGCGGGCGCAGCGGGAGGCTTCACCCTAGGGCTCGCAGCGCGGCGGCGCCCGCAATCCCGAAATCCGACGGCGTCGTATGTGAAAGTTCGCGCCCACCGGTTGAAAATTTCTAGTCCCGCGGCCCTAACCCCTATATATAAAGGCACATTTCTGCAGGCGGTTGGTAATGCCAACCGCCCGGTAAAAATGGTTTCTGGCGGTTGGCATTACCAACCGTCTGCGTAGAAATGATTTTCACTGGCGGTTGGTAAATGCCAACCGCGCCTGTTTCATTTTTCTTGGGCGGTTGGCATTACCAACCGCCAAGAGAAACGAATTTAATTATTAATTGTGCTAATTCTTTAAAAATTCATAACAAATTGTAGAAAAATCATAAAATAGAAAATGATGACTTTTTGGAATCCTTGTGAGTAGTTCTATGCATTAAAGAAATTGAAAGTTATAAAAATGGTGTGGCAAAGGTATATGCGATGAAATAGCCATCTAAAGGTGAAGAGAAAGATTGAGACATATAAGGCACACATATTAGAACGGTGCCTTTGGAAATTAGTAGCAAATTATAAAAAATTATAAAATAGAAAATGAAAACTTTTTGGATTCCTTATGAGTAGTTCTATATAGTAGTACATAAATAAAATATTTTTTTTTTTTCTCTATGGGTATAAAGCAAAGTAATTATTTTTTTTTTTCTCTCTATGTATAAAGCAAAGTAATTATTTTTCTTTTCTCTATGTGTATAAAGCAAAGTAATTATTTTTTCTTTTCTCTATGTATATAAAGCAAAGTAATTATTTTTTCTTTTCTCTATGTGTATAAAGCAAAGTAATTATTTTTTTTCTTTTTTCTATGTGTATAAAGCAAAGTAATTATTTTTTTTTTTTTTTCTCTCTATGTATCTAAGAAAAGGGCCTAAATTTTTTTTTTCTCTCTCTATGTCTAAAGCAAAGTATTTATTTTTTTCTTTTCTCTCTATGTAGAAAGAAAAGGACTTAAATTTTCTTTAATTATGTAATACCAAGAGAGTCATTCATGAGACACATATAAAAAAATATATAAGAGTAGTAGCACACATATAAAAATATATAAGAGTAGTAGCATAGGTTACAAATTGTATTACATAAACTATTACATCACAAGAGAATCTAGCCAGCTACTGTTCTTCCTTCTCCATCATGGCGCACCCAGGGTTTAGAATTTTGTGGAATGCTACGCTCAACGTTTCGTATCTTCGAAGGATGGTCTGTAAAGAGAGACATCTCACCGAACTGGTTAGAATCATCTAGGTCAATTGCACCATCAGCTCCTAAAGCTTGTTGCTTTCCAGAAAGATATTTGTGCTTCTGCAACAGGTGTGGAGGGTGGTTGTAGATAGTGAGGATCACCGGCCAAGTGCTGTGCTTGCTGCTCCTTTCAGCAAAGGGATTCATTCCATCAGTACATAGTGCAAACCTAACATTTCTTGCATCCTTAGCAAAGTCTGGGTGTTCTTTATTGAATTTTTTCTATTGTTTGCCATCAGCTGGATGTCGAAGCTTTCCATCATTTTTGTGCCTATCAGAAGCATGCCAGGTCATAAGCTCTGCATCCTCTGGGTTAGCAAACAAACACCTCAATCAATCAACCACCGGAAGGTACCACATCACCAAAGCGGGAACTCTTCTCTAGGCAAAATAATCTACTTCTTCTTTTTCTTTATTGCTTGGTTTTGAACCCTGTTCGGTCTTCTTTCTCTTCTTTCCTTTGGAAACTGAAGTTGCATTCTGTTCTTGTAGATAGTCTTTTTTTATCTTGTACCGACTTGCACCATAGTTTGGACACTTCTCTAAGTCTGCGTAATCACCTCGATATAGGATACAATGATTTCTGCATGCGTGGATCTTCTGTACACCCATAGTAAGTGGACTGATGAGTTTCTTGGCATAGTAAGTGTTAGCAGGCACTTTTTTCTCTTTGGGAAGCATATCTCCGAGAGTACTCAATAATGCATCGAAGCTAGCATCGGACCATACAAACCTAGCTTTCAACATCAACAACTTTAGCACAGACCGCAACGTCGTGAACTCTTTGGTACAACCCTTTGTCTCATCATACAATGGCTCTGTTGCTGTCTTCTTTAAGGCCTCCATACCTTTCATAAAGAACATTGATGGATCAGTATGACGACGTAATAGTGCAGCCATGAGTTCCACGTCTTCACACCCTTCATCTACCACTTCATCCACCACTTCATCTTCAACATTTGGCATATCAGGTTGACTCTGATGTTGTGTCTCATGTATGAACTGGCATCCGTCGTCAACAAGCATATCAGGGCCATTGGGGTTGATGTTCGCACGGGTTGTAGCTGGATATGGGGTAGAGCTACCCTCTCCATGCTTTGTCCAAATCAAGTAATCATTCATAAATCCTCGGCGGAGCAGATGAGAAAATATTGTTTATCGTCAAAGACCACAATATTTTTGCAATCTACACAAGGACAAGGTATATGCTTCGTCTGTATTCTCCATGCATGCATCTTAGCGGCATCAATAAAGCTTTTGAGCTCTGGTATGTATGATGGATCTACTCTTGATAAATTATACATCCGAATAATCTCTCCATCGGTTACCTACATATATAACGAATTCATTATAATCTATGTATTTTAATCAATAAACCTTTTGAAATCTGGTATGTATGATGGATTTACTAACCTTTTGATGATCAACAACCTCCTTTCTGTAATTAGAAAACCTCGTCCTTGTATATTTCCCAAATTATAGACGTTGAGGCCCAGGGTTCCCTATGTATAAGAGAGGAGGCATGGCAAATAATTAATCAAATCTATCAATTGATTTGAATCCAATAAACAATTATACATAGCTACTTAATATAGCACTAACCCCTTCAAAAAAATTAATACAAACTAAAAAAATATAACCAACCAATTAATTGGACTACTATTGAAGAAAGACAGTAATTAATTACGGCAAGAATAATTAAATACTTCTTCTCCCTAAATAAATTAAACACTACTAATTATCTAAACAAAAATAATTAAAATTAAATCTAATGAAAAATAACCCTAGCAAGTAAATAAGAAACAATCTTCAAGTTCTTCTCTCAAAATGAACCTATTCATGCATGAAACACTAAATCTATAGTGGAGGGGAATCTTTAATTGAGAAATAATTATGGCAAGAGCTAAGAGAGACATTAAAATCTATCTTGAATCACCATATCTAATTAAATAGAGAGAAAACCCTAACTTTTCTCCCCCTCTCACTCATGGTGAAACTCTAGATCCAAAAAGTGGCTACAAATGAGCAATATTGGCTAAAAAGATGCAAGAGGGGCATAAACTAACCCTTTTTAGCAACCTCCTTCCAAGATTTGAAGATCAAAACCTCCCCCTTGTATTTTAGGAAATCTGGACCTCCAAATCGTCAACAATGGAAGGTTGGCGTCGGGTTCTTGTCTTTGGTCGGGGGAGGAAGAAGGGGTATTTATAGCGCACCTAGCACCGGCGGTTGGCTCGTGTCGCCCGGTGGCTTCATCAACACTAGCGGTTGGCTAAGCTAGCCGCCCGATCTTTGATGGATCCATTAACTGCTTGGCGGCCAGCGATAGTACACATTAACACTGGCGGTTGGCTAAGTTAACCGCCAGTGTTAATGGAGCCATTAGCACTGGCGGCTGGCTTAGCCAACCGCCAGTGTTAATATGTTTTCACTGGCAGTTCTGAAGCCGGGCCCACGTGATTTTTAATACTGACGTCCATTAACATGAACCGTCTGTACAAATGGAATCCTGGCGCCAGAAGAAATCATTTCTGTACTAGTGGTGGGCCCTGTTTTTCTATTTTTATTTTATTATTTATATGCAAGGGGTGTGGCACTGACGCACTGTTAGCACTGCTGGTGTTGAGATTAGCACGGCGGGATAGATGGGGCACGTACGCAGCGGTGGAGATAATCCAAAATGCTATTTCTCACCAGAAACCCTGCTCGACCACACTATTTCAAAAATAATGAACAACCAAGTGATGTGTTTCACCATAGAAAGTACAAACATTAGCAAAGAGAGAGAGGTTAGAAGGATTCGTAACCCTATTAAACGAGGCCTAACTAATATCAAGAAAATCAACTCCCGGAAAGAAACTAGGAAAACTGGGTGTCAAGTTTAACATTGACCCAATCCAAAGGAAGGTTAGCAGTTAACAGGAAAGATAGGGTATCATTTTAACAGCGAACCATACCCAATCTAGAGGAGGGATAACAATAAACACCCAAGTGATCGATGATATACCTAACATAGTGGATAATCTCCTTGCATCAACATAATTTTGCCAGGCAAATAACAGAATATATTGAGAATGTTACAGAAACAACTACCATGCAAAGGAACAAATGTCAAATGTCACTGATTTAACAGGAACCAGGCCCTAGAGCTAATATTATGAAGGGGCAGAACAGTTTTCACTAGCAAGAGTGTGAAAAGATAGCGAGAAACAACAGTTCATGGATCAATGATCAACTCAACACTTCTTTTTATATTTCTCCATGTAGAAACCTTTAGCTAGCGATTCTGGAAGATCCTTTCAAAGCAACACACAAAATTAAGCTTGTTCCCTAGTTGAGTCTTTTTTCTGCAAACTTCGTGCGATCAAAACGAATCCTCTCTAACTCAACCTGCATAAGGAAAAGCATAATGTAAATTTGTATAGCTCATCACAGTGGACATAAAGGAAACAAGCAATATATGCAGAGACCAAATTGCAATTGTGTTGATCATCCTTTTTCTAACAAAAAAGGTTTATGCCAAAAATGTTGCATAGCCATTAGGCACCTTCATTGAAATAATTTTCAGAACACCATATAGTAGTGCAGTTAATTTAGACAAACTGGCCATTCCAATAGAGGATGAAAAGATGTTAGGTTCAACTAACCCTAGATTCAGTTTTTTTTTAGAGAATGCTAAAATATATGCAATCAACAAGAATATGAACATCTTTCCTCCTGTGTAGGTACAGGATGGAAGTAGAATACGATAGAAGATGGTTTATGGAAACCAAGTCTTGAAACGAGTTCCATATCCTGAGAAAAGTGAAACTACTAGCTCAGAACGCTGGCTTAAAGTACCACTGGCCATTTCCTTCCGTGTTGCATGCCTTATTACCAGCTAAAGATAGGACATTGAGCTTTTATTTGGTGTTGAAAACAAAGTTTTGAAGAGGGAGAAATAGAGGATTGTAGGTTTTCTGTCAAATTATTAATTAGAAAATAAACAGGTCCCATATGGTGACCTATTGTGTGATGTCAGACAAAAAGAGAACAAAAAGCAGTTGCGAAACAACCAGTGCTGAATTGCTGATAGTGGCCACTTCAATACTATCAAAGAAGATTATTATAAGAACAAATTTGGAGGGATCTCAAATAAGTGGGATTTTCCTTTTTATGAGCATTGAAACGAATGACTTAAGATAAGCTGATTTTAGAAGCTAGAAAGTTCACTGGGCTTGTCTCCAGATACCACTGCCTACAAGGTGCTATTAATTAAAATAAACCAAGATCCTTTTATGTTTGAAATTATGTAGGTTCTCAGGAGACGATTTGTCAGAAAATATGTGATGAGCTCCATCTAAGGGAACTAATCATGTACATTGAAAACTGACAGACAAACAGAGAAGATCGACAAGTGACACGAGGAGTTGGAATAGATGTTTCTGGTCCTTCTTTAAAGGGGTATAGCTCAAGGCAGAACTTCTTAAAAAGATTAATAAAATATATAAAAATTAAAAATTTTAGTACAATGTATAATGTCACACCAAAGATATGTAAGATACCTCAAACAGAACCTGAGCTTGAGGTGAAGCTCTTCTGCAGTTTAGTAACTCGTTGAGTCGGTCATCCTGAGAAAATGGGCATGCATCCACAGATAATGTGCAAAGACGGCTTGCTTTGGAGAGAATAACCTTCATAAAAGAAACCGGAAGCCACCCTTCATAACTAGTTATTTGCACAATTTTTAAATTGGCGCACATGCCATCAGTCCACTGTGCATTTAGGAACTTCCGACTGGCAACAGTTTTTGGTTGTTCAAGCTAACCAATAAAAGTAAAAAGAGAAACCAATTGGTATTAGCAAGATGACTTTCAGAAACTGTAATGATGAATATCCAAAAAGCAACCTTGAACATTACCTCTATTTTAAGTTTTTCAAGGTTCGGAGAGCTCCTCAGTAAGCAAAACATTAATAAAATGCGATACACGCGAGTGAAGTCTGTCAATAATCCCAGGCTCTTCAGGTTGGAAAAAGTGAAAGGAATTGCATCCATCTGAAAATCACATAACTGGGAGGAAAAAGAAGGATGAGATGACAAAATCAAAGCAATAAAACGGAACACAAGAGTGGAGAGATGGATGCGATTTTATAGCATTGTGTAATTGTGTTGATGCAAGGGAGCACGCAGAAGCTATGTCCATGGAAGCAGCATGTATGCAGAATGGTATGGCACAATCAAACTTGTTTCGTTAGTCGTTACTAAAGGAGGGTTTCAGAATACTTATTTACTCGAGCAAACCAAGTTTACAACTTTATTAAGTCAATAATGTAAAGTTGGACTTGTCTGAAAATGTAGTAAAATGGCCTGATGATTGTTGTATCACAATATTCACTGAGTTCATTAGCTCCTGACATTCAATCCATGCATGATTTATGCCAAACAAACAAAAAAACAAAGTTTTCCTCTGTTCCAAATTATAAGACTTTTTGGCTTTTCAAACTACTTAGTTTGCTTTTACTAGACATAGTGCATATCTAAGTGCATTAAAAAACTGTGTATGTAGAAAAGCCATTGGCTTATAATTTGAAATGGATGGGATAATATATTGGAGCAATTAAACAATGTACCGATAGGTTGAAAGTGAGCTCCTGAACTTGGGACACAACAGCAAGGAACTCTAAACTATCAGGTTCGCCATCAAGAGAGAGTGGCACATCGATGGATGCACATTGGAGGCGTGGCAGCTGCCCAAATCGCCAGTCATCTGAGTGAATGTTAGAAATAAGTCCCAGATTGTGGAGATTGGGCGCCTCAATCACGCAGTCCATCTCCTTGGTGTAGACTTCGTGAAGCACAAGGACACGAAGCATGGGTGAAGCACGAATCATGGCCCGAAATGGGCTCGGATCCTTGTCTGCAAAGTCGACAGACTTGAGGTATAGCTCCTGGAGCACAGGGAAGCCGGCGAACCCTCCTCCACCAGGCTGAGGCTGAGGGAAGGGTGGAATGCTGCACTGCTGCAGGGTGAGGGACACGAGACGGTCGCAGGAGAAGATGGAGGAGTGGACGGTGAAGTCTGCTTCATAGTCGCCGAGGAGGGAGATGGACTCGACGCTGCGGCGGGAGAGCGCGATGAGCCAGTCGTCGACGTGGGAGTATGCTTCGTCGTCGCCGTCGACGTGGCAGGCGAACCGGGAGACGCTGGGACCGGCATAGCGGAGAAGTACGCGGTCGACGACGGAGGGGGGAGTGCCGAAGGGGAAGGTGAGGGCGAGCCCGGGGAGGGTCTCCCAGCGGCGGCGCCAGGCGCGGGAGAGCGCGGAGGTGCGCACGGCGTCGCGGAGGTCGAGGCGCGTCAGGATCTCGTCCTGCAGGTGCTCCGGGAAGGAGGACAGCAGGTCCACCGGCGGCGGCGGCGGCGGCGGCGGCGGTTCCATCGGCGGCGGCGGCGGCGGCGGCGGCGGCGGGCGAGGGTAGCGTGCTGCGGCCTTGTTGTGGGGCTGGGGCTTAACTTGGGCTCGGCTGCCGCGTTCAGAACTCAACCTGGGCTGGGCTGGGCTGGGCTACCAGATTACTAGGCTTTAGCCCAAATCCGGAGACGACGAGACGTAACATCAACATTTTATTTCTTTTTTGAGATTTGAGATATACAAGACGTCATAAAATTGTGTCATTCATAGCCACAGCAGCCACAACATGGAATGGAATGGAATGCGATAGAAAAAAAAAACACGGAATGGAACACATGATTTATTGTATACTACTCCCTCCATTCTAATTTATAAGTTAATCCAAGAATTTTGGAGAATCAAATCTTTTCAAATTTGACCAAAATTATAGAGAAAAAATACAATAATTTATAATATCAAATAGGTATATTATGAAAATATAACTAATAAAAAAATCTAATGATACTTAGTTGGTATCATAAATGTTATTATCTTATAATATAAATAAATTTAATCAAGCTTAAAAAACATTGACTCTATAAAAATTCTTAGAATGACTTATAATTTATAGGACGGAGGGAGTACATATTATTGTCTATTTACTAAATTAATTTTTGGCATCATATAATTCTCACGTACACATGTATTATTTGACTATTAAATCCATTTTCAATACCGCTTCATCTTTGTATGAGTTCCGAAATCTAACTTTGATCACATTTAAAACCTACACAATATCAAATAAAAGTGTTGTCTCATATATTATATATTATATAGATGATACATTTAAAAACATCTTGTTTGATGTTGCTGATATTTGTACTCTCACCGCCCAAAAAAGCCCAATTGTCTTATTCAAAAATTTTATACATATTATAAAATAAATAAATCATTATTAAAGTATCTCTAATTTAAAAATAAGTCATAACAAGATATATGATATTTATATAAAAATTATGAATAAAACGAATGGTCAAACATGATGTCCGGAAGTCCTACAATTGCGCTTTTTTTACGGAGGGAGTATATCTTTTTTTATCAATTTGGTCAAAGATAGAAACGTGATTTAGGCAAACATTAAAATAACTTAAACTTTACAATGGATAAAGCACATTAATTCTCGATAAAATTTCTTTTAACCTTTGTTGATGCAAAGATCAACAGGTTCGATATCTTATCAAGCGAAGTGAAACTAGCTAGGTGAGGAAGTTTTGACAAAATCACAGCAAATGTTTTTTTGTAAAATTTGACGAGATCACACCCTTTTTCTTTATTTCGAGATTACACCATTTGCTTGTCATGGAAACCAGTGGTGGAGCCCCTAGCCGTCCACTTGCGCAATTTTACAGAAAACCAGTGGGGCCCCTAGCCAGTAGACCTAGTCCCAAGTCATCAGGTGTGCCCATGTTGGCTGTGATGGCGTTCAGATTAGCACGAGATAGCCTAAATATGGAGCACGCAGGGGTGGTAATCATCCAAAATGTTATTTCTCACCACAAAGCAGAAACCCCTGCTCGCCTCTCATGCATGCACACTATTTCAAGATTATGAATACATAGAATAATAGCCAAAAGAATGCACAAAATGACGCTTTTAATAACCATATAAACAAACAAGAGCAAACAGAGGTCCGAAGATCCATAACCCTGCTAAACGAGGCCCTAGTAAAACTAAGCAAAGCAACTCAGGAAGAAACTAGAAAAAATGGTGTCAAGTACTGCAATGACCCAATAATCTAAAGTAAGGGCAGTAAACAGGAAAAATAGGGTGTCATTGTAACAACGAACCATGCCCAACTTGAGGAACAGTAACAACAAACACGCAAGTGATCAATGACATACTTGACATAGCCAATAATCTCATTGCATCAACCAAATTTTGCAGGTCAAATAACAGCACATTGCAAAGGTTTAAGAAACTGCCATGCAAAGGAACAAATGTCAATTGTCAACTGATTTAACACGAAGCAGACCTTAGTAGAAATATTATGAATGGGCAAGAACAGTTTTCACTAGCAACAGTGTGAAAAAAAAATAGCTAGAATCAACAGTTCATGGAAAAATGATCAACTCAACACTTCTTTTATATTTCTCCAGGTAGAAACATTTAGCTAGCGATTCTGGAAGATCCTTTCAAAGTAACAAACAAGATTATGCCATGGGTGTTTTTTTTGCAAGCTTCACACGATCAAAATTAATCTTCTCTAACAGAACCTGCATAAGAAAAAGAATAATGTAAAGTGGTATAGCTCATCAAGTAGACATAAAGCAAACAAGCAATGTATACAGATACCACTGCAGGGAATGTAGACAAAGTTGCCATTGCAGAACATCGACAAAAAAGAGCTGACTAGAGTCAGCTGAATATGCAAAGCGCACAGGAATTAAAGGTGCACTTCTTAAGTATGGAGATTCGAGAAAATGGGCACGGAGTCAAAAGAATCAAAGGAAAAAGTTGTGTATCATTTGTGGAAAATATTTCCATGCGATAGAAAGATGTAAGCAAACTGAAGTCCATGCAAAAATGGTAGATACAACTGACCCTAGATTGATTTTTTTCTGTGTCAGAGAATGCTAAAATTTATGCAATCAACAAGAATATGAGTGTGCTAGCTCCCATGTAGCTACATATTTTAGCCTGATATTCCACTGCAACTGGAAGCACATGGCGGAGTCTTGATGCGAGTTCCTTATCCTGAGAGAAGTACACTAGTTCAAAGCATTGGCTTATTAAAGTATCACAGGCAATTGCTTTTCGGACGGCATGCCTTATTACCAGCTAAATGTAGGACAATGAGATTTTATTAGGTGTTGAAAAACATAATATTCAGGAGGGGGCTAATAGAGGACTATGAGTTTGCTGTCAAATTATTAGTTAGAAAAAAAACAGGGCCCATGTGTGAACTGGTGTATGGTGTCAGACAAGAAGAGGACAAATAGCAATTTTGAAACAAGCAATGCTGATGCAAATAGTGGTCACTTCGATGTTATTAGAAAATATTATGAGGACAAATTTGGAGGTATCTCTAATAAGTGGAGTTTCTTTTTATGAGCATTGAAAAGAATGACTTAAGATAAGTTGATTTAGCTACTAGAAAGTTCACTAGGCTTGTTCTCTAAATAACGCTGCCTACAAGTGATATTAATATAAAAATAAACCAAGATTATTCTATATTTGAAATTCTGTTGATTCTCAGGGAAGAAATTGTTAGAAAATATGTGTTAGGTCCTTCCAAGGGAACCAATCATGTACACTGAAAAATGATGGGACAAACAGAAAAGACCAACAAGTAAATTGAGTTGGGATATTTCTGGCCCTTCTTCAAAGGGAATGGCTGAAGGTAGAGCTTCTTAAAAAGATTGTTGAAATAAATAAAAATTAACGGTGAACCTTTGGTATAATGTCACACAAAAAAATATGCAAGATAGAAGTTTGCAAACTAACCTAAAATTTCTTTACCTTAAACAGAACCTGAGCTTGAGGTGAAGCTCTTCTGCAGTTTATTAAAGCATCGAAGTTCGAGTCGGTCGTCCTGATAATCTGGACATACATCCACAGACAATGTACGAAGAAGGCTTGCTTTGGAGAGAATAAGTTCTATGACAGACAATGGAGGCCACCCTTGATAACTAATTATTTCTACAATTTGAAGATTGGCACACATGCCATCAGTCCACTGTGCATTTAGAAACTCCTGAGGTGCATCCTTTTGCGACCATTGAGCCTTCACCAATTAAAAGTAAGAAGAAAATTAGTTGGCAAAGCAAGATGACTTCCAAAAGCTGTAATGATGCGAAAGGCAACCTTCAGCATTACCTCTATTTTAAGTTTTTCAAGGTTCGGGGAGCTCCTTAGTAAGCAAAACATGAATAAAATGCGTTGCCTGTCAGATATGTCCATCCATAATTCCAAGCTCTTCAAGTTGGAAAAGGTGAAAGGAATTGCATCCATCTTACAATAGCATAGCTGGTAGGGGGGAAGGATGAGATGATAAAAAATATAAAATCAAAGCAATAAACCGAACACATGTGTGAACACAAATAGAAAGGATGCACGCAGAAGCCCAAGGAAGCAGCATGCATGCGGAATGGTATGGTCCATCAAACCTGCTTCGTTTACTAGGCAGGGTTTCAGATTATTTATTTAGTCGAGCAAACCAAGTTTACTACTTTATTAAGTCAACAATGTAAAACTGAACTTGTATGAAAATGTAGTAACAATATGGTCTGATGATTGTTGTATCACACAAAACTGACCTGATGCCAAACAAACAAAAAACCAAATTGGTTGGCTGGTAGTGGTAATATACAGGATAACAGGAGCAATTAAACAATGTACCGGTAGGTTGAAAATGAGCTCCCGAACTTTGGAAACGCCAGCGAGGACCTCAGGTCCGCGCTGCAGATAGTGTGGCCCAAAGATGGATGCATACTGGAGGCGCGGCAGCTCCCCAAATCGCCAGGGAATGGAAGAAGAAGCAAGTTCCAGAGTGTGGAGATTGGGCGCCTCAATCACCCAGTCCACATCACCGGCGCCCATGTCGTCAAGCTCGTCAAGCACGAGGACACAAAGCATGGGTGAAGCACGAATCATGGCCCGCAGTTGGTTCTCCCCGCCGTCTGCAAACTCCACACACGTGAGGTATAGCTCCTTGAGCATCGGGAAGCCGGCGAATCCACCAGGCCGAGGGAATGGTGGAATGCAGCAATACTCGAGGCTGAGGGACACGAGATGGTCGCAGGAGAAGATGGAGGAGTGGATTGTGAAGTATTCTAAGCGCTGGTCCAAGATGGAGATGGACTCGACGCGGCGGCGGGAGAGCGCGATGAGCCAGTCGTCGATGTGGGAGCCGTCCTTGACGTAGGAGGCGAACCGGGAGACGCTGGGGCCGGCGTAGCGGAGAAGTACGCGGTCGACGACCGAGGCGGGCGTGCCGGCGGGGAAGGAGAGGGCGCGCCCGGGAGGGTCTCCCAGCGGCGGCGCCAGTCGCGGGAGAGCGCGGAGGTGCGCACGGCGTCGCGGAGGCTCAGGCGCGTCTGGATCTCGTCCTGCAGGTGCTCTGGGAGGGAGGACAGCAGGTCCACCGACGGCGGCAGCGGCGTCGTCGGCGGGGGATCCATCGGCGGCAGCGGAGGGAGGGCGGGGGTAGCGGTGGTGAGGCTGTAGTTTTTTTTTTTTTTTTTTTTTTGGTTTTGCTAACGTGGCGCCATATAGAGGTGGCGTAAATCAGACTAAGCCCAAAATTCGCAAAATTAAATCGAACTAGAAATATTTTTAGAAAATCATAAAAATAAATTTTCAAAAATTTATCCACACATTTTTATACATGGAAAAAATCCTAAAATATTTTTAAATCCTAGAAAATCCATAGAAAATTTATTTTACCTCGCAATGTTATGAAACCGTTTTAGGTTTTTTCTAAAATCAAGCTCTGTCATATATGCATCAGAGACCTTACTTCGAATATCCGGGCACGACATGTATATTAAATGTTATATTCATGAATGGATTGTCCAGGTAGGATTTAACTCTTCCTGGACTTCAAACTGATGAATGAATATACAAATGATTCCTCAAAGTGACGTGTTTCACCATACAAAGTACAACATTAGCAAAGAGTGGCTAGAAGGATTCGTAACCCAGTCAAACTAATATCAAGCAAATCAACAACTCTTGGGAAGAAACCGGAAAGACTGGATGTCAAGTTTAATGACGACTCAAGCCAAACGGGATAATAGTAACGGTACTGCTAGCGCCCAAACGTCCGGTCCGAGCGCTAGTGCCCGGATGTCGATCCGAAGCTAACGTCCGGATGCTACCTCCGCCAAACTCCAACACATCCGCCTCTGTCCCGCCGTCCCCGCACGGAGGAGGAAGCGATCGAGAACCGCCCCTTCCTCCCGAAACACGCCCCGCACACCCACGTGTACGGAAATCTGCCCGCCCCCCCAACTTTGCCGACCCCCCCCAACACATCTACCCGCCGCCAGCTCGCCCCCCACGGCCCGCCTCCAGCCTGCCCCCCCAACCTCGCTGCCCCAGCACATCCGGCTGGCTGCCGGCCGCCCACAGCCCGCCTCCAGCTCCCCTCCCCCCTCCCACCCCCACCACCCGCCCCTACTCCACCCCACCCCACCCCCCCATCCAGCTGCCCGCTGCAACATTAAGATAAAGCAAGCTGAAACACCTTGAATGTGATATTGCAACAACAATAAACAAATTCTTTGTAACAAATGTTTAAAGCAATTGAAACATCATGAACATATATATATTGCAATAAACAAAAAAGGCAACAGCTACAACATTAGGAGGTAGAAGTTAAAACATCTTAAACATATTATTGCAACAACAAACACATATAACACTAGGATGGAGCATTTGAAACAGCACCAACATCTTATTCCAACAACAACAAACAAACTGCAGCAACAACATAGAACAACAATGGCAACATGATATTGAAGCAAATTGAAATATGCCACAACATCTCAAAAAATAGTACTACTGCACCATCAACTAAAACGTATTGCAACATAAAAAAACTCATTGCAACACGGTGAGATCTGACCCCCCTAGAGCTCGCGGGAACCCTAGCCACCACCGCATCCCCCGAAAAGTCCAATTGGCTAGAGCTCACCGGAAGAGGAGGGCTCTGATCTAGTTCCCTCCGCCACCTACCTCACTTTGGAGCCCCGTCGTCCTCATCTCCGGTGGGGCGTGACAGCCGGGTCGCAGGGACAGTGGGGTGCATGGAGGCAGCAAAGGGCATGAGGGAAGGAGGGGAAGGGAGCACAAAGCGACGCGGAGGTGCACTGCTAGCTCACGGACGTGGTGCCCCCTCCGTCCAGCGGCGACGACATGGAGAAGAGTGGCATGCGGAGAAAAAGCCAAGTGCGAGAGAGCGACG
Source organism: Chrysopogon serrulatus (assembly GCA_015844335.1). Classification (NCBI taxonomy): domain Eukaryota; kingdom Viridiplantae; phylum Streptophyta; class Magnoliopsida; order Poales; family Poaceae; genus Chrysopogon; species Chrysopogon serrulatus. The sequence goes on along the minus strand of JADLZL010007062.1, from coordinate 80,420 downwards.
GGGCCAGGGGGAGCGTGAGCACATGGGGAACTGAAGTGCTAACGGAGTGGGCAAGAGCAGGGTGAAGAAGCGCGAGCGGACGAGGCAAGAGGAGCGAGTGGAGGAGCGCAAGCCACATCGGTCCGACAAAAAGCGTTGGACGCCTAACAGGAAAGATTGGGTGTCTTTTTAACAACCAACCATACCCAATCTAGAGGAAGGGTAACAACAAACATGCAAGTGATTGATGACCTAACATAGTGAATAATTTATTTGCATCAACAAATTTTGCCAGGCAAATAACATAATATTGAGAAGGTTTAAGAAACAACTACCATGCAAAGGAACAAATGTCAAATGTCAGCTGATTTAACAGGATGCAGGCCCTACTAGAAATATTATGAATTGGCATAACAGTTTTCACTAGCAACAGTGCGAAAAAAGATAGCCAGAATCAACAATTCATGGATCAGTGATCAACTCAACACTTCTTCTATATTTCTCTAGGTAGAAACATTTGTGATTCTGGAAGACCCTTTCAAAGCAACACACAAAATTAAGCCTGTTCCTTAGTTGAGTCTTTTTTTCTTCAAACTTCATGCGATTGAATCTAATCACCTCTAACTGAACCTGCATATATAGGGAAAAGCATAATGTAAATTTGGATAGCTCATCACAGTAGACATAAAGCAAACAAGCATATATGTGCAGAGACCAAACTGTAACTGTGCTGATCATCCTTCTTCTAACAGAAACACATAAAAATTTACACCAAAAAAATGAAATTTACTGGTAGTGTGAACTAGGCAAACATTGCATACTCCTTAGGCGCCTTCACTTAAAATAATTTTGAGAACATCATAGATATAGTAGTGCAGGTAATGTAGACAAATCTGCCATGCAGAGCAATGACCGAAAGAGTTGACTGGAGTCCATGCAAAAATGTTAGGTTCAACTGACCCTAGATTGAGTTTTTATTTCTGTGGCAGAGAATGCTAAAATTTATGAAAATCAACAAGAATATGAACGTGCATCCTCCTGTGTAGGTACAGGATGGAAATAGAAAGTGAGTTCCTTATCCTGAGCGAAGTGAAAGCACTAACTCAGAGCGCTGGCTTAATGTATCACTGGCAATTGCCTTTCCTGTTACATGCCTTATTACCAGCTTAAGGTAGGACATTGGGCTTATAATTGGTGTTGAAAAACAAAGTTTTGAATTAGTTTGAAACAACCAATGCTGAATTGCTGATAGTGGCCAATTCATCAATACTATCAAAGAAGATTATAAGAACAAATTTGGAGCATTGAAAACGATGACTTATATAAAGATAAGTTGATTTAGCTGCTAGAAATTTCACTGGGTTTGTTCTCTAGATAACGCTGACTACATGTTGCTAAGTAATATAAACCAAGGTCCTCTTATGTGACATTATGTTGGTTCTCAGGGGTATCAGAAAATATGTGGTCAGCTCCTTTGAAGGGAACTAATCATGTACTTGTACATTGAAAACTGAAAGGACAAACAAAGAAGATTGAGAAATGATTTGCTTCTGGTCCTTTAAAGGTTATAGCTCAAGGTAGAACTCCTCAAAAAAAAGATTAATGAAATGTATAAAAAATGATAGGTGAAACTTTTTATATAATCTATAATGTCACAACAAAAATATGTAAGATAGAAGTTTGCAACCCAACATGAAGTTTCTTACCTTAAAATGAACCTGAGCTTGAGGTGAAGCTCTTCTGCCCTTTAGTAACTTATTGAGTGGGTCGTCCTGAGAAACTGGGCCTCTATCCACGGATAATGTGCGAAGAAGGCTTGCTTTGGAGAGAATAAGCTTTATAAAAGACAGTGGAAGCCACCCCTTAGCACTAGTTATTTCTACAACTTGGAGATTGGCACACATGCCATCAGTCCATTGTGCATTTAGGAACTTCCAATTGGCACCCGTTTTTGGTTGTCGAAGCTAACCAATAAAAGCAAATAGAGAAGCCAGTTGGTATTATTAGCAAGATGACTTTCAAAAACTGCATTACTGCAATGATGAATATCCGAAAGGCAATCTTCAACATTACCTGTATTTTAAGTTTCTCAAGGTTTGGAGAGCTCCTTAGTAAGCAAAACATTAACAAAATGTTGTCCACGTCATAGAAGTCTGTCGATAATTCCATGCTCTTCAAGTTGGAAAAGGTGAAAGGAAATGCATCCATCTCAAAACAATATTGCTGGGAGGGAAAAAAGGATGAGATGATAAAATCAAAGCAATAAAAACTGAAAACAAGTGTGGAGAGATGGATGTGGTTTTATAGCATTGTGCTGAAGCAAGGGAGCACGCAGAAGTTAACTCAATGGAAGCAGCATGCGTGCGGAATGGTACGGTAGCATCAAACTTGTTTCTTACTAAGACAGGGCTTCAGACTATTTATTTACTCGAGCAAACCAAGTTCACAACTTTATTAAATCAATAATATAAAGTTGAACTTGTATGGAAATATAGTAAAATGGTCTGATGATCACTGACTTTAGCTCGTGACATTCAATCCATGCATGATTTATGCCAAACCAAGAAAAAACAAAGTTACTTTGCTTTTACTAGACACAATGTATAACTAATTAACTATATGCATTACAAAAACTGTATATGTAGAAAAGCCAAAACACCTTAGAATTTGAAATGGATGGGGGTAATATATAGGAGCAACTAAACAATATACCGGTACGTTGAAAATGAGCTCCTCAACATGGGAAACACCAGCGAGGAACTGTATGAAGTCAGCACGTCGACCAAGTTGTTCTGGTACATTGATGGATGCATATTTGAGGCGCGGCAGCTGCCCAAATCGCCATTCATCAGTGCCAGACATCAGTGTCAGATTGTGGAGATTGGGCGCCTCAATCAAGCACTCTTCATCGTCGGTGTAGACATCATCAAGCACAAGGTAAACAAGCATGGGTGAAGCACGAATCATGGCCTGCAATTGGCTCTCCCCGTTGTCGGCTGACTCGACAGACACAGACGTGAGGTATAGCTCCTTAAGCACAGGGAAGCCGGCAAATCCTCCTCCTCCACCAGGCTGCGGCTGAGGGAGAGGTGGGATGCCGCACCCCTCCAGGGTGAGAGACACGAGACGGCCGCAGGAGAAGATGGAGGAGTGGACGGCGAGGATTCTTCTTCTCAAATGCTTCCTCAAGATGGAGATGGACTCGACGCGGCGGCGGGAGAGCGCGATGAGCCAGTTGTCGACGTGGGAGGCGGGTGTGTCGGCGTCCCAGGCGAACTCAGAGATGCTGGGACCTGCGTAGCGGAGGAGCACGTGGTCGACGGCGGAGGGGTTTGTGCCGTAGGGGAAGGTGAGGGCGAGACTGGGGAGAGTCTCCCAGCGGCGGCGCCAGGCGCGGGAGAGCGCGGAGGTGCGCACGGCGTCGCGGAGGTCGAGGCGCATCAAGATCTCGTCCTGCAGGTGCTCCGGGAGGGAGGACAGCAGGTCCACCGATGGCGGCGGCGGCGGCGGATCCATCGCCGGAGGCCGCGCAGGGAGGTTCTGGAGCTGGAGCCTGGAAGAGATGAAGGTTCAACTTGGGCTGGGCTGGGCTGGGATGGGCTGCCTGATTGTGTTCAGAACTCAACCTGGGCTGGGCTGGGCTGCGTTCCCAGATTACATTGCGGGCCACTACACTTTGATTTGCATTCTGCTTTGGTTTCTCATTCCATTAAATGAACTAAATTGAAAATTTTTGAAATTTTAATCCTTGACATGCTGCTGCTGATTTTTGAGACATCGAATTGACCTTAAACTACCCACGAAAGCGAGGACGGTGTTGTATTAGCACTATATATCTAAATTGATCAGACATAGCTAGGCGGGCACATTATGTGCTTATAACATAAAAAAAAACATTTATAGAAAATGACATTACGTGCTTCAACTAGGGAAGAAAGCAAACAAATCTATTACAATGGCCGATGGTAAAAAATAGGATGGGGCTGGAAGGTGTTTGGCGTACCAACGATTCCTCTGTCTTGGCTCCATGTGTCAAATTTATATCAAGTGGTAGACTCAAAAGTTTAAACACATCCAATCGAGAAGATCCTTGGGTCGGAAACTTTTGGAGGAGAGTTATATTTCTTTGCTCATTTTAAGTGTACATGAACTCTAGCTAATTGTTGGGTTCCGAACGGCAAAATGTTTCCATGTATTAATTTCAGTTGTGTAAAATTGTTGGCATCATACATCTCATGGAAGGATAGTCGATTTTGCCGAGGATGGATCCCTTGAAGTCGGTGAAGAGCGTCTTGATCGTTTCGGCGTCCATGATGAAACCGATCTGGATCTCTGATACCAATTGCAACACACACGGCGGGAAGGGTGGATTGGGCTCGTAGATTGGAGGAGGAAGAGGGGATGGAGGAGGAGGAGGGGGTGCGCGTGGGCGGGCGCCCTAGGAGGGGGCGCGGGCGCCGGCGACAGCGAGGAGAGAGGCGGCGTGGGGGGCGGGCGGCGTGGGCGGGCAGGGAGAGGAGGAGGCGTGAGCGAGAGGGAGAGGGGAAATAATGGGAATTAACTCGATTACTTTCTTAACCGATCCAATTACAATCTCTCTATATTTATAGTCCCGAATGGACTCTAAAAGACAAGGAACCTTATCGACAGTATCCTTTCTTTTTTACAAATTTATTTAATTCCCGGAAATATCTGTAATAAATATTTAATTAAGATAACTGCACGTGAGCGCTGGGTCTCGTGGGGAGGGGCGGCGCCCAGCGGCGCCCCGGTGGTGGCGGCGGCGGCGGCGCCCCCCCCCCTAGGGTTTGGGGTGGTTGCGGACCACGTCGCCGCCCTTCTCCTTTCCTGGGCTTTTCGGTCCAATGAGCCCTTGTTTTCGTGTCATGCGTGGCGTACGTGTGATAGGATAACTCTAGAAATTATTTTTTTTAGAGAAAGTGGAAGTAATGCCGAGCTCCTTCAACTATGTTACCTGGTTGTCGGTTGAGATTGACTAATTTAATTGGCCAAGACATGTACAACAGCAGTAGCAGTTCAATCTCACGTAACAAGGAATAGAAACGAGCAACTGGCGAGTTTTGTCTATGTAACAGAACCGACCAATTTATAAAAGCATAAGTGAAAAATCACTCGCTAAGCAAGTAATCGTCACACTTAAGCCATTATAAACCCGGTAGTCCGGAAATCTCGAAGGATTTCAAACCAAACATCATCAACCAAGATCGTACAAGTTTAGCGTCACCATTCGCACGTTACAACATTTCACAAATAGTTCGACAACATCGAGTGCGGAAATAAAGTTATTACAAACCAAGTTCTTCAAATCCAAGTAGCGGAAACAAGATAGTTTTAAAAGCTCAACCCACACACACAAACTTAAGTTTAATACGATTACCCACTCGATAGCCATTCCACAAAAACAAGTGGGGAGAATATTAAGAACGACCATGCCCTTGGTACTTTAATCCACTTGGATATAAGCGTCTCACAATACCCGTGGTAGGTATGGCCATCTGCACAAACAACAAGCGGGAAAAACCCGAGTACGAGAAGGTACTCAGCTAGACTTACCCGTCGACTCAAAATAAAAGACTCCAAGGAGTATGACAGGGCTTTATCGGGGGATAGCTTGACTCTTTTTTTTTTTGCATAAAAGCGGTAGTATCATTTAAGGTGATAGCTCAGCTTAACCATTCCTATTTATGCTAGGTGAGCACCTATACTATGCATCATTATAGTATATTAGTCATGATTAAGCAAGCAAGTAATAAATCATAAGTAGAATCATTAGCTTAACTCATCATCATCATTAATCACATTCCATAATCATTACTACGATGGTGCAGTTCAAGTCAAGTGTTCACTTTGTCCAGAACGATGGCGATTCAAATCGATTATAACCGAGCTCGGGGGGTATTCCTCACACAAACCACGCTCACGAGCCAAGTGAGCTACAGTCACCGTGGCACATATCCGGGAAGAAAACGCGGTTTCGAAAGCGGAACCACCGTACCGAGGGCCGCCCGATCGCATTAGCCGACCCTAGCCGGACTGAGACTTACTCTTCGGCGCCCCGTGGTCCCCCATCCATCTCCAATACGGTGCGAACGGATCGAGAGCCGGCCTGGATAGTGTTAGGCTTCGCGGTCGGAACGACTTATCCGGCCAGCTAAATGTGAGGCATGCGTTCAACATGACTTGCGGTACATCAACGGTACGGTCCTTAATCGACCGCGCACGGAATCACTATGGTCCAACGACCCCACAAGACTCCGTCCGGTCTCCAATTATCTCTACCATAACCATCAACCAGATGATATCAACATAAGCCTTTCCATCAATCATAAGTAACCACCTATACTCGCGGATGACAGAAAATCACCCGACTTCTACCGTCTAAGCAAGCTAAGCATAATACTCGCCCTAGACTAGCGGGGGTATATCAAGGTGGGTAATTCAATGGTAAAAACAAGGATATAATGCATCAACGGTTGCACACAACTCCTATACTTAATGCAACAATCATAAAGCATAATTAGACTGTTAGAAAGCATAGGTAAGTAGATGCTCCGGTGCTTGCCTTGTTCGAAGTCAGCTGCACGGTGATTCAGACACTCGGGCAGGTCTTCCTCGTCCTCTTCTAGTGGGACCTCCTGTTGGAACTCCCCCTAGTGACTCTCCTCGATCTCCGAAAGTTGGGGGTCCTCCTGCGAACCTGTATGATGCGATGCACGGTATAAACATAAAGAATGCATAGGTGCGATGCTTATGAATGAAGATGATTAACAATTTATTTGACAGAGTAGGTGCATATCCCCTCTCTAGTATACACTACTTTACTTTACTGAGTAGGTGCATATCTCTTCTCTAAACACTTAGAGAAGTGTATAAAGAAGAGGGGTGTGTATAGGCACACACACATACTCACAACATATGAATAAAAAGAGGTAACACTACTCATAGCTAAGCATCACACTTCAGTTATGGTGCTGCATAACAGGAGCAGCAAACAAATCATAACTAAAAGTGCTCAAAAGCAAATATAGCACCTACTAAAGCAATCAAATCAAAGCCTTATCATTTCATGTGAAATAATAGGCTTGAACTGTGACCTCTGTCTAAACAGTCCATAAAAATATAAAAAAATTATAGGAGCTACATTATGCTATAACAAGGCCATGATAAAATTTTCATCACATTTCATCAAGTACAACAGCCTACACAGAAAGATAAAGCAGCAGGACAGAAAAGCACATTTAATAACTTTGTACTGTGAAAAGTGCCAAACAACAAATTTCATATTTTTAACTAGAACTTCTTAGCACAAGAGCAGTCATCAAAAATTATCAAGGCATAATTCCTCATATTTAATTTACTAAAAATCATTCAAGAATCAGCCCAGAATGAATTTAAATCATATTCCAATATTTTTATACAGGAACTACATGATACATATTTTTTCCAGAAACTACATCACACAACAAGTCTAACAAAACAAGAATCACATTTTTCAGAGCAATCTACAAATTACTATGCAATTAACCAGATTTCAGCCTTTTAAGCTATTAAATAAATCTATACAGAAAAGTATCTCAAAAATTGCATCACATATTTTTTCCAGATAGATCTACTCACTAGAAACCTAGCAAAAGAAGTTTCATCAAATTTGGACTTCATTTGCACCAGATATAAATTCAAAAGCATTTAAATCGATTTTCTGGATAACAAATAAAAGAAAAAGGCCGAGCCCTGGCCCTGTGTGGACCTGGTCCAGTGGACCGTGAGCCGCTGGCCGCGGGACCCCATGGGTCCACGACCCCACTGGTTGGAACCGGGGCGGGGAGGGTGCACCGGCGGCGGTAGCTTCGCCGGGCGGTGATGGCTCTCCGGCGCCACCACCCCAAGACCGTCGTGCTCCCCGCGGTGAGGCGCATGCGGTGACGCGCTCGGCGCGGGCTATAGTGCTTCCTAGCTATGGCGGCGATGGTGGCGGCGGCTCGGCGGCATGGCATGGCGGCACGGTGGCCGTCTCCGGCCGCCGGCTAGCTTTTGACGCAGGAGCGCACCACGCGCTCACGGCGGAGCTAGCTCTAGGGTTGCGGTTGGCGATTGAGCTCCTGGATGCTTGCGTCCGCGTGCATGGCGGTCCCGGGCGGGGAGGACGAACTCCAAACGAGCGCGGGAACGGCGGTTGGTGTCTAATCGCCCAATTGAGTCCTCGCCGAGGCTAGCGCTGGGGGCTAGGGTTCCTATTGCGCGAGGTTGCGGTGAAGTGAGCGCGCGGTGGCGGGCGGCAAACGCGAGCGCGGCTCAGTGAGCTCGGGCGGCGCGCCGGCGAAAGAAAGATGGCTAAATCGGCCTCCTTACCGAGGCAAAAAGGGGCGGTGGTGGGTTGCTCGGCGGTCGCGGAGGTGGAAGCGAAGCGCGTGCGCGCTGCTGGCGACGCTGAGCGCAGCGCGCTGTGGTTCTGGGATCGGGCCAAGCGAGCTCGCGGGCGGCAAGATGGTGCCGCGGGCGGTGCGCCGCTGTCGGGTGTTTAACTACGCGCTGGGCGAGAGAGCGAGAGAGAGTAATGCGTGCTCGAAATGGAAAGGCAGGCGTTCCATTTCGGGAGGGGCAACCGGGTCGTCACGCCGGCGGGGGCCCGCCGTCGAGGAGCCGCCCGGCCACGCGGGGCGGCTTCGCCCAGCATGGCGCTGCAGCGTGGCGGCGCTGCCTTACCACGGTCGGCCACGACGCCGGGCGCCATGGCACGGCACGGTGTGGAAGCGGGCGCGGGCCGAAGTTGGGTCGCTTCGGCCTGCTTTCGGTTCTTGGCTTTTTTTTTTTTTTTTTTTTGAAATTTAAAACTAAACTAAAAGCTTCCTTTTGACAATTTTAAAAGCAGTTTCAGACCAAGTGCCCAAAATAAAAGTTGTAGAGAAAATTGAGATGAACAACTTTCATTTAAGGCTCAACTCAAAATTCCAAACAGATTTTGAAATACAGTTTCATTTTGAATAAAGGCAAATAAAATGAATCTTTCAACTTATTTTCTTTTTGCTCCAAATTGCTCCAAAACTTTTGCAATAAATTTTGTTAAAACTTTTCAAATTGTGCTGGGCAAGGGATTCCAAACTTGATCAAGTCATTTGCAAGCTAATTAATTAACTACTTAAACAAACAAGCAAGCAATTAAGAATTTAAAAGCAATCACATGAAATGACAAAATGTAAACTAGGGTTTATGCTTGATGATGCTCATGCCATGCTTAATGAAGATTAAGGTTAATTAATTATTAGCCTAATGCAAGCTTAACACTTGAGGTGTTACAGCCTATGTCACATCGGGTATTTTATGGAATGTCGAAAAGGATATTTGGATACTAATAAAAAAGCAAATCACATAACTCATAAGTGTACAACGAGATAAATTTTTTAATCATAATTAATCCGTTATTAGTATATGTTTACTGTACACTAGTACAGAAAAGGCCTGTCTTGGCGGTTACAAATGTATTTCTACCGGCGTTTTTCGGAACCGCCAATGACGGGAGGCCGATAGAAATCGGCCATTTCTACCGGGCGGTTGCTTGAGAACCGCCCGGTAGAAATCGATTTCTGAGCGGTTCTCTTTAAGGAACCGCCTCAGAAAATCGTTGCCCGTAAAACGTGAAAAAATTACAAAAAAATATTTTTAAGAAGGCAAAAAATATTTTTCGAACCGGGAGAGGCACCCGCCCGCCCGTAAAATCGCACATTTTTTTCGCGTAAAATCGCGCGCTACGCGTGACGTGGGGTTCGAACCCGTGACCTCGGCTTGGCGCGTATCCCCCTACCACTCCACCCACACGTCACTTGTGTCTAGATATCATTTTTGTTCCCCACATATTATACAAACCCGATAGAAATTTAAATATTTGAGGGTCTAAACGAATTCAAATGAAAAAGTGGTGAACTATAAAGTTTCATAACTTTTCGAGATCTACAACTTTTATTTAGAGTGTTTCTCTATCCGAGGTCATTTGCAAAATTTGGATTTTAAATTTGAAAATTTCATTCGTAGTTTTCTATAAAGAGATAATTTCAAATGAAAAAGTTGTCAACTACAAAGTTTCATAACTTTTCGAGATCTATAACTTTTTTTTTAGAGTTTCTCCATCCGAGGAAGTTTGAAAAACTCAAAAAAATTAATTTCAAATTATTTCTCTACCGGCGGTTCTCTTAAGGAACCGCCTCAGAAATCGATTTTACAGGCGGTTCCTTAAGAGAACCGCCAAGATAAATAGTCGATTTCTACTGGCGGTTCCTTAAGAAAACCGCCAGTAGAAATCGATTTCTACCGGGCGGTTCTCTTGTTCCTTAAGAGAACCGCCTGTAGAAATAGGGGTCCATTTCTACAGTCGTTCTAAAGAGAAACCGCCAGTGTCAAGAGAAATGATTTGTGTACTAGTGGTAGCACTATATTATCAAATCGTGGACTAATTAGACTCAAAAAGATTCATCTCGTAAAATAACCATAATTAATTATTATTTTTTATCTATATTTACTACTCCATATATGAGTCCAAAGGATTCGATGGGACAAGGCAAATCATTTGCCTTGCCCCATTTCCTCTTGCACCAAAATTAGCAAATCAACACCGAGATTTCAATGTAGTGCCTAGAATAAAATAATTTGTTCTCTCAAAACCAAGAGCAGTAGCACGAATAAAGTAGCAGCAGTAATTCTTCTCCACACAGTGACTAGAGAAAAAAAAAAATCAAATATGAGCAGTAGCAATATCAATGATAGAGGAGTTAGCTTACAACCACATGATGCAATCGAAAACCTAGAAATTCATGGTTCACTCGTACTTGACTTAGACCACACCGGCACCGGTCTAAACTAAACAAGCACGTAAGCAATAATAAAATAATGCGGCCAAATTGCTAATCTAGCTATTAGGCGCTACCTTCGTAAGTTCTCGATGATATTAAAAGCATGTATGGAATCAGTCCTGGTTGCAAAATCGGGACGGAAGGGTTTCCTAACTAGCATTAGTCTCATTATACATCTATTCTCTCTGTCTCTAAAAGCTTCAACTTATAGAATTCGTGTCAGTTAAACTTTTTTCAAGTTTAACCAAATTTATGAAAAAGGGCGTCAATATCTATGACATAAATGAGTAGTATACTAGAAGGATTCTCCGCGCGTTGCCGCGGGTATCTAAGTAGAATTTTGGTTGCATAGTGAATAAATTTAATTAGATTAGGACGGCAGAAGTGCTATATATTGCTTCAAATCATTTTCTAATTAAGCATAGAATACACATGGTTGGATGATAATGCCCAAAAACATCAGCCCATATGGAGTCCCTGATCCTTTGAATGATTAATTGAATGAATGGTAATAACCCGTGCCTAAAGATGCGATATGTGCTATATCACCAGGAACAGCAAGAAGCCAATAAATGCATCGACATATGGGTTTGTCAAATTCAGAGTATACTTGTAGCCTTGTAGGAGAAATGCCAAATCAGCTTCTTGACATGATTGAGATCTTTACCCAGGCCATGCCATCACAGAGAAATATACAAAAATCACTAATACGATACCAAAATTTTTATTTCACACGTAATTAGGATGACACAATATAGGAAAAAGAGTGATTGTCAGATGCAAAAGACCGAGGGAACACGCACCGCAAGAGTAGAAGGCGTTTCCAAGGCAAAGCCAGGGCGCGATTCACCGGTGGTCGATGGACGGCAGGATCAAGGCCATCGGCGCCTGGGCTGCTGAGCATCCTGCGCCCCTGGTCATCTTCACCAAGACTGCAGGGCAAGGTGTTGCGGGCTGCAGCCTCCAGCACGACGGCAGTGGACTCAGGTGCACGCCGGCACGCTGCAACAAACCTGCAAGGAAGCAATAGCCAATCCACACACCCCGCGCTTTGTGCGTGGATGGAGGTACAATTTGTTGGCGTGCAAAATCAAATAAAGGCTGAGCAAGAATGGAAATAAAGAAATTTGAAAACAACGGAGAGGGACATAATAGAGTAAGATCGATAATAGGGATGTTTTGGTAGCTGATAGCCCAAAATCAAGAATCGGCTGCACCTGTAGTAAAGCAACTGAACTGAAATTAGCAAACCTAATTGAAAAGGCTTCAAAAAATTTCAGGCAAGATTTAGTTCTGTTCAGGTAAATCTTGACCTCAAATTGGGAGCACTACAGGAAAACTTCGGCTTTGCCGATCGCTAAAACCCCCTTTGCCACCTGCCAAAGACAGGGGGGTCGGCAAACATGCTCTTTGCCGACCGCCCTACCGAAAGGGTGGCAAAGGAGTCTTTGCCGACGCCCTAATATCCTGAAATATCGGCCATTCCTAGCGGTCGGCAAAAGAAGACGCTTTTTGCCGACCGCCTGGCAGGTGGCAAAGAAAAGCAGGTGGCAAAGGTGGTCGGGGCCCTAACGGCGTCCATCGCCGTCCCCTTTGCCACCGCCTTGCTGTCGACGCATCGGCAAAGACTCTTTTTTTTATTTTTGAAATTCGAATTTAGGTTTTGGACATTCGACGTCGTCACTTGCTCCAAACTTCCTCAAACTTTTTTATAGCCTCCACATACAATAAGAGTGAACCTGAAAATTTTTTGTGATTTTGTGACCCTTTTTCGTATATTTCGTTAATTAATTTCTTTTAATTATATTTTCGGTAGCATAATCCGACTTTGAACTGCGGTGCATGAAATAATGAAACTTAGCCATTCGAAAAATGATATTCATGTTGGAGAGTCTATTTTGAGACCGTATCCGAAACTCACCCAAAATTTTGAAGTCCTTGTCCATGGAACATGACCATCCGTGTGTGGTAGAGGTGATTTTTAATTATATAAAATTCAAATGAACTCGGAAAATTACTAAATTTGTCGAGGTGTCATGTTATCACATGTGGAGCCTATAAAAAAATTTGAGAAAGTTTGAAGCAAGTTGCAGCGTCGGATGAACAAAACCCGGACATTTCCAATATGATCACAGTAGTGATGATATGTGAGATGTCCGGGTTCCGAATTCCGCATCGCAACTTGTTCTAAACTTTCTCAAATTTTTTTCATAGGCTTCACATGTGATAACATGACACCTCCTCAAGTTTCGTAATTTTTTGACTTCGTTTGAATTTTATATAATTAAAAAGCACTTCTACCACACCTGGATGGTTATGTTCCGTGGACAAAGACGTCAAAATTTTAGGTGAGTTTCTGGACACGGCCTTAAAATAGACTCTCCAACATGAATATTATTTTTTAAATGGCTAATTTTTATTATTTCATGCACTTGTAGTTCAAAGTTGGATTCTGCGGTAGAAAATACAATTAAAAGAAATTAATTAACAAAATATTGTAAAAAGGGTCACAAAATCATGAAATTTTTTAAGGTTCACTCTTATTACATGTGGAGGCTATGTTTAAAATTTTAAAAAATTTAGAGCAAATTGCGGATGAAAAACAAAAAAGAAAAAAATACATAAATTCTTTGCCGACTGCCTCAGTCTAGGCAAAGCTAGTATATTAAAAAAAAAAAGAATCCTTTGCCGACCGGCCGTTCGGGGCAGTCGGCAAAGGCCTTAACTCCTAAAATCCAGTTCCAGCCCCAACCTTATCCTCGCCTCACACATCCTCCCCACCAGGCCTCCCCGCTCACGCTGAGTTTCGCTGGCTGGCCACAGACCGCGCTTACCGCTCGCTTAGCCTTGTCCGCTGCCTGGCCATACTACAGAGGCTGGACAAAGGCGCTGAGTTGGCCAAGCGGCCGCCGCGCTCGGAAAGCCGGCCAAGGCCGGGCCGCTTTCGGCCGGCCGCCAAGGCTTCGCCGGCGCTTCGCTACGCTTCGCTAAGGCTGCTTCGCGCTGGATGCCGCTACGCCGCGCCAAGGCCAAGACCGCGCCCCACCCTCCTCCTTCCTCCTCCTTCCTTCCCCTCCACCCCGCCGACCGGCTCCATCCCCATCCCGCCCCTTGCTCCTCCCAAAACCGGTGCTCTTCGCCCTACTCCAGGCCGCTTGGGGGCTTGGATCGCGACCCCGCCTATGCGGGCTAGGAGCGCCGCCGCCCCCCGGGTGGGCTGTCGGGCCGCCGCCGCCCCCCATGCCCGGCGGCTGGTTTCCTCATCGCCGCTTTCGGGCGAGCCGAGCAAAGACGGTCTCCGCCCCGTCCGCCGGCCGCTGCTGGCCACGCCCCTGGTTGGACTGTGACGTCATCCACGCTGGCCTCCTTCCCTAGCTACCATGGGAGCAGCGCAATTCCAGATTGGGCATGCATCGCCGTGGTGAGCTCCTCCCGTCAATGAATTTGTTCATGTCTTGTTTAGGTGCTGCACATCATGGATCTAGGGTTAGGTTTTGCTTTCCGATTAATTGTTCTTGTTATTACAGTTGTGACATCATTGTGTAGTCTCTTGCAATTCCCTTGGCTGAGCCCTATTTAATTTGTGAACTGCAGAACCATGTGTGCTTTACGATGTGCATCCTTCCAATACAATGGAGCAGTATATTATAAATTTGAAGGAGACTAATATACGATGCTTTTCTTGACTACTAGATTTTCAATACATCATAGCTTTAGTCAGGCATTGATATGTTAGAACAATAAAAAAAAATATTACTGTACCAGAATTAATCTTTGTTTGATAGTGAATTGATGTTTGACCTGATAATAGTATGGGGTCAGTATTATGAATGTTAATCCACTGAATGATCACAAAGCCTCACAATAAGGGATTGGGCAACAATGCCGCGCTGCAGGTCCATAACTATGATATCCCCACTGAGTTTATTTTTTTTAAGTTCACCAGTAAGAGATTACTCTAAGTAAATATTAACTATGCTCTGCAGGTCCATAACTATTTACAGTGAATTGAGGTTTGTATCCATGTGTATTGTGGTTGGCATGATACTTCACATTGCTCACTGTATTGTCTATTCTCTAATATCCCTATAGTTCTGACATATGACATATACTCTCATGTTGCAGCAGTGACTGCATACTCTTATTTCAGTAGTCAGTTCTTGTATTGTGCTGCAGCTTCCCATGTAACAGTGAGCAATTAGATTTTCTTAGTACCTAAAGTTTTGATAATGGATTGTAATTGGGATGAGATTAATTTGTTCCGTCCTTTAGACATGAGGGAGCCAACATATGTTCAATTTTAACAGTTGTTTTCAGTAGTAGTTTGCTATTGATTTCTTGTAATATTTGAATTTTCTATCTTGATGTCTTTCTGGATAGTTTGAGCTATTCCCTGTAGTTGATTACTCCATCTCTGGACACTGAGTCATTGGTAATCGCTGATCCATACAATTCTTTGTTTTGTAGTTGTTAGCTGCACCAATAAGTTTTTCATTCAAAGCATTACCTGTCAAGTTTCATGTGAAGATCTTTATTACCGTGATTGTGTGAATGATTTTCCATTAAGCGATCATGCATGCACTGCTGCTGTTGTACAGATCTCTGCATATACTGCTATTGCTGTTGCTGTTCACTAATAAAAACAAATGACCTATGCATATACCGCTGCTATGCACTAGTAAAAACAACCAACTTATGCATATGCTACTGCCACTACTGAAACAAGAATTTTCCTGTCGGTGTGGGACCGACACGGAAATAGCAGATACCGACAGAAAAATTAGGATTTTATTTTTTCTGTCGGTTCACCGACAGGAAAACACCGACAGCAATAGAGCGACAGAGAAATAGAATTATTCTGTCGGTCTATGAATTTTCCTGTCGGTACAGCAATTCCTTTGTCGGTAAGACATCGACAGAAAAAGATTCTAAACACCGACAAGAAAATTCTCAGCCATCAGGTCTAGAATAATATTCCTGTCATAAGTAACCGACAAGGAAATGTGATCCTACCGTCAAAAAAAATCAGTTTACCATCAAACAGTATATTAGCCAATAGAAAAATTAAAATCCACAAAAGTCTCCAATTTATTATCAAATCTTTGTATAGCAGCATAATTCATTTATCACATTACACAGGGCACACATAGCTAGATTTTGCAACATTGTGCCACAAAATCTTACATGCAAATGGATTGCACCAACTTACAGTCACACAACATCCCTTGTCGATCCATGTCAATGAATTATTTAGAATTGGCATCAACAGTTACAAATATCATTTGTAAGTAGGCACAAACCATCAACTTTGTCCAAAAAGGTAATAATCTACTCTAATCTACAAAAGAATATTGAATCTTCACGCCACTAATGTTCCTTTTCAGCCACAACAAGGTCTTCCGTAGTCTTGTGTTGCCTTGTGTTTATTGAGTTTGATACAAAGATGGGCAAAAAATCTCAGGTAAGCAAGATTCGGCTTTACCACTTTCAAGTGTTTTCAGTCCTTGTTTCTCCCTATATGTTGACTGTGCTGAACAGGTAAATCAGGATTACCAAGTCTTCTTTTCAGTCCTTACTTCTCCCTACAAGAAGATCAATTGTACTTAACTTTGCAAATTCAGATACCCAATCTTGTGCAAGTACTAGATAAGGCTTCTGCACAGAACAACAGATTAAGGTACAAATCTCTACAATTGATTTTGTCCATGCATAGCTACTTAAGAACAGAGGAAGGAAAATAAACAAATAAAGTACAAGAACTATTAGCGCTATTGTTGGAGAGAATACAAAGCTATTCACATGCTAGTAGCTTCAGATCATACAAGGATTTAAACTAATAAATAAACTATCAGCCATGGAAACATTGGAGCAGCACATACATACTGTTGTCTTGTTTCTGCAAAAATAGCTACTAACCTTTGGACCAAGATTCGAAAACAAAGATTCCAGCACTTCAATACCAACAGCCAGCTGAATCATATCTGAATAACAAAGACTGTTGATTACTAACCCAGCAAAGTTGGCTGTTTATTCCCAACCGAGATCATCACTAACTGTTTATTCCTAAATCTAGATACTTGCATGTAAGTGAGCCAATCCTAGTGCTATATCATGCTAGTTAACCGAGATCATCACTAACTGTTGATATAGAAAGTTGGCTGTTTATTCCCAACCGAGATCCAGTAAAAGGCCACAGTGGACATATGCACACCCGATAGCTTTGGCAGATAAGATTCATATTGCAGCAAAAGTTTCAGACTCACCTTCATGGAGGGTCTGGTTATAGCCACAAGCAGAGGCCAAGATTCTGCCCATGGACAACTTGATGGGTAGCGGCAGCATGCAGCAGTACCTTGAAACAGCCAAATCATGATGTGGTCTATATCAAATAACTGTAAGAATAAAAGCTAGAACCCAAAATAATAAGGGAAAAAATATTGATAATACCAATCCTCTTTCAATTGCTCACTGGAATTTCACAGCAAAGAAATTCTCCTCCCGATAGCTAGCTTTACTTGATTCTGACTTCCAAGATAACATTCCTGATTTTTGTAAACAGTGACAGTATGTAAGAGATACAGGCAATACACTAAGTAATGCAAATGCACTACCACAATGCAACTTGACACAGCTTGAGGTCACATTTTTAACAGTTATCATATATAGCATCCATTCAAGATGAACAGAACTTGTTTCTAAAAAAGGGCATCACAAAAGGATAGAAAGAGTGTAAGTTTCTATTCTTGAGGAAAATTAGCTAACTGCTAGATAGACAATTATGAGATCACTGGATGGAAATTAGAAATGGTTGACAAAGCAACCAGCAGTAGTGTCCCAAAGATCACTTTGAGATTTCTAACGACAGAAGCAGTGTAAGTTTCTATTCTGAAGCTATACAAGTTTAATGCTTAAGAAACATTTTTAATGGGACATTGACATGGTGGCATGGTGGAAATTTAAAGAGTGCAAGTTATACTAACAGAACAGCAAACTAGACTATGATTCTGACCGTTTCTACCTTTTTTTTTTCAATGGCACCACATCACAATCAAATAACACTAGCATGCTGCTATTAAGAAAGCATCGGAAATAAGTCAACAGATTTTGAAGAGATAGTGCGTGCTAGTCCTCCCACTTCTCGAAAGCAAGAACCTACAGGCCGATGGAGTCCCTGGAGCCAAAGCCAAATCATCCCTAGATCTGTTCCTCCTCCCCTTCTCCACTGGATCTGCAGCATGGAGACCGAAATCACAGCCAAATCAATTGGATTAAGGAGGGAAGGGAACCTACCGATGGGCTGCAGCTTCGGAGCTGGATGCAGAGCGGCCAGGGCGCGGAACCAGCGCTGCCGTCCGAGTTGTGAGCCGCCGATTTGGAACCACGCCATCGCGTCGGGGCCGTGCGGCGCCGCCTGCGCGCACCATCGCGTCGGGACCGCGCCCCGCTGAACGGGATGCGCGACGCCGCCTCGGGCGCCGCGACGCCCATGCGCGCTGCCGCCGGGGGCAGCGCCCGTCGCGTCGAGGCCGCACCGCCGCCTCGGGGATGCTTGCCCGTCAGCGTCGGGGCCGATGGTGAGGGTGCGGCAGCTGAGAGATGTGAGGAGGAAGCGAGGTGTGCAGGTTAGGGTTTGGTGCGCAGCTTATATACGTCCGCTCGAACAAGGTGTCAGTTTTTGGGCCAGATGAAAGGCCGGCGCAGCCCAGGCCCACGTTAGCTGCTGTGTTTCGTTGTTGTCGTCCTCCTAGAGGATTTTTTTCTGTCGGTGCAGAAACACACACAGGGAAATATGAATTTTTTTTGTCGGTTCCATAAAAACCGACAGAAAAATAGATTTACTCTGTCGGTATCCGAATTTTTCTGTCGATTCCGAGAACCCGACAGAAAATTTCATAATTTTTCTGTCGGTTCGTCCGTGACCGACAGTAAATTTCTCTTTTCCAGTAGTGTGCTGCTGTGCATTATTGTTTCAATATTTGTTAAATTTTATTTAATCATTTAAATCAATGTTTACATTTCTCAGAAGACTAAATTTAAGGATGGCCCACCAATCGGTGCTGAACCTCCACACGAAGGGCAAGTTGCAAAGAGACCAATCCAAGCTGTAGCTCAAGTTCTGCCAACATCAAAATTCCTTCACAATATTGGTATTGAGTCTGCAGAGAGTGAACTAGTTGCAGAGAAGGAGCAGCATGGATGATCTGAAGAATCAAGTAGAGACGGATGTGAGGAAGGGTGATAGAAGAGACTGCCAGGCTAAAGAACTAAATAAGTGAGATGCATGGCTTCTTTTATGCTTTCTTTGCTGGCAACTCCGCCCCATCTAATGCCCAACAGTAGTAAGTTCAAGAACCTGTGACCTAAACTCGAGCTGTATATGCACTTTGATGACCTTGGCCTTTTTTTTGAGTGATTTTTTGGTACCTTATAACTTTTATTTTCTGGTCTTTGTATGAACCATATATGAACTGTTCTTGTGATGTTCTGGTCCCCAGAATTGGCAATGGATAATCCGATATTGTAAGAAATATGTTGTCTGAAATGCAAGATCAGTATGCTGTTGGAATGCATATGTGAATATATAATATTTGGTTTTGTAAATGTCCCGTCTAGTTTGGGCTAGTAGAAAAATGAGCCTAAAATATGGTGTGGGCTGGCTACATGGATGGTGTATGAACCATGGCAGCTTTTGCCACCTGCCAATCAAGGCAGTCGGCAAAGCATCCTTTGCCACCTGCCAAAAAAGGCAGTCGGCAAAGATTTTCTATTCTGAAAAAATAAAAAAAGCCTTTGCCACCTGCCAGTAAAGGCAGTCGGCAAAGAAATTCTGTTCTAAAAAAATTTAAAAAAAGCCTTTGCCGACTGCTGCGTGGCAGTCGGCAAACGGAACGCGCTCCGTCATCTCACGACGGCGTCGTCGTCTCCTTTGCCGACGCCATGTTGGCGGTGGCAAAGGCTTTGCCGACTACTTTCCTTTCCGCGTGGCGGGCGGCAAAGATTTCTTTTGCCGACCAAACCTTTGCCACGTGTTCTTTGCCGATCGCCACGTGTAAAGCGGTCGGCAAAAAGCCTTTGCCACTGTTTTAGTGCCTTTGCCGACTGCTTTTTGGCGCCGGCAAGAAAAGAGAGGCATTCCAAAGTGGAGCCAATGGGGTCGATATAACCTCAAAGTAGCTAGATTGAAAGATATAGTGAAGACTGGCAAAATGTATGCATTATAGAAAGATGTAGCTAATCGGTTAAGACATGCATTCCAAATTGAACCCATGATTGAAGCCAAAATAGTCATTTGGAGACAAACAGAGGGTACACAATATAGATTCTTTAGTATACAACATTGACCAAAATTTAGAAGGTTGTAGTTGGATACAGATTATTTCTGAAGTAGCTTCCCAATTCTTACGCCTGTGATCAATAAAAATCATCCGGAGAGAAACAGGGGATGTTAGAAACCGAGCATTCAACTTGTGAAACGTATTTCAGAATTAGTATAAGAAAATATAAAATTAGTACAACAATCTAATTTTATCGAGCAAGATGTGTTTTGTATGGAGGTGGAAAAGTTTAAGCAGTACATGTATTTTGTAGGGTGATGGAAATTATATAAAGTGACATATGCTTACTGGATTAGTTCTCAGCAGGATATGTGTCAAACCTGTTGGAACAGATAGAGTGTATCTCCATTTGAAGTCGAGCTATGAATTATGATGATGTGGTTCCAGGCTTTATAACATTTCCATGTTTGGAAACTAAGAAGAAGTGGTTTCACAATTCACAAGGCATGCAAGAAAATAGCTAGCTATTCTTTTGTAGGATGATGTGTTGTTGGTAGTCTTTCAGAACCAAGTAGATTGTGAATCCCTACTGAAAATATTATATAAATAGGAAAGGGGTCTTTTATCTGTTCTGAAAATACCATTTAAATTAGAACACATAAATCAACAAAATCAATTAATATATAAATGCAAGGTGTAAGGAGCAAATTTTAATGGTAAATATGCTAATAGCTGAGCATTTTTTTTTTTTTTTGAAAATCGATGTGTACAGAATAAAAACATGCATATATGAAATCTGAATTGAGCATAAGCATAACTCCATGGAAGGCTGAAAATGTTGGGAACAACAATATACATTTATCATTACTGCATCTATGAAGGGATCAATCCTTTTGAAGGGTTGATCTACATCCAGTTGTGTCGGTTGTAGAGCAATTGGACCTGATTAGTGATCTCTGTTTTCATCGAGGGCTGCAAAAGATTACTATTAAATTTGCTTAGTGCTAGCTATTTTGCTAGCATTCAAACTGTCTGCGAAGCAGTGGTGACAGAAGAACTGCTCATTTTTAGCATATTGACATCGCACTTACAATCCAATCAAACTGATTACTTGTTTAGGTAGTCGTCCTTAGGGTAATAACTTTGTCAGTGTATACTACATTATGTGTTTGTTTTTCATATCATTGTTTTTCATATCAAGGAGAATTATTTTCAATAAGTACACGCAGGCCTATAGGTGATATAACATGGGACAATGCAAAAGTGAACTGTACAATAAGGGCATACATGATTTGGACCTCCCAAATTAGATGGTATAAGAATGGTAGTTGGCAGTGACGAAAATAAGAAAAATGGAAGGAACATAATTAATGGCTGAACAGGTGCATAAAGTTCATAGCTTGGGTCTGATAGCTGTACCTTGCATGGTATTGCCGGCCATGATGTTGAATGGAGCTTGGGATAGGGTCTGAATTTCTTCTATTTGGGAATGATTCTGTGAGAGAGATACATATATGAGGCTGTTCTGCGAGCATACAATGGAGTAACAGCAGAGCATACAATGGAGTAACAGCAGAGTTGGCAACGAAGTTTGTAACAGTATAGCAATGTAAATCTCAAATACTAAATGAACAGGAAGCTGGAAAATATTGTCGAAAACTTAACATGAAAGAATATATTAACTACAAATTAGTAAAGCACAACCTGGTAACCCTGCATGGAAACATAGGATCAACATGGAAAACTCTACGTCGAGATCTAGGATTGTGGTTTTAGAGAGGTATAAGATGACCTTTTTTCTTCTATGAAACCCAGCAGTCGTTCAATGAGGATGCTTCATTGATGCTTGATCTACCTATACCCTGATATGGATCGTGAAGATGAACGTGTCGTCGCCTACGGCCCGATTCCATGGTGTGCAACAGACAGGAAATCAGAAGACAGAGACCTTTGAAAAATGTGTTGGATGTGTAATGACGGGCTGTAAAAGAGGGGTGGTGTTACCTTGCGCAAAGATGAAGGGGAGCACGCAGCAGGCAAGGCTACCGGCGAAGCAAGAGCGGAGGAGTCCGGCTGAGGCCTCGCTGGGCGCTTTAGCTGGGGTAATGAAGATTCCGTCAGATAGCGGAGGAGTCCGGCTGAGGCCTCGCTGGGCGCTTCAGCTGGGGTAATGACGATTCCGTCAGGCTACATGCAGCCTCCCCGGCAGACGGCAGGATCGGAGTGCGCCCCCTGCCGCCGCGGGGCTGCGTTAGACGGCAGGTGCAGGCGGCCTCGGCGCCGGCGGCGGCAGCTTGCGGCGGCGCAGTTCGGACGCACGGTTGGGATTTGGTGGCGGAGTTAAGGGCTGAGGGCGGTGGCGGCGGCGCGCAATGGGGGCTCGGACGGACGGGCGGTCGCGGGCTAGTTCCGGGGCCGGTGCGTGCGGCTACGGCAGCGGGGCGGCGGAGCCGGAGGCGAGATTCTCGCGACGCGGGAGCGGCACGGCAATGATGCGAGGAGGCCGAGGATGGGCATCGGCAGTTGCTGGAGATTTGTTTTTTTATTATCGGAAGGGTAGCGGAGATGACGCAGAGAAAGGGAGGATTCGGTGGTGGTGGAAAAAATTGAAACAACCAGCCGTCGCCCCTGCGCCACCGGATTGGAGAGAGACGAAACGGTCACGGAGATCACGTAGTGAAGGAAGGATTCAGTGGTGGGGAAAACTGAAACAATGACCTCAGCATACATCACTTTTGGCTAATACTCAACTCTGATTGGAGGGGACCCTCTTTGTGGGTCTTTGCAATATTGGAGTATAGGATTATATGATAAATCTAAGTACTAATTTGATACCATAAACTTTAGCGTTTTAGAAGTTTGATCAAAGTTTAAAAAATTTGACTTGACAAAACTA
The DNA here is from genome assembly GCA_015844335.1 of Chrysopogon serrulatus. NCBI lineage: Eukaryota > Viridiplantae > Streptophyta > Magnoliopsida > Poales > Poaceae > Chrysopogon > Chrysopogon serrulatus. The sequence continues at coordinate 57,408 of JADLZL010007062.1, read as the reverse complement.
AAAGTTGAAGCTTTCAGGAAGGAGTACTAGTGCTAAGTCCAACAAATATTGAAACTAGCGATTATTCTTAGATGCATTAAATATAAACAATAACAAAATATCTGCACATGCATATTTTACATAAACCATCACTTTGTAGTACGTAGGTTGATAAGCAAGAGGTATAACAACATATATATATATATAGTATATGTGACACATGTAGAGATCATTATTATTCTCGTGGTTGACCTAGCTGAACCGTGCTTAAGCAACACAAGATCGTGACCTTGGAGTGAGAATGAGCTTCTCTTTTCGGTGCACAGTTAATCCGAACACCTCTGTCATGTCAATCCCATACTCTCCTCGTGTCATCTCCCAATCAAAATGGCACACAAGATTTGCTAGCATAATTTCAACGTTGGCCAGGGCGAAATTCATGCCAGGACACATCCTTCGGCCTGAGCCAAATGGCAAAAACTGAAAGTCAGTTCCTCTAAAATCAACACCTTCTGCGACCCCCTTGCTGATGAACCTCTCTGGCATGAATTCCTCTGCGGCATCCCATAATCTCGGGTCGCGGCCGATTGCCCATACATTGACAAACACGGTGGTGCCAGCAGGAACCACGTAGCCCTCGATGGTGCACTCCTCTAGTGACTGATGTGGGAGGAGGAGCGGTGATGGTGGGTGCAGACGGAGCGTTTCTTTAATTAATGACTGCCTTTAGATACGACAGTCCGGTGATATTCTCTTCTGTGATGACTTCTTGCCCCTTGGGCATGGTACTTCTCACCTCTGCTTGTAGCCTTGCCATAACATCCTGGTGCTGCATCGGCTCAGCCATGGTGAATTCTAGAACCAAGTATGCTGTATCCGTGCCCGCTGCAAACATATCCTGTACGTTGTTCATATATATAAAGGTTAGAAATAATATGCTAGTAATGAGTAAGAACAATGAAAGTGGCTATATATACATATGAGCAGTTGGATGATGATCTGATGGTTCAAGAAATTGACTGGGATATGCTATATTCCAGATGTCTAAAACAACTAACAATCATCAGATCTTCATACAATGGTTCAAATCTATTAGAACAAATCACAACAAACAAACTATAATTTTTCTATGAAAAGACAAAAACAAAACTATTCAGACACAACTATAGGAAATGTGCGTAATATATAGGAGTTGGTAAACTCACAGCCAAGATTCCTTTGATGCCGTCTCTAGTGAGCCCGTACTCGTCTCGTTGCACGGATAGCAACACATGGGTAAAATCAATCTCATGGCATGCCAGTGCACCAGCCGCTGCCACACTCGCGTGCTGGTCGATCACCTTATCAAGGACCTCATCCCACCGGTCCCTGAGTCTCTCAGCCTTGCGGCGCCCCTGCCACATGAGCACACCGCCGGCCACCTTGGCCAGTCCAGGATAGAAGTTCTCAAGATTGAAGCCCCCAAGGACGGCCAAGCTAGCGTCCATCACCTCCTTGAACACCTTGTCCAGGCCGTTCACCCTGAACGACCGTCCTGCCACAGCGCGGCACACCACGTCGGTCGTGAACGAGCTCAGGAGCTCGCTCAGGTCCACGGCCACGCCTGCCATAGCTGCGCGGCGGATGTTGTCGATCACCACCCCGACCTGCGTGCCCGGCAGGCATATATACGTGCACAAACTAACTATCGATGTGATCTCGACATCATGTATGCATGACAAACTAAGATGAGATTGATTAAAAATTAATTACCTCCTCCTCACGGGCAGCTCGGTAGGACTGCACCTTCTCGGTGTTGAGCAGGTGCGTGGTGATCAGCTTCTTAGCCTGCCGCCAACCCTCGCCATAGGGCGCGAACCCGACGTCCGACGGCCCGTACCCGAGGATGTCGCCGAAGATGGAACGGGGCCTCGACGCCAGTGACTGGTCGTGCGTGCGCAGCACCGCCTGTGCAGCGTGCGGGGACGACGCCACAAGGGTCGGGACCGTGCCGAGGCGGAGCAGCATGAGGTCCTCGCCACCGTGCTGGGCGGCGAGGCTACGCATGGAGACATGCGGGTGCGCACCTACGAGGTGAAGGTGCCCGATCAGCGGCAGCGCCGGGGGTGACGGAGGCAATTTCTTTTCATGCTTTTTACTAATCGTTGCTCCTGGGGAGAAGTAGCGCAGCAGGACGAAGAGCAGGAGGGCAGGGATTAGGAGTGGGAAAACTGCTTTTAGCAACGGTGAATTAACAGTGAGATGATCAATAACTATTGTTGCTTGATGTGCCATGGCCACTTGAGCTCAAAAGCTTTTGAGGTATGGTAACTGAGATGCGCATGCCGTCCTTGGGGATGTTCTGATATAGATGCATGTGAGACGTATATGTGAGAAAAGATATAAGCCCCTATGCAATTTGCATACGGATGATTGGCCAAGACGGAGGATGACCACAGGAGAGGCAAGAGATCCACATGCATTTTGAATACTGAGAATTGATCAATTTTTTAGCTCACTAGTCCTCTATGGATACACTCACACACACATAATATATAGAGATATACCCAAGCACATTGGGGTCAAAGGAAGAAGATTGACCGTTTTAATCTTTAATGTACTTTTGTTTTTTATGGTCATTTTGTGTCAATATGCTTTTTTACAAGCTATTGTTTTCCATGATATATATCATATAAAAGACTCTTTTGAGTGACTCTCTTTTGAGTGCCTTAATCAAAAGAGAAAAAGTCTGTCAAGCCAGCAATTAAATTCGCGTCGTTTTAGCTGTTTTTTGTTCCTACACTTGTATGGCCGGGCAACTGTTTTTATAGAATTACACAGTTCAATGCAGACGCCCACGACATACACGCACACTCGTCCTCTAGAACATACGTACACAAACCCTACCCCTATGAGCACCTCCGAAGCACTGAGCCGGCAGATCAAAAGATTCCCGAAGTCACCACAGGCGCCTCATTGTCGACGGAAACGTCGCTTACCACTTAAAGCATAATACCGGTAAATCCTAGAATAATTCCAGAAAAATACGATCACCCATGCCAAGGCAAGGATTTGAACTCGGGTGGGTAGAGGTTCCACCATAAGGGACCTGATGTGTCCATCTCTTGCATGCCAACGTACCATGGATCTGGCCTATATATGATCATGTAGCTCACAGTCTGATGGCACAGTCCGAAGCATAATTTTTTGGATTCGCAAAAAAAAAAAAAAAAAAACACAATTTTTTGGCCTGGTCTAGGCACCGCCCAGTGGTAGAGGGCACACAGCCTGACTCTTGGTATTGTGCTTAGATCCATAGGCATGTCGGGCCTTCGTCTGGCTCCAGGCCCGATTGTCAATGTCCTAAATTATTCCAACCCTAATCTCTCGAATTCCCCGAACCCTAGTGCCTCTTTGCAGCCACCCGAGTTCACGACTTCTTCCATCCCTATTGCTCGTGACTTCCTTCGTCCTTGTTGCACGCCTCCCTTCCCTTAGATGTGGTACGACCTGGCCACCTCCTCCACACTCCTCCGTAACACCTCTATTGGTATTCCTTATGTCCATTGGATAATTCCACAAGCGAACAGAATATACCATTGTAGCACTCACTACTATAACACTCGTTTTCAAAGCGAGCAAAATGGATTTACCAAGGCAGGCATCACAACCGTCTCAAATGAATGGTCATAGTAAATCAATCTTTATCGAGGCAGTTCGAATGCCTGCCTTGGAAAATTAAATAGAAAAGATAAATAACTGAAAAAAATTCATGGCTTGCCGAACCAATCCACGAGCCTGCCGAGCCCATCCATCGCTGCACGATCTGCGTGTGCACATCGCCGCTCATTGGGACCACACTCCATCGAATTCACCACCGAGAGAGGGCCTGCCGTTGGAAGGGCATAGCTCCATGGCTGGGTAAGGGCCAGCCCGCAGCAAGATCCAAGCGAGGAAGGTCGCTGCACCATCGGATCTGCCACCAGGAGTAGCACCACTACCGGATTCGGCCCCTCCACCAAATGAGTTTTACATGACTTGTCCAATGTCTTTCAAAAGCTCAAATTACTTGGACAAGTGGTGTAAGGCCAAAACTGAATTTAACTCACATCTTTGTATTGTCATCAATTACCAAAAGGAGGAGAGTGAAAGTCCCTAGTTTAGTTTTGGATAATTGATGAAACCTAAGGACTAATCGTAGCTAGTTGCTAAGTGTGTAGCATTAATGAGGATTGTCCAAGGCATGGTTAGGTGGAGAAGATGATAAAGATGATGGTGATGAGATGCCCCAAGTGGTCAAGTGCTTCATAATCCCAATAGCACTTTTTTTGCATTGCTGATTAGTGTGATACTTACCGATGCAAGTAAAATAATTAAAATTAGTTATATTGGAAAATAAATAAAATTTGGGGATGTAGCTCAACTGGTAGAGCGTGAAAATACGCATGATTCAAGGTACAAGTACGGGGTTCAACTCCTCGCATCTCCAATTATTATATTTATTTATTTTTTGTTTCTCTCAAAATACACAACTCTGAATGTTTTTACAGTTCTACTAGATGGCAAAAGCATATTAAAATCCTGTGCATTTACTCTGAATGTTTTTACAATTCTCGATGGCAAAAACATATTAAAATCCTGTGCATTTACGCAATAAAAGTGGAGTTCATTGAGAGGGAAAAGCCTGATACGTAGCTACCAAAGAGAGAATTGTCTATATACGAATACACAGTATATAGCAGCCGCTCAGTTCCGGAGAGGGAGGCATTTGGGCACAAGGTGGACCGAGATGATACACTTATTCAAAAATATATTAGCATCTACAAGTTCAAAATAAATACCTTATCAAAGAATGTTTTATGCACAATCTCTAATAAAAATATTTACGGCGGTGGATATTGACGGATATTTCTATGAACTTCCTTTTTAGGAAGCCATGGCACACTTTATTGATTTGTAAACTTTTTAAAATAAAACCAGGAGATTCATTGACCCAAATGTGTGTATATCTTTCAATGAAAAAGCTGCTCTAATTAATTCTTGCATCACCTAATTAACTTCCTGACCACAGTGCTCAAATAGGTATGTGGACTGAGATTCGTGCCGCAGCTGAATGCATTCATCATCGATTGGTGCCCACGCCATAGCCTCAACCATTGGAGGGTCGACCACATGGTCTAGATAGGACTACGAGGTAGCTATGAAAGAACCACTTGAATCGCAAATCACAACAGTTGTGCCCTCTCTGTCACAATCGGTTTGAACCTCACATCAACATCGATCATCAATTTTCCTTCTAGTGGTTTGTTCCATACTTCTTTCCGAGTGACGGTCTTCTTCATGGCCCACTTGTAGTTTATTGTCTACTAACTGCTTGAGTGTTCTCACACTAGATTCTTGTGTTCATCTTCCTTCTCTCGCTTCGCGAATGCCCACCGCCCATGGCCCACCGACCTACTCCCTAGCGCGTCGGAGCTCCGATAAACCCTAGCACGCCCGCGGCAGTCGCCTTCTTCCCCTTCCCTTCGCCGGAGCTCTGCCATGCCCATGCTTGCCAGCAATGCTGCGGTGCCCCCACCCCTTCCTAACCCAAGTCGCCTCCACCGCCGCAAGGACCATTAAGCCACCTGATCGTTGTCCCCACTGGCCGACCTACCTCCTCCTGCATGCTGACCCCTTCTATATCCAATGCACTTCGCCTTCCCCTTCTATCATTGCCTCTGTTGGTTTGGCAAATCCGATGGCTCACAAATCGAGTGCCGAGTGCCAATAATGCCCGAGTACCATACATGTTATTAATTGAATAGATAGGGCGACCCTAAATAAAATAAATAATATTTCATCAACCTAATAAATTGAAGTATACTAATTTGGAACGGAAGAAATATTAGTACTTGGGCCAAAAAGTTCTTTATTTTCCCGTAGCTAGCGAAATGGGTTAGGTTTTACTTTGCGCTCGTTTATGCTGGGAGTGGAAGCTATTTACTCGGACTGAAACCAGGAGTCCATGATCCGCCGCCCGCCTTGACGGCCGTCGGCAAGGCCTTGCTGTCCTCATTGGCGGCATCGACGGCCGTCGCCGGGCACGGGACATGGATCCACCTCCACCGCCGTTGGACCTGCTGTCCTTTCTCCCGGAGCCCCCGCTGGACGGGATCCTGGCGCGCCTCGACCTACGCAACGCCGTGCGCACATCCACGATCTCCCCGCGCTGGCGCCGCCGCTGGGAGACCGTCCCCGGGCTCGCCCTCTCCTTCCCCGCCCGGCACGCCCCCCTCGGCCGTCGACCGCGTGCTCCTCCGCTACGCAGGTTCCAGTGTCTCCCGGTTCATCTCCAAGGTCGACGGCGATGATCCCGGCTCCCACGTCGACGACTGGCTCATCGCGCTCTCCCGCCCGCAGCATCGAGTCCATCGCCATCTTCAAGGAGTCTCGAGGATACTGCACCGTCCATTGCTCCTCCATCTTCTCCTGCAACCATCTCGTGTCCCTCAGCCTGGAGAGCTGCTGCATTCTACCATTATTCCCCCGGCCTGGTGGAGGGTTCGCCGATTTACCTGTGCTCAAGGAGCTGTACCTCAGGTTTGTCGACTTTGCAGACGGCGGGGAGGGCCAATTGCCGGCCATGATTCGTGCTTCACCTATTTTTCGTGTCCTCTTTCTTGACGACGTGTTCGGGGATGGTGCCGACTGCGTGATTGAGGCGCCCAATCTCCGAAGTCTGACACTGATTTCTGACTTTGATGACTAGTGATTTCGGCAGCTGCCGCTCCTTCAATATGCATCCATCGATGTGGGAGACTGTATGCAGGGTGGATCTTTCCTAGAGTTGCTGGCTGGTGTTTCCCAAGTTCAGGAGCTCATTTTCGAACTACCGGTACATTTTTAATTTGCTCCTATATATTATTAGCACCCTTTTTTATTTTTTGTTTGTTTGGCATAAATCATGCATGGATTGAAATGTCAGTGAATATTGTGATAGTGATCGATACAATGCAACAATCATGTGACCATTAAATTTTGCTACATCAATTTCCATACAAGTTCAATTTTACATTTTTGATTTAATAAAGTAGTAAACTTGGTTTGCTGGACTAAATAGATAATCTGAAACCATGCTTTATTTCAAGTATTTGCCATACTAGAAAGATCTTGGCATACGACATGCAATCGATGGTATGCACGTTTAGAAGAATGTTTGAAAGTATAATTGGCACCTTGCTAGATATGAAGGGCAAGACAAAGGAAGGACTAAAGAAACGTCTGGACATAGTAAATTTAGACATAAAACATGAACTTCATCCGGTTCTTCTGGAAAATAGAAAGTACCACCTCCCAGCAGCAAGCTACAACCTGAACCCAGATGAGAAAGAAGCGATTTGTGTATGGTTGAAGAAATTGAGAGTTCCATCCGGATTCTGCTCCAACCTAAGGTCCATTGTTTTGATGAAAGACCTTACGTTTACCAACTACTACGCACATGATTGCCATGTAATGCTGACAACTTTCCTACCCATTGCCATCAGGGCTATAAATCCAGTATTCTTAAAGATGGCAATCACACGATTGTGCTTCTTTTTCAATGTAAGGACCGTCACGCCTAAGAGAGGGGGTGAATTAGGCAACTTAAAAAATCTACTTCTAATTATGGCCTCTAAAACAACCTAGTCAAAACCTATGCAAGAAATAATCTATCTAGATGTGCAACTAAGGTTTTGCTAGGTGTGTTGCTATCTCTACCGCAAAAGAGTTATACAACCTAGGTTCCAATCCTATCAACTAAGCTAGAAAAGGTAAAGCATATAACCGAGTTACATAATGTAAATGCGGAAGATAAATATGAGGTAGAGATGCAAACTCCCATCGACGACTCCGGTATTTTTACCGAGGTATCGAGAAGCGTGAAGCTTCCCCCTAGTCCTCGTTGGAGCCCCTTGCAAGGAATCCCTCGCAAGGGCCAAGCTCCCAGTCGGGTAACTCCGTGGATAGCAGAAGAGGGAAAAGTCAAGCCAAACAAAACAAAATGCTGAAACATCACCATCTAACTCGGGGAAGGAGCAAGAACAAGATGCTCGCTCGGAACCACATACTCAGATAAGCTCCGATGATGAAGAAGGCCCTGAGAGGCAAGAAGCTCCATCTCCACCTCTATAGTCGTGCAAGCCGACCACTCCTTCTGCAAAGCGCGCATCCTTAGAAAATCAGGATTTTCAATCCTATCAAGAGAAAATTCCTCATCTACCTCAGTAGGCTTGCTACAAGCAGCACCCCTAGATGATCTTTTCCCCATCTCCAAAAACGGATCAACAAGAGTGACAGCAAGGAAAAGCTCCAACGGCGGCGGAAGTAGAGAGCTCAAAAAGCTAGGGTTTTCAAAAGCTTGGAAATTTTTTCGCAAAAGAGCCAGGGTAGGAGAAGCGGAGAGGGAACGTAGAGAGTCTATATAAGCTCAGAAAAGGCCCATCAAGCCCACTAAGCAACGGTTACAAGGACACTTTCCACTTCCGATTTATCAGGCAACAAGGGAAAAATGGCCTACCACAAAGAAAAGGAGGAGATAGATATATCCCGGTGCCAACCCTGAAGATCAAAACAACCCGGAGGGACAACAAAAACAACCCAAAAATATGCAGGAACAACCTAGAAATTAGTCTATCACATAACAATATAACTAGCGATAGAGCAACGGTGACAATACAGCAAAGAGAAAACATTACAAGATAGCAGAGACACAATTCCACCAAAAAACAAAACAGAGATACCAGATATTCTTCTCATTCAGTATTACAGGGATACAAATATACAAAAAAGTCTATTACAAAGCAAGTATCCTCAATTTACAGCAGATTTTACAAAGATGACAGGGACAAAAGCTTACCCTAACCAAAACATAAGCATACAAGGGATACTGGACAAAAAAGTGACAAGAACCCCATAGAATTCAAGGTTAGGCAAGAACCTCCACCAAGATTCAATGTCACCAACAGCAGGAGTAGGCATCCTAGATCAACGTATTCGCCGAAGAGCAAAAGCGCCTCAAGAAATGCCTCACATGTTAGGAACTTGCACTGGGTGTCAAAACCTTTGAGGAAGACAACCATACAAGTGTCCTCAACGCATGCTGGTCTGAATACCACCACGCCAGAAGGGCAAGGAGGAAGACAGAACAATGGCTAAGTTCAAGTAATCCACCGAAGAAGAGCCGACAACACGTGTTGGCCCAAGCCAAAGAAATCGTCGGTAGCAAGAAGAAAATGTGCTGGAAGATGAGGCAACACAACAAAGGCCACCCACATCACAGCCTCTCCAACATTTGCCACCACGATGTCCCTAGATTGATGACACGCCAAGATTAGCCTACTACTAATCTTGTTAACAACAGCTCCAACATTTGCCAAAGAAGATTACAGAAAGACAGAAAGATGCATGAGGGCTTATCCACCTCACACACTACGATAGACATAACATTCAGAATATCAAGAAACTAAAGAAGGACAACAATAGCACAATGGATGGGTACTACAAGCACCCAAGGGCCTGTATTTATAGGAAGAACATGGTGTACATAGGCCAAGCTCACAGAGAACAATGAATCTTTGAAGGATGAAGTCACATGCGAGAAAGACAGAAGCACAATTAAAGCTTTCCACTCACGGAGAAACAGTGCAGGCACGCCATAAAAGACAAGAGGAGAAACAGCCAAAAACACAAAAGAAGTAACTTCACCATTGTTGACAGTCGTTAATGTATGAATTTAACCGTCAACTAGCCATAGAAAAGGATGCAATTACAATCACCAAAGTAGATATAGGGTTTGCACTGACAGAATTCTATAAGTTTTGGTGTTTCACTATTTTTACAGATGTAAACTGAAAAAGATGCAATCCCAGGAGTTTATCGGAACATAGAATGGGAAATCGGGCGCCGCGGCAACGCAGAAAGATTCTAGAAGAGACCAGAAGACAGCACGCCGAAGGGGAGGACCTAAGGCCACCAGGTGGGACCGGCCGGTCCCACCCCAGACCGGTCGGTATGGCCCCTGGCCCAATTGCGGCCCACTTCGCCTAGGTTGCTCCACCACCTTAGTATTTCAATCTTAGCCATTCGTCAAAGTCGGTTTGATTCGATGGCTTACGATCATCGCCCAGGGCTATCAAAGAAGGGCAGGACCCCCCGGGAGGAGAGGCACATTCATTCATTCTCATTCGAAGTCCAATCATCAGCCAGAAACTCTAATCAGAGCTTCTTAGCTAGGGCCTAGATAGCTAGTTAGAACTAGAGGGAGGCAAGCGAAGGCTTGGATTCCGGAGCCATCAAGAGCTTGGATTTGGTATAGTTCTTACCTCCTCTCACCTTTGTTCTCTTTCATTGTATAGATTATATGATTGCTACAATTGAATTGATGAATACTTATCTGCTTATATTCATAGTTATTATATTCTTTGTCTATTGTGGTTATATGCTTAGTATAACTAGATTAACATTATACTTATTCATAGGTTTGTATAGTGCTCATCTAATTGATCGCTGGGTGAGTGGTCAACATTGTGTAAGTGTGGTGTTTATACATTGTTTACCTACGAATGCACCCTATAGGCTGGGTTTGGTAGATCGTGGGTGTGACGACCCCATTGAATCCTATGTATTCCAACCCCCGTTTGTAGGCAAAGTAGGGCTTGTAAATGAAGGAAGGGTGTGCTATGTTCTCAAACTTCCCTAGTATGTCTACTATGAGTAGATATAATGCTAACCTTAGCGATGACTACTAGGTGTATTGCACTAACCATAGTATGCATTGGCATGTAGCTAGGAATAACTTAGGAATATCTCTTGATGTTCTGCTAGTAACCCTAATGATATAGCTAGGAGTCTCTATCTATTTATGCTGATGATTTATACTTATCTTTATCATTTATCTTGTGACTTACCCCTGCATTAAGTAGCGAGGACATGGTTATGCCTATTTATTACACTCTAGGTTATCCAGCTATCCTACACATATACCCCATAGACCTTCCCATAGGAAAAATATAAATGACAATCTGGTAATACTCCGGGTAAAATGTTACAATGGTATTTGATCTATACGATTGCGGATACTATTTTTATATTCTAAATGGTGATATGATTTAATACCACACTCCTGATGTCATAGCCGAGGATGACAACTTGGTGCTTTAGTAGCGATGCTATGATATGCTCACTAGTATTTCTGGCACCGTTGCTGGGGATAGGTTTTATATCTATTTTTGTAGTGACGTTAAGAAGTGTCGACAAGCATTTTTGGCGCTGTTGCCGGGGAAGGTAATGGCGAGTGTAAAAAGGAATAGCGATAGACCTAACAAACTAATGAGATAGAGAAAACCACAGACCCCTACTCAATGCAGGCTCACCCTTGTGCTTTCTATTTTTGTGATATCTTAGGCAGAGTAATAAATGAGTGGTTTTGATCTGCCAGATAACTACGTTGAAAATCTAGAGAAACCCTTTCGAAGAAGGAAATTCCAGCAAATGAGGGACATCTTTGAGTCTCCATCAAAGACATCCACTGCTGAGGTTCGTTCTTTGGGGGAGCAGGCTCCAATAAGTGAAGAAGAAGAGCAACAAGAAAATAACTTAGCACCAGCTTTTGAGGAAATGGCTGATAAGTCACTGTGTGAGTTCTCCACTCCAACCACCAACAACATCCCTGCTGGACCTAATGTTGAAGTTGGGGAGAATGGATTTGAGCTCAAGCCGGCTCTTATCACCATGGTGCATGCCAACCTATTTTGTGGAAAAGCACATGAAGATGCAAGTGCTTATCTCAACACTTCCTGGAGATTTCTAGCACTTTCAAGATGAAAGATGTACCAAGAGACGCCATATTGCTGCATCTGTTCCTATTCTCACTGTTGGGAAAGGCAGAGTAATGGTTCTACGCTAATAAAGATAAACATACAACTTGGGATAAGTGCTCCACAGCTTTTCTGTCAAGATTCTTTCCTATGGGTAAGACAAGTGCCCTAAGGGGGAAGATCTCAAGTTTCTAGCAACAACATAATGAGTCAGTCCCAGAGGCATGGGAACGCTTTCAAGACTACATATCAGAATGTCCTTATCATGGATGGAGAATTGGCTCCTCATGCAGACTTTCTATCATGGGCTCACCAATAGCACCCGTAACAACATTGATCTTTGCTTCTTTGGAGGTGTATTCATGTCATTGACCATACCACAAGCTACTTTGCTCTTATGGAGAAGATGGCTTCCAACCAAGATTGGAGTGAAGAGCGCCAACCAACCCGAAAGAGGAGTGGAGGAATGCATCAGCTCAAGGAGGTAGACATGCTATCTACCAAGATAGATCTGCTCATGAAGAAGCTGGAAGACAAGGCTAGCCTGAAATAAGATGCCATGCGCATCAGTGATTCATGCATGACTTGTAAAGTGTGTGGCAATATGGGACACTCAGGCAACAGCTGCCTTGAGACCCATGAGGATGTGAACTTCATCAACAACAACAACAACTATCGTCCTCAAAATCAAGGATGGAATCAGCAAAAGTCCAACTACCAAGGTAATTTCCAAGGTAACTTTCAAGGCACTAATTTCAATAGCTATGCTCAATTGCCTTTGAGAGAAGTGATCTCCAACCAAAATAAAATTATGGAGACTTTATCTAGAAAGGTGGCATCTAATGATAAAATGCTAGAAAATATAAATACTAAAATGGATAGCTTTACCTTTGCTGTTAAAAACCAGCTTAGCTTTAATAAAATGATAGAACAACAATTAGCTCAGCTGGCGGCCACTGTTCCACCGACCAACAAAGGTAAGATTCCAGGGCAACCTCTAGAGCCCAAAATCATGAATCTTGTTGATGTACATGCAGGTTACTATATTGAAGCATCATCAGAAGGATGGAAGGATGAGTCCATGCCACCCAAGAGAGGAGATCCAGGGAGACCTGTGATCCCCATCTCTATTGGGCAGCATGACTTTCCTGAATTTGTCTGCGATCTGGGCGCCAGTGTCAACATCATGTCTAAGGTAATCCTTGACCAAGTCTTTCTATGGGTATTCTTGTACACGAATATGTGATTGCAGCTTGCAGACCAGACGGTTAACCACCCTGAAAGAATCTTAGACGATGTGTGCATACGAATCGGGAGATCATATGTCCCTGTAGACTTTGTAGTCCTGGATACTAGTAGAGATTCTAAGAGTCCAATCATTCTTGGCCGACCATTCCTGAGTACTGCAAAGGCTGTCATCTACACGGACAGTACCAAGATTTGTTTCACCATCAAGGGCAATAAAGAGAAGTTCAGTTTCAAGAATAAGACCCTTGAAGCTCCTGTAGATCCAAGAGGAGCTTACTTCCCAGTCAAGCCAACCATTGAAGAAGCCAAGAAGAAGAATTCAAATGGGAAGAGAAAGAGTAAGAACAAGAGGCAAGTGAGAAAGCAAGTCCAAGTAGTCAAGGCTGTTGAGTATGAGCATGACCACCTCTTAGCTTCACCATTCCTAATCAAGAGGGAGGGTCTAGGCGTGCCAACCATTGATTGCACTATTGAACAGTGCTCTTTCTACAATGCTTTCTGCGACACCGGATCAGCTGTCAACATCATGTCCAAAAAGATATATGATTTATTATTCGATACACCTCTATACCCTACCTATATGCAGCTGCAGCTGGCGGACAACACGACAAGATTTTTGGAGGGAGTAGCGAGGGACATCATGGTCAAAATCCACACCCACTACGTTCCGACCAACTTCATGATACTGGACATGGGAGAAGAAGACGAGACACCCATCATCCTTGGGAGGCTGTTCCTCAGCACCACCAACGCTATCATCTGCAATGGATCGGGCCAAGTCCACTTCTAATTCCCAGTAGAGAAGGTATGTTGTCATTTTAAAGATTATAACTCTCCTAGACTAGCAACTTTCACCCAGTCCAAGAGGAGACGCCAGCGCTGGAGGAATCGCTCTCAAAAGAGCAATATCGAGGAGGAGGCAATTAAAGAAGAATCTACTGCACCTAAGAGACATCCTGAACCTACAAAGGTATGGAAAGAAAAGGTAACCTCCTCAACTGAGTCATTATCACCAGAAGGTCCAGCATTAGAGTCCCCATCCTCAGGATCCGATGAAGCACCCCAGGAGTGACGACGATGAGAAGTCTTATCCGGAGGACTCTAAACTCCGAACCCTTACCATAAGGTAACAATGATAGTTATCTATTTGCTTTCTTGCACTTTTAAATTCATAATTAGTTTTTATCATCCTTATATAGAAAACAATAAAACATTTGAAAAACCTAAAGCCCCATGTCACAGCCCTGCAGTGCAAACTAAAGGAGTGTTCACTGTGGTGGCCTAAAAATAAAATAAAAGTTAGCATGCATATTTTCTTTCTGATAAATAGAAAATCCAAAAATAATCATTGAGTATCTTGCTGCGCTGTATACATTATAACAACCTTTGAAAACCTCTCACAACAACCAGTCCACGAAACGGCTAACCACTAATTGTTTATCCTAACCCAATCCACGAGTTTTAGTGTTTCGTGAGATGTTTGCTGTAGGATGACTTTAAGAGCTAGTCCACCTAGAAATTATCATCTACATCACTCGAAGTACACCTTTCCTACACATAGCTGATCACTGTATGGAGGAAGTAACTTCTTATTAGATGAGATTGAGGTTTCCGGCTACACTTGCTCTTGCAAGCATGAGCTCCGCCGAGAGGACTGCTCAGCTTCAATGCTCAACCACGACAACAACTAGCTTGGGGGAAGGCATCCCCTAGGTACCCAGATAAGTGTACCTACACAATTATCGAGTTAGTCATAAAAATAAAAAATACCAAAAATATGTGAGCATATAAAGGTTCACCATAGTATCATAATAAAATTTAAAAGTACCAAAAATATGTGGACACATAAAGGTCCATACTTTATAGAGTCTTTGGAGTCTTATATAGTATGAGTCTTTAAAAATAAAAAACCAAATAAAAATATTTGTCTAGATAGAGTCAATAAAAGGAAGCTCTTGAGATGATCTGAAATGATGATAAACTGCTCTGTTACAATACCTTTGAAGTGCCTAGAGTTTAGATAAAAGTTTTTTTCAAGTTTTAGCTCTAACTGTTTTGACATGAAGAATTGCTCTGGGCCTGAAACTTGTGGGTTGCATATACTTGAACTAAGTCTAGGTACCTGGTTGATAAGATTGAGAAAGTCTGAGTTGCTATTTATCTTATTCTAAGTGACACTAGAGTTTTGGAGATTTATCTTTTGAAAAATACAAAAACATGATGAGTTCCTATATGACAAAGCTTACATTCCCACCAGAGCCAAATATGATGAGATAGGCTAGTTAAACTTTCACATATATGCTACTCGTCATGCATTGAGTTTTGTCAACCTTTGTGACCCTAGTGAGAAATTTATCATGCTCTTGAATTAAGATCCACCTCCATATGCACTACTCTACACTGGAGTAGGCGTAACAACATACCATTCTATCTACATCCATTCTAAAAATGTTTTCCTCCTACACTGGGAGAGAACACTAAAAATATTTCCATTAAGATAGCCACCCAATAAATGCTCCAGGTTTCGATTGCTATCTCTCCAATTCCCTAAATGCCAAAAGGAGTGCTATGAGGTATGCAAAAAGATATTAGAAAAGAAAAAAAGAGAGAGGGGAGAAGAAAAGAAAAATGGACAAGTGTCCAAGTGCTGAAAACAATAGGTACTTAGATGCTCAACTCCCTAGAAAAAGAGAAAAAGATAGCTCATAATCTCTGGCCAATTTTCAAAGTCCAAAAGAGAAATAAGCATCCGAGGAGCTAAGTAGAATTAGGTTTCACCATATATCCACCATATCCATCCATCTACAATCTTGATTTGACTGTATAACTTGTTTCTCCATGGATCCATTGTTTGACTTTACAACACATACATTGCAAGTTTGCTCTTTAAAGTTTTCTCCTTACCTATGAGCTCCACATAAGCTTTAGTTATAGGATAAGAAGAAAGGCAACCATCATCACTGACTTGGTGAGAATCCACAAATACCATATATATTGAGAGGGGAAGCTCTGAGTTTTATTTGAAAACCTTTAAAAAACTCTAGAATGATAGTTTAGCGAAGAGCTTGGGACATAGTGCTTGGGTGGGATCTTTCTGTCTGTCAAGTACTCAAGGCCCAAAGAAGAGCTAATAAGCCCCACAGTCAAAGGCAACATGAGTAAGTTCAAAAGTCAGCTCAGTTATTGCTTAAGCTTGGAGGAGAATTTCTGTTTGACTGCAGGTATACTTCTAGGGAGTCGTTCTGAGATGGCTACAATGCTTAAATATATATATCTTACAATAACTTTTTCTGAGTTTTCTTTGCTAAGGGACTAGCAAAGGTTAAGCTTGGGGGAGTTGTTTACGGTCGTTAATATATGAATTTAACCGTCAACTAGCCATGGAAAAGGATGCAACTGCGATCACCAAAGTAGATATAGGGTTTGCACTGACAGAATTCCATGAGTTTTGGTGTTTCACTGTTTCTGCAGGTGTAAACTGAA
Source organism: Chrysopogon serrulatus (assembly GCA_015844335.1). Taxonomy (NCBI): domain Eukaryota; kingdom Viridiplantae; phylum Streptophyta; class Magnoliopsida; order Poales; family Poaceae; genus Chrysopogon; species Chrysopogon serrulatus. Next base: position 40,882 of record JADLZL010007062.1, on the reverse strand, counting down.
AAAGATGCAATCCCAGGAGTTTATCGGAACATAGAACGGGAAATCGGGCGCCACGGCAACACAGAAAGATTCTAGAAGAGACCAGAATACACCATGCCGAAGGGAAGGGCCAAAGGCCACCAGATGGAACCGGCCGGTCTGGCCCCTGGCCCAATTGTGGCCCGCTTTGTCCATGTTGCTCCACCACCTTAGGGTTTCAATCTCAGCCGTTCGTCAAAGTCGGTTTAATCCGATGGCTCACGTTCATCGCCCAGGGCTATAAAAGAAGGGCAGGACCCACCGGGAGGAGAGGAACATTCATTCATTCTCATTCGAAGTCCGATCATCAGCCAGAAACCCTAATCAGAGCTCCTTAGCTAGGGACTAGATAGCTAGTTAGAACTAGAGGGAGGCAAGCGAAGGCTTGGATTTCGAAGCCATTAAGAGCTTGGATTTGGTATAGTTCTTACCTCCTCTCACCTTTGTTCTCTTTTATTGTATAGATTATATGATTGCTACAATTGAATTGATGAATACTTATCTGCTTATATTCATAGTTATTATATTTTTGTTTATTGTGGTTATATGCTTAATATAGCTAGATTAACATTATACTTATTCATAGGTTCATATAGCGCTCATCTAATTGATTGTTGGATGAGTGGTCAACATTGTGTAAGCGTGGTGCTTATACGTTGTTTACTTGCGAATGCACCCTATAGGCCGAGTTTGGTAGATCGTGGGTGTGACGACCCCATTGAGTCCTATGTATTCCAGCCCCCGTTTATAGGCACAGTAGGGCTTGTATACGAAGGAAGGGCGTGCTATGTTCTCAAACTTCCCTAGTATGTCCACTATGAGTAGATATAATACTAACCTTAGCGATGACTACTAGGTGTAATTGCACTAACTATAGTATGCATTGGCATGTAGCTAGGAATAACTTAGGAATATCTCTTGATGTTCTGCTAGTAACTCTAATGATATAGCTAGGAGTCTCTATCTGTTTATGCTGATAATTTATACTTGTCTTTATCATTTGTCTTGTGACTTACCCCTATATTAAGGTGTGTCAACAACCATCTCAAGGACAGAGCATGCATTCAAAAGAATTGATGGAGCTTCCCGGCTCTTAGTTTGCATTACAGGCCCACCACCTAGTAATTAGTCAGTGGATCCTTCCCTGATACAAGACAAGAAGGGTTATCCTATTAACCAGAGCAGAGCAACCAGTGTCTTCTTCCTTGACTGTCCTCTATCTGAGGGATAGCGGCTACGACAAGAAACAAAAAAGACAACAGTGAAGAGCAATCATCAAAAAAGAAAATCAAGGCAAGGAACCCTTAACTGAGTTCTTCCAAAGAAAAAGAACCCGGAAAGGCTTGGGGGCTGCAGGATACTCCCAAGACAATGATATTTTTTTCAAAAAAGACCCTCAATTTTCTTTTTTCAAGAAGAAACAAGAGGCTCAGGGACTACACTCATTGAGTGCACTCAAAAGTGCACCGAAGCAAGAAAATTTCCAGAAGCAAAGACTCTCAGACTTCTTTTTACAAAGAAGCAAGAGGCTCGGGGGGCTACACTCAATGAGTGTACTTAAAGTGCACTCTGAAAAATCAAAAGGAGTAAAAGACAGATCATCTCAAGATTTCACTCCAAGGAAGAACCCAGAGCTCAATCCTGAAATACTCGAGGGCTTGTTGACGGGGGAACCTAGGGGTTCCTCACCTAAGACAACACGGACTAGATCCGTGAATATTAGGAAAATAAAATAGGATAGAGTTTTAAACTCTATCCTACTGTCCGACTAGGACACAAAGAACCCTAGGCAGCACCTGGACTAGGGTTATTACTCAAGATACTCGAGGGCCTGAACCAGTATAAAGTCACTCTCATCACACGCACCAACCATCAAGTTCTGTTAGATTCATTGAAACGTGAACAAACAACTATCCCGGGTACCCCCGAGACAGGCTATCAGTGATAAAACATCGACAGTAATCATATCTAATATGCTATCAAATCCTGATCCAAAGTTCATTTAGCAATTAGCGAGTGCAATATCTATTTAACAGATGAGTGCACAGCCTCCACAGATGCCACGGGTCACAACACAACCCGATCAATAGATGGTGGTCTCCACCCAAGATCCAATCCTTCCAAGTAGTGTTGCGTCTACGGCAACCAAGGAGCACTACCCAGTGAATGACATAGTTGCACCAATGCCTTGTAAACTACTCATCAAATATGGAATGAAGAATGTTCGAACTAGGGAAGTAGCCGAAGGCTTTGTAATCCCTGGCCGTGATTACCACCATACAGAAATTCCAGAAGGGTATTGCAGGGTTGAAGCGTCGATGTTCATCCAAGGATACGAGGATGACGTGCTAGAAATCCCTAGTCCTAAGGGTATCAAGACACTCGGGCAGGCTATCAATTATTTTATTCTTTGGTCTCGACGAGATGTCCAGTTGACTCAACCACCGCCATCCTCTGAAACTGCAAAGGTTCTTCCTAACCCACAATCCTCTGCAGGCTTCCCACTAACCCAGGAATCTTCGCCTGCCAATCCTTCTCCTAACCCACAAGCCGAAGGCCTCCCACTAACTCAGGAATTGTCACTTTCTGATCCTCCTAACTCACCCTCAGCACATGATCCTCCTCCTAACTCACCTGTCCGACCACCATCATCGCCACTCCAATTCCCTGCTTCCCCGCCAGCAATAGAACAGCTGCCAGAAATATCTCCGACACCACCGCCGCCGCCACCGCCAAAGAAGAAGAAACCCGTACCGAAGAAACAATTCTCGGTACCCAAATTGGTTTCACCCTTCGAGCCAAAGAGGAAAAGTGCTGGCACGGCCAAGTTTTTATCAGGAATTGAAATGACTCACCAGTCACGTATCGTTGACTTGGCTGAGCATGAGAAGTCAGCGAAGCAATCCTCAGAGTCAGGCAAAGAGCATACTATAAAGACCATAGAGATAAAGATGCCAACATGGGATGATTACCAGAATATCCCTACTCAATATATACATTGCAGGCCTCTACTCATTGGGAGAAACTAAAAGTAAATTCCAGCAGGGATCAAAAGGATGCATGATTGGTATATAAGAGCATCTGCTGCTGGGATCTCGGCTATCAACATTTGCATACCACCAAATACTTTTGCCTCCGGCCGAGAAAAGGCTATGGTTATCTTTGAGAACTTGTGGCTAATGATGAACCTCTAGAGGCTCGACGTACCGCTCATAACGGTGTTTGCATTGGAAGTGTGACTAACAAATACACGTGTTACTATTAGTAAGTTGTACCAAGTCAACTGACATGCTTTTGTTACTCTAACATGCATGTGCGCCTTGCAGAATGTAATATAATGGGGAAGAGATGCGTTATGGTCTAGATCCTACTTATGCTAAAGACGAAAGGGTTGGGTATCTCAGCCCATTGAAAATATGTGAGGAGCAGCACACATTCGTCATCGGTGATGGCCATGACGATTTGAAGGGCTTAACACCTGAATAGGCTACAGTGAAAAAAGCGGATCTGAAGAAGAAATTTGAAGTCAAATACGCCCTCTACATAGGACAAGCAATGTTTAGATATAGAAACAGGCAATGCATAGTGGCCCCGTACAACTTTAGATAAGTGTGAGTTTACATACATCAAGTTAAGAATTCCATGACACGCGCATCATCATAAATTTGATCCTGCAGGGACCACTGGATCTATTTTTTAATTTATCCTAGGGACGGAAAGGTGCTGGTCCTAGACTCCACGAATTACGCAACTGAAAATTAAGCAACATTCTTGGGCATCTTAGAGTGGTAAGCCTATATGTGCGTGCTTTGTTTTATCTATGAGAGTTGCATAATAACTTGGTGATTCTATTCGAGATCGTAGGGCATATAGGTATTATAAGCTCGAGAAGGAACCGTATGACCTTTCTAAAAAAGGAAAGCCAATGGATATACTTCATAACTGGCCGGTACATAAATTTATAAGTGCATATCATACATCTACAATACATAGGACGATTCAGAAACTAAATAACCACTTGTCCATTATATAGTGCCACAAGCAACCACCTGAACGGTCCACTTGTGGATTCTACATGCAATTTCATGAGAGACAACGGCCGATACATCGGGAACTCGATAAGGTATAAGAAGTAGCCATCATTTATAATATTCTCTCACTAACGTTGCAAATGTATTATTCACAAGTGAAAATTTATGATGTTCAATTATAAACAAACTTTCTTTTTTCAGACCTATGAAGAAGCCAAAGCGATCCTATACAATATAGTTGAGGATCTCTGCTCCTTCATGATGAAAGAAGCCATCCCACCCGAAGGAAAATATCACGATCCGAGCAGTGAATTAGAAAAGCCGGAATATAGAGTGCTAACTGATATTAGGAGTCTCAAACTTAGTTGAGACAATTATTAAGGCTTTTCTAATTAGAGATAAAGTGAAAACTTTGGATGTATATACATGTATGGTACATATATGATGCACATAGATTTCTATTGAAGTATATATGTATGATATAATGTAATTGTGATGTAAATGGATTTCTATTGATGTATATAAATGTATGATATAATTTAATTGCATGTTATGATAAGTTTCAATATAAATAAATAGGTTTCAATTTGAATTGCAAAAAATGGCGGAAAAACTTTCCACTAACGGTTGTAATATTGAGAACCGCCCGGTGGAAATATAATTTCCATCGACGGTTGGCTAAATGAACCGCCCAAGTAGAAATTATATTTCCACTGGCGGTTCACTTAATTAACCGCCAGTAGAAATCACATTTTCACTGGCGGTTCTCACTTAACCGCTAGTGGAAATGTGCCATTTCTACTGGCCTTTCTCACTGGTGGCTGTGAGAACCTCCAGTGGTGATGTGTTTACCACCGCCAGCATTGCTCTTTTCTGTACTTGTGGACACCATCAGAATCAGTTACTATTGCTCAAAAAAAATCAGTTACTACTTGTTCGAGGTAATGGCAAATTACTACAAATTAATCCAAACTGGCAAACAAGCAGCGAGCCAATCAAAACCTCCGCTACAAAACTACAGTCTGCGTCGATGGCCTTCGGAATGATTATGGATAGTCGTGCTTGGCCTCGAGTGAGGAACGATTATGGATGGTCGTGCTTGGCCTCGAGTGAGGTTGCAGCCACAGCGGCTGCAGTGCTGCACTTTACGCGAGACGTGGCACCTGCGCCCGCCAAAACGCTCATGGTGTCGTACATGCAGGTACACGTATTCTAGAGGTTGAATGTAACAATATTTTTGTTATCACCATGATATGAATTGGATATCATGTTTGATCATCCTGCTAGACCATTCGTGGGCACAAAAGGCCAAACCACGTAAGTAAAATATTACTGTATGTACACGCATAAAATGGCACGGAGCAAACATCGTGTGTTGGAAATACTAGAAGTATACCCCACGTGTTGCTGCGGATACTCCTAAAAATATTTTGTATACGACACCTTACTTACTGCAATAGGCTTTTGTTCGAAATAAAGTTGCTGAATTATGGAAGAAGAATATAATAAAATGGTAGTGAAATATTATATATATATCGAATTAGAGGAAAAAGCGCGTAACGTTCAAAGAAATATTATGATGTCCATATGCCATGTATATTGATGTATTGAAACGGTCAAAGAAATATTATGACGTCCATATGCCATGTATACTGATATATTGAAAATAGTAACAAACAACATTGGTATAATCTGCAAGAAAAAAGATTGTCACCTGTATGAATAGTTTGAGATAATTAGAGTAACTATGGACCACATGCATGAGAATATTATATTAATAAATTAATAAGCATTATAATAATCTGGTGCTTAGTAGAAGAGTAGAATAAATGGTATGGAACAATTCGCTACACGCCGCATGAAATTCTAAAAATCTGCTAGCTAGCTTGTACTGCTAGGCCGAAGGAAAGCAAGTCAGTTTGCTGCTCGACTCCATTGCTTCTACCTTGGAGCACCACCACCGATGCGCCTGCCGGGAGCGAGCAGCTTCTGATTAAACTAATTAAAAATTTACCTAGAGTGCATACAGCAGGTATGCACTGCCCTGCCGTGGATAGCTCATCGCCTCCGCATGGAGATGCAACTAGCGAAGTGGTCCTCAACCAGTTGCGCTGTCATGCATCCAATGTACATAGAGTTGCTCAACCATATTTTGACATTTTGTTTCCGTTCATTATGTTGTCAAACTCTTGCTAACTTTTGCTATTGAAGATCCAAAATAAACAAAATTTTGTTACTTCAGCTATCGGAAATAATTTTGCTATTGAATTTACAAAATCTTCCTTATCATTCACTGAAATGATTAATTCTCCTGTTGTCATTATTTCATTATGCAAAATACTGTTAGTGCTATATTTTAATAATCCTCCCGTTGGTGGTATATTTTTTTATGCTGTACAAAATCATAATTAAAATTGATTATGGTTTCGTGGATGCATGTCTCTTTCTTCCTGGTTTCCTTGGATTGGATCATTTTTTAAGGTGCGGGCGGTCACGTTCTCATGCAAAGAGTCATAATCACGCTGTCCAACATCTTTGAGGTCGTATTCTTACGCGCTTCACATGCGGTCACGTCCTCGTGCAAAGAGTCACTATCATGCTGTCCAACATCTTTGAGGTCGTATTCTTACGTGCTTCACGTGCTTCAAGTTGCTCTGCTCATCTCCATCTCAATTGTCCCCAATTTCAGGTTGACGTCTAGCTAAATTCGTGATCAGAAACGTTAGCCTTCCTATAATCCTTTTCTGACTATATTACATTGAAAAGTCTTGCCATCTAAAAGATCAAGATCAGTCAGTCCTTTTTCCTTCGAAAAGCCATACATTTTTAAAGAGTACCTTAGTTTTTAAGAAAGCAATTGATACAAGCATCCACTAGGATTACCAAAGACATTACATACCAGAACACCAACAAAGCGCCAGATAGAAAACTGAAACTGAAACTCTAACCATCAGAACTCAAATGCATAGGACTGATTTACAGCATTTGGCACAAAAGATTGCATCCCATCAGACTGAATTACAGCGTTTGGCACAAACGATTTTATAAACGCATCCTACTCTCTTGTACGAAGTGCTTCTTGTCTGCTTCCTTAAGCAAGGCGCTTCATTTCTGCATCAAGGAGAGAGGGCGACATAGATGAAGTCACCCGGGCTTTAGGAAAGCATTTCTCTATCGCCATCTTATTTCGAGTCATCCAAATGGTCCATGTAAAGCCTGCAAAGATATTTTTACGAAAAAACCTGTTTTATATAGAAAATGCCATGAAAAGAGTTTTCCTAACCGTATACTTGAATCTTCTCGATTCCTATTTTTATGCATGGAAATCAGTTCCTATTTTTATGCGGGAAAGTGCATTTGTGTTGGGGCAGACCCTCCTGCCCTGCTAGCGCTTAGCGAAGTGGACAAATTCTTTTCCTTGCGGAGTGCAGACTGTAGGTGTAGGGTGCAACAGCCTGCGACTAGTTTCTTCAAGCGGCCCAATAATGCTGGTTTGGCCCAAGTCCACTGATTAGCCAAGGACTAGGAGTCTTCTTCTTGCGAGTTTCCATTTCTTTCCTCTTCCGTGTGTTTTTTTTTAAAAAAATTTCTCTTTTTCAACGTACCATTTTCTCAACTGGTGTTTCGGATTCCATTTCCGTATTTGGATAAAAAAATATGAAATCAAAAGTAGTTAAAGGCTTTCCCTAACAGTTTTCGACTGTTTTCATCCTTGCCTGCGAGATGGGGCTCCAATTCGTAGAAGTTGGCCAGATTTGCACTGCTGTCGGTCGGATCTTAAGTGCACCAACGTGGAAAGTGACTCCAGTCGCACTGCCTTGCTCCCACGCTTTTCCCCACTGACACAGAAAAATGTTGTAGGAGCATGCATCCTCGTCCTCGTCTTGCATTGGATCATAGGGATCTAGGTAGGATGCATCGAATCCTAGCCGCGTGTGCACCCGATCTATGTTGATAGCCTGCCATGATCAGAGGCCACCAACGCCACCCACAGCCACCCTTGATCGAAGAGGAAGAGAGGGGAGATGGGATGAGGGGGAGGGAGGGAGAGGCATCGGTGGACTCACTACTAAGCAGAGGAGAAGGTACTCGTGCCATTCAATGTGGGAAAGACACCACATTAGAGAAAAAACCCATTGTGTTGTGTTTGGTGGGAGAGAGAGGGGAAGCGGCAATGACTAGGACGCGGTGGTCGGTGGTGTGCGGAGGAAGAAAATTAGGGATAGGTCCGTCTGATAAATGGGATTGGCTTGGTTATTGTATATAGGTGGGTCTGTTAAAGAATTCACCTTTAAAAATTGCTCATATTTACAAAGACGGACAACCTTTGTAATTCAATATATAAAGAGAGAACTTTTACTTGGGCTTATACCTACGAATTTTACTAGGTATTTTGAAGACACATACGTATAAATTTGTAAAAGGAATGGTCTCTGGAATCAGTATGTTTACTACAGTCCAAATTATTTATTATTCCTACTATAATCATAATCAATATGGGTGATGTGACCGCTAATCAGTATGGATGAATATTGTAACTAACATCATGACCACATATCATTATATATACGTTGTTTCAAGAATGCAATTTGTTTCAATAAGTAGAAATGTCCATCTGGAGGTTTTAGGAACACAGAAATGACATCAGAGCTGCCTACTCATATCCGCATGTTTTTCCGGATTGATGGAAACACGAAAACAAGCTGTTGATGGTATAATTTGGCCAGAGAATATGCCATGATCGGCCAAATTATATATGTTATTAGTTCACAAGTTGCTTAATTAAGAGTTGTAACAGGACCAAGGGTGTTGCATGCTGGTTTTCACGTGTGGAGAAAGCAAGCAAGGAAGGACTTTAGATGCGTGGCTCAAAAGGATTTTGCATTTGTTAATTATTTTAGCTTAGTTAACAACTGTTCAAGCTGCAGTCAGACTAGGAGATATATCAGATTAGTTGGCTGAATCAGTTAGGTACGCACTTGTATAGGACTCCCAGGTTCAACCGTGCAGAACCAATTGAAGATTAGGAAAGATATTTAATGTATATGTACTAGTAGATACGTACGTATTTGTTAAGAGTCCTGTAACTCCACGGCAAAGTCCAGCTGCCTATTTAAAAGACCATGGCCGATTGGAAAATGATCTCTAGCCAATCGACATAATACATCTATTATTCTTATCGTTATTTTGCTTTCTTCTACCTTAGGAGAGTAGTACATACCGTATCCTTATCCACTACTACAGAATAGGCCTTTGGTGAATGCACAAATTCAGCTTTAGTCTCGGTATTTTTTTGCGTCCGGGAGTCAATCTTTAATCCCGGTTGGTGTTACCAACCCAGACTAAAGGTCCTCAACTTTTAGTCCCGGTTGGTAATACCAACCGGGACTAAAAGTAGACCCTTTAGTTCCGGTTTGGGACACGAACCCGGACTAAAGGGACCTTTAGTCCCGGTTTGTGTCTCAAACCGGGACTAAAGGTGCTTCTAGAGTGAATCTAAAAGGATAGTGTATCTCTTGCATGTCACATACGCGGTGGGGTTTAGATGGTCAGTGCGTGCAAGCTAGGACTGAAGCGGAGGGTCTGAGTTCGAATCCTACCTCCGCATCATTTTTTTTTTGGTTAAACGACCTTTAGTCCCGGTTCTAGGAACCGGGACTAAAAATCGACTTTTTAGTCCCGATTTCCTAGTCCCGGTTCTAGAACCGGGACTAAAGCCCCTTGAGCACCGGGGGCTAAATGCCCTTTCTGTAGTAGTGATCTCCATTAGAGATTGGTAATCTTTACTGTTTTGCGCTGAAAAATAGTCGGCTCTCCTCCACGAAAGCGAGTAACTCCTTTGCTAGTTTGTCCTAAAAACTAGTTGCTTGTCGTCGCGAAAGATCATAGTTATCGTGTTGGTGCGCAGATCAATTTCGTGTGTCAACATAATTGGCGACTCCGCTGGGGACGAAATTCTTCATCGACAAAACAAGAGGCCGATTCTAACACTGATTCGGCCATCTTTCAAAACGCCACCAGTAATTTTGTCAAAAGCCGACATCCACGTTTGATTCTCGGCTAGCTATAATTTCAAGGCCGGTTGAAGCCCTATGTTCATTGGACAGACGCTTTCTTCAGCTTATATCACCGGCCAGTGCTTTAGATCTGTCTCGGATTGGTTCGGCTATCCAGGCCGCTGCCAACAATATTACCACATCGCACGGCAGCAAGCCAAAGCTGACAGGATTAATCTATTTTTTTTTAACCTAGAAGCTTCTGCTGTTTTTAATTGTGGAAGCGGACACAGCTGAGGGAGAAGCCAGTAGCACGTCTTTGATAACATAAACCAGCAGGTGCTGGCGTGCTGCATCAAAATTCGTCCAGGAGCATCTGCTTCAACTCTGTTCGTCCGCGTTCAGTATAATCTGTAAGTACGGTTTTATATCTTGTCTGCAACTGCAATGGATTCATATAGTCATGCTGCTAGTCATGTTGACAGATTTATTGCATCGGTTAATGGTTATTTTAGCTATTCAGATTATCAAGCTCAGAATTATACAGAGCCGATGCAACATCAAATATATGCTTCTAATTTATATCATCCTAGCCAGGTACAACATGAAAGTTTTAATCCTAGTACATCGGCAATGTTAATGACATCACAAAACAGAAGGATGAACAACAGAGAGAGCTAGCACCGATGGGCCATGAAAATATGAAATGGAGGAAGAAATTTTCTCCTTTTCATGAGACTAGCAAATACATATGTACGTTATAATAGGTTATGATAATAGGATGCATCGTGACTAGCAAATACGCATGTACACTATAATATGGGTTACAATAGGATGTACAACTTATTGTGCGGCCACTTGAATCCTTCACAGTCAATGAGCTAGCTAGCTATATTTCCCGGATCTAATTGGCTTGGTCCAACCTTATTTTAATTAAATCAAATAAATCCAACGCTAACAAATGCTATATATCGCGCTGATAATTAAGGAACAAATTTAGCACTCCACCTTAATTATATTATATGGTCCATGAACTAGCTATATATATGGACCTTACTTTGCCTACGGCAACAACAACCTCTCTATACCGCGGGTTTCTATATAGGAGTACCATGTTTTATACTCACTATGCTCCCTATCATTGGTTTTTAATATAGGGAGTTCGATGTTTTATACTCACTATATATATATATATATATGTAAACGTTATAGTCCTTTAATTTGGTCGATGTTGGAACTGTTAATTTCCCTCCAGGTCGAGGTTGCTAGGGGCGTGGAGAACCATGGTCTCGATTGTGATCCCCGGTCCAAACGCCATCATCACTCCCCACTCCGGCGCTTCTTCTTCCCCTCCCTGCTGCTTCTTGGCCCGACGGCGGCACAACTCATCGAGCACGAAGATGACCGTGGTGCCGCTCATGTTGCCAAACTCGCTGAGCACGTGGCCACTCGCCGCCAGTTTCCCGTCGTCCAGTCCGAGCACTCCCTCGATGTGGTCGGGATGGCGCGGCCGCCGGGATGGATCGCCCAGAAGAGGTCGTTCCACGCACACGCAACGCCGCCGACGCCGAGCGCGCGGAACGCGTCGACGAGGCAGCGCTTCGACGTTGCAGCCCAGCAAGCGCGGCACCTGGTTGGAGATGTGGTACTCCATGCCGCCCTTGTTGATCCGCATGGAGATGGCGTCCTCGGTGTCCGGCACCGTGGTCTGCGACGCGAACGCCATCTCGAACAGCGGGCGCTCGCCGGGCGGGGTCGGCGCCGACGATGACGGCCCCCGCGCCGTCGCCGAACAGCGCCCTGGCCGAGGATGTTGTCGGCGCACCCGCCTTCGGGGCCGCAGTGTTGGCGTAATCCTGATGCCACCTGGACTGAAGCCAAGTCAATTGGTCACTGGAGCTGAGCGGGAAGCAGGAGCTCAGGCGCTTGTTTGAATTGGGCACACGGGCGGGAATACCGGTTCACGCGGTGACCACGGTCCAGAGCACGTATGTGGTGTGTGTGTGTTGCGGAGGCAACTTGTATCGTGTGTGTGCGTCGGTTAGGCGTATGTGTGAGGTCCATTAGCTACTGGTATTAGTAGTGGGGGTGTCAAGGTGTGAGTTAACACTTTGGGCCAGTTGTAATTCGTTTTGAACTCGTCTTGATCAAAGGTGAAAAAGGGCACCGTCTCCCGGGAGACCTCCGGGCGGTTACCAAGTGTTCATCGCGTTCCTGTGTTGTTCTTGATTCCCTTGTTGCATCTTTTGATTGCTTAGGTTAGCCACGCTCAAGATTGTGTGTTTGTGATCCTCATTTGCCATCAATCTGGTACCAGAGCCACAAATCGCACGATCTATTCCACCAAAGCGTTTTATCCATGCCTGACTCGGATGGCGGTGATGGAGGTCGGGGGAGCGGTGGCGGCGGGTACCGGCAAGTGTTCCCGACGTTGACGTCGACAAATTTCACTAGCTGGAGTATCAGAGTGCAGGCGATCATGGAGGAGCATGAGTGGTGGGAGGTGGTGGAGCCGCCGGAGGGGACGTCGGCGGAGAAGCAGTCGGAGAAGATGGCCGCCAAGGACAAAAAGGTGCGGGCGCATCTGTTCCAGTGCCTGGTGGACGATCTGTTGATGCAGGTGGCGAAGAAGAAGACTGGGAAGGAAGTGTGGGACTCTCTGAAGGCTCGATTCGTCGGTGCAGAGCGCGTGCGTGATGCACGGCTGCAGACGTTGAAGGCCGAGTTCGACGCCCTGGAGATGAAGGAGGAGGAGACGATCGATCAGTTGGCTGGGAAGCTGACAGCCATGTCAGTGAGATACAGCAACTTAGGCGGGACGCTGGAGGATTCGGCGATGGTGAAGAAGCTGTTTGACACCATGCCCGAACGATTCCTGAACGTCGTGGCCGGGATCGAGCAGTTCTATGATCTGAAGTCTGTAGCATTTGATGATGCGGTGGGGCGTTTGAAGGCATTTGAAGAGAGAACCAAGCGGGGAGCCGAGAAGAACAAAGGCGAAGGGTCAAAATTGTTGCTGACCCAAGCTGAGTGGGAGTCGCGGTTCAAGAAGTCCAGTGGCGGGGAGTCCTCGGGGAGAGGAAAGTCGCAGGACGGGGGGAGCCGTGGTAGAGGAAGAGGCCGTGGCGGCGGTGGTCGTGGCCGTGGCGGGCGTGGAGATGCGTCAGGAGGCAAAGAAGGCACTGGACAAGGCAGGGACAAGAGCCACATCCAGTGTTTCAGATGCAAGAAGTATGGGCACTATGCAAATCGATGTCCATCAGGGGAGCAGAAGAGTGAGGAAGCACATCATGCAAGGACGGAGGGCATTGGGCAGCCTCAAGCGCTCATGCTCGCCGTCACGGAGGGGGTTTCGTCAGAGGGGAAGCGGAGAGCAGTCACTCTGAATGAACCCAAGGTGTTTCCTGAGCTCCACTTAACCGGAAGCGGCGAGCGCACCGGTGACAGTTGGTACCTAGACAATGGTGCCAAATCATCATATGACTGAGACTTGCAGTTCACGGAATTGGATGAGGGATCTCTCGGGAAAGTGAGGTTTGGAGACGGTTCATCGGTGGAGATCAAGGGAAAGGGGTCAATCTTGTTCAGATGCAAGAATGGAGATCAATGGTTGCTCTCTGACGTCTATTTCATTCCCAAACTCAGAAGTAACTTGGTGAGTCTGGGTCAGCTGACTGAGTGTGGTCATAGAGTAAACATGGATGAAGATTTCCTGGAGGTGTTTGACAAGGTTGGAGAGAAGCTGATCATGAAGGTGAAAAGGTCTCTGAACCGGCTGTACAAGATCCACCTGAATCCAACAACACCAATCTGTTGTTTAACGAGTATCAGTGACGATGCTTGGCTGTGGCATGGTCGGCTCGGACATGTCAACTTTCAGTCATTAAAGCAGATTGTGAGCAAGTCGATGGTCGGGGGTGTACCAGCAATCACACACCCGGAGGAGGTGTGTCATGCATGTCTGGCGGGGAAGCAGACACGTACTTCATTTCCACGAGTGGCGCAGTGGAGAGCCAAGGAGCCATTGGAGCTGCTGCACATTGATTTGTGTGGGCCGATAACACCATCAACTGCAGCAGGTAATCGGTACTTCATGTTAATTGTTGATGACTGTACTCGATGGATGGCTATGTATGTATTGAAGTCAAAGGATCAAGCATGTGATGCATTTGTGAAGTTCAAAGCAGAAGCTGAGAACAGTTTAGATCGTCGGATCAAAACCGCCGTCCGACGAGGGTGGGGAGTTCCTATCCATGGTGTTCGTGAGAGGTGTGTGAGAATGCAGGTATAAGAAGACAGTTCACTGCTCCTTATTCTCCTCAACAGAACGGTGTAGTTGAGAGGAGAAATCGGACAGTGATGGAAATGGCGAGGTGTGTACTGAAGAACATGGGAGTCCCTACAAGGCTGTGGGGGGAGGCTGTCAAGCATTCGGTGTACTTGCTGAACCGACTGCCAACCAAGGCAATGGGTGACAAGACCCCTCATGAGGCGTGGACAGGGAGGAAACCACACTTGGGACATCTGAAGATATTTGGATGTGTCGCCAATGTCAGAGATGCAACCCCACACCTGAAGAAACTTGCTGACAGGAGCCATCAGATGGTCTACCTCGGTGTAGAGGAAGGTAGCAAGGCACACAGGTTGTTTGATCCACACCACAACAAGATTGTGGTGAGTAGGGATGTAGTGTTTGAGGAGAATGTGAAGTGGAAATGGGATGCTCAGTCTGAGACAGGAATAGAGATGGAGTTTCAGGAGCTGGTTGACAGTATGTCAGAAACTGAACCTGCGAATGGGGGAGGAGCAGTTGAGTTAGATCCCATGGTTGTTGGAGATAATCAAACTCAACCTGCAAACAGTGTTGGTGGTGTAGAACCAGGATGGCCACACTCACCAGGGACACAAACTGGAGGGATTGCTAGTCAGCAAAGTCCAGGTGTGAGCACTGTCAGAAATCTGTCAACAGGTTCAGCAGCAGGAAACAACACTGTTCCAGTGCAGCAACCACAGTTTCATGATGACAGTCCAGCTGCAAGTGGTAGTGCTTCAGGAAGTGGGAGTTCAGAAGAACAACCAATGAGATTCAGAGACTTGAGTGACATCTATCAAGATACATCAGTGGTGGAACTGATGTATGACTCTGATGGGGAAGCATTGATGGTGGAGTTGGAGGAACCATCAAACTATAGAGAGGCTACATGCAGTGATGAATGGGCTGAAGCTATGAACAAGGAGATTCAGTCAATTGAGAAGAACAAAACCTGGGAGTTGTGCAAGCTGCCAGTGGGGCATAAGCCAATTGGTTTGAAATGGGTGTTCAAACTAAAGAAGAACTCTGATGGAGAGGTAGTCAAGCACAAGGCCAGATTAGTGGCAAAAGGTTATGTTCAGAAGAAGGGAATTGACTTTGATGAGGTGTTTGCACCAGTTGCCAGACTTGATACAGTGAGATTTATTCTGGCTATGGCTGCAAACAGAGGGTGGCAAGTTCATCATCTTGATGTAAAGTCAGCTTTCTTGCATGGAGAACTTGAGGAGGAAGTTTATGTCACACAACCAGAAGGGTATGTTGTGAAGGGGAAGGAGAACCATGTGCTGAAGCTTAGCAAAGCTTTGTATGGGCTCAGACAGGCACCTAGAGCCTGGAATGTAAGACTGGACAAAAGTCTAAAAAAGCTCAAGTTCAGAAGATGTGCAAGTGAACAAGCAGTTTACATCAGAGGAGAGGGAAAGAATGCAATCATCCTTGGGGTCTATGTTGATGACCTGATTGTCACGGGTCAGGATCCTGGAGTAATCAATGAGTTCAAGAGGCAAATGACAGAGGAGTTTGAGATGTCAGATCTTGGCTTGTTGTCATATTATTTGGGTATTGAAGTGGGACAGCACAGAGAGTTCATCACAGTTAAGCAAAGCTGCTATGCCAGAAAAGTGCTAGAACAATTTGGGATGAACCAGTGCAATGCAACAAAATTCCCAATGGATCCAGGAGCAAGACTGCATAGTGATAAAGGTGGAGAACCAGTGGATGCCACACAGTACAGGAGGATAATAGGATGCCTGAGATACTTGCTCCATACAAGGCCAGATTTGGCCTACTCCGTTGGGATAGCTAGTAGGTTCATGGAGAATCCCACAGTTATGCATTTGAATGCAGTGAAACAGATCCTAAGGTATCTGAAAGGAACCATTGAACTTGGGTTGGTGTATACCCAAGGAGGATCAGAGGAGCTATTAGTGGGATACACTGATAGTGATGTGGGTGGTGATCTGGTGGGAAGAAGGAGTACTGCAGGCATGTCATTTTACCTCGGAGAAAGCCTGATTACTTGGTGCTCACAGAAACAAAAGACAGTGGCATTGTCTTCCTGTGAGGCAGAATTCATGGCAGCTACATTAGCTGCAATGCAGGCTCTCTGGTTAAGAAGCCTGATGGCAGAAATCACTGCAAAAGAGCCTAAGCCTGTGACATTGTTTGTGGATAACAACTCTGCCATAGAATTGATGAAGAACCCGGTGTTCCATGGGAGGAGCAAACACATTGACATCAAATACCATTTCATCAGAGAATGTGTGGAGCGAGGGCAGATTGCAGTGAAGAGAGTGTGCACAGAAGAACAGAGAGCCGATGCACTAACCAAGCCACTGCCAGCAGGCAAGCTTGCTGTCATGAGGCATTTGCTCGGAGTGCGAGATCTCAGTGGACTTCAGGATTAGGGGGAGTTTGTTGGCGTAATCCTGATGCCACCTGGACTGAAGCCAAGTCAATTGGTCAGCTGGAGCTGAGCGGGAAGCAGGAGCTCAGGCTGCTTGTTTGAATTGGGCACACGGCGGGAATACCGGTTCACGCGGTGACCACGGTCCAGAGCACGTATGTGGTGTGTGTGTGTTGCGGAGGCAACTTGTATCGTGTGTGTGCGTCGGTTAGGCGTATGTGTGAGGTCCATTAGCTACTGGTATTAGTAGTGGGGGTGTCAAGGTGTGAGTTAACACTTTGGGCCAGTTGTAATTCGTTTTGAACTCGTCTTGATCAAAGGTGAAAAAGGGCACCGTCTCCCGGGAGACCTCCGGGCGGTTACCAAGTGTTCATCGCGTTCCTTGTTGTTCTTGATTCCCTTGTTGCATCTTTTGATTGCTTAGGTTAGCCACGCTCAAGATTGTGTGTTTGTGATCCTCATTTGCCATCACGCAGAAGGCTATGAGCGTGATCTCGGAGCAGGCGACGAGGACGCGCGCCCGCGGTTGTTCTCCGCGAGCTCCTTGGCGAGCTGCAGCGACCGCCCGCCGCCGTAGCCGTGGAGGTTGAGGATGGTGCGGGACACCGTGGGGCGGAGGCCGAGCAGGGACGCCAACTGGAGGTCGGCGCTCGGGGCGCGCGCCGGGAGTAGGTGCTGAAGATGAGGTGGGTGATGTCGGTGGCGGGCCGGCCCCAGTCCGCGATGGCCTTGGCCGACGCGGCCGCCGCCAGCTCCGGGACGGCGGCCGAGGCCATGTCCACGCGCGCGTCCAGCGACGGCCGCGTCCGGTCCGTGAAGTCCGGGTTCGCCGCCAGCTGGTCTTCGCTCAGGTGGATGTAGCGCTGCCGGATGCCGGACTTGTTGCAGATGCGGGTGAACTTGCCCTTGAGGTCGGTCAGGTGCTCGCTGTTGGTCACGCGGAAGTAGTAGTCCGGGTAGTCGGCCTGGGCCACGCACGTCGGCGGGTTCGCCGTGCCGATGCCCAGCACGGCGGCCGGTCCGTCCGCGCTGCGCGCGCCGAATGTCGCCGACGGTGGTGGCCGGTGCGCTCCCCATGGACACCTAGTCACCAGCTGGGATCTCAGCTGCTAGCTCGGTAGCTGAGTGAGAGAGAGCTGCGAGCTAGGGATAGATGGATCGATGGTTGCGTGCGTCTGCGTGGTTTGGAGAAGCAGGACGTACGTGTGTTCTATTTATACCAGTGTACGCCACGGGCCACGGCTGGCTAGCGGTTCTGGGACAGTGGTCGGCATGGAGTTCGAGCGAAAGCCTAGCTCGGCGGTGGCCGGGCAGACGACGGTGACGTCATGTCTTGACACCATATACCTCGATCCCTGGAGGCGTCCTTCTTTGAGCTCCATGCCATGTGCCACCATAGTCGGATGGCCATCCTGTCTTGGCTCCCGAGGATTCCCTCCTGTGCCTGTTGCTTCAGTTTCACTCGCTTTAGTCGGTCCTGTAGCTCTTGACCTTGTCCGCTTGTTCGTCGTCACATATCGTAGTGGATGCTTGGCCACTACTGCTGCTCTCCCGGCGGATGCTTTGCCGCCGGTTGATTCGTTGGCGGATGCTTTGCCGCTGTGTCGTTGGCCTTCTCTCCGGTGCCTGCTTCTGAGAGTGAGCTGACCTTTCCACCTTTATGGATACTTTGTCGTAGTGGGCTTTTGCTTCTTATCCGATGGATACTTGATCGTCGGTTGGTTCGTTGGCGGATACTTTGCCGCTGTTGGGTTCGTTGGCGGATGCTTTGCCGTCGTCGCTGCTGGGCGGTCTTCTGTGTTGACCATTGCGATGTCCTTTTTCAGGCACAGTTGTAGGTCTTAGGTGTCGAGGGCAGTCGCTCTTCTCTCTGTATCTTTTATTGTTGTTCTTATGTTTATTCCAGATTACTCATCTCTACTATCTTAGTGGATTGTAATCTGCGCTATGACGGTTCTCTCGTAGCGGAGTTGTAATTTACTCCGTAATGAAAAACGGGTCTAGTTCAGTTCCGGAGACAAGGACGTGCGTGCGTTCCGCAGGCATGCATGCATGTGGATTATTCCTATACCAGTGGACAGTGGATTTCTCCGCATTGGCCTCATGATCAGCCAGCGGAGAAATCGAGCTAGAGGGGCCTTGGTCCATAAGAAGTTCAGACAATGTGTTTAACCCAACAAAGCTGCCCATTTTCCACTAATGGCCCGTTTGGCTCTCCGGAATTTTCGGCATTAAATTCATAATATAAACTATAGTTGTGGAAGAAGAATTTAAAATTTCTGTGAGCCCAAGTCACCGGTGAGCCCAAACTAAGGCTATTTTTCCTCTTTTTTTTTTTTTAATCAACATAGGGAGCAGGGATTGCAAATTCATCTACTCTAACTTGGATGTTCAGATTTCCTACTTGCTAGATTGGCCATGTTTCTGTGTGAACAGTGAAGATCCAGTAGCAGACTAGAAACATTGTCAATGTAGCACTGTTGTCAAAACTATTATGACATGGAAGATTTATTTTTGTACCACTGTTTGCACAATAGCATGAATTTGAAGAACACCAACTCACCTGACACCTGACACCAAAGAATACTTAAGAACAATTTAGTCAATTGATCCAACGCAGAAGTATCACACACGTTTGGATGAAAGCACAACACGTTAGCCAATAGTTCAACACAGCAGGCCCAAGTTACACGGTAGTTCAGTCAACGTAACAGGCTCTAACACGTTAGGAACTACTTATTTATAGGGTCCAATATATAATGATCCTAACATCACTACTCTGATATTGCACCGAGTCATACAGATCCTATCATCATCAAACCTTCAAGGTGCAAATAGCTCACTTAAAAGTCCATTATCGACCAAGCAACCTATCTTAGTGACACCAATAGTTACGACTTGTTCTTCTCTACCATTGATCTTGGGAGCAAAATCAATAGTTTGTTTAAACTTGCCATCACTGTTTTCACCAACAATTATCAGCATTCCTTCACATAGACACATATGATGGATCGCATAAGCTTGATAGCTCCAGCACCATATCATCAGTCATGCCACCAGCCACTTGACTATCGTAAAGCACAATGGTGTTCAGGATACTGGTGGTCTGGGCAATGATTTTTCCATTAAAGTCTCCTTGTAGAACTTCAATTGCAATAGTACCCTCCACTGCATCTTTCACAACTCCGTACAGCACATCCACAGTATAGCGAGAGAGTCACTTTCAAGCACACATTGCTTCAACCGTCTACGGTCTATGCCATTGATCGATAACATTCCTTTACTGAGTTCTTTGTCCTGTCCTTGATGGTCCTTAATCTTCAAATCAATCTCAACATAGTTCGGACCTATCAATGCGAGTCCTCGTTTTGGACCTGTCAAGATCAAAGATTCATCCTACCAAAACGATCAACAATAATTTGATGCTCGACTGGGTGGGGACTAAAGCCCTTGCAGGTGACAAGTTCCTTTCCACGTGGATCATGCACTGATATCTACGGGCCCGGCTAGCTGGGCAGTGTTAGTGAAATTTGTTGGCTTGTATTATTATGCGTATCATTAGAGTTTGTTTGGCTACATACAAATACACCTTGATCTATACGGTTTGGAAAGGATTAGAGTGTATTTTAGTTCAAATTCTATCTCAATCCCTCCTAAACTGTATGGATTAGAGTATATTTGCGTGCATTCAAACAAGATTTTAAACGGAAAAGCAAGACCGCCGAGACTATAAAAAACGTCATTATTCTTACATAACGTGTCAGAGTTTAAGTTAATTTAATTTAAGGGCATGAGCAATGGAGGCTATCACTCCTAGTGATTTAAGGACAAATAAAGTGGTCTATATAAACTAGAAAATATAGAGACTACTATTCATACAATAGGAACTATTACTACTTGTAGTTTTTTCTTTTTATCATGCCTCACTTTATTTCCTCTCCCTCTTTTTTTTTTTAATATGAGCCACTTTGTTCCTTGTTAAGCATATGTAACTTCTCCGAGCCTATAGCAACTTTAGAGTACCTATTTTTTTTTTATCCGATCCTATATAGACCTTGGGGCTACTAGAAAAATATTACGTTGGGAAGCCCTAATGAGTTTATCGAACTAGGTAGATGTGCTCCATTCACTATGTCCATCAGTGTCTGCTCAATTTCGACACGTAGAATGGCAACTAAGTGTCTGCTCAATTTCGACACGTAGGATGGCAACTAAGGGCAGGACCAATAATAGAGGCTAATATTACCATTATAATTTCATCCCTCCTCCATCCATGCATGCCATTTTGTACCATTGCCGACCCACCCGTAGATACGTTTGCCTACATAAACGTTTACGGACGTCAATTCCCCGTCTCCTCCGTCAGATCGAGCCTGCTCGATCATAGCGACGGACGAGCAGCACGCTAGGCGGAGCGCCCGCGCTTGCCCATGGCCACCGGCATGGACGCGAGACAGAGTGGCCGCGCTCGCCCGCGGCGCACCATCCAGAACCTCCGCTTCTCCTCGCCGTGGACGCCGCCCTCGGTCTTGCTCCTGACTCTGGCTACCGTCGCTGCGAACGCCGCGCCCTTCGCTATGTTCGACGACGCCAAGCGCCTGCCGTGACACGCGAGAGCGATCTGCTCCAATCTGCGTCGGCGCGGAGGAGAGACACCTGGAGGACCAGAGCAGCGCGTCGCTCACCATCATTTCCGCGAATCCGTTGCGAGTCCACTCTGACTCCTTGGACGCCACCATGATGCAGCGTGCCGAACAACACATGCAACATGGAGTCCTCCAGCTTCGCATCCAAGTATCGAACCACCGCAAAGCATATGACGGTCGTGCACGGTCATAAAAAAAAATGGCTACAAAAAGAATTCATTTTTCTCGGCCCGGAACTCTTCTACGTACGTATGGAGTACAAAAGTACAAAACCCCACTATATATATATATAAAAAACCGGAATCCCGTTTGTCTCCTCATTCATGATACAACAAACTTCAACACGAACAGAGTTTCGTCGCAAAAACACCACCGTATACCTCCCCATGGAGACCAGCGGCTGGCTCCTCCTCGCCGGCGCCGGCGCCCTCCTGCTCTCACTCCTCGTCCTGCGCCGCCACGCCAAGAACCGCCGCTTGCCGCCAGGTCCTCCGGCCGTGCCGCTGTTGGGCAACCTGCTGTTGCTGAGGAACTCTGCGGCGGCGGACGTGGAGCCGCTCCTGCTGAAGCTCTTCAAGCGGTACGGCCCCATCGTCACGCTCCGGATGGGCTCCGGAGTCACCATCTTCGTGGCCGACCGCCACCTCGCGCACGCCGCGCTCGTGGGCCACGGCGCCGTCGCGATGGCCAACCGGCCGCGGGCCGCCGACGGCGGAAGCGACTACAGCATCACCCTCGCCGACTACGGGCCCGTGTGGCGCCTCCTGCGCCGCAACCTCGTCGCCGAGACGCTGCACCCGTCGCGCGTCAGCCAGTTCGCGCCCGCGCGCGCCTGGGCGCGCGGCCTTCTCATGGACAAGCTGCGGGCGGCCGGGGCTGGGGACGACGGCGACGAGCCGGGCGACGTCGCGGAGACGTTCCGGTACACCATGTTCTGCCTCCTCGTGCTCATGTGCTTCGGCGAGCGGCTGGACGAGGCCGCGGTGCGCGCCATCGAGGACGCCCAGCGCGCGTGGCTGCTCTACGCCTCGCAGCAGATGAACCTCTTCCTTATTTTTCGTCCCGTCCGTCACGAGGCGCGTCTTCCGCGGCGGCCGCCTGCGCGCCCTGCAGCGGCGCCAGGCGGAGCTCTTCGTGCCGCTCATCAACGCTCGCCGCGAGTACAAGCGGCGGCAAGCCAAGGACGGCCAGCAGGTGCCGAGGAGGGAGACCACGGTCGAGCACTCGTACGTGGACACCCTGCTGGACATCAGGCTCCCCGAGGAGGACCACCGCGCGCTCACCGACGTCGAGATCGTCAAGCTCTGCTCCGAGTTCCTCACCGCCAGCACCGACACCGTCTGCACGGCTTTGCAGTGGATCATGGCCGAGCTGGTAAAGAACCCGGCTGTCCAAGATCGGCTCCACGCCGAGATCAAGGCCACATGTGGCGACGACGACGACGCAGAGGCGGTCTCAGAGGAGGCCGTGCAGGAGATGCCATACCTGAAGGCGGTGATCCTGGAGGGCCTGCGCAAGCACCCGCCGGGCCACTTCGTGCTGCCGCATAAGGCCGCAGAGGACGTGGACGTCGGCGGCTACCTGATCCCCAAGGGCGCGACGGTGAACTTCATGGTGGCCATGATGGGGCGGGACGACAAGGAATGGGAGAGGCCGATGGAGTTCGCCCCGGAACGGTTCCTGGAGCGCGGCGATGGCGATGGCGTGGACGTGACGGGCAGCAAGAGGATTAGGATGATGCCGTTCGGCGTGGGGCGGAGGATCTGCGCCGGAATGACCATCGCCATGCTGCACCTCCACTACTTCGTGGCCAACATGGTGAGAGAGTTCGAGTGGAAAGAGGCACCCGGCCACGAGGTGGAGCTCGAGGAGAAGACCGAGTTCACCACCGTCATGAAGAAGCCGCTGCGCCCGCGCGCCTCGTGCCAAGGAGGACAGGTGCCTGATGAATGAGGCATAAGAAAAGGGAAAAATAGAAGAGAAGGAATATGAGTCTAGCTAGAATCGACGATGTTATTTGTTCAAGGACTAAGATGTGATCACGTTGTGAGAACATGTGATGGATAAAGATGAACAAATAAGATTTGGCAAGAAATCAAAATGGTTTTGCCAAACAAAGGATTAAAGAGTGTGACTATATGGTTTCACAAATATATGACGTCTGATTGGAGAGGGCTTCCCACGATGGAGCTCAGCTAGGATGGCACTCTGTCGAGGTGCACAAGAAGAGAGCCTTGGCAAGCTTAAAGGTGTTGTTCTTGATGGTTATAGAATTCATTAATGGCTGGCACTAAGAGGGAAACACAAGATCTTGTGGACGAGTGAGGAGATAGGGACTGGCGGGAGCTGGGAGATGGTTTGGTGGGTCCCACCTGTCATAGATGGGAAAAAAGACAGTGGGTTGCTGCTGGAGCTGGACTTCGGTTGAGTTGGACTAGGGTTTAGGTGGTTGTCGGTCCAAGATAGATTTTGATATTTTCTAGATTTAAGTAAAATAATTTACAAATAATATTTGAGCTTAATTTTGGAATATGCTTTTAAACTATTTTTTAGAACTTCTTAAAACATAAATTTAAACTTTATTTTTTTAATAAATAGAGCAAGACCTATTACAGGCTTAATCGAATTTTAGAAATTCTTTTTCACTTAAATAAATGCAACCAGCATGAATGCAACAACCATAGAAAAATTAACTTAGAAACTTATATAAAATCACTTTTATTTGACATAATTTGATAACAAACTAACTAGAGTTTGGAAGATCTTAGAAAAATATTAAATCATGAATTTTTTATTTAGTATTTTCTATGCACATTCCCAAAATAGAAATTTTGGGGTGTGACAGGCAATTTATTTTTTGGCTTGTAATTTTTGCTCCATGAATTTACATATGCGGCATATGCCTTGCACGCCATCTTAGAGCAAGTTATTCTATGACTTGGATATGCTTGGTAGTACGAAGGACATCTTGGTTAGTTTACTACACACGCGGACACCAGTACTGTATAAGAATCTCTCAGGATGAAGGACTCAATAGTCCGACAGTAGGTTTCATCTATGGTCGACCATACAAGAGAGAGTGCACTAATCTAGACGTTGAAGTACATAGAGACTGTATGTGGTCACATAATCCGAGACATACTGTTTATTGAGTGGACATAAGCGAGCAAAGCAGCGAGACATGTGGGCAGTCTATAAGCTTTTTAGGTCTAATTAGATTTTTGTCTTATGTTTACTTTTTATGTAATTGGAGTTCTGATCTCAGTGTGCCTAGCTCTAAAATCGTGTCGTTGTGTGTGAAAAACTAATAATTAATGGTCGAATTGTCATTTCATAATGTACCAGTGATCGCACAAGGTTAAAAGGGTTTGAATTCCCTATATTCCACGAATACTACTACTTAGTCCAACTGGTAACCGTTCTTCTCTCTACATCTTGAGGTTGTGGGTGCAATTCCCAACCCCCCCGTAAGGGCCAAATTTTTTTCTTGTAAGAATTGTTTAAATAAATTTATATACACTTCGTACTCGAACTTACTTATTGGTGCAATGGTTAAGACCCAGGACTATGGACCAAGAGGTCCCCGGATCAAATATGTGATTTTTTGTTTATTTTAATGCTTGCACTAATTCTTGAGAAATTGATAATAATTCATAGAAAAATCTAAAAATATAGAAAAAACCAATTTTGTTAGCTTGTAACTTATGTGTAGGTCATTTCCTCATTTGATAGAAAAATCTAAAAATAGAAAAACCAATTTTGTTAGCTTGTAACTTATGTGTAGGTCATTTCCTCATTTGACATTGTTTTCAACATTTTAAATATTCAAAGTTTGAATTTAAAATTTTGAATTATTCAAAATATAGTCAAATGGTGATATTATCTAACCACTAAGTAGAGAATGATTTTATACAAATTTAGTACGCGGGAGAAAACCTATTTCAATTTTGAAAAATGGATTAAATTTATAAATTAGACTTATTTATCTCACTTTCTCTTACTAGTATAGTGCCCGTGCTAACGCCACGGTTTAATTTTAAAGATGTATTAATGGCAGTATGCAACACAATTGATACGCAGCTCAGTAGTATCCATAAAAAGCACCATTAAACAGCCACATGGGAAAAAAAGATCCAATTTTCAAAATTAGAAGATATTCAGGGATGCACGTGAAAACAACATAACGATAGTTTAAACTCACACGCAAATTGTTTATGACCATGTCTTACATATTACAACTGATTTAGATTATGCTTAAGTAGATCTTGTAGTTTTACAGTAATAATATTTGTAGATTCGTTTGCACTGCTCTTCAAAATATCCACCAAGAATTCCATCATCAATAAACTTTGTGAATGACAGATATAATAAGTTAACTTATTAATTTGCTATATAGTCTACAAAATATACATAGAAAATATATATGCTCACATGTTGATAACACAGAATTCTGCCATCATGTATAAGTAATTATGACATGAGTACATGACACTCTTGTTTGCCTTCCCACCACCGAATATCACCTTCAGAGCCCAACAAATGGATAACTTATTATATGGTTTTCATTGAATTACTATTAAACATGTAAAGAAGAGACCACTTCAATTGGTATAGAGTAACCCATTACACAGAAGAAGACCAGTGCATATTACCTGCAGATCAGATCTAAGATGGTTGACATTGCTCTTCTTCATTCTTGACAAGAGCAACTATTTTCTCCTCTTTGTTCAGTCAGGTGGCACCAAGAATACAGAAGGTTCCTGAGAACAAAAGAAGAGTGATATATATGCCACAAGGATTTATGCAGAGTATAATTTACAAGAAAAGAAAATGTAACAATAAACTTGGAATTAATTATCACATTGTCTAAGTTACAATATAATACAGACACATGGTACTGCCATACTACTAAGGGCCCCTTTGGCACATGGGACGGGCGTAGGAAAAACGGAGGACCGAGGAAAGCGCAGGATAGGAAACAACTTCATTCCCCCGGAATTATTCCTCTGGAAACTTCGACGGGTGTACCGCGCGGCCCCTCTCTCTCTCGACGATGCCGTGCCCACCGCCTCCACCGCGCCCGGCCATGGCGGAACCGTTGGATCTGGCACCGGCACAGCACCGGCGGGCGGAGCTTCAGCGGATCCGGCCAAGGCGGCCACGGATCCACCGGATCCGGCACCAGCACGCCGCCTGGCTTCGGCGCCAACGCTCGCGTCCTTTGGCTCCAGCAGCAGCGCCGCTTGGTCTGCCCCTGAGCATGGCGCGGGTGGCCGGCGAAAGATCTCGGCATTGGCGCGGACGGAGCCGGCTGCGCACGCGGAGCTGCTGCAACTCTCCCTCCGCATCCCCCTCCCCTTTCTCCGTGGCCGCACTCCTGGCGTGCGCCCGCAACCGCGCCGACACGACGACGAAGCGGCGCGTCGTGCTCTCCCTCCACAAGTGAGCGGCGCCGGGATGCCTCGGACTTCATGAAAAAAAGAGCGCGGCGCGGATGTTTCGTTTCCTGCGGGCACAATGAAAGCAAATCCTTTCCTCTATTCTTTTTCTCCAGAAAGTTTTCCGTGAACCAAAGGAGTGATGACGTCAGCCGTTCCTATGGAATCCGTTCCGCCGTTTCACCTGCGTTCCAAAGGAGCCCTAAAATCCCAATGGACTGAAACAGTAACGCGAGATGCTCATCTGATACTGTATTCTACTGCTGAAAACCAGAATAGCTCAATGATCTAGCCTAGTCGTACATAAACACATAATTTATTTGGCAAAATACGAAGACAGCCTGCTGTTCATTTGGTACAGAATCAAAGCTTACCATAATCTGAATCCAGGCAGTTACTATTATAAGATCAAACAAGCTATGATATATTCTGGTGTCATGCTATATCAGAACCGCCGTAGAGCATCACGGAGTTGCTCGAGGGGCCGCTGCATGGGCTCCCGGCACGCGTCGCGGACAACTCCCGTGGCCAGGCGCCGCCGTCGTCGCCCGTGCACCGCAACCCCATGCCCTGTGGCCAGGCACCCGCCGCCACCGGCCAAAAGCACCCTGAGCCCCGCGGCCGAAGCGCCGCGCCCCACGCACACCGTGAATCGTGGCCTGGACGCCTAGCGCAGCCACGCGTGCACCGGAGGGGGGAGGCAGCGACGGATCAAGGGGTGGGACCCGCCCACACGGGGGTGAGGGAGGAGGGCTGCCGGGTCCGCTCGCATCGAAGCGCCGCTCACGTGGCGGCATCATCGCCCTGCGCCCGCCGCCGCCTCGGGATAGAAAGGGTTGAGAGCCGGGGGAGAAGAAGGCGAAGGAGCATCTACGACTCCGCCCACCAGATCCGGCCATTGTCGACGAGAGTATCGCCTCCATGGCCTAGGTTTCGTGTGTGGCGGTGTGGATGCGTCAGCGCAGTTTTTTTTTTTTTTTTTTTTTTCATTTTTCGTTGGAGGGAGTAGGGATCGAACCGTGTTTGCACGGATGAGAACGGCGCGGGTTCCGGATGCGCGCGGGAGGCAGCAATAGAAGAGGAGATGTGATACTTTTGATCTAGGCCGTCCGATGTGAATGAGTAAGGAGAGAGAATGATTCTAATTAAATCTGGACTGTCTATTTTAACTGTGTTGGTTTTCTGGGTACAATTTGGTGTGTGCATCAAGACGGAGCTCCTCGGCCGGGGGACATTTTTCACGTGTGGACGTAGGAAAGAAAACTTGGTGCGTTAGTAGGTTGATAAACAAGTCTAATCTAAATTTAATCTCTTTCTCAAAATTGCAACAGGTTTTTCTCCCTTATACTAGCTCCAAATCTGGTAAGTTCTTTTTCTAAATTTGTATAAAAGCATTCTCTATTTAGTGGTTGAAATAATATCACCATTTGACATCAGTTTGGCAACAAAAAAAATGATATTTTGAGGCATTATTTCACTCCAAATGAAAAGATCCTAATAACAAAAGTTGTAGGTCCAGTGAGTATGTACAACTTCTATTCTTGCCATTTCTCCATTTGTGCTTGATTTGACACACCACTTGTATGAATTTGAAAAAACACATGAAATGCAGGTTTGAACTAAAATTTGGGGCACTAAATGCCCTCGGATTAAAAAGTGGTGAACATCAAAGTTGCTTAACTCTTCAGTATCTACGACTTTTATTTTGGTCATTCCTCATTTAACAAAGTTACATTTTATATTGTTCGTAAATGGAAATCTCACAATGTTTCTATAAAGTCCACTATGTAGATCTACTCATGTAAAGTCCAATAAAATTATATTTTTATTTTATATTTTTTCTATGATTTACTATGATTTTTCAATAGTTTAGCTAAAATAAATAAAAAATAAAAGACAAAACCATTGTTACTGTTGCAAACCCACCTTTACTATAGCAAAACCACCGTCGAGGGACGTAATATGAACGATTTTAAAATTTGAGAGATTTGTTTTACCTGGTCTTAGAATTCAGAAATGACATGCATAGTTTCATAAAAATTGAAGGACCTAAAATAGACTTTTTTCTTGGATAGTACACATATTGCACTTCGCATTGACGGGTCAGCTAACCTTGTGAAAATTCTGTGCAAAAAGTCTACTTTTCTCCCTCAAATTTTGTGAAAGTTCGCATTTCCTCCCTAAACCTCAAAACCGGGCAAATCACCTCACTTAACTTTTCAAACCGTGCATTTTATTTTCCTAAAGTGGTTTTTGAAGAAGGCGGTTTTGTCTTTTTATTTATTTTGGCTGACTTTTTAAAAATCATAATAAATCATAAAATTATAAAATAGAAATCTAATTTTATTGGGCTCAAATTTACACATTAAACATATAATACGGCATGCTTCAGTACAAAACTTTTGCTATATAATTTAGATCTATGTAATAACTATAGTTTCTATGGACCAATTGTGGTGAAATTTTTATGGTGACCTAATTATTGTATGCTTCAACTGCAGTAAAAATTTGATACTCATTGATCATGTATAATTTAGTTTTAGATTTATTTAGATTTAACAAGCATAAACCCTACATAAATCTAAACAAATTGAAAAAAATTATTTTGACCTTCTCACCACTACTAGATGTTTGATTCCCCTTTCCTAATTAGAAAATCATATGTTGACGACCTCTAATTCCTAAGACAAGTTGAATTTGTGCCTTAAGCAATTTGAATGGTGGTTTTGTCCGACAAGGCACCATGTTTTTTTTTTTATAAGGACACCCAAATGAGTGCCTCACGGGTGATATATCGTAAGGAAAACAAAGGTCAACTTAGGGTCCCTTTGCTTGAGTATATGTCAGGCTAGATAAAAAATTTGTAGCTCGTTAGCACGCTCGGCTCGTGGCTAGCTTGATTCGACTCAACTCGGCTAGTTATCACGAGCCAAGATTCTAGCTCATTAGCTGTAATGAGTCAACTCGAGCTAACTCGAAAGCCGCTCATGAGCCAAACAAGCCACGCTTCAAGGAAAAAGTGTTAGAACTTATATTAGTTTTGTATTACTTCATGTCATACTTTATAATAGTCTAGAATCCATAAACTTGAGATTATTATGACTTTTTTATTTTTTGGATGTATGGGTACTTATGGACCCGCATTGTGTATGGTATACAGTATGGATCATGGATGTACAGTGTAATATTATAGTATATTCTTGCAGTTGATAGATATATGTTAGTACATACTAATTTTTTATTTAAGGTTGTTGGATGTTTTTACTTTTGAATTATTACTATTCTCAAACTTTGGATAAATATAAATATTATATTTTGGCATTTTTTTAGACGCGAGCTTAACAAGCCAACTCAAGCTTTTAAACGAGACGAGCTGAGCCGACTTTTTGGGTCGTTGAGATAACGAGCCGAGCTGAGTCGAGTCGAGCCACCTCGTTTTCAGCCCTATATGTGTTGGTGAGTGGACCTTTGCAAGTACGTTGCTATTTGAAGTTTGGAGAGCGCCGTGTTTATAGAATTGAAACTATGGCACTGCTTTCAAATATGCACGTAATGTGTTGGATGAAATGCTTGTGAGTAATTAACGTGCTAGTTTCAAGGATTCTGCTGCCCCTCTGCGCTCTGTGTAAGTTATATAGATGAGGACATAAGCATGATATGCAGACCAATTAGAAGACACATACAGGTTCAGAGGAGAGAGCATCATCAATTAATCAAGCGACAGGACATTTAGGTATAGGTAACACAAGGGATACAATACATGCATCAAATGCTCGCAGGGCACTTTATTCTCAAAGAAGAGTACAAGAATCAAATCCAATAATGACTCACTCAAATGATAGCCCAGATCCGCGCAACTTGTCTTGGATGATTTCGTCAAGGTGCCGTGCCATGTCCGGCATCATGTGGTTGGCCCAGTCCCCAATCTCTGCTTTCCTAAAGAACCAGTCATTAGCAAAGGTGCTGCTGGTGGAGGACGAAGCTGTTGTTGGCGTATTGATCTCTAGGTTTCTTAGCGTGTCGAAGTTGCACAGCCTGACAATATCCGTGACGACGCCAGCATCCTCCTCATCCGATGAGAATGGCTGTCCGACGAACTGTGCTAGCTTCTTCACATTACCCTCAGGGTCATGCAACAAGTCTTCGTACCTTAGGAACAACACTGTCTCAGGGCTTGATTTGCTGGCGTTCCAGTACCCAAGGACATTGTCCCATATAGGTCCATAGAGCGTGCTGCCGTTGCAGGCTTTCTCAAACAAGCTGGAGAAGGTAATATCTGGTGCAAATTTTCTTGCAAAATGGAACATAGATACTAGCATGTCCTTGGGTTCCCTATACATGTGCCGATAATGTACATTGATCAGTTAAAAATAGTAAACATATATTAGATGTGTGTGTGTGTGTGTGTGTATATATATATATATTGAGAGAGAAAGTGATATATCGTGTGCAATGGATCGATCACATATATACCCACCTGCATATGTAGATGATTTTGCAGTCCGGGTTGTTCGTGATGGAGGCAGGCAGCACGGAATGCGGCAAGTGCGTGGCCACAAGCCGAGGCGACGGCAGTGTGTCCATCTTGCTCCCGCATCCAGCGGCGAAAAGCATCTCCATTGCCGGGACGCAGTCGTGTGGGTTATGGCGGCGCAGCGGATGGTCCACGCCGGTCGGTGGGTACACGCCGCGCGCCATGGTGGCGAAAGCCAGCGCCTTGAGCCACGTGGTGCCGCACTTGGGCAGGCTCGCAAGGACGACATCACCGCGGCGTGGCACAAACGTCTTTTGGATGGCGATGACCCCTGGCATATGGTCCTCCATCACCCAGGTGCCCTGGTAGGAGTGCTTCAATGGCCTGGGGACGTCTCTCGGCAACGGCATGGCGCCGCAGATGTCCTTCAACGCTACCGGGCCGACGGCTGTGTTGCCGGTGATAGCAGCCATGGAAGATGCGATAGTACGTGATGATGATGGAGTTAACTGATTTGCTGCTATGTGTGCAGTGTGCACCAAGGTCTCGGTAGTTTCCAGTTTATAGTTGGAGTCCAATCTGATCAGCATCACATACGATATACGATATGCTTACTACTAATAATAATATGTCACCATGTGCTACACATGTTTAGTTGTATATTTGCGCGGACAACGACGTGCCGCCAACACTTTTAAGTTGGAATAGGCCCACGACACGGTAGCATACTCGCTCACGGCCAAGTACAGAGCGTGCAAATGGGCCTGCTGCGCGCGTTGGTGATGGACTGATGGGATGAGCATGATCCCCGACCGAGCCTTGAAGATAGGCGACGCTGTCCAGAACCGGAGACAACGAGACAACGTGTGAGATTCCATGACATATTTTCATGTGTAAAAATAAATGGTGAAATACATACGTACCTGAGCAATGGAGCCCTTAAGTCTAATAACTAATTTTACGGAAATCAAGTTTATATAAAATAATCAGGGGCTGAGCACCACTATGAACATTTGACGCCTTCCATCCATTCTAGAAAAATAAAGTGAATCATTTTGTCAAACCTTCTTCTAGAACGGCTTCAGCTTCTTCACCAAAGCTATTTTTTTTAAGGAGCCAGAGCTGAACCTGTTTTTGTTGCAGCCAGAGTCCAAACGTTTTGGTTGCCTCAAAACGTCACACTCACACGTGATACATTTTTGTCATTTGTTTACTCTGAAAGACTACTTAACTTCCTCACGCTACTCAACGTTTTGAACATCAACATATTCTCCAAAACATATATAACTTTGATCTTTTGTTTTATAAAAATATTTATTGAAGATGGATACATGTATATGTATGTATGTATATATATATTTGTGAAAGCATTTTTCAAGACAAATCTATCAATACTCATAATGTTTAATCTAAACTTTGTCCAAAACAATTTCTTTTAGGAACCTGGAGAGAGTATGCCGTTGAAGCAATTGCAGCAAGTTGTACCAAACATGTTGCCTTACATTTATGATAGATCTAAATCACTACTAGAGAAATGGGTTTTAATCCCGGTTGGCAACCCCCCTTTAGTCCCAGTTGGCCAACCGGGATTGCCAATCCGGGACTAAAGGTCCCCCCTTTAGTCCCGGTTGTGGTAACCGGGATTAAAAGGGGACCCTTTAGTCCCGGTTTGGGAATTCAACTGGGACTAAAGGGTTCGCCAGGGTATACTTCGCCTTAGTTTTTAGTCCCAGTTGGTTTTCCAAACCGACTAAAAGTGTTGCTATTTTTCTATTTCCTTTCCCTTTTCTTTATGGTTTATTTTCAATTTAATTTAGTTATTCGTATATAAATTGTACGCTGCTAACATACGAATTATACGCTGCTAATAATTCATGAATTGTACATTAATTAAAATATATGGTCATGTGTCCACCAAAATTGACCGTCCCAGATTATATAATAAAAATCACATCAAGCCAACAATTTGGTTAACTCAGTTTCCAATTACATTAATACATGTTCTGATCATGGTAAAACTTAAGCAAACAAATAGTAGTCCCTTGTCAACCTTCACATATATTACACAATAGCATCCTAGACAGCTAGTACATAGGCTATCGATTTTCCTTTTTGCTGTACAGTGGCACTCCTTCAAAAAATCCATTGCATCAGGTTATCGTTCTTTTATACTTGTCTCCCTGAAAATGACACATGCGCAATATTAACTCATGTCAGCAAATTAAACCATAAGCAAGGAACAAGTCATGTATAGTAAGGACAGATAATAAAGCTAGTCAGAGTTCTCCTCAGGACAGATAATCAAGTCTCAAACAATTACTGAAAACCAGGGAAGGGCATGCCTGATGGCTGTCATTGCTGTACAGATAGATAAGTTGAGGCAAAAGCAGAATTTTAACAGTACAGCATCCAAAAATGACATATTCTGACCAAGGCTTGGCTAGCTACTAGCTGAATCAGTATATGAAATAGTTCAGGTCCCCATATTTAACAATTCCAAGCTACAAACAGAGAACATTGGAGACCATCGGTCACTGAAATCTGATACAATTTCCAATCCCAAGCTGCAAACAGAGAACATTGAAGACCATAGGTCACAGAAAATCTGATACAACTTCCAATCCCAAGCTGCAAACAGAGAACATTGGAGACCATTGGTCACCAAAATCTGATACAATTTCTAGCCACGAAGGAGTAAACAAAGAGGAGATTGCATGAGTTGCTATCTCATTTCCTAAAGAACCTTTCTATCTAATAAGAACTGGGCATCAGGTGAAGTGATGATGATTAATTTCAATTTGAGCTAGCTCACATTATAATATAGTTCTAAATTTTCAATTTGAGATCATAATCCACACTATCCTCCTCTCCTGCACAAATTTCAATGTTGCAATGACATTACAAATGCAAACAGCAGGGTAAATAGGAGTTGTGTTCAATAGGAGCAGTGTTAAGACAAGGTAAATAGCAATGCACCAGTACAGAATAAATAGATTATGCAAGCATCAGTCGTATCTCTCATGGTGAGAAAGCTATTTGTTTATCAATGTGACAGCTATCAGTTCATCACTAGTGTTGAGGTACCCCAAATCTATCAGCTCAGTTCATCACAAATAGCCATACATAAATCTACTAGCTTATGTTCATTACAGGTTTTCTAAAACACAGATAGTTGATCTAATCTAAAAGGGTTAATATAGGAAAAATAAAAATCACCATTTGCCTCTGCTTGCATGCCATTTGCTGCGCAGCATCATCTGCATCTCCATCTGCTCCTTGTTGAATATGAACATAGAAAAAAAAAAAGAAGAATCAGATCATAGACAGAAGAAAGACATGGCAAAAATCTGAGAAAACGAGATCCAACCATTATCCGTGTCACTAATTCTGCAGATAACAGGTAAGAACACAGTAGGGCCGAGCCTTCGCCTGGGGAAGGAAGTGCATCACTAGGGAAGGGGATCGGATCCACCATGGAAGGGTGAAAGCCACCACGCTGGAGGGCACAGCACACCAGATCTGCACAGCACACCAAATCGTTCAAGCACTACCTGGTGGCGAGCCGGGGAGGCCATGCAGCGCTGTTGGCGAGCCGGGGAGGGGAGAAGAAGAGTAGGCCGGACCTGCGTGTTGGCCTGGTAGCTGCGCCGCCCGGGAGGCTGGGCCTGCACGCCTACCTGCAGTGGCGGAGCCAGGAATTCTGCATAAGGGGGGTCGGTCAAAGAGTTTTAATATAGGATAATGATGAGTAGCTTAATTGTTTAGATTTTCGCTCTATGATTAAGCTCTATTTTTGTAGATATACTTCTTTATTTGATGATTTAACATGCTTGCTATTTTTTTCATGGTAGACGACCATTTCTATCAACGTTAGAGCATATATGATGACCGATGAATTAAAATTTGCTAACGTAGTATTTTGAAAGTGCTCATACCCGTAGTATGTGACCGTTCTATCGACAATACGATGCTTGTGATGACTCATGAATGTTAATCAACCGTCTAAGTATTTGAAAGCGCCCATATAGTGGAGTAAGACATGTGTTTGTTTATAGATGTGAGTATGTATGCATATATATATGAGCGTCTGCATCTATAATGTGATTTATAATAATATAAGATAATGACTAAATTGTTATTACTAGTCAAGTATGCGATCAGTAAAATATAAGGTGTAATGAAACATAAGTATTCTAGTGGAACAAAAAATGTGAATAGATGTATATGTTCTAATACGGTGGACAAACAAATTTTAGATAAATAAAAATACTTTATCATAATTATATTCTATCCAAATTTATTGTCACGAGGATATTATTAGATATATATAACAATATATAATTTATTATATCCTTTTTAATATAAATATAGATTGTTAAATCCTATATACATATTGTAGAGTATTGTTAGGGGGGCCATGGCCCCTGCCAGCCCCCCTGCCTCCGCCACGCCTACCTGGTGGTCGCGCCGCCGGAGGCCACGCCTTTGCGCCGCTTGTGGCCGCGCTGGGAGGCCGTGCCTTCGCGCCTTCCGGGGGCACGCCGCCAGATGCCGGCCTCCGCGGCTGCTGGGCGAGGTGGCGCCGGGTTGGCCGTCGGCGCTAATGGCGCGAGGGGGAAGGGGAGGCAGCCTTGCGCGCGTGTCGGTGCCGACCGCCCGCTTCTTTAGGCGTGGTGGCGCCGGGGAGAAGAAGAGAGGCCGCGCCGGGCGCCGGGAGGCGGCGGCGGGCGGCGGCGCTTCGGCGTGGTTAGGGCTTCGACAGCCGGGTGGGAAAGAAGACAGAAGGCCCGGCGGCCCATTTTATTCCCCTATCTTTTGTCCCCGTTGGGAATTAGACTAGGGACTAAAGGTACCTTTAATCCCAGTTCTTATTAAGCACTGGGACTAAAAGGCAGACTTTTAGTCCCTGGTTTACAAATCTGCACCGACTAAAGAGAAATCTGCAGGTTTCTTTTTGATATTTATATTTTTTTTTCAAAAAACGGACAGTAAGCCTTTAAATTGCCTAGTAAATGGATTATAAACCAAATAATTATGAAGAAGAGATTGACTTACTTTTTACGTTATTGCATGTATGAAAATATGTGACATATAATATTATATCTTAAATGGGTTATAATTTTATATAGTCAAAATAATACTATAATTTCGCACATGCAAAAATGTAAATGTTAATAAAAAACTTTAATTCTCAGTAGAAAATTAGTTTGCACATCTTATTGACGTAGATCATTAGTTTTTTACTCACACATTGTCCATATATATGAAATCAACATCAAATACACATACAAATTAATTTAAATAAGAAGACAGAATTGTAATACATAAAAACATCAAGTGGGTACACTATATCCCCCTCTTTCTCGACGTTTGCCCCCGGGTTATCATGATTTTTTTCGAAACCATGGTGTGTCCTCCTCATTTAACACGATACTTGGATCACACTTCACCGCAAAGGGAGAAAATGCATCATTCTTCTCATAATCTGGCGACATGTCGGTCCCATCCTCAATTCCCACAATGTTTGTTTTCCCCGATAACACTATTTGACGCTTTGGCTCATTGTCTAAGATGGCGTTGTTGGTTTTTCCCTTATTCTTTGGTTTGCTGGACATGTCCTTCACATAGAACACCTGACTAACATCTTTAGCTAAGACGAACGGCTCGTTTGTGTACCCAAGATTGTTGAGGTCCACTGTTGTCATTCCGAAATGAGGGTCAAGTGTTACTCCACCACCGTCATCTTTATCCATTGGCACCGAAACAGGGACCTTAAAAACGAGGTCCGTAGTCTAGTTCTCATATCTCCTCGATACGATCATAATATGTTTCCTTATTCCCATTTGGGTCTATGGTATCTATCCGGACACCACTGTTTTGGTTGGTGCTCTTTTTACCTTGGGCTATCGTGTAAAATGTATTACCATTAATCTCATACCCTTGGAATGTTAGGACATTCCAAGATGGTTCCTTAGCCAACAAGTACAATTGCTCATCAATCTTGTCGTCACCCTGACATCGTTTCTGTAACCAGTAGCTGAAAGTTTCCATGTGCTGACGAGCAATCCATACTTCGCTCCTT
Source organism: Chrysopogon serrulatus (assembly GCA_015844335.1). Lineage (NCBI taxonomy): Eukaryota > Viridiplantae > Streptophyta > Magnoliopsida > Poales > Poaceae > Chrysopogon > Chrysopogon serrulatus. The sequence goes on along the minus strand of JADLZL010007062.1, from coordinate 3,478 downwards.
CCTAGGAATTCAGATCGTATAATGTCCTTATGCATCTTGAGATAGGGTTCCACCAAGCTAGAGTTTTGCAGGACCATGTAGTGTGTTTTACAAAAAAAATCATCATCCATGCCAATATGATATTTCTTCCCAAGTGTGCCCTCTCCACTTAATCGCCCCTCATGTCATGATTCAGGAACTCCAATTGGGTTGAGATCAGGAATAAAATCAACACAGAACTCAATGACCTCCTCTGTTCCGTAGCCCTTGGCGATGCTTCCTTCTGGCCGAGAGCGGTTGCGAACATATTTCTTTAGTACTCCCATAAACCTCTCAAAGGGGAACATATTGTGTAGGAATACAGGGCCGAGAATACTAATCTCTTTGACTAGGTGAAGTAGGAGGTGTGTCATGATATTAAAGAAGGATGGCGGAAACACCAACTCAAAGCTGACAAGATATTGGACAACATCCTTTTGTAGATCAGCAAGATCAACTGGATTGATTGCCTTCTGAGAAATTGCATTGAGGAATGCACATAGCTTCACAGTGGCTAGTCGTACATTATGAGGTAGAATTCCCCTCAACGCTACAGGAAGCAATTGCGTCATAAGCATGTGGCAGTCATGAGACTTTAAGTTGAGAAATTTCTTCTCTGGCACACTTATTATACCCCTTATATTTGAGGAGTATCCAGATGGGACCTTGATGCTACTTAGGCATTCGAACATGCTTTCCTTCTCTTCTTTGCTAAGAGTGTAGCTAGCAGGACTAAGGCACTGGTATCCATCATCTGTCTTTGCATATAAATCCCGCATGTCTGTCATGCTTCCTATGTGTCCTTAGACTTCCCATACACACTCATGAAGCCTAGAAGGTTGACACATAGATTTTTTGTCGTGCATGACATCAATCGCATTATAGACCTCTAGAACTTGCCAGTATGGTAGCTCCCAAAATATAGACTTCTTCTTCCACATGGGTGCGTGTCCGGTAGCATCATTCGAACAGTCAAGCTACAGGTCCCTTTCAAAGACAACTTTTACATCTTTCACCATATTGAATACATCATCACCACTACGGTTATCTGGCTTTTTTGATGATCCGCCTTCCCTTTAAAATGCTTTGCCTTTCTTTCTTAGGGGTGATTCACTGGAAGAAATCGACGATAGCCCAAGTACACGACAACTTCGACATTTTTTTTTAAGAATACCCCTCCGATGTCCTCAAAACAGTGTGTGCATGCATTGTATCCCTTGTTTGAATTTCCCCGAAAGATTGCTAAGAGCCGCCAGTCATTGATTGTAAACGAACAACAAGGCTCGTAGGTTAAAGTATTCCTGCTTTGTACTGCCCCACATAGGTATGCCTTTGGGGCTCCATAATTGTAGAAGTTCATCAACCAATGGCCTTTAGGTACAACATCAATGTCGCTCCTGTGTTGCTTCGACCTTGAATGAGCACCGCATCATAATAAATTTCCGCTTCATGCACAGCCACGGAGGAAGGTTGTACATGCATAGAGTTACAGCCAAGTGCTATGGCTGCTGCTTTGCTCGAAAGATTCATACCATCGGTACTTAATGCGAACCTTATGTTTCTTGCATCCTTCGCAATATCCGAACTCTCTCTGCCTATTGTTCTCCACCGAGACCCATCGGCCAGGTGTCTCAACATATTGTCTACCTTGTGGTCTTTCTTTGTGCCATCGCAACAACTTAGAATGCTTTTTGTTTCGAACAAACGTTTCAATCGTGGGTATTATAGGAGCATACCACATAACTTTGATAGGGATTTTCTTCTTGGGGCGTTCTTCACCCTCAAAATCACAAGTATCATCCCGGTTCGATCTTGTACTGCGCTGATGATATATCGGACATTCATCCAATTTCTCGTTCTCTACACCATAGTAGAGGAAGCAAATATTAGGACACGCATGTATCTTGATTTCTAATCCTAGCGGGTGCATTTAATGTTTTGTTTCGTATATATAGTCAAGCAATTCATTGCCCTCCCTAAGCATCTTTTTGATACCTAGTAACTCTCCAAATGCCTTATCGATAGACCATTCATTTGCCTTCCATTGCAGTAATTCTAGTGTGGTTCCCAACTTTTTTTTGCCCCCTCCTTTTTGGGTATAGCAATTTTCTCAAATCCTCTAGCATACGCCAATCCTTGATCTTCTCCTTGTCACTTTCGCATTCTCTTTGTGCATCACATGGCAGTACCAAGATGGTCGCCGGCCTCTTCTTGGTCAGCACTCCTCTTCATCAACTTCCCCATTGCCCTATCACCAAAAGCATCGTACTCAAAAAAACTACGAAAAATATTGTAGTCACCATTCCTTTCTTCTTCTTCTTCTTCTTCTTCTTCTTCATGTTCTTCCATTATAACACCCGTTCTCCGTGCTTAGTCCAACAAATATAGTTTGGCATGAAACCCGACCTAAAAAGGTGTTCGTGAAGCACCTTATACGAAGAATAATCCTTCTCATTCTTGCATGTGACACATGGACAACACATGAAACCATTGTGCATGTTTGCCTTGGCCACGTTGAGGAAATCATGCACGCCCATAATGAACCGAGGAAGCGGCGGTCCACGTTGTACATCCATTGACGGCTCATCTGCATTACATGACATACAACACACATCAAAAAAAAAGATCACTAATATAATATCCGTTAATCAACATGATTATTGCACCCCAAAACCCCTTTTCATTGAAGGTTAGCTACATACAATTAATGTGGCACAATGAGAAGTAGCACTAGAACAACTAATAAACCTAAAATGCACTTTAGCACAAAAAGAATTTCACGACCAATTCCAGCAAAAAACAGATAGATTATTGATGCTAGGCTTCTTCTCGTCGAGGAAAGAAAGCAAGTACTAAAAATTTCTCAAGTACTATAAATTTCTACTCACTATACTATTATCATCAAGTGATATAAATCTCTAAGTTTGTAATAAGCTACCATGAACTACTATAAGCTATAATTATCAAGGCATGCATTTTCATCTCAAAATAATGGTATAAAAAAGATGAAGAAAAAATCCACCATTATTAGTTACTATATAGTAATGAAAAACTAGCAAAAATATATTTGGTACTATAAGCTACCTTCATCTAAACATGCAAGTTTATCATTCTACCAGGCATACAAATCATAGAAATATAGAAAAACCACCACTATATTCCTCCCATTCTAAAACCATAAAATTCTCCTATTCCCGTGACCTATGAAAACAGAAATGACACGGATGAAACAAAAGAGAACGAAGTAGATTACCTTTAGAACAACAAAATAGATGGAGGAATCGAGGTAGACGGCAACGATGAAGAGCCGGAGAGTAGACCGGTTTGAGTTTGGGAAGATGAAGAACAAAGAAGAATGTTGCTTCTGCTTTGAGCCTTGGTTAAAGAAGAAGTCGGGTACATAAGGAGTCTACCCTTAGTCCCAGCTCGTTATTTAACCTAGGACTAGAGATCATATTAG